>JANRMT010027041.1:23637628-23698215 GCA_026402145.1 Polypterus bichir lapradei
TTTCTTTCTTTCTTTCTCTTTCTATCTATTATATAGTGCCTTTGATATCTATCTACAGTACCTATCTATCCATCTATTCCAGAAATGACATTAACTGATGTCACCTACCTGTTTAAAGACTGATTTTTCACATGCCCCACTTGAGAATTCTAGGCTGTGAAAATCTTGCCAACTGCAATCTCTCACCACAGACAATAAATGACACATTTTGTACAGTTAAGCACTTCTTTGTGTGTCAGTTGTTTCAATTTGAATCATGTACATTACACTTTGATTTCGTATATTTCGATTTTCTGAAGGTTTATGCCTTCCTGTCATCTTTGTAGTTTTTTCTTTGGCTTCTGTCAGTATTAAACTCTGGTGGCCACTGTGTGCCTGAAGCTCATGTGACAGTCATTGGATCCAGTGAATGGCAGAAAATACAAACCCTGCTCTGCAAATTTGAAGGCTGCATGAAGAAGCCCTCAAGAAGGGAGGTGGTATCCTCTTGCAGTTCTTGTCTATTTCTAACAGAAAGACCAAATTAAGAGATTTTAAGACAGAAGTCCATTAGAACCTCAATATGGAAAGTAGGTAATAGCTGACTGGGTTCAATTAAGTTTGCTAAACCTGATGAGAAATACAAAGTTAGTGATCTGAAGAACTTTTTTATTTTTTTAAATCTTTTTATGAGTGATCAGTAGCAGGTAGAGATATTTTGCAGAGCAAATGAAGAGTACTGAACAAAGGAAACAAGCAATGGGAAGGAATCCCTCTTGTTTGGCAGCGTTGGAGGAAAAAGTTGAGTTATTCCTGAAAACAAAAGTGGCTTGTCTGATTTAATTGGCATTGACTCATATAATTGCTTGGTGGAAACAGTCCACACTGTGTGTGATGCTGCTCAAGGAAACCCTGCTGACTAATACTTGAAGTGTTATCCTGTAGAATTATTTGTCTAAAGGTTTTTAGAATTTATGTTTAATACCACATGATTCCATAGATTAGTGATATAGTGTAGGAATGTCCTGTCATTATAGCAGTGCTTTAAACAAAAGTAGCAAAATACTTCAAGTGACTCTCTGTGGCTTCGCACTTTCTTTTCTAGAGGTAGTGCAGTAGATCCGGTGTCCTGCATTTACATATGGTGTTCAATCATTAGTTTTATAGATTTTGGGTATTCTCCTTATTGTTGGGTGGTTTTCTTTCTGGTGCCCTGGTTCTCCTCCCAAAGACCTACTAGTAATGTTGGCAATTCAAAACTGACCCTGCATGTGTATGGGTGGGTGTAACACAGTCCCGTAATGAATTGACTCCATCCAGGGGAGTTCCCCAGTTCTGTGATTAAACAAAATTAAACTGAATTTCCTATTCTTAACAGCCTTGCACACATATTTGCATTATAGAGTAGTAGTAGAAAAGGCTGAAAGATCTTATGAAGTTGCATAACTGGTCACAAGTTAATTATAAACTCAATGGAACCTGTAGCCAGAGCTTAGAAATGTCTTCTTCCTCTTCATCTCTTCCCTATTCTATGTGGGGTCGATGTGCTTGATCAGTCTTCTCATCAGAGCCGTCATAATTCATGGGCACACTGAGCAGTTGCCTAGGGACCCAACGAGCATAGTGGCCCCATGCTAATCTATGTATATTGTGACTTGCTGAGTGGTTGTGTAGGTAGGGGCCCAGTGCACTGCTTTGTCTGGGGGCCTATAATGCTGTTAAGACAGCCCTGCATCTCGTACAGCTCGGTCCTACACCTCTTCGCCAGTCAAGCCCTTTTCTTTCAGACCTTCTTTTACTTTATCCATCCACCTCTGCTTTGGCCTCCCTAAATTTCTCTTCCCCTGGACTTCCATTCCCATCACTCCTTTGCCTAGATAGTCATTGTCTCTCCTTATCACACATCCATACCAATTCAATCTCCTTCCCTGTACAGTGGACCCTTGACCTACGAACTCAATTCGTTCGCGAGGGCTTCTTGTAACTCAAGTTGGTTGTAAGTCAAGACTATTTTTCCCATAAGAAATAATGGAAATACCCATAATGCGCTCCGAACCTCCCACAGCAACACTTACTTAACCTTTTCATAATAAAAAAGGATTGTATAATGTGCATAATTTATCAAAACACCAATAATTTTTCTAATATACTAACCAAGAAGTTATAAAAAGTGCCTAGCCTACCAGAAACAACAATTTCATACTGTACTCACCATTTAATTTGACATCTTTGGGCTGCAGGAAGGGAGGAGGAGGAGAATGAAACGATAGGTGGTTATTGTTTAGAAGGAGCCTCCTTATGGAAATATTTTCTTTGTAAAATTGTCGAGATGGTGGATTTCGACATGCTGTACATATTATCGAGATCGGTCACACGAACACCACTCTCATATTTCCGCACAATTTCCTTCTTCGTTTCGATTGTGATCGCTATTTCTCATGTTAATAATGACAGTAGTCGAGCACTCAGTTCAAAGCTGGTCGTGTTGTGAACTGCTGTAATAATACACTCCAAAGCAAGCTGGTGCTGACTCAGCCTGATGACATCATCATGTGCCGCGCCGCCTGCTAGCTAACATCCCTTAACAATCGCTTTCCTTACCTTTGTTACTGTCTCTTCCTTCCTTAGCAATTATGCGTCTTGCTTGCCATGGTCTTAGTGAATTATATATATAGATAAATCACTGCACTGACCGAAATTACGTCCACAAACACATGTATCTGGGCTCCGACTGATGCTTACGAACGCTCTCGGCTGTTTGTTTACAATCGCAGAAGCGGATACACGTGACCGCATTCGGGTCGTAACGCAAGATGTTGGTTGTAAATCAAAACAAAAATTTTGGTCGTAAATCAAGTTGTTCGCATGTCAGGCCGGTCGTATGTCAAGGGTCGACTGTACTTCCTTAGGTGTCTCTCCCACTTTTGTTGCACCCTCTGGTTGTCTCATTTCTTATTCTGTCCTTCTTCTCCTGCTCTCTCTTTACAGCCCATGTCTTACCGCCATACATTATTGCTGGTCTTACCAATATCTTAAAAGCCTCACCTTTAACCTTTGCCTTAATTCTTCAATCACACAATCCTCCTGATACCTTCTTCCAGTTGTTCAATCTACACTGCACTCTGTGGATTATCTCTGCATCTAATTTTCCATCTTGGGCTACCACTGATTCTAGATATTTAGATATATCCACTTTTTCCATAGCTATCCCTGCAGGCCAACTTCTGAATTCTGATCATCATTAAACCTCAAATATTCTGTCATCTTCCTATTTATCTTCAACCCTCTGTCTTCCAAAGCCCTTCTCCATTCTTCCAACTTCCTCTCCACTTCCTCATCATTGTCATCATTAAACACCTGAACCAGGGGAATTAGTATTTCATCCCACGACTCAACACTTCCATAACCAGATCAAAGAGGCTTCAGAGAGTAAAAGAAGATCCCTGGTGCAGACCTCCTCTAACTTCCCCCAACACTGCATTTAAACCGAGTCCTTACTCCCTCATACTTATCCTGGAGATTCCTCACATATTTCTCTGGTCCTCCTTCCTTTCTCATGCACCTTCAGACCTCTTGACCTATCGTATGCTTTCTCCAAGTCAATAAACACCACATGCAAACTTTTCTGTTTTTCTTTATGTGCGCCCCACAATTTTATTTAGTCACACATAACCACGAAATTTGTGGTTACAGAAATTTTTTCTTTTGCTTTTTTGTCCATTTATAACTAAAGTAAACAAAATCGTTTTACTTAAAAAAAAAAAATTATATATTTTATTTTTTACTTTTTAATTTCATTTTTGCAAATGATTTTTCTTGAATTATTTTTCATGTATAGAAAGCTTCTTTAAAAGTATTATATAATATATCCTATTTGCAGAATTATTTAAATATTATAAAGAATTTATATTTTTCTGTTCAGGCTCTTATGGAATTAACGCTCGGTCATTGTGAAAAAAAATATCTACGACATAACAGCAAGCTTACGGCAATACGTCCTCACCATGATCATCGCGGCTACTCCTTCATAAGAGTAAACAAGTAAAGTCGGCTCACGTGTTTACCCACTCCACTCACTGAAAGAGGCAAGTGGGGGCAATCCAATACGTAACTCACTTGTATGCTTCTATATCACACTAGATTCTCTCTCTGTCATTGTTGCATGTGCATTAATTGGAATCGCATAACCATTAATTGAGGTGAAATTTGTTATGTAATTGCATTGGTTTTGATGGATTATTGTATTGTCCTCAATACTGAACACGTATACAGAATCTGAAAAAATTCCCTTTGCCGAAAGTTGGTTCAAGATTTGCAAGATTTGACCCAGATAAACAAACAGACAGAGGAGTTAAATAAAATCATAAAAAAAAAACAAAAAAAAAAACAGGAATCTAAGAAGTGTTTAGATGGACATCTGGTGGGCCTATTTTTCTGGCTAATTTCTCATTGTAAAAATTAACACATTTATTCAGTTTTTATTTTATGTTTTATTTTTACGTGCAGATTCTATGTTTGATTTTTATTTTTAATTTATAGGTTTTTGTTTTTGTGTCACATGATCTCATTTTCATTGTATTTGTGACATCAGGATTGTTACCCTATAAATACATGACGACTTTAGTATGCACTCTCTCTCAGTGGATACACAACAACTTCTTTCTTGCAGCACACTTGGCTTATTTTCTAAGAAAGTCCTCCTGTGCTTTAATTGTTGATTCTGGTTCGTGACTCTCATTTTTCCCACAGCTTTTGTTCTATGTCTTGTCCTTCAATACCTGGCTGTTTATTTAATTCCTAACTTTAGCCTTTGGAGGAGCTTTACATTTTAGTCAGAGTTCAGATTTTGGTTTATTTTTGGTTATTTTTAAAGGCTGATAGAAACCAAAGCACTGAGTTCATACTTCGGTAAGACCCTTTGAGTTTTCTCATTTTCTATTTGTTTTTTTCCAGTTTTACTGATAGATGATTTTTTTTTCTTGTTGTACACTTTTAATTGAAATATTTTTGCACTTTTAGATACATTTTCCGCATCGCCTACAGTATATAAAAAAAGTGCCGCTTGCAAAAAAACCCAAAGCAATGCATACTGTCACAGTAGGACACGTCCTTAAGTCCCGGGATGCTCTTGGTTGCTCTCCTGTGCACAGCTTCAGGTGCTGCTATGTCTTCCTTTGTCATGCTAAATCCAGTGTTTCTTCCTTGGCTGGGGTTGAAATCTTTGTTTAATGTCCTTTTTGTTCATTTTTGATTTTTTAGTTTAAATTAAAATTGCTTGTGCTTATTATTTGTATTCTTTGCTTTTCATTTGGTCTATGTATCAATGCCTTAGTTATGTCCCACGTCTTTTATGTGTGTTGCTCTAAGATGTGGGGCCACTGACACCCTATAATTGTGAGTTTGGTGAGTATAAAAAACCTTGACCATGGGAAAGGTGATATATAAGTAAAATTTATTATTATTATTATTATGGTGCTTTGTGATTCTTTGGATTTTTTTTTTACCTCATTCTGTTCTGTTTTTGACTATTCTTCAAATATCTGTTGTCACATGCATGCACTTCGGAGGCAGCTTGAGGGCTCTAGTGATTGCAATTGGAATTGGCATTACAGGCATTGTTTGCATTTGTTTACAATATTGTAAAGTTTCTCTATTTGCCAGTTAATCTATCCAGGGTTTGGCAGCACTGAAGTGACCAGAACTGCACACAACACGTCAGACATGATCTTAGTGGTGCATTACATGAGTATAACATCCCTTGGTTTACATTCAATACTATTTTATAACATTTAACATTTTATTTGACTTTTTAATCGTTTCTGCATATTGCTTAGATGATGACAATGTTTTGTCAACTTAAACCCCTAAATCCTTTTCATAGATAGATAGATAATGTGAAAGGCACTATATGATAGATAGATCTGAAAGGCACTATATGATAGATAGATAGATAGATAGTGTTGTGAATTAATTGACTCTTTACCACAAAAAAGAGTTGGGGAATGACCCTGTATATTGTCCAGCAAACAAAGCAAAAGAAAATATATGAAAAAACAATCAAAATACTTCAAGAAAGTAATTGACAAATGGCATTTTTATAAAGAACAAAATGGCTGAAGGAAATGATGTGGCAGGAGATGATGTCACAACAAATAGACGGAAGTGATGTCATTGTCTGGAGACCTGAAGTGCCGTTGTTATGTTATCATCTTTGGGAGTTGTAAGTGACATTGTGTGGGTGTCCATCTTTGGAATCCGGAATTTGAGGTGGTGAGTAAAATGGATTATCTGTCTTCTTTTGGTCTGATGAAAAAGAAAGAGAGGTGTTAGTATCATAAATCAACCCTTCATCTCACAATGTTTCACTCAAATCAGGGCTTGTTGACTGCCTCCTAAGCGCACATGTGTGACATGACCCCCCCCCACCCTCAGCCCAGACCCATTGGGTCAGGCAGCCTGAACCGAGAGGTAAGAGATACAAGAGAGAGCATCCACGTTGGTCTGCAAAGAACCTCTACAATAAATGACTTTGAATCGATAAGGTTGGAGGTCTAAAAACCACCTAGTGACATGAAGGTTAGACTCACGATGAATGACCATACATGAAGAGCGGCATGATCCTTCACCAAGGTAAACTCACGTCCCAATAGGTAGTACCTCAACTGCATTACAATCCATTTAATCGCCAAGGCTTAATGTTCCACCGAGGTATACTTGATCTCATGATCTAACAGTTTCCGTTATGTTAGGTACATAACTGGGTGTTCAGCACTATTGATGCATTGGCTCAGCACGGCTGCAAGTCCTGTGTCAAATGCATCAGTCTGGAGAATAAAAGGAAAACAAAAGTCAGGTGATTTTAATACAGGTGCTGAAGTCAGGGCTAATTTCAAACCACAAAGTGCAGACTCAGTTTTGTCATCCCAAACCTTTCAAAGTTTCTTTGTTAAATCAGGTAAGGGCAAAGCAATCTCTGAGAAATGAGGTACAAATCGGCGATAGTAGCTCTTTAACCCCAGGAAAGCTTGTACCTGCGTCGTAGTCATCGACGGGGCCATTTAAGAATGGCTTCAACTTTGGAACATTGCCGTTTAACTGTTCGTCTGCCCACCAGTTAGCCCAAATATTTTGCTTCTTTTAATCCAAAAAAAACATTTCTTTGGATTAATACGAAGTTCATCCTGTGCTAGAGTTGAGAGGACAGTTTTAACCTGCAATACATGATCCTTCCACATACCAGAATAGATGACCAAGTCATCCAGATAGGTGGCACTACAGGCATTGTGGGGCCGTAACAGTGTGTCTACTAGATGTTGGAGAGTTGCTGGTGCCCCATGCAAACCAAATGGAAGAACCGTATATTGTCAATGCCTGCTACGAGTACTAAAAGCGTTTTTTTTCTTTGGCAGAGTCCATTAGGGGAATTTGCCAGTACCCTTAAGTCATCTCATGAGTAGTTAGAAATTACGCATTACCTAGCCGTTCGAGGAGATCATCTACTTGAGGCATTGGATACGCATCAAATTTAGACACCTGACTGAGACTTCGGAAGTCATTACAGAAGCTCCATCGGGCTTTGGAACAAAAACAATTGGGCTGGACCAGGGACTGTGGCTTTCTTCAATCACACCCAGTTCCAACATGCATTTGATTTCCAATTCTACTTCCATTTTCTTTGTCTCCATCAGCCGATATGAGCATTCTTTGACAATCACTCCTGAGTCAGTAACAATATTGTGATAAATCAGCGCAGATAGAACTTTTCTTGTCCCCAGGAGGGAATTTGGCTTTTTAAAGAAACGTTTTAAATAAATATATAAATAGGCAGATTAGTAAGTAAATAAATATATGAATAAATATACTGTAAAGATTTAATCTTGAAGAAAAAAATACTCCACAAAACAGATAAAGATTTGGGGACCGTCCCCGTATATTGTCGTCAAGACAGTAAATAAAGAAACTGATTCAATGACTTTTTGAGTACAAAGAACATTTTACTATTGTCAAAATGGCATTTATATAGCACAAAGTATTATGGGACAGGAAATGGTTGGCAGGTTGTGACGTTAGAGACAGGAAGCGGAACCAACGTCATCAGGAGTCGACGGAAATGAAGAGATCTTGTGGAGCCAGAAGTGACGTCGTCGTGACTGACCGGAAGTGACATCATCACAGCCATTCTGAGCTCGGAAGTGGAGGTAATTATTTTTCCTCTGATTTTCTGTTGATGAAAAGAGATTCAGGTAAGTACCACGTGATGACCCTCTGTCTCGCGATATTTCACTTACCTTTAGGCTCGTTGACTGCCTCCAACTCGCACGTGTGTGACAATACACATACACTTTTGTCTGAAGAAAGAAGAAAATTAAAAAAAACAAAAAAGTTCAGGTTGTATGTTTTCATATCAAACATTTATACCTGGCTTCAAATAAACATAATTAATGACTGAAAGAAACAGTTTTGTAAAATATTAAGTAGTAAATATAGAAATAGTATTGCCAACATTTAGCAATGACCGATAATTGTGAATGAAACAAACTGTGTCCATTTAGTGTGCTGACTGTCAGGGTAGTGATTAGCCCTTGGCTTCTGTTAGACGGTGTAGCCCTTTCAAAGGTAGCCATCAGGACACAAAAGCCCGACAGGCTTTTGCTGGGGCATTCTGAAGTGTAACCCTCTGAAGGGAAAAAATCTGAAGACGGATTGACATGTAAACAAATTTCAGCAGGAGTGCCTTGTGTGTGGAGAGGCTTCAAGCCCATGGTAAGGTATCAGAGTTGAGGTACCCGACCTTGGCCAGTGTTGAGATATTCTTGCTTTGTATTTGAGTGTATTTGTTGAGTGAATATGAAATGGGGTACGTTTTGTAGGAGTATGTGTGAAACAAGGCTAACAGTTTAGGCCTTTCCAATATTAACTTGTCTTGCAATATAGAAAAAACCTTAGAAGTTAAAGTGCCTTTCTGGGTCACTTAGATTAAATAAAACTGTCCCCAGGGGCAAATTTGGCTTTTTACAGAAGATATTTAAATAAATAAATACATAAATAAATAAACTCACACACTTTTGTCTGAACACACACCAGAATAACTATAAAGCAAGAAAATGAAAAAGAAAGAAAAGTTCTCCCCGGTGTCAAATCTTCTAAACAAAAACCAAAAACTTTACTAACTCGAAAAAGGGGTTGGAAACCTCCTTAAACATCTAGATCTGAAAAATGATGTCTCATATGTGTGCAGTTTATTATATGTTCACTTCTTCAGTAATACTCTCAACCTAAGGAAGATGAAGTATGGAATGTGGCAGCCACATTCCCATTGAGGCCTTATGCAGGGGCATTGCCATTGGTATAAAGGAGCCGCCCTAGCATTTTGTGACACACCTCTGCTGAGTAATTCATTGGCTGAAAGTCCTTAGTGTTGGTGTGTCACAGAGAGGATGTGCAGCCTTGTTCATAATGGCACTCAGTTTTGGTTTAATTTCCTCTTTTGCTACAACCTTCAGGTGGTCCAGCGTACATCACATAACTGAGCAGGCCTCTGTTGAAGTGAGCTTGCCTGCTTACCACGGCACAGTGTAGAAAGTTACACTGGCCATCACAGAGTTGTAGAAGATGTGAAGGATGGGACTACCCACATTAAAGACACACAGTCTCCTAAGGAAAAAGAGCCTGCTCTGCCCTTTCTTCTATAGTTCCTCTGTGTTCTGAGACCAGTCCAACCTTTCATTAATGTGGACCCCCCAAGTATTTGTAGTAGTGGACCATCTCTACATCCACTCCCGGAATAGTGACTGGAAATAGAGTTTCTCTGGTGCGATGGAAGTCAATAAGCAGTTTCTTGGTTTTGCTGATGTTAAGTTGCAGACAATCCTCTTTGCACCAAGAAACAAAGTTCTCCCCCTGATTTCTTACCTCTGCCTCATCCCCTTATCAATAGATAGATAGATAGATAGATAGATAGATAGATACTTTATTAATCCCAAGGGGAAATTCACATAATCCAGCAGCAGTATACTGATACAAAGAAACAATATTAAATTAAATAGTAATAAAAATGAAAAAAAAGTTAGCATTTACTCCCCCGGGTGGAATTGAAGAGTCGCATAGTGTGGGGGAGGAACGATCTCCTCAGTCTGTCAGTGGAGCAGGACAGTGACAAAAGTCTGTCACTGAAGCTACTCCTCTGCCTGGAGATGACACTGTTCAGTGGATGCAGTGGATTATTCATGATTGACAGGAGTTTGCTTAGTGCCCGTTGCTCTGCCACAGATGTTAAACTGTCCAACTTTACTCCTACAATAGAGCCTGCCTTCTTAATAAGTTTGTCCAGGCGTGAGGCGTCTTTCATCTTTATGCTGCCACCCCAGCACACCACCGCGTAGAAGAGGGCACTCACCACAACCGTCTGGTAGAACATCTGCAGCATCAATACACCTCATAAGTGCAGAATCACCTGAGAATTTCTACAGCTGACTTGACCTGCTGTTATATTTCTAGTCAGAGGTGTACAGACTGAAGAGAAATGGAGACAGGCCTGTTCCTTGTGGTGCCCCAGTGTTGCTCACACAGTCCTTGAGTCTCACAAACTGCGATCTACTCGACAGATAGTCCATTATCCAAGACACCATAGGCTCCTCCACCAGCATTTCTTAATTTATAATTGACATTCCTCTTGCCCACGTGAAGCCCCCCCCCCCCCAGCTGTTGTGACTTTATAACCAGAGTTCTCAGTTCATATACGTCAGCTGGATTTTCGTATACTGCAGCCCAATGTAGTGGCTGATATGGAAGTTAGCAACTAAATCAGGCTGAAATCAAAAATACCACCTGATAAAAATAACTTGAATAATTTTGCATTTCATTCAGACAAACTGGCACCTCTGTTGGTATCACAAATTGCTGTTAGATGCATATATTTCCCGTTGTAAATAGCAAGCCCTGGCAATAAAAATGCCCACATGTAACTTTAATGTTCCAGGCTTCCTGCAAGGAGCAGAATTGAAAGTGTCAGCAGGCAGAGGGAACAGGCTGGTAAAGTTTCTATAATAATAATAATTTGATGCATTCCACACATAATTTGACGCCCTACAAGTCCTGCTTGGCAAAAGTGCCGTGTCTCTGTCGCCCAGAGCTCTATCTGCAAATTACCGTAAAGCTTTATTTTTCACACACTCTTATAGTGGTGCAGGAAGCCAAGGGAAGGATTTGCAGATAAGCTGGGCTGCATGTAAAAACAGGAGGGATTAGGAGCCCCATTAAATTTAAATAAAAAAAAGAAAGACATGACTTACTCTTTAAGCTTTCTGAGTAAGATTGCTTTCAAAGCTAAGTTTGTTTTCAGCATTTGCCAGGAAGAAATTTTAAACTGTCTAATAAACTGCTTCTGTGATGAATACAAATACCTGCCTTTCGTAAAAAGAAACACAATTTCTGCACCTAGATGACTGGAACCATCCAACAAAACAAATGGACAACAACATGTGAGCTTGGCACGGTGGGGGGGGAGGGGGGGGGCAATAGAAGGTTTTCTTTTTTTGTTTTTTTTTTTTTAAAGAAGAACATTCAGGGTGGTAGCCACACCAGTCCAAGGCCCACCCACATTCTGTAGAACAGAGGCCCACCCAGATCTGTGAGAAATTTTGGCTTATTGCTATTGCAAGAATGGAGCTCACCAAATGTTGATAGATTACTGTAGGTCAAAAGGTGTGAATTGATTTAGGGAAATTTACTATGGATCTAGAAAGTATTCCGACCACTCCACTTTTTACACACTTTGTTATGTTAAGCTAAACATGTAAAAAGATGATCCACTGTGGCAATGAGCAGCTGAAAGAATGGCAAAAATGGATATAATGAGGGTATTAGAAATAAACTTGATCCATTGGGCTTGAAAGTTAAGAAAGAGATAAAGAATTTAGGGGTAACTATTGACTCTGACTTGAATTTAAAATCACATATTAATCAGATTACTAGGACAGCATTTTTTCACTTAAGGAATATAGCAAAAGTTAGACAGACCCCTTATAACTTTGCAAGATGCTGAGAAATTAGTTCACGCTTTTGTTTTCGGCTAGCTTACTGTAACACACTCCTCTGTGGACCACCCAAAAAAGACATCAATCGATTGCAAAGAGTACAGAATGCAGCTGCTAGAATCTTAACTAGGAAAAGAAAATCCAAGCACATCTCTCCAGTTCTGATGTCACGACACTGCTTACCTGTGCCATTTAAAATTGACTTTAAAATACTGCTTATGGTTTACAAAGCCTTAAATAATCTCGCTCTATCCTATATTACAGAATGCCTCTCACCTTACACTCCAGATCATAACCTTAGATCTTCAAATGAATGTCTGCTTAGAATTCCAAGAGCTAAACGTAAAAGAAGTGGTGAGGCGGGTGGCCTTCTGCTATTCTGCACCTAAAATCTGGAATAGCTTACTGATAAGCTAATACAGTGGAGCATTTTAAAAAAGCTGCTAGAAACTTATTACTTTAACATGGCCTTCTCATAGCTATATTTTAGTGTAACCCTGATATTCGGTATATGCATTTAATTATCATTATCATTCATGGTGGCTTCACAATCTGTACTAACCCCTATTTTCTCTGCTGTTCTTTTTATAGTTTGCTTTGATGCCGATCAGCGCCACAATTACCTGATCAAAGCACCGTGCTGTCCATACATTAATGGATTGAAGGCCAGAAGTCCACATAACCATCGTCGTCTAATTCATCCACATGGAGCCTGAAAAACGTAAGGACTGATTAAGATGATTTATGTTAGGTAGAATGTCCAATGCGGGGCTGGGTGGTCTCGTGGCCTTGGAACTCCTGCAGATTTTGTTTTTTTTTTTTTTTCTCCCGCCCTCTGGAGTTTTTTTTTTTTTTTTGTTCTTTCTGACCTTCTGGCCATCGAAACTTACTTTATTCTTTGTTATTTAGCATTGCCTAATCTTATTTTTATATATTTCTTCTTTTCTTTCTTCATCTTGTAAAGAACTTTGAATTGCATCATTTGTATGAAAATGTACTATAGAAATAAATGTTGTTGTTGTTGTTGAAAGATGAAGAAGAAGATGTTATGTTGTACTCAAATCATTTAATTTTTTTCTCTCATCAAGACCTCAGAATGACAAACCAAAACCCAAATTTTAGAATTCTTTGTAGATATTTTTACAAATAAAAATGGTTATATCCCATTGACAGTTTTCAGACCCTTCACTCAGTACTTAGCTGTAGCTCCTTTGGCAGTATTTCCACCCTGCAATCTTCTTGGGCATCATGTGACAAGCTTCACACACCCAGATTACGTGATTTTCTGCTATTTTTCTCTGCAGATCCTGTCAAGCTCCGTGAGGTTGGATGGAGACCACCTGTGGACAGTTATTTTCAGATCTCTTCAAGGATGTTTGATTCAGTTCAAGTCCAGGCTCTGGCTGGGTGACTCAAAGACTTTCCCCAAACTATCCCTAAACCACTTTTTTGTACTTTTGCGTTGTGCTTTGGGTCGCTGACATGTTGAAAGATCAGCCTTTAGCCCAGTCTGAGACCCACGGCACTGAGGAGCAGGTTTTCATTAAGGGTATCTCTGAAGTTTGCTCCATACAGCTAACCCCAAACCCTGTTTGGTTTACCATTCCCTGCCATTGAAACCCCTTAGCATGATGCTGCCACCACCATGCTTTACCAGCGAAATGATATTGCACATGTGGTGACCAAGTACCTGGTTTCCTCCAGACATAACACTAGTCTTAGTTTCATCAGACCAGAGAATCTTTTTTCTCACAGTGTGAGAATCCTTTAGGTGCCTTTATCCAAACTCCAAGTAGTCGTTTATGTATGTTTTATCAAAGAGATGCTCTCATTTCGCCAATCTGCCCTAAACCTCAGATCAGTGAGGTGTTGCAGAAATGGTTCTCCTTCTAGAAGTTTCTCCCATCTTCACAATGGTTCTCTGGAACTCAACTAGAGTGACAACTGAGTTGTGGCCCATCTCCCATAATTGCTCAGTTTTGCTAGCTCTAGGAGGAGTCACGGTTGTTCCAAATGTTTTCCATTTAATAATTTTAAAGGTAGTTATGCTCTTGGGAACCTTCAATGCTACCGCACAACCCTGTCTCTAAGCTCTTCACGCAGTTCCTTCAACCTCATGGCTTAGCTTTTGCTCAACTGTGGGGCCTTTTATAGACTGGTGTGTGCCTTTCGTAATCATGTCCAATAAACTGAACTGACCGTAGCTGGACATCAAGCAATGTGTAGAAACATGTCGGTAATGAGCAATACAATTGGACAAATTTCAAGTGTCATAGCAGAGTTTGAATACTCGTGTTAATAAGATGCTTCAGTTTTTTTATTGTTGGTACAGTTTAATAAATGTGCAAAAACTACAGATCTTATTTTTGGTTTGTAATTCTATGGTAATGAGTGTTGCTTTATGTGAAGAAACAAATAAATGGTGTTAGTGCAAGGTAGTAACATAGCAAAATGTGAAACAAGAGGAAGAGTTGGAATACTTTCTGAAATCCCTGCATATTATTACATACCATTTATATTTAAAAAGGTTCCCTTTACAGTATATACACATTGATATACATTATAGTAAATAAAACAGTTACATACACTTAATGTACTAACAATAACACACATGGTGATTTACACTCAGTACAGTTATTGGAGCATAACATGTAAAATCCTGGTGCAGAGGTCAGTTCTCTTAGATTCTGGTAGCAACACCACATTCGTAGTCAATAATCGAAGAATACCTATGCCATGTTTAGCTAGTCTCAAGTCTGAATTAACTGTAAATTTGTTTTTTGAAATTTTATTTGTCATTCTCTGAGCATTATTATTATGTACTAGCCATCTCCCGCTGCTCCAACCGTGTAGTAGTGAAACAGGACAGTGAGGAGGGCCCTGCCCAGCTCCCCACTCCTGACATCATGCCTCCCCATCCCCTCAGCCCGCAGCCTCAGTCTTGGATTAGCACGATGAGAGTAATCTCAAAATCAACCGGAATGTTCAAGCAAATTTTAGAAAAAAAAAAAAAGATTTAAATCCATTAAGTAGTTTTCTCGTTCGTTAGCTAAGCTGAGGTAAGGAATGCCCCAATGCTGGTGCGTGAGTGAGGAGGTAGCCGCCCCCCTTCCCTTGGCCTGCTGTGTGACTCTCAGATTCACGCAGATAAATCGGTCCAGTAAGCGAACTATGATACACAGCGCAATGAGAGAAGTTGCAAAATCAACCGGAATGTTCAAGCAAATTACAGAAAAAAAAACAGATGTAAATATTTTAAGTAGTTCTCTTGTTTGCTAGCTAAGAGAATGTAAGGTGTGCTCCAAGGCTGACAAGTGAGTGAGGAAGGCCCCGACCCCCTCCCCTCGGCCCACTGTGTGTCTCTCAGATTCGCACAAATAAATTGGTGCCGCAAGCAAACTATGATACTTAGCACAATGAGAGAGGTCGCAAAATCAACTGGAATGTTCAAGAAAATTATACAAAAAAATCCGATCTAAATCCGTTAAGTAGTTCTCTCATGAAAAGTGGACACACATACAGACAGAGGTTGGATTTTATATATATAGAGATGTTATGTCAGTGATAAATATATATATATGTGTGTAAAAACTATATATATATATATATATATAGTGACAGTGACGCTATACCAGCACTTAACCCGACACAGACAGACACAGGAGGCACACTTATAAAAGTACAAGCTTTTTATTTACTTCCCTCGTGGAAAACCTCTTCCCCATTCCCACGAGTCCACAACACAGTCCATACACAGCCATAATGGCAATTCCTTAACTTTCACTTTCTTTTTCTTTCTCCTCCACTCCTCTCTGGCAAGCTCCATCTCCCTCCTCCCGACTCTGGCTCCAGGAGTACTGACTGCAGGCTCTTTTTAAAATGCACCAGAAGTGCCCCAGGTGCTTGATGACCTATTTTTAGCAGCGTTTCCGGGTGTGGCAGAAGAGCTGCTCTGTAGAGCTCAGTAGCAGCTACAGCACCCCCTGGTGGCACCCACAGATCCCAATGGGACTGCACCAAACTCCTCCTCCTAGGAGGAACAGGATGAACACTGAATGTGGGTGAGGGTGGCCTGACGATCTGATGTCCTCTAGTGGGACCTGTGCTTACTGCCCGACACCGTGGAGCCCGATTGACATTTGTCATAGAATACCAGAATTGGCAGGTCCACCACTGGTGCCCTGTGCTTTTCACAGATGAGAGCAGGTTCACCCTGAGCACATGTGACAGACATGAAAGGGTCTGGAGAAGCCATGGAGAACGTTATGCTGCTTGTAACATCGTTCAGCATGATTGGTTTGGTGGTGGGTCAGTGATGGTCTGGGGAGGCATATTCATGGAGGGACGCACAGACCACTACAGGCTAGACAATGGCACCTTGACTGCCATTAGGTATCAGGATGAAATCCTTGGATCCATTGTCAGATCCTATGCTGGTGCAGTGGGTCCTGGGTTCCTCCTGATGCACGACAATACCCGGGCTCATGTGGCGAGAGTATGCAGGCAGTTCATGAAGGATGAAGGAATTGATACCATTGACTGGCCCTCACGCTCACTCGCCTGACCTCAATCCAATAGAACACCTCTGGGTGGGACATTATGTTTCAGTCCATACAATGCCGCCAGGCTGCACCTCAGACTGTGATGCCCTGGTCCATGGGATTAATAAAGTATCTATCTATCTATCTATCTATCTATCTATCTATCTATCTATCTATCTATCTATCTATCTATCTATCTATCTATCTAAGTATGATTTTGAGTTGCTGCAATGAATTTTCGGAAAAATGGACTGGCCTGCTGCATCATTTTTTCACTTTTATTTTCAGGGTGTCTTTGAATTCGGCTCTCTGTAGGTTGATCATTTTCATTTCCATCAAGCGATGTGGCATCTTTTTGTTCCTAACACATTACCATATCAGTCCATAGCAGTAGAGATAGCCAGCAGGAATTTTTTTCCAATTGAGATCTGATGTGTTTTCAAAGAGTTCCTTTAATTTTTTTGAGCAGTTTATATATATATATATATATATATATATATATATATATATGTAAAACATATAATATCATATATGATAGATAGATAGATAGATAGACAGTGGTGAGATGCACTATACAATGGACTTGTTTAATGTGCAGCTCAACTGTTTTGAGATCTGCCCTGCAGACATTTCATTCCTCACAGCCCTGTGTTTTAAAGTCAGGACACATCTGTGTGCTTATTAATGTTCCTTGTCAATTACACAGTCTTTACTACACTGTGTTTTTAATTGTTTCATTTTTCTTTTTTATTTCTTGATAAAAACACTGCTGCCCAAGGCTAACCAATTTGTAATTAACTCTTCCCTTCCTGAGCATTCATCACTTTTCAGTTACTGGTGGTTTAAAAGAAGATGCATTACTTCTTTGATCATTTATAATTCTGGCTGTATGTGTGTGTAGATTTTTCTCCAGGTATTTGCAGTTCTTTTTCACATCCCCAAAGTTGTGCATGTCAGGTTAATTGGTGTTTCCAAATCACAATTGATTTGGAAAGGCTTCAGAACCCTTCACCTTTTTCACATTTCGTTATGTTGCAGTCCTGTGTTAAAATCATTTAAATTCGTTTTTTTTCTTCCTCAAGTGACACTCAGTACCCCAGAATTAGAAAGTGAAAACTGGAGTTTATTAATTTTACCAAATTTATTAAGAATAGAAATCTGAAATATCCCATTGACACAGGTATTTAGATCCGTAACTCACTACTTAGTTGAAAGACCTTTGGCAGCGATTACAGCTAGGAGTCTTCACACACCATATTTTCTGACGTTCTTCTCTGAAGATCTTCTCAAATTCTGTCAGCTTGAATGAAGATCATCAGTGGACAATAGAAAATTAAAAGACATTGTCCTTAAGCTACATCTCTGTTGTCTTTGCTCTGTGCTTAGAGTCATTGTCTAGTTGGAAGGTGAACCTTTAGCCCTGTCTGAGGTCCATGGTGCCCTGGAGCAGGTTTAACTGAATCAGCCCGCAATCTCAGCGTTATCTTTGACTCAGGTATGTCATTTAAAGTGCACATTACAAAATTAAATCTTTAATGTGCTGGGAAATTAAGGTGTTTTTTAAATATGAGAAATTATCCATCCATCCATTGTCCGACCCATTGAACCCGAACACTGCTGGATCCAATCCCAGCCAACACAGGGTGCAAGGCAGGAACCAATCCCAGGCAGGGCACCAACCCACCACAGGACACACACACCCACACACCAAGCACACACTGGGGACAATTTAGAATCGCCAATCCACCTAACCTGCATGTCTTTGGACTGTGGGAGGAAACCAGAGTACCCGGAGGAAACCCACACAGACACGGGAAGAACATGCAAACTCCACGCAGGGAGGACCCGGGAAGCGAGCACGGGTCTCCTAACTGTGAGGCAGCAGCGCTACCTCTGCGCCACCGTGCCGCCCATTATGAGAAATTAATTCATGCATTTATTTCTTGTATGATTGACTGGCTGTTCAAACTGTGCTCTATACAGCTTTCAGTTAATCCAAAATGCTGCTGCAGGAATTACAAGGACAAGAAAATACGATCACATAACTCCAGTTCTTAAATCCCACACTGGCTCTCAGTTAAAAAATTTCTAAATCTTTCTTTTAACATATAAAGCCTTAAATGGCCAAGGTCCTGCTTACTTATCTGAACTTATCATGACTTACAAACCTGAGCACACATTAAGATCTCAAGATGCAGGTCTTCTTATGATTCCAATAATTAATAAAATAACAACAGGAGGTCAAACTTTTAGTTACAGGGCCCTGAAGTTGTGGAATGGTCCCTCTGCTATTATAAGTGGTGCACCTTCGATCTTAGCTTTTAAGCCAGCCTGAAGACTCACTACTTCAGTTTAGCTTACCCTGACTAGAGCTGCTGATTAGCTGTTCGTACCGCATCTCTGTTCTTAGTCATTAGTAGTAATATATAAGTAATATGGTATATCTAATGTATTATTAACTCCCCACTGTTCTCTTTCCCTTCCTATGGAAACTCCATCTCTGATAATGGAGCACTGGAATCTGATTGGGACCTTTCATCTGATTGCCTTAGCTGTTTGATGGCCAGTAGTGGGGAGGCAGCTTGTTGGCTGAGGTCTCCAGGGCTCTAAACAAAGCTACATTCTCTTATGGGATTTAATCTACTCTTTCATTTTGCTCTGTACTTGTGCTATTACTTATTGTATTCCTGAGGTGGCAGTGATAGATTGGTCATCTAGATCTGTGAAGAGGATTACTTGTGTTCTGTTCTGTTTTGTATTGTATTTACCCCTTTTTTTAGACACCCACTGCACACCCAACTTACTTGGAAAGGGGTCTCACTTTGGACTGCTTTTCTCAAGATTTCATCCATTTTTTCCTACTAGGGTTTTTTTTTTGTCTTCTTCGGGAGTCAAGGCTGGGGGGCTGTCAAAAAACAGGGCCTGTTAAATCCCATTGAGGCACTCCTTGTATGGTTTTGGGCTATACGAAAAAATAAATTGTATTATTGCTATAATGCAGTATCTACTGGACCCTTAGAAGAGTCCCTGGATTTTTTTCAAAAATGCCAGGTAATCTAAAAAGACGTTCAGGCAAACTACAGAGTCAACATATGAAGAGGGAACCCACAAATATTCAGAATCTGTACCTGGCACACAATCTCGACTTAGTTGCGAATTTTGCTGCTAGGTATACCCACATTTACAGTATTCTGTGGCATCGGCCAAGTGGCATTGCTCTGTATTGTTCATACATCATTCCGTGTCTGTTTTTCTTGTGTTTATTAAAAGTGTTCTGCGATTTTTGTGATGGATGATCATAAAGAAGAGCGAGTCTGCGTTAAATTTTGTTTTCTCTTAAGGAAAACAGCGGCTGAAACTGTAGTGATGCTTGAAAGTGCTTTTGAAGAGAAAGCTTTAAGTAAAACACAAGTCTATGAGTGGTTTTTGTGTTTCAAATTAGGGGAAATGTCACTTGAAGAACAACCAAGATCTGGCCGACCTTCCACAATTAGGAATGACGAAAATCTTGAAAAAGTTTGCAATGCAATTTACGGAGATTGTCATTGGACTATTGAAGAGATCTCTGAATTGACTTGTGTGTCTTGGAGTTCTTACCACATTCCCCACTCGCCTTATCTTTACTCCGTGCGACTTTTTCTTGTTCCCGCATATGAAATAAGAACGCAAAAGATAGGGTTTTTGTACCATGGAGGAAGTCAAAGGAAAATCACTGCAGGCATTGGACAACCTTCCTCTTCAGCGATTCCAAAAATGCTTCCATCAGTGGGAAAACCTTTGGGATAAGTGTATTCATTTACATGGAGAGTACCCGGAAAGATACTCAGTAAGTAAAAAAAGTTTCAGTAAGTAAAGATTATTAAAATTACATTTTTTTTTCAATTCCGGTTATCTTTGGGTACCCGCTTGTACCGTACAAAATTGACAGGCGACAGGAAACCATTCAGTCCATCAAGTCCACTTGTTTAGCTAATAGCTAACCTGTCCAAATATCTCATCCAGATTCTTCTTAAAGGTTGTCAAGGTTTCAGCTTCAGCTACATAGTTTAGTCCAGAGTCCCACAACTTCTTATGTAAAGAAGAGCTTTAGTCCTAAATGCACGTCCCCTTAATTTCCACTGATGTCCTCACGTACATGAATTACACTTAAGGTGACAGAATTCTGCTGATCTACTTTATCAATGTCTTTGAGGGTTTTGAATTCGGTCCCCAGGCCGTCTTCTCTGGTCGAGGACCTTTACTTTTGAGGAGGGCTGAATCATGGCCTAGATTTGAGTTTTATTTTTTAAAGGCTAATAGAAACCCCTTGACTGAGTTTATATTTGGGTAAGAATCTTTGATTTCTTAATTTTGTGTTTGTTTTTTTCTTCAGATTCACTGACAGAGGATATTTGGTCTTGCTGTACATTTTTAATTGAACTATTTTTCACTATAACTATTTTTGTACCCTGAACAATGAATTATTTTTAAACTGACTTATGTGGAATAAATTCCACCTATTTTTTGTACATCTGACATCACTATTGCCTTTCTTTTAATACCCTCAATCCTAGTAGGTCCAGAACTACAAGCAGAGTGTCTCCTCCCACAGACGGCTTGTGACACATGCGAAAGATGACAGAATCGTGATGGGCTGACATTATCAACGCCTTTGAGGATTTTGAAGACCTAGATTAGGTTTCCATGCAGTCTCTTCTGCTCGAGACTAAACAGGTTTAATTCTCTGAGTCTGTAATAGTAGGACATGTCCTCAAGTCCTGGGATGCCCCTTGTTGCTCTCCTCTGCACAGCTTCAGGTGCTGTTATGTCTTTTTTGTAGTGTGGCGACCAGAACATCACACAATACTCCAAATGTGGTCTCACTTGTGCATTATATACAGTAAGCTGAGGATAATGTTCCTTGATTTATATAGAAGTTTTTATGATATAACCTAACATTTTATTTGTCTTTTTGATTGCTTCTGTACATTGCTTAGCATAATGAAAGTATCATGTCAACATAAACCCCTAAATCCTTTTCAGAAGTCGCTTCCTGTATCTCAGCATCTCCCATGTTGTATTTATAACTGATGTTACTTTTGCCCACGTGTAGTACCTCACACTTTTCTACATTAAATTGAATTTTCTAAGTGTCTGCCAAGTTCCAGGTCTTTTTGAATTGTTTTTGATGCCCCCTCAGTGCATACCATCCCTCCAATTTTAGTGTCGTCTGTAAATTTCAGAAATTTACCAACTACACTGAAATCTACATCATTCTTGTAAATCAGAAAAAGTAACAGTGACAAGGACAGACCACCGTGAGACTCCACTGATTACCTCACTCCATTCTCCTCTTATCTGTTTTAAGTATAAGTTTAATATGTCACTGTGCTCTGTGCAAGTATATCTTATAAGTCTGCTTTTTTCTGCTCACACACAAAGCTGACACATAGCCAGATTAAGCACAGGGGCTCACACAGAACTTGCCAGGCAAGCAGTATGACAAAGGAAGGTTTGGGACAAATTATTAAGGATAAGATTGAGCAACAACTGGCAAGGACAGGAGTTATTCTGAACAATCAGCATGGGTTCAGAAGAGGGAGGTCGTGTTTTACTAACATGCTGGAATTCTATGAGGAGGCAACAAAAGGATACGATCAAAGTGGAGCAGATGATATTATTTATCTGGACTTTCAGAAAGCATTTGATAAGGTGCCACATGAGAGGTTGGGCATCAAATTAAAAGAAGTGGGAGTTCAGGGTGATGTTTTTAGATAGGTGCAGAATTGGCTCAGACACAGGAAGCAGAGGGTGATGTTACAGGCACCTCATCAGAATTAGCCGATTTTAAACGTCGTGTCCAGTAGGGGTCAGTGCTGTGGCCGCTGCTATTTTTAATATATAAAAAGTATTTATATAGCTGCGGTGGGCTGGCACCCTGCCTGAGGTTTTTTTCCTGCCTTGCGCCCTGTGTTGGCTGGGATTGGCTCCATCAGACCTTCGTGACCCTGTAGTTAGGATATAGCAGGTTGAATAAAGGATGGATGGATTAAGATAGGAATATAAGTAACAAGCTTATTAAGTTTGCAGATGATACCAAGATAGGTGGATTAGCAGATAATTTGGAATCCGTTATATCATTACAGAAGGACTTGGATAGCATACAGGCTTGGGCAGACATGTGGCAGATGAAATTTAACATCAGTAAATGTAAAGTATTACACATAGGAAGTAAAAATTTTAGATTTGAATACACAATGGGCGGGGGTCAGAAAATTGAGAGTACACCTTATGAGAAGGATTTAGGAGTCATAGTGGACTCTAAGCTGTCAACTTCTCAACAGTGTTCAGAAACCATTAAGAAGGCTAACAGAATGTCAGGTTATATAGCACCTTGATGTGTGGAGTACAAGTCACAGGAGGTTCTGCTCAAGCTTTATAACACACTCATCTGGAGTACTTGGAGCAGTTTTAATTTCCAGGCTACAAAATGGACATAGCAGCACAAGAGAAGGTCCAGAGAAGAGCGACTAGGCTGATTCCTGGGCTACAGGGGATGAATTTTGAGAAAAGATTAAATGAGCTGAGCCTTTACAGTTTAAGTAAAAGAAGATTAAGAGGTGACATGATTGAAGTGTTTAAAATTATGAAGGGTATTAGTCCAGTGGATCGAGACTGTTATTTTAAAATGAGTTCATCAGGAACATAGGGACACAGTTGGAAACTTAAGGGTAAATTTCACACAAACATTAGGATGTTTTTCTTTACACAAAGAACAATAGACAGTTGGAATAAGCTACCAAGTAGTGTGGTAGACAGTAAGACTTTAGGGACTTTCAGAACTCGACTTGATGTTTTTTTAGAAGAAATAAGTGGATAGGACTAGCGAGCTTTGTTGGGCTGAATGGCCTGTTCTCGTCTCGATTGTTCTAATGTTCTAATGTAGTGAAAGGACAGCATGCAGTCGGACTGTGAGATGCTCTAACCGTGTGCTATTTCTGTCAGTTAAGTCAGCATTGAATTGTATCCTTCATTGAGAATCATTGCCTTGTTTGGAATTGCATGCTTATTTCTGAGGGGTCCCTGGATTTGAAGAAAGAGTATAAAGGCTTGGAGGATTGCCCAGCACAGCTTTGAAACCACCAAATGGATAGAAGACGTCACCACATGTTCCTGAGAATGCCTTACGCATCTGTACTGACGATACCGACAGACTCCACTCCTTAGGCCCTCACTCCTGGACCAGGTCTTGTCTCTGGCTTTGTTCATCTTTGTACTTATCGGCAGTGTAAGTCGACATTAAACAAAGTTAAGTTATTGCTTACTGCCATATCACTAAGGAGGGGTATCGTCTTGTATGTTACATCTCTATAGGTTAAGTAACATGCCGCAATCACAAAAGAACTCATTCCCATGCAATGAGCGCCCCCTGCAGGACACATCTGTACTCTTTGTCTCCCTTATCGATTAACCAACTTGAGTTCCAGTTTTGTAGGTGGCCTACAGCTTCTAGCTTTAGAATTAATCTTTTGTGTGTGATGAAAGTATCAAAGGATTTTTAAAAGTGTAAATAAATGTTGTAAGCTTTGCTTTTGCTCATTCAAAAAAATATAAGATGTTTTTTGGCAAGGTCTTTCTCTCATAAGCCCAAGCCGGCTGCTATTTAGAATGCAATTTTCATACGAGTGACCTTCTCAGCCCTCTTTTTTTAATTATTTACTTAATTATGCTTTAAAATTTATTAATGTTTGGCTTTATTTAATGTTCCCCTCGGAACTGCCTGTCAGACTGAAGCACAACCACTGCTAGAAGTTGGCCTCAAGTTTTTGTCCCCCCATAGCTGATGGCATCTCCCACCATCCAGAAACAATAAGGAACAATCTGTGATATTGAGCCGATTCTTTCAAATAACCCAAGGCTGGATCAAGCAGTAAATCCCTAAATGTTGTAATACTGCAAACCAGATGCACTTTTTACTGGTACAGATCATCTATTGTTCCTGTTCTGGGACATGGCCCCACTGTTTCATTTACTCTGTCTGACACTTGATGCTTTACTTTTCAGCATCCCTTTCATAATGATATAATTCTCAGGAATGTCTGGGAAAAGTTGCTCTGCTTGTGGAGAAGAGGGAACGGGGAAAGAGTGGTCCGACGTTTTTCTCTATGGTCTCAGATTTGCCGACAATTTCAGTGAGATCTTGGAGGCTGATTAGAGGAAACATCTGCAGAGTGTCTCAGAATGACGCAGGAAATTACCACCAATGCCTCAGATTATTTACGCACCTTTTCCATAGATGGATGGCCGAAAGACATAGCGGCGACGTGTCATTCTTCTGCTCTTTATAACAGAATTATGGGAAATGCATATGAAGTTCCTGCCCAAGTAGACCTCAAATATAAAAAAATGAATACGAATTCAGTTTCATTACTTTTAAAATTATGATTTGGGTGGAGAATGTGCTGGTAATTATAACTAGCCTTTCATCTAAAATATTCTTGAAGAAAGACGTTTGCTTGCATCTCTTTTCATAGACTTTGGTCTTTTTCTGGCTGTGAGGCTGATTGCGTATATCGGGGATGAATAACCTTTGCTCCTGGAGTTTCACTCATGTCTCCTGTTTCCATTTAATCACTAAATGGCACACTTAGTTTAGTAAATTCTCACTATGATTATACTTGAGTTTTTTTAACTCCTATTAAACTTGAATGGAATGCAATTAATGATGACAGGGAGCCCGAAGCCATTACAGTAGCACCAAAGTTTAGAACAGAACGTTGTGATGGTGTGTGTTGGCCCCACACTAACAGGCTCTTTCGGGGGGGGCCTCTTGAACCTGCCACTGCCGATAACATATCTGAGGGATGAGCCACACAGATGAGGACACTCACGCAAAGCAAGGGGTTTTAGCAGAAGAGCTCCAGTGCTTTTATTAAAAACAATCGAAAATCGAAACAGTGTTCAATAAGTGCAGTACGTTCAATTAATAAATAAATCTCTATGTATCCATACAATCCAGCATGTGTCTGTCTGTATGTCTGTCCGCTTTTCACGAGAGAACTACTTAACGGATTTAGATCAGGTTTTTTTTTTATAATTTTTCTTGAACATCCCAGTTTATTTTGTGACTTCTCTCATCGCGCTAAGAATCATAGTTCACTTGCAGGAGCGATATATTCCTGCTAACCCGAGAGACAGAGGCTGCGGGCCGAGGGGAGGGGGAAGCATGACATCAGAAGTGGGGAGCCAGACAGGCCCTCTTCACTGTCCTGTTTCACTAATATGCGGGTAGAGGCGCGGAGGACTGCTAGTAATCCATAAAAGTGAACTGTGGAGGTTATAAACAGTCAAATAAATAGATCCATTAAAAGGGAGCTTCTCTTTAAAAATGAAACCTTGGTAGTTCACCTTAAAATGGCCATCTCCTCAGCTTACCCCAAGTGAGATCTTGCAGCCAATGAAATGCCAAATTGGTTGGTAGTTCAGCCAACCTTCTGGACTCACTCCTATGCTCGAATCCCTACAGCCATCTGTGGCCCCGGCAAGGCAACCTGCTGAGACTCTGACCCCAGCTGCCAGGCTTGCATCCCTGTATTCTATGGCATTACCCACAGGACACCTCACTGAGCCTTCAATACCACTACAGCTCCTGCTGCCTTTCTCCCGGCCTTACGTGGAGCTGCTCCAACTGAGCAACTCCTAGGTGGCTCAGCCAAAGTGATCTCTTTCAGTCCCTGAGCGATGGCCCTACACTCACCCGAGGGACCTCCTCCCTACCGCCTGTCTTCTCTGTCTCTCGTTTGCCTTCTCTCCATTCTTTTATTTAACCTCCTTCATCTTTTCCTTTTGTTCTTCTTTGTGATTAGTCTTACTTTTTTCTCTTTTTATCCATGCTGGCTCCCCCTTAAATGCCTTCATGGGCACAGCATCTCAATCGCGCACCACAGAAAGCAAATGAAGCAATTGAGAACGATAGGACCTTCACATGCATGTGTGTTTTGCTCCAATTACCTGACTAACCTCCCACAGCTGTGCGAGCGCACACACCCATGCAGATCGAGCCAGCCATTCATTTCTTTATTTAAAACTGCCTCCTGATTGTTAAGCCACAGACCTGCCATTATATCACAGACGTAAGTCCATCTGAGTTCATCCATTTAATATCGAAACTGCTTCATCCAATTCAAGATCATGGTGACAGGAGTATCTATTGGCAGAATTAACACTAGAATTACCACAGCCTATGAAAAAACTCGTAGATCCGTCCCACCTTAAAACGCTTCACACCTCTCCGTCAGCGTCTTTTGTCCTTTAAATTTGTTGATAAGCAGCAAACAGCCTGCTATTACATCCCCCACCCCGCACAGTTTTCTCAGCTCAAGTCTGTTTACCTGCATGTCAGGTGCTTAGAGTTGTATAGAGTGTGAAGTCAAGCAAAATGACACCTTTTATAAATACTATATCGTTATTTGGAACACTTGCATTTCATGTGTGGTCCATGTCTACAAGGATCTATATATAATAAACACATCGTTAAAACAGAAACTTTTTTCATGTTTTAGTAATAATTGACAAAATGTAGACATGAAGTGTATAATGTGTGAAGCCTGAATTCCAAATATCAAAGAAACACTTTCACAAAAGGTACAAATATAACAGAACAAGTGCGCTTTTTTCCAAGACTATAATCGAAGAAAAATAAATCAGGTTAGTGTTGCTTGTTGTCCTGACTTCTTGGGTAGTATAGTGGTTAGAGCTGCTGACTCCAATTTAGAAAGTGCTGGGTTCGAGTCTTAACGTCTCCCAAAATAAACATTTTGAGTAGTGAGCTGTTCTTATTGTTAATATTATACAATAAAAACACATTTGATTTGCGTCTGTAACATGGAAGCACATTTGTTCTGTTATATTTGTACCTTTTGTGAAAGTGTTTCTTTGATATTTGGAATTCAGGCTTCACCCATTATACACTTCATGTCTACATTTTGTCAATTATTACTAAAACATGTTTCTTTTATAACGATGTATTTACATAGATCGTTGTAGACACGGAACACACATGAAATGCAAGTGTTCCAAATAACGATATAGTATTTATTAAAGGTGTCATTTTGCTTGACTTCACACTCTATACAACTCTAAGCAACTGACACGCAGGTAAACAGACTTAAGCTGAGAAAACTGTGTGGGGTGGGGGGATGTGATAGCAGGCTGCTTGCTGTTTGCTGCTTATCAACACATTTAAAGGACAAAAGACGATGACGGAGAGGTGCGAAGCGTTTTAAAGGGGGATGGATCTACAAGTTGTTTCATAGGCTCTGGTAATTCTAGTGTTAAATAAAAGTGCCTGTTAATTAGGCTTATCTCTCATTTGGTGCGTGTGTGTCTCAGTCTTTCCTTCTTGGTGCTCGTTACGATATTATTCTTGATATTGTTGTGAACTTGCGACTATTATGTGCAGCTTTGTACAGTATTACCGTATTATATTTTTCTTAATCTTTTTTCTTTTTCTTCTTCTTCTTTTCCTACTACTTTAACATTATTATTATTATTATTATTATTATTATTATCATCATCTTTGTAGTGGAGCCTTAGCATTAGCATCAGAAAACTAAAACTGTCATTATGATTTCCAAGGAAATCACAAAACACCTTAAAGATTACCTGTTTTTGGCACAGATGGTCGTAAAATCACGACGTCATTCATTCTTCAATGTGAACTTGTTTTTCTAGCTGTTCGTGGGTGTATGATGCATAATAAATAGTTCTCCTGTACTACCCTGTGGAAGGACAAATTTTTATCATATTCAAAGTTTTAGCGCAAGTCCTATAAATAACTATGAGACACTGGACAGAATATAAGCTTGGGCTTATTTGTAGCAGATAAAAGGTAAGTAAGTGTAGGATATCACCAATAAAAAATATAAACCCAGGCAGCACGGTGGCCCAGTGGTAGCACTGCTACCTCACAGTAAAGAGATTAAGATTCGCATTCCTGGGTCTTCCTGTGGGACGTTTGCATGTTCTCCCTGTGTGAGTTTCCTTCTGGTACTCTGGTATCCAACCATGGTCCAAAGACATGCAGGTTAGGTGGATTGGCAATAATATATTGGCCCGTGTGTGTGTGTTTGTCTTATGATGAACAAGAACCCTGTATAGGGTTTCTTCCAGCCTTGTGCCCTATGCTAGCTGGGATAGTCTATGGCACCTATCACCCATGACCCTGTTCAACACTAAGTACATTAGAAAATGACTGAGTTGTGGGAGAGCTAAGGGCACAAGGTAGGAACAAACCTTGGACTGGGCACCAGTCCATTGCAGGAAGTATAATTGTTAGGTTTCAAATGTTAAAGTACCCCTTATGAGAAGAACCTGGGAGTTGCAGTGGACTATTTGCTTTCGACATCCAAACAGAGTACAGAAGTGATTAAGATAGGATGTTATGTTAAGTAGATAGCATAATGTGTGGAGTACAAGTCCATGGAGGTTATGTTTAATGTATACAAGGCACATTCAAAAAGTTTCAGCACTTTTATATTTTCATTGGACACGGTGAAGGCAGGAGGGAAGGGTAGTAATCGGTTGTGTCTGAGAGTGTCATGTGACAAGTTCTGTTTGGCAAGCAGCTGCCCTTTCAGTTTAGTATAAAAGTTGTCCCCCTGTGGTGAAAATGGCTGCGAAACTTGCACCAAAGAGGAACAGAGTTCTGTCATACTCTTTTTGTAGGCAGAAGGTGTGCTGGGAGCACAAATTAATCTCTGCATGTGTGCTCAGTATAGGGATAAAGTTCTCTCTTGTAGAGTCGTCTATGAGGGGATTGAAATGTTTGAAAATGGCCGTACTAGTGTGACAGATGCAGAGCACTCTGGACGGGAAGAAGATTTTCATGTGACGATGATGATGTGAAAGCAGCGGTGCATCAGTGGCTACGCGCTGAACCAAAAACATTTTTTGCTGATGGCATTAAAAAGTTGGTACCATGCTGGGAACATTGCATCACATAGGAAGGTGACTATGTAGAAAAGTGGTGTCATTTGTTTTTGAAATTCTTAATAAATAAAGTTACCAAAAAAAGTGACAAAACTTTTTGAACGACCCTCATAAATGTATACCAATCTAGGGAGGCCTCATCGGGTGTACAGTGTGCAGCTGTGGTGTAACAGCAATAGATCGCATCAGCAGAAAAGGTCCAGAGAAGAGGAACAAGGCCGATTCAAGGAGAGCGAGATATGAGCTATGAAGAAAAATGGAAGGAGCTGAGCCATTTTAAGCAAGCAGAGATTAAGAGGCAACACGGCTGAAGTGATGAAAATTATGAAGGGACTTAATACAGTGGATTGAGACTGTGACTTTAAAATGAGTTTGGCACGAATAACATAGAAGCACAAATGCGAACTTTTTGACGAGTGAATTCACACAAACGCTTCTTCACACAGAGAGCCACAGACACACTGATAAATTTACAAGTAAGTGTGGTAGAGAGTAGGCACCTTTAAAACTTGACGTAATATCATTTTGGAGAAGTTAGGTGAATTGAATCTGTGATACAGCGGATCCAAAAAAATGGCCAGTTTTTAATAAATAATCCATTTGGCTGTATCAGTCTCTGTGGGAGCGCTCGTGCAACTGTGGAGAGTGGAAGAGGTAATTGGGGCGAGATGCACCTGCACGTGAAGGTGCTGTCGTTCTCAATTGCTTTATCGGCTTCCTGTGGTGCGTGATTGAGACGTTTTACCCACGGAGCTATATAAGTACGGGCCAGCACAGGAGATGGGGGATTGGAAAGGGAAAAGAGGAAAAATGAACAAACGAGAGAGAGAGGAGCTTGTAGAATGAGAGTGCTGTATTGGGGCAGTGAAAGAGGACGAGCCAGTCGGCTAGAGAAAGAGAGAAGGCAATGTGGTCAGGGGTCCCGCGACAGAGCGAGGGATCGGCACTCTAGGGATGGATAGAACCCACGGATTGTACTGAGTGGGTGCGATCGAGGTGGCATCCTCTCCAAGGATCCAAAGGATGACCACGTAAGCGTGAAGATGAGATGAGATGATGAGAGGATAACCGACCCTGAGCGGTCTGGCAGATGCCACGTGAGGCAGCCAAGATGGGGGACAGGATTGAGAGCACCATGGCTGCCGTAGTCTCTCCAGCTGAATGAGCAAAGGGTGAGCTAGAAGACTTGGAAGGAGTTGGGCTCGGCTCGTATGACCCAGCGTCGGGTAGTTTTTAGTCTCGTTTTTTTAGCCTGGTTTTAAACATTTGCATTTTTCATTGTTTATGGAGCACTGCACTTTCTTTTTGGACACAAACTGTTTTGATTTTTTTTATTGTTAATAAAAGCACCTTTTGCATTTTGCACCATCCCGTTGCTCAGCATGTGTTTTGTCCCCATCTGTCAGCTCACTCTGTTACATTACCGATGGTGTTGGGTTCAAGAAGCTCCCAAAACAGTAAGAGGGAGCATGGAGCAGGACCTGCACCATTCACAGAATCTTGGGCTGAATGGCCTGTTCTTGTCAAAATTGTTCAAATATAAAAAAAAAAAACTTAATTCTTATGCTATGAAACTGCATTGCAGAGGTTATGCATAAGACATTCCATTCATATGTAGACTTCCTTATTCCAATAAAGGAAAGGAACCAGCCAGCCCTGGAGAGGGTGCCAGTCCTGCAGCTGATTTACTGGAATATGTGCTGTTGATGCTTGTGTGACGCCACATGAGCAATTCTGTGATTTTCCACTGGCATCGGTTTTCTACTGACGTTTTCCCACTACAGTACAGTAGATGCTTACTGTATTGGAATATGTATTTAATAACCACTTCAAATGTTGAATGAAAGCCTAGTTTTCCTTCAAATAAAGCCATTTCAGTTTGAATACATTTCCCAGCAGTTATTCTTGCCATCTGATACTAGAGGATTTTTAGAGGAATTAAGAAAAAGGCCCGGGAAGACAGTAAAGGACAGGGCTGCTGTAGAAGCACCAATAAACAGTGATCTGTAAATGTTTAATAATAATTTAGATGTCTGTGGAGGGGTGTCGCAATGCCTAGTGGTCTCAAACACGAATTTTAAGTACAGTTGATTAGCGAATTTCGCCAAAGCATTATTTGCAGTGAATTTGCTGCGTTTGCTCTTATTTGTCGAATTAGTTACTGATAATTCAGCTGGCTTAGGAGAATTATTATTATTTTTTTCACCAGCACCCCATAATACTTTGCAAGGCCAGCACGACATCCCCTGGAGCTGTAACACTGGATGGGACCCCCCACCCACCATCAGGTATATCATGCTGATCATTTGCACTGGGACCCTGTGGGACGAGTTATCTCTGCTTGGAGCATCAATATAAGTGAAGGAGGCGCACGTCCTATACATGCATAATAACTGGCCATGTGTGTGGTGCAGCGAGAGTGAAAATAAAACTTGAAGGAGCCCGACACAAAAACACAGGAGACTCTATGAAATAATAATAATAATGAAAGATGTATTATTATTTACAAGACGTGTCAATCTTTTTGATAGAAGAAAAAGTGCACAGCATCAGGACAGACAGTTTGGAGAGCCTTCAGTGCAACATCAAAAAACAGAAGGAGCCCCCGGCTTCAGTCATGACTCGCCACTTTTAATTTTCTGCCTTTAAAAGACCTGCATATTTTTTCTGACTTTTCTCTACGATTTCAGTATTTCCTCTTTGTTTGACACCATACATAATTGCATGTCTCTGACTGGGTTCTTTCTTTTTTGATCTCGCAGAAGTGGCCACACAGCTCAGGTCTTCTTTTTGGCCACAGTAATCAATCCAGTATAGTTGGCAGACATTTATCTAGCTCCATACCCCAATGGAAAGAGAAAACCCCACCGCTAGAGTGTGTTCAGTTTAGTGGTGGGTTTGCTGCCAGCATTACTACTGAGGGAGCAGGAAAATGTATAAAAACCCAGGTGACAAATGTCACAGGATCAGGCTGGTAGGTCTTAATGCATCATCAGAGGGTAAGCAGTCAGTTTATCTTCAGTGGATTTAAATTTGTATTAACAAAACTCATTCAACGCAAATAAATGAAAATAAAAACACATTGATGGTGCTTACTATAATAATAATAATCTGTTGGAAGAAAATACTACCAAAGGCTCTGAAATGACACACTTGGCTGCTGGCTTGCAAATGAATGCCTCCATTGGGTTTAAATAGCGGTTGGAGCAGAAGGGACAGAGACTGTCAGCAATGTCAGCAATCTTGTTCTCCATTCTAAGGGCAGAACTGGAAAGGCTGTTAGTTCTGATATCACAATATTCTCTTTCCTCATATTTGCTAATGTTTTAGAGCCATACAATGTTCATTAGCCACTTGTGTTTGTCAATATATACATATATATAGTGTGAAACTAGATCAGAACAAGGAGAAACCCATTAATCCCTGTTTAATTGTAAAAAAAGAAAAGCAAAAAACGGGAGGCAGTGGCACCACAAAAAAGACACTGACCAGAAAATTGGCCAGAACAGTTTTCTTCCAATATTGTATTCCCAAGGCCCTCGTTGGGGAGCTTGTTCAATTTTGATTCCTGGATGTAAATGAAACGCCACCTCCCAGGACCATTCTTTTATATGGCATCCCAACCAGAAGGGGCAGGGCCTGCTAAGATTGTCATAGGTCAGGGTTATCAGGGTTATGTGCCCTCATTGGCCATCCTCTCGGAGCTGTGGGGGAAGAGAAGATACGGTTAGCAACAGTGTCAACAGTTACCTCGGATGAGGATGCCTGGTTGCACATGTGTGACAATAGATAGATAGATAGATAGATATGAAAGGCACTTGTAATACACAAGACAAAACACGTTGCAAGATTTGGGGTTTTCAGCCCCGTATACTGTAACCAAAATTCAAACCAGTCAGTCAATTACAAACGTTAGGAAAGCAAAAGACAATGAGGGGAGAAAGGAGGGACTTTTTATGGAGGCGGACCGGAGATTGATGTGAAGGATGCTGGGTATTCGTGGTGGATTCTGGGAAATGAAGTCATCAGGGTCGTCAGAGGGGATAAACAGACCCGGAAGTGCGTGCTTCCTGTAGCCGTCATGGCGTTTGTTTATATCTGTGAGGCCTCGGGCTTTCTGAAGGAGGAAGGAAAGACAAGTTAGTACCCTGTCGTTGACCCCTCGCGGTACTTTTTCTATAGCAACCCGGGTCAGTCCGCCGTTCCCCAAACACTTGTGCGTGACACACTGTATAATAGATAGATAGATAGATGTGAAAAAAATACTTTGTTTCCATACGGCTACAATACCTCCGGCTCTCCATGATCTCAACACTTCCGGCTTCAGATATGCAAGACGTCACCTCCATCCCGTAATGAGCTCGTCAGTTCTGGTCCCACGAATATGAGTTACGGACATGGGCTGGCATTCCAGCTGTTATGGTTGAAGGCTTCTTAGCCGGCTGGATATCCAGTTCAACATAAGGACGTAGGAAGACTAATTGCATGGACTATTTGATTCTCGGATACAATATGTGCCTGTCTTCCTGGGCAACGGTGTCTGCATGGATACCTGCAGGGCAGGCTGGGTATTGCAGTCCCATTAGAAAGCCCTGTTGTGCCACCAGGGGGAGCTGTAGGATCAGACCACTGCCACTTTAAAGAACGTCTGCCTGACCTAGAAGCATATAAGAAGCCAAATTTCCTGAATGGGTAGTTGGATTTGGGTGGAGAGAGGATGAGACTACGTGGTAGGTGAGGAAGGAGACAAAAAGATTTTGCATTGTAATATTGTGGAAAGGATTTAATATATCTTCAGTCGGAACACAAGACTGTGCTGTGTAGCTGTGTTTGGGGGTTTGGTGTGCTGGGTTGCTCCTAACTAGTCACATTTGGAAGGAAATCCATAGGAAGAGCATGTCATTTCAACACACGTAATGATAAGGTGCATTATTTGGACGCTGAATCCATTTGGAGGCAACATTAATCGCTGTGTCACTATGCTCCCTTCATGAATACAGGATTTACTTAATTTACTTGTTCAACGTTCATAATAATTTGCAAAAATGATCATAATTATCAATGTGCAGACTTTCCTTTTGAAGTGTTTTCCTTGACCTTAAGAAGAGTGCTTTGTAGCATAAACATCACTTTGCTTTTAATAACATCCAGATGTAAAGGAATGGAGCTGACGGCTAAAGCTTTTTTAGGTCTTTTAACGCACATGAATTGAACGTTTGGCATTCTCATTGATGAACTATTGGGGTCTTTTGTACAAATTTTGGGAGTTTCTGAGGTAAGTAAAGCTAAACACAACCCCTTTGAAAATGTTTGTTTCAGGCCTCAGCGTAGCCTTCTCTGAGAGACCCTTTTTAATGTTAATAAAGCGAGAAAGTAGACGAGGGGAAGCAATTCTGATCATAGTAGTGGAAACGAGGGAAACTGAACTTAAGAAAGAACAGCTCAATAAACGAAGAAACAAACCTTCTAGATTCGTTTAACTTTGTTATATGATTGGAATTCTGATTAGACCATAGCTATAAAAAAAAGATTCACCATCATGGATTTTGTCACATTTTATTGATATACAACATTGAATCACAGTAGATTTAATTTGCCTTTTTTTGACACTGATCAATGGAAAAAGATTCATTAATATAAAAGGTGGTCTGCAAAGTGGTCTAAATTAATTATAAATACAAAACACAAAATGATTGGTCACCTAAGCTCTCATCCCTTTCAATTCAGTATTTGGTGAATGCGCTTTTGGCAGCCATGACAGGCTAAGTCTAAATGTGCAGATCTCTCCCTCTCTATCAGCTTAGCACATTTGGGGGCCTCATGACATACGTATAAACCAGACATGTACGTACGCACGAAAAAATTCAGATGATGTCACACACGTGTGATTGGGAGGCAGCTAAAGGGCCTGAATAAGAGTAGTACCACGCCAGATAAGGGGGTGGCGAGCTGCACTGACTTTCTCTCTCAATCCTCTGCAGGCCATCCACGGGAAATCCCTCTCACATCTGGCACCCATGATGAATCCACTTCCGCTACCGGTGCCATAGATGATGTCACTTATGGTCCCGATGGCATCACTTCCGGTCCCCGATAACATCACTTCCGGTCCTGGTCCCGATGATGTCACTTCCTGTCTCGGCCTTTAAAGCCTCCATGTTGTCATCCACAAATTGTTCTGTTTTGGACTCAAACATTTGAACAACTCAAACCAAATTACCCTTTTGCACTCAGGGCATAATATACAGGTGGCTGCCCCAAAGCTTTTTGATGTCTTGTGACGGTTATTGTGACAATGCATAAAACGGGTGCATAAGCAAAGATCAAGACACGTGGATGTCGGAGAACAAAAATCTTATGAATAATAGTGACTGCTAAATCCAAAGGCTACCCAGGACAACCTCCACTCCTGACATGGATATTTTTTCTAAGCCTATTCTACACCATATTGCCAAAAGCACTGGAAATTTAATAATATCCCATTCTTAATACAAAGGCTTTAATATGGAGTTGGCCCACTCTTTGTAGCTATAACAACTTCAACTCTTCTGGGAAGGCTTTCCACAAGGTTCAGGAGTGTGTTTATGGGAATTTGGGATCATTCTTCCAGGAGAGTAATTGTGAGGTCAGGCAGTGATGTTGGACGAGAAGGCCTGACTTGCTCATAGTCTCTGCTCTAATTCATCCCAAAGATGAGTTGAGGTTGAGGTCAGGGCTCTGTGCCAGCCACTCAAGTTCCTCCACACCAAACTCAGTCATTGTTTTCTTTATAGACCTTGCTTTGTGCACTGGTGCACAGTAAAGTTGCCATCTCCAAACTGTTCCCCCAATGTTGGGAGAATGAAATTGTCCATAACAGTTTTGTATGCTGAAGCATTAAGAGCTCCTTTCACTGGAACTAAGGGGCCAAGCCCAACCCCTGAAGAACAACCCCACACCATAATCCCCCCTCCACCAAACTTTACACTTGACACAATGCAGTCAGGCAAGTACTGTTCTCCTGGTAACCGCCAAACTCAGACTCGTCCATCAGATTGCGTGATTCGTCACTCCAGAGGACACGTCTCCACTGCTCTAGAGTCCAGTAGCAGTGGGCTTCACACCACTGCATGTGACCCTTTGTATTGCACTTGGTGATGTGAGGCTTGGCTGCAGCTGCTCAGCCATGGAACCCCATTCCATGGAGCTCTATCTCTACGCTGCACTGTTCTTGAGCTTTTGGAGGTCTGTAGCTGTTTACTCTGCAGAAAGTTGGCAACATCTACACACTGTGCACCTCAAGTGGCATCCTATCACAGTACCATGCTTGAATTCACTGAGCCCCAGAGCGACCCATTCTTTATATGTTTGTAGAAGCAGTCTGCATGCCTAGGTGCTCGATTTTATACACCTGAAAGTGATTGGAATACCTGAATTCAATGATTTGGATGGGGGTTCCAATATAGTGTATATCCAGACTTTGATATCTATTTTATTTTTATTTTTTATCTTCTGTTGTTTGGTAATTCTTATACTTTAATAAATCCTATGTTGCTTTTACATTGGTACATTGTATAACCTGAGTGATTGAAATAAATATTAGGGTACTTACTGTGGGAAGATTGGCACTTTTTGCCCAACAGGATTATCAAAGCTGAAAGGTCGCTTCTTGATAGTTAGAATAAGTATGGTAGACATGAGGCACTGTTGGTTAGAAGGTGGCCCTATAACCAAAGTGATTGAGCTTTCATGCGTTGTTAGTGCTGGTGATAGTGAGTCCCAATGTAGAGTACCAAAAGTGACAGGCATAAGGCATCACTCTTGTATATTCTTATATGAAGGGAGTCCTAAGATGGGTGACTGGCAATAGTCATCACCCAAAACTTTGTATGGATGGGATCTCTATGTGTGTTCAAATTGTTCTTTATACAGCCTCTAGTTAATCCAAAATGTTGCTGCAAGAATTATTACAAGAACAAGAAAATACAAACACATAACTCCAATACTTAAATCCTTACACTGGCTCCCAGTTAAGTTTAGGGCAGATTTCAAAATCCTCCTTTTAACATATAAAGCCTTAATACTATACAATACAGTTTATTTTTGTATAGCCCAAAATCACACAGGAAGTGCCGCAATGGGCTTTAACAGGCCCTGCCTCTTGACAGCCCCCCAGCCTTGACTCTCTGAGAAGACAAGGAAAAACTCCCAAAAAAACCTTGTAGGGAAAAATGGAAGAAACCTTGGGAAAGGCAGTTCAAAGAAAGACCCCTTTTCAGGTAGGTTGGGCGTGCAGTGGGTGTCAAAAGGAGGGGGTCAATACAAAACAATACACAGAACAGAACAAATCCTCAATACAGCATAAAAATAAAAGTTTTAGAAGTACAGAGCAGAATTTAACAGTAGATGATATCACATAATAAGATTTGGATATTTTTAGAGTCCTGGAGACCTCATCCATCAAGCTGCCTCCCCCATTTGGCCATTCCACGGCTGACACAGTGCTGGGCCAGCCAATCCAATGAAAGGACCCCTCTTTCCCATGATTCCTGCGATCCTCCATCAGGGATGACTTTACCATAGGCAGGCAAACAACTTGGCAAGTGGGCCGTGGCACCAATTGCCACATTTGAGTACCGGCAACAGAAACAGAATAGGTGAGGGTTAGGATTCAATTATAACTATCATGTTACTTATGTTTTAGTGCTAATGACTAACAACAGAGATGCAGTCTGTACAGTTAATCAGCAGCTCTAGTCAGGATATGCTAAACTGAAGTAGTAAGTCTTCAGCCGGGATTTAAAGGCTGAGACCGAAGGGGCATCTCTTATAGAAGCAGGAAGACCATTCCACAGTTTTGGGGCCCTGTAACTAAAAGCTCGACCTCCCACTGTTATTTTATTAATCCTTGGAATCATAAGCAGACCGGCATCTTGAGATCTTAATGTGCGCTCAGGTTTGTAAGTCATGATAAGTTCAGACAAGTAAGCCGGACCTTGGCCATTTAATGCTTTATATGTTAAAAGGAGGATTTTGAAATCTTCCCTAAACTTAACTGGGAGTCAGTGTAAGGATTTAAGAACTGGAGTTATGTGTTCGTATTTTCTTGTTCTTGTAATAATTCTTGCAGCCGCATTTTGGATTAACTGGAGGCTGTATAAAGAACAGTTTGAACAGACCGTGAACACCGCATTTCAGTAGTCAATCCTACTAGAGATAAATGCGTGAATTAATTTCTCAGTATCCTGTTTATTTAGAAAGCACCCTAATTTCCTAACATTTTTAAGATGGAAGAAACATGTTTTGGACAACTTTGTAATATGTGCTTTAAATAACATGCTAGAATCAAAGATAACTCCTAGATTGCGGGCTGATTCAGTAAAATGAATTGACCAAAGGTCAGACTTACTTGTCTGAACTTATCATGACTTACAAACCAGAGTACACATTAAGATCTCAAGATGCCAGTCTGCTTATGACTGCAAGAATTAATAAAATAGCAGTGAGAGGTCGAGCTTTTAGTTACAGGGCCCGTAAACTGTGGACTGGTCTGCCTGCTACTATAAGAGATGCCCCTTTCGTCTCAGCTTTCAAATTGCAGCTGAAGACTCACTACTTCAGTTTAGCACACCCTGACTAGAGCTGCTGATTAACTGTACAGACTGCATCTCAGTTGTTAGTCATTAGCACTAAAACATGAATAATATGATAGTTATAATTTGTTACTAACTCTCACCTATTCTTTTTCTCTTCTTGGTACTCATATGTGGTACTTGGTGCCAAGGCCCACCTGCCAAGTTGTTTTGCCTGCCTAAGGTAAAGTCTTCTCTGATGGAGGATCGCAGGAATTGTGGGGTTCATCGGATTGGCTGGCCCAGCACTGACTCAGCTGTGGAATGGCCAATAGGGGGAGGCAGCTTGATGGCTGAAGTCTCCAGGACTCTAAACAAATCCAAATCGTATTATGTGATATCATATACTGTTATATTCTGCTCTGTACTTTTAATATTTTTATTTTACTGTTATACTGTATTGAGGATTGCTTGTGTTCTGTTCTTTGTATTGTATTGTACTGATCCCCTTCTCTTTGACACCCACTGCACGCCCAACCTACCTGGAAAGGGGTCTCACTTTGAATTGCCTTTCCCAAGGTTTCTTCCATTTTTTCTTCTTAGAGAGTCAAGACTGGAGGGCTGTCAAGAGTCAGGCCCTTTTAAAGCCCATTGCTGCACTTCTTATATGATTTTGAGCTATATAGAATAATAAATTGTATTGTATTGTAAATTGTACCCCTGTGTGTGTCAATCTTAAAATGTTGGAGCAGACCAGTCCCGTAACGTATCTGGTTTGCCTCACAAATTCAACAATAATAAAACTGTACTCCCCTTTTTGACACATACATTTCTCAGAAATGAAAATAAACAAGGGACAAGTATCTTTCGCACATGCAACATGGCTAAACACATCCCACAATGAGACAAACAGATGTACTCACAGATAAAAGCTGTAATCCAGAGAGGAAATGAAATGGTTATCCAAAGTGGTTAAGAACAATATTGTGATCTTAGATGAGATCCTCATTTTTTCTACTGCTCCACTTTAATTGAAACTTTGTGTGCACTGATCAAGATGTCCTTTTGTCAGCCCTAACTCACCCCTTCTGCCTGTTGGGAATTGTAATCCCCATGTTGGCACTGCCACAAAGATGCAGATGAGTTGAAAGCCGAAAGCGAAAACATGGTTCTTATTTATCTCTCTATATATATATAAAATCCAATGTCTGTCTGTCTGTCTCTATGTATGTCTGTCCACTTTTCACGACAGAACCATTTAACGGATATTGGTTGGATTTTTTTTCTATAATTTGCTTGAACATTTTGGTTGATTTTGCAACTTCTCTCATCACACTAAGTATCATAGTTTGCTCGTGGCAGTGATTTATTGGCGCGAATCTGAGAAAAAGGCTGCGGGCCCAGGGCAGGGAGAAGCGGGAACTCAGGAATAGGGAGCTGGGCGGGGCCCTCCTCACTCACACGCCAGCCTCCATTTGAGTCACTCTACCTCTCGCCATGTGTGAAAATGTACCTTGCCTCCACTTAGCTAGAGATACCTCTTTGTTCAGCAGACATTATCATCTAGAGATTGTTAAAGAGTAATGTTTGACGTTATGAAGAGAGAGATCAGAGCTACATGTTTTTTAGAGGGTAGCTGCTCATTGGCAGAGATATCACTGCCACATGCTTTTCTCCCTATGCGGGGGACATTCTCCCATCAGAGCTGAATACGATCAGATAAAGTGGCAACTTTTGACGTCGGAGCTTTGCCAGAGATACCTTGCCAACTTTTTACATTTTTGGCAAAGAGATCACAGCTACATTCTCGACCCTGATAGCTGTGGTGGGCAGCTGGGGCCCTTGCCCAGCCGGGACGTTTCTTCTGGCTATGGTCCGGGGGAGCAGGCAAGGGCTGTACAATATCTCCCCTGGGACGCTAGATGCCCTCAGGGGCCCATGGGAGATGGAGTTCTCTTCAGCCCGGTTAGGGTCCAGGAGTGTCACAAGGGGGCTCTGCAGTGGCTCCTGAGCCTGTGTGGGCAATTCTTCTGCCACACCCGGAAGTGCAGCTGGAAACGAGCAATCAAGCACCTGAAGCACTTCCGGGTGGCTTATAAAGGGAGCCAGTAGTCACTAATCTGGGAGCCAGAGTTGGGAGGAGGGAGACGAAGCTTGCCAGGAGGAGTGCTGGAGGAGAAAGAAAGAAAGAGAGAGAAGAGAAGGGAAAGAATTGTGTTTTGGTGTTTGGACTGTGTTGTTGTGTTTGTGGGAGTGGGGAAGATGTTTCCGCAAGGGGGGAAAAGAGAAAATAAAAGCCCTGTGTGCTTTGAACCTGTGTCCTATGTCTGTCCGTGTCAGGGCTCGCCTTACATAGCAAAAACAAAAATATTATATATCAAGAGGTCCTCGAATACAAAAGCAATCAATATAAATTCTTCTCAATACAAATTATTACATTTTTTTATTTTTAAATTGATTTTCAAAGTTTGTTGTGTTTCATTACTACGCGGGCAGAGCCGCGGGGGACAGCTAGTAGTATATATACTACGAGCACCATGGAGAACAGCTGGGCATCATGGCTGGACAACTATATGACCTCAGGACAAAATGGAACTTAGCAGCTGATGGACAAGCAGGAGCAGTTCTATCCCCCATATGTTAGGTCGAAGTGGTCTACTAGTGGTGACCCAGCTTGGACATTGAAAGAGGTTCATGGAAACTAGAGTCCTCAAGTGCATCCCTGTTGTGGTCCATGGGTGCTATGAGGGGAGGACTACCCTGGTCCACAAACAGTCTGAAAGTACTCCCCTCAGTCATGCCACGTCACCAGAAGGTTTCCGGGTCCAGCATAAAAGGTGTCGGTAGGCAGGGGGTGACACTCAACTGGAGGCAGAAGAAGAAATTAGACATTATTTTGTATATTTGGCTGCACTTTTTTGGTATTTGGTGCATGGTGGAATAAAAAATCCATTATATCAACCTATGACTGCGTTGGACATTTTTGGGTGAGGGGTTTAGGGCTTGGTGACGCCCCTTACTGGTTACAATACTAAACACCTTCCTAGGTCAATAGCACAGATTTCATTGGTCATGAAATGGCAGAATTTTGAAATTCTTTTCATGACGTGAAGCTTCAGGTTTTGCACAAATTGCTGGCTCATCACTAATAAATGGTTAAATGTAGCCTGAACCCGGCCTCTAATAGCCCCCAAGGTTGTGCTGTCAATGTGTTTACACAATATGATGTAAAGAGCTGTGTCCAGTAGACATCTCAATGTGAACTCACTTTTGGGGGGGTGTTGAAAAACCAACCTTTTCAGCTGGAGTTTAGCAGTACTGAGCTATGGCTTTGAATCAACCTGTCGTGGTGTGTTTCTACCCAGAATTCCATCTTACTATAAAGAATTCCTGCACACTCGACTTTTAAGCTTTAATGATACATGGACTGTAAGTGCATTGAATTTCCACAAGATATGAGTAATCCAACCATTCTTCTGTTCAAATACACTGCCTGGCCAAAAAAAAAGTCGCCACCTGGATTTAACTAAACATATAGGTACGAGCCTCCTATTGGATAATTACTGCATGGGCGATTATCTTTCAGCTGGCAACACGTTATTTAACCAAATGGTGCAATGAGTTGCTTCTCATTTCTTAAACAACCATGTCGAAAGACACATCTCGTGGTCGTGGAAAAGATGTTAGTCTGTTTGAGAAGGGTCAAATCATTGGAATGCATCAAGCAGAGAAAACATCTAAAGAGACTGCAGAAACTACTAAAATGATGTTAAGAAATGTCCAACGCATTATTAAAAACTGGAAGGACAGTGGGGACCCATCGTCTTCAAGGATGAAATGTGGCCGGAAAAAAATCCTGAATGATCGTGATCGCCGATCACTTAAACGTTTGGTGAAATGAAATCGAAGAAAAACAACAGGAGAACTCAGGTCTATGTTTAATAGTGAAAGTAAGAGCTTTTCCACACGCACAATGCGAAGGGAACTCAAGGGATTGGGACTGAACAACTGTGTAGACGTAAGAAAACCACTAATCAGTGAGGCAAACCGGAAAAAAAAGGTTCACCGACAAAAGCGCGATAGACATATGCGCCCCGACAAAACCGCGACCGACAAATGAGCGCCGACAAACCCGCTAACTGGTTTTCGACAAATGCGTGCCGTCAAAATCGCCACGACAAAATCGCGAGAGAGGCCAAGTGAGTGGGACGCCCTTGCTGCAATTCTTCCTACATATGCAGGGCGTGATTTTAAGGACTATCTGCGTGCCGTGCTGATGGCATGCCGCGTCTCATAATATTGACTTCTAAAATAAACATTATTATGTATGCTTTAAACTAGTAATTCATATTTAATGAAACTTTCGCAATTTTGTCGGGGTGATTTTGTCGGCGCGATTTTGTCGGCGTGATTTTGACAGCACGATTTTGACGGCGCGTTTTAAACAGCGCTATTTTGTCGGCACACATATGTCCATCGCGCAAATGACGGGTCACAAAAAAAAGGCTTCAATTTGCTAGGGAGCATAAAGATTGGACTCTAGAGCAATGGAAGAAGGTCATGTGGTCTGATTAGTCCAGATTTACCCTGTTCCAGAGTGATGGGCGCATCAGGGTAAGAAGAGAGGCAAATGAAGTGATGCACCCATCATGCCTAGTGCCTACTGTACAAGCCTGTGGGGGCAGTGCTATGATCTGGGGTTGCTGCAGTTGGTCAGGTCTAGGTTCAGCAACAGTATGTGCTCCAAGAATGAGGTCAGCTGACTACCTGAATATACTAAATGACCAGGTTATTCCATCAATGGATTTTTTCTTCCCAGGATGGCAGGATTCATCGGGCTCAAATTGTGAAAGATTGGTTCAGGGAGCATGAGACATCATTTTCACACATGGATTGGCCAACACAGAGTCCAGACCTTAACCCCATTGACAATCATTGGGATGTGCTGAAGAAGGCTTTGCGCAGCGGTCAGACTCTACCATCATCAATGCAAGATCTTGGTGAAAAATTAATGCAACACTGGACGGAACTAAATTTTGTGACATTGCAGAAGCTTATCGAAACAATGCCACGGCGAATGCGTGCCGTAATCAAGGCTAAAGGCGGTCCAACAAAATATTAAGAGTGTGTGACCTTTTTTTTTTGGTGGCGACTTTTTATTGGCCAGGCAGTGTATATTGCATACAGAAAAACATATTTATTGCTTGTTTTAAGTAAATTCTTAGTACACAGTCTTTTATGCTGTATATGCATTTTTAGAAGAAAGTGAAAAGGGAAATGTTCTGCTTTTCCACTTTACTTTTGTTCAATTTTACTTTTTAAATTTCAAGATCCCGTTAAAATGTACGAGGTATGTTAATTATTTTAAAATAGGTCAAGGAAAAGAAAACAATGAAGCATTGTGGTGGAGGTAGGTGACGAATGCCTTCCTGGTTTCACAGGATTGCTGATTCATATAATTGTCTCTTTCACTTTGAACTTGATATTACATTACTCACTGCCACACTTCCTTTGGCTACATGAGTTACCACCCAAATATTATTATATAATTATACAGAAAATGCATTGCTTGCCTTTGTGCAAGACCAAACAGACATTTCCTTACATTCATATGCAGTGAAACTCTATCATGCCCTTAAATGGTGTCGCATGTGGGCGCATAGGGGACAGCTTAATGACTCTGGTGACTGCAGCTCACCGCCGCTCCAGGGGTTGGCACTGTGTCTTAATGCCTTCTCTCTTCCTCACTCTGCAGACTGGATGATTGACAGCTGAAATATCTCTGATGTCACTTCCGGCGCCCATTATCCAGGACCCGCCTCTTAATGCCAGAAGGACTTAAGACAGGAAGATCTTCAAATGGTTCACTTTGGAACTTTCGTCTGGAAAGCCACTCTTGCAATTATTGTTTGGTTTCTTTTGCATTGCTGCATTCCATTCATACGGGGTGACCAGGGTGGTGCTCCAACATTTTATTGTGTTTTCTGTTCTGTTCTCTTACAATGGGCATGCATCAGTAAGATATTCTCTGTTCGCGCATTGAGAGACTCACGCCAAACCCTCCTTACATATAAATAAATACAAAAGTCTTGAGCTCTATCTGCAGGTTTAAAAGTGCCTGTGTACTGTAGTGATAGGTGCCTAATGATACACAAATAAAATGCATGGGGCTGTTGATTCACAACTACCAGATTCACATGATCTCTCTCTTTCCTAGCATTTGTTCCTTACTAACGCATGGTCTGCTGTTTTTGATGCCCTTCTCCACTTCCCGGTTGACGTCGACTTGTCGCATATCCTCTTTGATCCTGCTGAGCCAGTGCTTTGTGGACCTCCCACGTGGTCGCTTGCCACCTGGGGCATTGTTCCTTATTCACTGTGAAGTACATGCATGTCCTACCAATTTAGGTGGGCCTCTCACATCTTTTAAACAATCAGTGTGACTCCCATCATCTTCCTAACATTCACATTCATGCCGAGTGACCATCAAAGCATTTTCATTTCCATCGTGTGGAGCACTTCTTCTTGTTGCACAGTTGTCAGCCAGCTTTCCACAACATAGAAGGCCACAGGTCGGACAATAATCTTGCACACTTTCGCCTTGATATAGTTAGGCATTTGTCAGTCACACAGGACTCCGGTGACTTGCTGCCACTTCAGTCAAGCTGTGGTGACAGACATTCAGGCATCAGGAAAGTTGTCACCATTGGCGCTTACACAGGGACCCTCGTACTTGAACTTGGTAGTTTTGTTTGGGTCTTGACTGTCCACACGTATGGTCCTGACTGCTTTAGAATGGTACCAAACAACCTCAGAGAGCAACTTCTCCCAACCATCCAAGAACAGTTTGATGACCCACAATGCCTTTTACAACATGACGCAGCACTGGGCCATAAGGCAAAAGTGATAACTATGTGGCTCGGGGAAAAAAACATCCAAATTTTGGGTCCATAGCCAGGAAACTCCCCAGACCTTAATCCCATTGAGAACTTGTGGTCAATCCTCAAGAGGTGGGTGGACAAACAAAAACTCACAAATTCTGAGAAACTCCAAGCATTGATTGTGCAAGAATAGGCTGCCATTAGTCAGGATTTGGCCCAGAATTTGATTGATAGCATGCCAGGGCGAATTGCAGAGGTCTTGAAAAAGAAAGAAGGGCCAACACTAGAAATACATTTTGACTCTTTGCATAAACTTAATGTAATTGTCAATAAAAGCCTTTGAAACTTATGAAATGCTTGTAATTTTACTTCAGTATACCATAGAATCATCTGACAAAAAGATATAAAAACACTGAAGCAACAAACTTTATGAAAATTAATATTTTGGGTCATTCTCAAAACTTTTGGCCACAACTGTATACAAAGATATCCTTAAAACCTTCTGGACCTAAGACTGACCTAAGACTAGGCCAAAGGTTGCCCCTTCTAACAGGACAATGACCCTAAGCACAAAACAAAGACAATGTCGCAGTGGCTTAGTGACACCTGTGTGAATGTTCTTGAATTGCCTAGACTTGAACATTTCTGGAGAGACCTGAAAATAGCTGTCATCGATGGTCTTCATCAAGCCTGAGCTGGGCATCAGACTGGGCTGAAGGTTCACCTCACTATAAGCACAAAGCAAAGACGAGTGAGAAGTACCTTAAGGACAATGTCTTTCAGTTTGCTACTGTCCACTGATGGTCTTCGTTCAACCTGACAAAACCAGAGAGGGTCTGCTGAGAAATCCTCCAATCCCGGTGTGTGAAGCTTGTTGTGTCAAACCCAAGGAGACTCCAGACAGGAATCCCTGCATTAATAAGTACTGGATAAAGCCTTGGAATACTAGTCTCAATATGATACTTCAGTCTTTTATTTTTAATAATTTTGTAAAGAATTCTTCAAATCTTCTTTTCACTTTGTCATTTCTGAGGTTCCAAATTTGGCTCGACAAGGGGACAAATGAATGTAAATGATTTTAGCAAAAGGCCACAGCATAACAAAATGGCAATAATGTGACGGAGTCTGAATACCTTCTGAAGGCCCTGCCCATCTCCAATAGGTTTTAACACTAGAATCCCTGAAGGCTATGAAAAAACTTGTAATCCTGGCCTACTTTAAATTTCTTTGCACCTCTCCATCAGTGTCTTTTGTTTTGTAAATGTGTTTATCAGCCCAAGCAGCAAGTAGCCTGCTGTCCCATCCCACTCCTTGATGGAGCTCAACTCTGGCAAAAAGTTGTCCCAGCTCAAGCCAAGGCTCCTTATGTGCGTGTGAGGTTCCTGGAATTTTACAGGGTAAATAATATATTGTCATTTAGAATGCATACATTTCATGTGTGTTCCGTGTTTACAACGATCTGTGTAAATGTAGGATGAAATGTGAGGCAGGAATTGTTGGTGCACTTTTATTCAAGAATATAACCGTAGAAAAAGAAATCAGATTAGGGTATAACATTGACCTGACCGGTTTGGTGGTGCAGTGGTAAGAATGGATGACTCGTAATCAAGAGGTTGCTGGTTCTATTCCGAGTGTGACTGTTTTGAATAGTGAGCTGTGCACTTTTGTTGTTACATTTGTACCTTTTGCGAAAGTGTTTATTTGATATTTGGACTTCAGTCTTCACACATTATACACTTCATGTCTACATTGTGTCAATTATTACTAAAATATGAAAAACATTTCTTTTTTGGTTATGTATTCAACAATTCCTGCAATGCATTTCATCCGACATTTACACAGATTGTTGTAGACATGGAACACACATGAAATGTATGTATTCCAAATGATGATATATTATTTACCCTCTATAACTCCAAGCACCTCACATGCAGATAAGGAGCCTTGGCTTGAGCTGGGACAGCTTTTTGATCGGATAGCAGGCTGCTTGCTGCTTGTGCTAATCAACACATTTACAACACAAAAGACTCTGACGGAGAGGTGCAAAGGAATTTAAGGTGGGCCTGTAGTGACTGGAAGCGCTGCACCTCTAAAGACACAATTCACACACTGCTGTGTGGAAGGAGGCGGGATGATGATGGAATAGGCTACAGTTGTATATCGTTAAAGCACATTCAATAAAACAGTCAGTAGTTTTTGCCTGCATTAAGAAAACGTCTGCCATATTTTCTTTCCTCGCTGGGCACTACAATGGTGACCCCGACGCTGTTGGATGATTCCAGAGTTACTATAATCTTCTCTGCCAATGTGGTGGTGTTAAAGTTACCAGAGTTTTGGGAACAGCAAGCCGCAGCGTTGTTCGCCCAAGTAGAGGCATAGTTTGCATTGCGGGACATTACAGCAGATGACATGAGGTACTACTACGTCGTTACAGCTCTCAGTGGCTCTACAGCACCCAGGGTGGTGAATCTGTCTGAAAATCCCCCAGACACAGACAAGTATGTAACCTTAAAGGCATGCCTTTTAGAGACATACAGACTCACAGAGGCTAATAACATTGCTGGGCCTTGGAGACGCGAAACCCACCGCGTTGATGGACCACATGTAAGCTTTCCTAGGTAGCCATAAGCCCTGTTTTATATTTAGAGAGGTGTTCCTCCATTGTTGACTACCAAGAGTTAACCAAGATGGCCGACAGCCTGCACTCTGCTTTACAGAGCTATCTTCCACCTGCAACCCTCATCATTCCCATTAGCAAGCCAGCGTCTCGTTACTGCTCATCCCCCTCCTGCCGCCATACAGACAACTGACCTGTGTTTCTACCATGCCCAATTCGGCAAAAATGCAAAGTTAACAGTGCCCGTGCATGTGAATTCTGGGGGTACCTGTGAAGCGGCTGGAAGCGCTGCACCTCTAAAGACACAATTGACATGCATTGCATTGTAGGAGGAGGCAGGGTAATGAGGGAATAGGCAATAGTTGTATACAGTTAAAGCATGTTTAATTTAACAGTTAGTAGTTGTGACGATGCGGGATCTGCTCCATGCTTCCAACTTGCTTGTGGGAGCCCTAGAACCCGCCACCGTCGGTAATGTCACCGATGAGCCAGGCAGTGAGGCACAAACAATGAAGCAAGGGGATGGTACAAAAAGTGCCAAGTGCTTTTATTAAAACAACAACAAACAAAACAGTGTCCAAATAAATAAGTGCAGTGTTTCAAAAATGTCATTAAATAAATAATCTATTAAAATAGTTGAAAAGTGGAGGTTAAAATCCATTAGAAATTTTTTTTTTAAAAAACAATGAGGTTAAAACAATGGCTGGAAGCTGTCCTTTTAAAATCAGCCCGGTGCCTTTCTACTGGTGACTCCCCTGCTTCACCCGTCCAGGCTATGCACCAGGGGAGTCACCCTACCTGCAGCTAACCTTCACTCCACCTTCTGATGTGGAGGCTTCCCGATCCCTGGCTTCGGCTCAGCACTCTCCAGACTGAGACTTGGGTTCCCCCAACGGCCAGGACACTCACGCTGGGGAATCCAACCTCCCAAGCCTTCCGACTCCCGCTATCTTCTCTGGCAAGCCTTCCTTCCGGTCACTCCCGCTCCTCACAATGCTCAGCGGGAGCGACCACTACCAACTGCCCTAGGTGTCGGCCAAACACCCCGCCAGGGCTCACTGTCCAGCTGGCTATCCTCTCATCGCTTCCTGCCTTCTTCTCCTGCCACCTTAACCTCCGTCCGTCCGTCTTTTCTTTCTTTCTTTCTTTCCTTTTTTCAACCCCTTGCTAGCCGCCTCGGGCTTCTATTTATTATGGGGACTGGGATCAGATGTGGCAATTAGCAGCTCCCGAGAACAATTACTGATGCGGACAACTCCTCACCTGTACACTTAAACGAGGTTTGCCCGCATCACGAATTCACCCAAGAACCGCTTCCGACCACAGATACCACGCCTCCTCTCTAAGCCGCAAGTGCGACGATTATGTAAAAAGTGGCCTTTTTGACGTGAGCTGTGGACCCACTACACCACAGTAGTCATTAAGAAAATGTTGTCTGGTGTGTTTTCTTTCCTCGCAGGGCACTACAGGCCAGGATTACAAGTTTCTTCGTAGGCTTCAGGGATTCTAGTGTTAATGGAGACCCTGTTCTTGTGGGCGATAAACTTGGCAATTTTAAAAAAACTGCTGAGGGTGTTAATCTGCTGTGTGACTGCAGACATACAATTTATAGAGAATTAAGATAAAAAAAAATGCTTTAAAAATGGGAGCGAAGTATATCCTCCAGTCCAGCACATAATAGCGTATTCTTCATTAAGGCAAAGTAACCCACCCTTCAATGCTGCAGATTTACTGTTATGTGACTTTACTGTGTGTCATTAATATAAATTTGAAAGTGTCTCTGATGCAGCACAGATTCTTTAGGAGCTCCATCTGTGACTAAGGATTGGACATTTCTCCTCTTTTCTCTACTCTGCGTTTTCTCTCCTTTGACCAGCTTGCCATCCAGATACAAAGGGTGGCAACAAGTGTTTTCTTGTCACATTGTGCCACATGTCGTAGGTCTTTCATGGGCAACTTCTACTGCAGGATGAAGTGAAATGAAAAAGAAACTGCAAAGGAACAATGAATGTCTGTAGTCAGCTCTGCCGGCTTCTTTAATCAAACGGCTCATCAAGTTACACACTTTGCCCAAAAATATTCGGGCACGGCCTCCTCATCTACTTTAGAAAATTAAAAACCTTTGTACACATTGGCTCTATTGATCCATGCATTAGTCAATGTACCCCGCCATATAAACACATGCCATGATGAACGGGAAGGACGTTGTAAATGTCAGGATAAATAACAAAAATCTTTGTAAACTGTGCTGAAAGACAACGCTGATAGCAATGCTATCGGTGTTCAGCACCTGTCACTTATGGTTTGTTTAATCAAAAAGAAAGGCGCATTTGCCACCCTTACACATTCCCATCTTTAATAGTTCTCTCAGTCAAATAGCTTAATCATCAGGCATGTGCGGATTTGTGGAAATGATTTCCTAGAAAGAAAATGATAATGTATTCATTTAGGAAATTGGCTTTTACAATCCCATTTTTATTACTGGCTTTAAACATCATGAAGTCTTGTCTCTGATTTCAGGATTTTCGAAAAAAGAAAAAGTGGTTTTGGCAGGACCAATTTGACTATTTGGGCAAATTCAGCTTACATAAATAAAAATGGGTGGCATTATAGCCATTCCTTTTGCCATACATTTTTTTGCCCATCCATTCATTTTCAAAAATCACTTAATCCAACTGTAGGTCTGGTGCATCGAGCACATGGCAGTAACTAAAATCTAACTGGTCTGCCAGTTGAACACAGGGCACACTCACTTATCCTAGGCAATTAAGAGTTAATCCTACACAGCTTATGACATGTGGCATGAAAAGGAAGAACATATAAGCTGTGAAAAGGCAGGGATTCCAAGTCACTGAGTTAGAGCTGTGCTGTGCCATTTGTATGAAAGTTCTGCTTAATATTATTAATATTATCTAAAGCAGCAACACAGAGAGCAATGGGTCTGAGAAAAATAATACACAAAGAAAGAAAGAGAGGGGGCTTAAAGGAAAGCTCCACACAACCCTGATGTGTTCTTTTTACATTTTACTTACCCCAGGTAGTTGATAGACAGACAGACAGACAGACAGACAGACAGACAGACAGATAGATAGATAGATAGATAGATAGATAGATAGATAGATAGATAGATATGAAAGGCACTATATAATAGATGGATGAAAGGCTCTATACAATAGTGCTATCTATCTATCTATTATATAGTGCCTTTCATATCTATCTATCTATCCCTGCGACATGGAGATGCCCCGAGTTCCAGCAGGGCATCATGGACTATGTAGTTTTAGTACACAGCCCTGCTGGATAACGTTGGAGCCGCTGCAGGGAGGCTCAGAGATGATTATTTTCCATATAGCCCAGAAGTACTTCCATGTCACGAGAAAGGAAGAAATAAAGTGCTTCCGGGCTGACGAAGAAGAGAAGTTTCTACCTGACCCGGAAGTGCTGGATAATCACTTGGACTGAGGACTCAGAAACACTTCCGGGACAAGGACTATAGAGGACTCTTGGAAATCCCAGACGGACAAGATGAGCTGGGTGGAAGAGTGGCAATGCGTCTGGGAGTGGTGGAGTGTTTATTGATTGCTGTAGTGTGTATTCGTTAATGAGTATTGTGGAGAGGAGGATGCTTTCTGCACTGTTTATTAATAAAAAGTCAAATTATTGGACTTTTATCTGGTGTCTGGCGTCTGATCTGAGGGTTCAAGGGGATGAGAGTGCCCCCTATTTGTCACACTATCTATCTATTATATAGTGCATTTCATATCTATCTATCTATCTATCTATCTATCTATTATATAGTGCCTTTCATATCTATCTATCTATCTGATATATAGTGCCTTACATATCTATCTGTGGATATTTTATCTGATCCCTGCCATTGTTTGGTGTGTTGTTGGTGGTGCTGTGTACAGATCCACAGTTGAATAGCTTAGATTTCACTTACCTACCGAAACTCTTTCCACAATCCTCTTGCTTCTCTTCCTCCTGTCAGTTGAGCCCTTGTCTTGACTCACCCCTTGACTTCAGTTTTATGGGAGCATTGACCAGAAGAGGCTTTAAAGCATCGGGGCGGATTCAGTTCCAAGTTCAACCCTGTAAACACATCCAACGTGTGAAATGCCCTCTAAAATTCCATCCTTCAAGAGCTCCCTCTACTAGCACCAGGTGTTTCTTCAGTCTTCAGCTTCAACCCACTCTTAAAGCCCAGCCACCTTCCTACCACCTATCAGACTGAGGGATGTCTAACTATTAACACAAGAGCCCAGTTGCTTCTCTGCTATCTCCAAATATTTCATTCCATGACATATTCTTTCTGCATGGGGCTAAGAACAACCAGTGGGGTCCTTTTTCTTGCACTGACACAATGTCAAGTACTGTCAATACCAGAGCCTACTTTTCCCTTTAAGTCAAGACTTTTCAAGTCCCCACCTAATCTTTTCACTATCTCCTTGTCAACAAGAGATTCAACTCCAACATTTTATTGACATTTTAATGTAAATGTATATTACAAAGAAGACAATCTGGCTGATTTACAAGCAGAATGTCAGCCTCTAACACATTTGGGTTGAAATTTAATATCTGAATGTGATGCCAGCCTCTTACTTTAATGGCATGAACTGAAGGGTCCACGGCAAGGAAAGGGTGAATCACAACTCAGACGATGAACACACCAGCTGTAATGAAAAGTTTTGTTGGGAAAGAGGCACGTCGGGAGGCTGTGTGAGTTCAAATATTTGGGGGTCTTTTACCTCAAATCCTGAACACGGTGGTGTGAGAGATGCCTTGAAGATGGTAGTTTATTTGATTTGGACAGAGACACTTATTTTCAGTCAAATTAAACATCCTGCATAAATCAAAAATTGACATAACCGGTGATCCCAGTAAGCTGAAAATGAGAACCATCTATCTTTACCGAAAGCATAATTAAAACCATTTGATATAAAAGACAAATATCTCAGATAAATCCCTTTGTGGGAGGCCTTTAATAGAAGTGCCCTAGCCATCGCAAAGGAGAAAATGAGCTCCCGAGGAAGCTGCGGTCCAGACCAACAGAGCAGAACCTCTGAAAATTACAGCATAAGGTGAATGAGTTACATAAAGGAACAATGGCTTGGCAGAGTCGGGGCCTCCCATCTGGCACATCACGTTGTGTCCATTGGCAAACCTCCTTGGATTCCTCAGGTCTGACAAGAAACAGAACCTTGAGCTGTGTGGTGTTAGATTTCATACTTTTATATTACAGATTAATAAAAAAAAAACAATTAAAACCAAATGAAACAAATGTGATGTCCCAGTTAAACAGAGTATTTTAACCCCATAGAAATTAGTTTTCAATCTAATCTAATATCTAGAATTGTTTTTTGCCTTTAAGCCTTATAATCAAACACATATGGGATGAGCTTACTTGAATTGAAGCTAAATATTAAATATTAAACAAGAAAAATAGTGTCTGCCTGAAATGTATACACACTTTAAATGAGTTCAAAAACTTTTGTGAATCAGGTATTTTGTAAAATTGAGGAAAAGCATGTATGAAAAGTTAAATATGGAGAATGAGTGTGAACTTGAACCCATACAATAGCCATCAAGGAGTACAGGGTCAAATAAATAACCTGTCGGTTAAGCTCAGAATGTAACAAGTGCTGTTGGCACCACATTCAGGGCTGGTAACTCTTATACTCTTAATGCTGCCCGGGTTTGTCCCCACACCTGAGCAAATATGGATTAAGTGGGTCAGGTCCATTTAGGTTGGAGCATGCACTAGTTCAGCACATCACCGAACCCACCACATGGTGAAACATCTTGGGATCTTGGTTTGCAACCCCCCGGGAAGACACACGGTCCAGTCAAACCCTCTATCTGCGGCAGCCAGGTGCTATGCGAGCGTCCTCATGGCCTGGTCCAGCTACTCAGGTCCTCAACAATGAGTATCCTTTGAGCCGGATCACCCTTGAGGAATCGCGCCATATGACTGTAGTGCCGTAACTGATGCTCCCTCACAATGCAGGTAATGTGCCTCATTCGGGACTCCATGAGCAACTGCTCATTCAACACAAAGTCAAACCAACGGTACCTAAGGATTCTCTAAAGAGACACAGTACCAAAGGAGTCCAGTCTTCATCTCAGGTCACTGGATAGCATCCATGTCTCGCAACCATATATAAAGAGAGGAAGCACCAGGACTCTAAAGACTTGGAACTTTTGTCCTTTTGCACAGATATGACCCCCTATGCTCTCCCAATCCATCTACTGACTTCATAGAAAGAGTCACCAGAGACATGAATGTCACTGCTGAGGTAAGTAAACCTCTCGACGAGGTCGACAATCTCTCCGCAGACAGACACACTGCTGATGGCTGTGTCCAAGAGTTCATTAAAGGCCTGGATCTTGTTTTTTTATCAAGGACACTCACAAGGCCAGACACTCAGACTCCTCTCTCAGTCTCTCGAGAGCCCTGATCAGAGTCTCCATTGACTCCATGAAGATCACAGCATTATCTGCAAAGTCAAGATCAGTGAATCTTTCTTCACTAACAGATGCCCCACAGCCGCTGAACCCCACAACCCAGTCCATACAAGCATTGAACAGAGTAGGAGCAGAACACACCGCTGATGAACCCCAGAATCAACTGGGAAAAACACTGCCTCCACTCTGCGCAGCACTCACAGTACCAGTGTACAGGCAATCCATGACATCCAGCAACTTCAGGGGAATCCCGTGAATCCTCAGGATGTCCCACAGAGCAGCTCGATCAGCTGAGTCAAACGCTTTACGAAAATCAACAAAGGTTGCAAAGAAACTCTGTCGATATGTTTGTGCTCCATGAGAAATTAAATGGGTATGTCAGTATTATGGTTGTGTGGAGGTGAGGCAAATATGGCAAAGCAGGGTGTCAGGCCTCTGGAAAGTCCCACAGAGCAGGTCATGAACTTCCCTAGCCTGCACAGAAATGCTCTCACCCCAGACAGCCAACCCTTTAATCACCACAGACAGACTTTGGCAAGCACAGGTCAAGTAATGTGCTCTGTTTTTAAAAGTTTTAAAAATTTCTTTAAATAATCGGAGAAGTGCACTTAGGAGACTCCTTTAGGGTTTTATTAAGGTAAGCAGTAGCATTCTTTGTCAACAGCGGGCTCAGTTACTAATAGAAAACTGAAACCCTCTACCTGTCAGTTGGATCCACTTGCTACTCATGTAGCTAATTCCTGTTTGCCTTCTCTTTCCTCTCTAATAACTAATATCATACATTCTTCCTTTATCTCTAAAAGCGGCTGTGGTAACTCCAGTTCTCAAAAAAAAAAATCTGGTGCGGATCCCTACAACATAAATAATTATCATCAGATCTCAAATTTACCTTTTCTTTCCAAAACAATTGAAAAAACTGTTGCCATGCAGGTTCACTTTAACCTCACTGACAATCATTTGTTTGAACAATTTCAGTCTTGTTTTCAGTCTTCCATTTTACAGTATAGAGACAGACCTGGTTAAAATCACCAATGGCCTGCTGATGTATATCAACTAAAATCCAACAAGAACCTTTTAGGATTGAAGAATTTATTCAAGTAAATTAGATTAAGTGCAAAAATAGTAAACAGGGAAAAGGGCAAAATAAGGCAAAGGAGGTTTTAAATAAAGAGATAAACCACAACTAATAAGATCTAAAAAAAAATCCAATAAAGAGTATCCACAAGCAGACGAGCAAAAGTCCAGCAACAGAAAAAAATCCAAACTTTACAACCTTAGAACATCAGAACAATCTAAACAAGGACACGTCATATAGCCCAACAAGCTCGCCAGTCCTATCCACTTAATTCTTCTAATAAAAACATCAAGTCGAATTTTGAAAGTCCCTAAAGTCCTACTGTCTACCGCACTACTTGGTCACTTATTCTAAGTGTCTATAGTTCTTTCTGTGAAGATGATTGTGTGACATTGACTATTAAGTTTCCAACTGTGTCCCCGTGTTCTTAATGAACTCATTTTAAAGTCACAGTCTCGATCCACCAAGTCTCCTCTTACTCTCAATTTGTTTAAACTGTAAAGCCTCAGCTCTTTTCATCTTTCCTCATATCTCATCCCCTGTAGCCCTGAAATCAGCCTAGTCGCTCCTCTCTCTTCTAATGCTGTTATGTCTTTTTTTTTTTGAGACCAAAACCAATCACAGTGCCCCAGTTGAAGTCTAACCAGCACTTTATAAAGCTTTAGAATAACCTCCTTGGACTTGTACTCTACACATCAGGGTGCTATATAACAACATTATTTTAGTCCTCTTAATGGTTTCTGTTGGTTTGGACATGTGCAGAGGAGAGATGCTGGGTATATTGGGAGAAAGATGTTAAAGATAGAGCTGCCAGGCAAGAGGGAAAGATGAAGACCTAAGAGAAGGTTTATGAATGTGGTGAGAGAGGACATGCAGGTGATGAGTGTAACAGAAAAATATGCAGAGAATAAAAAGATATGGAAGAAAATGATCCGTTGTGGCGACCCCTAATGGGAGTGGCCGAAAGAAGAAGAAGATGAAATCTGTGTCAAAAAATTTTCATGACCAAATAGTGAACCTTGTGAGATGGAATGTGAAGGGTCTCAATCATGAATTAAAAAGAAACAAAGTTTTCTCGCACTTAACAAGTTTATATGCCAAGACGGGAGCAGCTGAAAGAAGAAGAAGAAGAAAAAGGATGGTTTCTGAACACTTTCTGGAGGACAGAAATGTTCGGTCGACTGTGACTCCTAAATCCTTCTCATAAAGTGTACTTTCAATTTGCAGTCCTTCGATTGTGTATTGTGGATGGGTGGATAGAAGAAAGACTCTTAGCACATGAGAACTGTTGGGGTGCCAACCAGGTCACCCTCTTTATTCATGTAGCGTACAAAAAGGTTACAGGCTACAAAAAGGACATAGCAGCGCTAGAAAAGGTCCAGAGAAGAGCATCTAGGCTGATTAGAGGGCTACAGGGGATGAATTATGAGGAAAGATTTAAGGAGCCGAGCAAACAGATGTTAAGAGGAGATATGATAGAAGTGTTTGAAATTGTAATAGAGAATTAGTCCAGTGGATCGAGACTGTTATTTTAAAATGAGTTCATCAAGAACATGGGGACACAGCTGGAAACTCATTCAGGGTAAATTTCACACAAACATGAGGAAGTTTTACATGACACAGAGTGTAACCATAAATAATTGCAATAAGCGACCAAGTAGTGTGATAGACAGTAAAACATTAGGGACTTTCAAAATTTAACTTGATGTGTTTTTGGAAGAATTAAGTGGATTGGACTGGTGAGTTTTGCTGGGCTAAATGGCCTGTTCTCATCTTGATTGTTCTAATGCTCTATTGTACAAAGTAAATATATGCTTGATGGTGCTGAAATAAGCAAAAATTGCCTCTGTGGTTTATAGCAGTTAAAAATGGTCTGTGGAGTTTCGTCCTTTTCTAACATTTGGGTCCAAATGAGACGTTGATAACCTAGAGGCGTTTCCCTTTTATAATCGGTTCCACAAGAAGAGGCATTACCCTCAGGGGGCATCTTCTTTGGGCTGAAGAAGGAGACAAATCTGTCAATAGCAGCACCCCTCTGTAAGGTGAATTTTCATAACGTAAACATATTGCCATTCACTTAAAAGTAAAAGTTTTTTTAAAAGTGTGTGTGACCCCCATTTTTGTTAAAATAACAGCAAAATACATGACAATTAGTTGAATGATCATGTTAGTCATTAAAGCAAACCTTAATAAAACCTTTTCCTTAACACATCATCACTATGCTTTATCACTTTTAGTTTCCTATTGAAGGAGTGGCCTTTTGAACTCTTTTGAGCTTTCCACAACTATGTCACAATCTTTTTAGACCCCATGTTGCTCAAAATAATGTGGGAATATACAGGAGCAGCTCATGTGACTAGTGACTGAACATAGCTGTTAAAATAACCGAGGCTGTGACTGTTTGTGACTAACATCCAGCCACACCCCAAACATCCAGTCCTATTCTCTAGGCTGCAGTAAGGTGTACTTGGATTGACCATGAAGATGACCAGATGATGGTAATGTATAGCATCTGTATATTCATCATGTATAACAGGGGTACTCAGTTATGGTCCAGGAGGTCCACACTAGCTGCAGGTTTTCATCCCAATCAGCACTGTTACATTGGTTACCTTTCAGAATTGACTTTACTAATGATTTATAAAGCCTTTAAATACTCTCGCTCCTTTCTATATTTTGAAATGCTTGTCCCCCTACACTCCAAGACGTAACCTTAGATCCTCAAATGGCGGATTTCTTATAATTCCAACAGCCAAGCTTTAAAAGAAATGGTGATTTTGCTGTTATGCACCTAAAATAGAAATTTGCCAGATTAATAGTGAGGAACATTTTAAAAAACTGCTTAATGCCCATTACTTTAATTTGGCTTTTTCGTAGTTACATTTCAGTTGCACTCCTTATAGAATGTATGAGTATAGAATTATCATATTCTTAAGGGATCCACAATCTTTACTAATCTCTACTGTTCTCTGCTGTCTTTTCTGGTTCTTCTGTGGTGTCGATCTGCACCACCACCACTTGATCACAGCGCCATGAAGCCACCCTGAAATGAAGGTGGGTGTCTCAGCTATCCAACTTCATCACATGAAGAATGAAAACAAAGAGGACAGATTTAGAAACTTTTATGTTAGGTAGAATGCCCAGTGTGGGCCGGGGGGGTCCTTTGGCCTTAGAACCCCTGCAGATTTTGTTTTTTTCTCCAGCGTAACTGGATTTTTTTTTCTATCCTCCCAGCCATCTGACTTTACCTTGGTTTATTGTTTCTTTTGTTAACTTTCTTTTTGTTAGCTTGTAAAGCACTTTGAGCTAATTTGTTGTATGAGAATGTGTTATAGAAATAAATGTTTTTCTTGTTGTTTCATTATTAGAAGCCAGGCCCAGCAGAGAATGAAACTTGGTAAATAATTTTATGTCTTGTTAGTGATTTCATTCATCCAAGACAAAAAGTTTATATACTGTAGATTGTTTTTGGAGAACTTATCTGTATGTGTTGTGGAACTTCCCTTATCCTCTTATTTATTTCAAAACATTTTATCAACCCAGATACTTCATGATGCATCTGCGTACTGTAGGTTTAAATGGAAGCCCGTTAGCAGGAGAGCTGCTGGTTCCTTTGTCATTTGCACCTCATTATAAACTGATGGCTGGTTAAGTAAACAAGCAATAAAATATCACGGTTTAAAATTAAAATAGGCAATGAAGGGTTGTGATTTCTAACAAGCAACTTAATTAAAACTAACTAACTAAAAATATTACTGTTAGTAAATAAACAGGTCCGAATTAAGAGCTTAGAATTTAGAGTGGAGTGGTGGGTCTGAGGCTAGGAATCTGCATTGGCAATTGGAAGGTTGCTGGTTCAAATCCCTTTAACTCCAGAAGTGACACTACTCTTTTGGGCTATTGAGCGAGGCTGTTAACCTGCAATTGCTCCTTCCTGGTTATGACGTTAACCTGAATCCAGCCCTGCAAGCAAGTCCTCCAACTTACAGGGAAAACCTGGGGGTTGATGGCAGGATTGGCACTCCAGCCACCGTAAAAAAAAAAACTCACACTGGTCCATTGTGGTGCTGAGATATTGCACGGCTGCACTCGGGGCCCAATCCAGGTGGTTCTTCATATGGTAGGTGAGGCAATGCGCTGTAAAAAAAAAAAATAAATCAGCGTATGCACCCAACCTCTCTAATTAAGAAACTGGTTAAGGTGAAACCTGTAGCTACTGTGCACATCCCGGACATAATGTATAGTATGCATTGTCTGTATGTTCATCATGTGTTATCATGTATAACCACTGTACTTCCAGTTTAGTATTGTAGGTTTTACATAGATATCCGTTTTCTAAAATTGCTAAATCACTTTTGAGGTTCAATTTAGAAGTAAGAACTAATGCTGGACAGGGTAGCAGTTCATCAGTGTGCACAGAAATGCACATCTATCTATCTATCTATCTATCTATCTATCTATCTATCTATCTATC
>JANRMT010027041.1:23706689-23722169 GCA_026402145.1 Polypterus bichir lapradei
TTATCTATTATATAGTGCCTTTTCTATCTATCTATCTATCTATCTATTTATCTATCTATCTATCTATTATATAGTGCCTTTCACGTCTGTCTACCTATTTATCTATCTATTATATAGTGCCTTTCATATCTATCGATCTATCTATCTATCTATTATATAGTGCCTTTCACGTCCGTCTACCTATTTATTTATCTATTATATAGTGCCTTTCATATCTATCTATCTATCTATCTATCTATCTATCTATCTATCTATCTATTTATCTATCTATCTATCTATCTATTATATAGTGCCTTTCACAACCGTCTACCTATTTGTTTATCTATTATATAGTGCCTTTTCTATCTATCTATCTATCTATCTATCTATCTATCTATCTATCTATTTATCTATCTATCTATTATATAGTGCCTTTCACGTCCGTCTACCTATTTGTTTATCTATTATATAGTGCCTTTTCTATCTATCTATCTATCTATCTATCTATCTATCTATCTATCTATCTATCTATCTATCTATCTATTGAACAGTCGAGTTTTGTTGCAGTTTACAGCCAGTTACTGTCCTTTACCCCTGAATTTTTTTTTTTTCACATCAGCCCTGAAAGAGTTAATATTCCAATAAAGGAGACATCTCCAATCCCATTCAAGGCAAATGCTGTGCTGAATCGTTGCAGATTATAACACCTACTCATATAAAACAAACTAAAATGATTGTGAAGAAATAACTGCAACTTGAAAAATACCAAACTTATTCTTAAAACTGCTGATTTTGATTGCTCTTTATTAGTGAATAACATGCCAAAGATAAAAGAACCAGCAGTTCTCCATCTCACTTGTTTCCATTTATGTGTACATATATATCATGAATGTTCTGGTTTAATAAAATATTTGGAAACGGACCGAAGAGAAAAAAGTGAAGACATAACATTTACTAATCTGCTTCAGGCTACAAATCATTCAGATGATACCCTTTGGAAGGGATACCATATATACTTGTGTATAAGTTGGGTCATGTAACACGAAAAATTGATCATAAAATCAGACCCTGTCTTATCCGCCCATTCAAAAATGCGACACTTAATTTTTTTTTTTTTTTACATCTTCTTGCCTCCTCCAATCTCACACCAGTTTCTCAGACACATCGAATTTTGTTGCAGCAGCGCAGTTACCAATTTCTTTCACCACTTCAACAACGTTTAATTTAAAACCGGCTTCATATTTTCTTCTGATCGAACACTCCATCGTAGATAAGGGATGCTCTTATGATAAAGGTGTATGAGGGTGTTTGATACAGAAAACACAAATCAGTGCAAACGTCGCTTCTGAATAGTTTGGTTATTACCGTGTGGTCACGTAGGCACAATATATAGGAAAAAAGGCAGTGTGCTTCATGGTTACTCTCTCAGGTGGGTGTTAGCATATCATAATCTCTTGGACCAATAGCGTGAGTTTTCCACATTTGACTTATACAAGCGACATTAAAAAATACCAGAACTTATACAGTAAAATCAAGTCCTGACTTATCCACAGGAGAACTTAAATGTGAATATATACAGTATTTTCTTTTTTCAAGTATACAGAATGGCCAACCCTAAACCTTCTTCTGTTGGCTGCCTAATCTTTTTACAAAATATGTTCAGTTTTCTTTATGTCTCCACATTTTCTTCTTTCCAAGTACTGAGCCTCATCTGGATGTCAAAATTTTCACCTTTATCCACAATTCAACAGACTCACAAAAACGTCCCTTAAAGCTTTCATGGCCCACACTATGCCAATGTCTCCATTGATGGCATCCAATGGTTATTATTATAAGCAGAAGAGTTTATCTTAGAAGTTTAAGCATTGGCAATATACAAAATTTCATAGCATATGAGGGAAGATCAGAAAGATCTGAGACTGAACTTGAATGTAATATTCTATGGTGATGATTTTGTAAATGCTCAAAGATGACCTCCTGTGTACTAAAATATATGAATTTTAAGTTTCTACCATACTTCTTATCTTAAAACAAAGTCAGATTTCAGAAAACTGTAAAATCATTATGACTTAACTGAATTCCTAACTGTAGAAAACAAGATACCTTTATAAATGCAATCTCTTGTACTCAGAGGGTACAAGTGCCAGTCCCCCTCATATGCCACCATCAAAGGACGGGCTATTGAAATCTATGAATATGACTTAAGTCTTTGACATCGATGACAGTAGGAAGCGTTTCCACCACATAATGGACAGTCAAAGAATGACGGTACTGAGGTAGCACACACTATAGGGATTAGTTTATAGTCAGTTGAGTCCATTAAACAACAAACAATTTCATTTAATTATAGTCAGTGCATGTTGGGTGCCCGGAATGTTGACTCCTGAAATGGAGCACCACCACATATAATGTTCTTAAGGAGAATCTTGAAGCTTGAATTCAGATTGGAAGAAAACTAAAAGCAAGTCAAGTCAAACTTTATTTATAAAGCACATTAAAAACAGCCAAAACTGAACCAAAGTATTTAAGATAAGCTAAAAGTAACAGTTAAAACATATATCCACATAACAAACCCACAATCATGACAAACCATACATAAAAAATATACCTAATACTCCCACATAATCATGAATGTACATGAACCAACATATTAAAACACAATATTTAACCACCAATAATGTAAAGAAACATGTCCTTAATGATGATCTAGAAGTAACTAATGTCATGCAGGCCTAATTTAACAAGGTAAGCTATTCCAAAAAGAGACAGTGGCCACCGCAAAAGTCCGATCCCCCCTTTGCTTCAGCCTCGACCTTGGCACTACTAAGACCACAGTGCTCTCACCGAAGTGTAAATGTGAAGGAGCTCCAAAGGGGGCCATTCAATTCAAACATTTAAAAATGAGTAACAAGATTTTAAAATCAATTCTGAAGTCAAAGGAACAAGGTCAGAACTGATAAGATGTGGTTGTGCGTGTGAGAGCCTGTCAATAGACCAGTGTTGTGGACTAGCTACAAGGTGTTGTAATAATGCCTGATCTACTGTACATAGTTACAAACACAAGTCTCTGACCAGAGGCGATCCGGCCTCACAAGGAACAGCTGTCAAGCGTGACGCATCGGCCCCGACTCCTGCGCAAAAGAACACAAAGTCTTCTTCATCAAGGGGATCCATCGGGCCGGCACCAACGGCCGCAGAGGAGGGAGTCCAGGGGAAGAGAGACAGTAGAGTGGGAGACCTCAGGATGGCCCTGGCTCCATCTTTGAGATGTTCGAAACCCCAAGCAGGGAGCAAGTCACATGACAAACCAGAAAGCTGGAAATAGGAAATAGGAGCTGAAGAGTGTGTTTCTTTTCCATTCAAAAACTATTTAAGAGGGGGTTTCTGAAGGGCAGCGGTCACAACATATAGAGACTTGAAACTTGCGATGTTATATAAACATAAATGGCCTTTTCAAAATCACTGAAGGAACGAAAGGCCTTTACCTTAGCTAAAAGTCTGCAGCTGGAATAAACTACATTAGGCCACAGAATCTGGAAGAGATGTTGTGATAGCTTGGCTATTAGTTAAATTAACGGGCTTCATGGACTGAATGGCCTCCTCTCGTTCGTCAAATTTCTTATGTTCTTAAATTCTCTCCTGTTTGTTGAATTTGAATAAGTCACGCCTAAATGAAGATTTATGATGTATATGGCGAGTGATCTAAGAACAGCATCAGGGACACTCAAAATTTTCAGACACCTGAACATCAACATTTTTGTTTTGTTTTCATCGAGTTTAAGAAAGTTCAATGCCATCCAGGTTTTAATGTTATTTAAATACGTATGGAGAGACGGTATAGCGTCGCTCTGCTCTGATTTTGGTGGTAGATAGATCTGAGTGTCATTAGCACAACAATGAAAAGAGAAGCCATACTTCCTGATAACTGAGCCTAAAGGCAGCATATATTTCAAAAAAAGAACTGGCCCAAGAATGTAACCCTGAGAAACCCTAAAGAATGGACCTAGCAGACCCAAGAATTACACAATAATGGGCCACTTGTGAAAAAACAATTAATAAGGCTAAGAGAACATTAGAGCAATCTGGATGAGAACAGGCCATTCAGCCCAACAAAGCCCACCAGTCCTATCCACTTAATTCTTCTAAAATAACATCAAGTTGAGTTTTGAAAGTCCCTAAAGTCCTACTATCTACCACACTACTTGGTCACTTATTCCATGTGTCTGGTTTTCTGTATGAAGAACTTTGAAAACCTAGTTTCCTTCATAATTTTAAACACTTCATTCATGTCACCTCTTAATCTTCTTTTGCTTAAAATGTAAAGGCTCCGCTCTTTTAATCTTTCCTCATAATTCATCCCCTGTAGCCCTGGAATCAGCCTAGTTGCTCTTCTAGCAACTTGATCTATGCCACCACCACCTAATCAGAATTAAAGGCCAGAAGTCCATGTGACTGTCATCATCAAGTCCTTCCATGAAAACCCTGAATACAATGAGGACTGTTTCATTTATGTTAGGTAGAATGCCTACAGGGCACTGGGCGGTCTCGTGGCCTGGAACCCCTGCAGATTTTATTTTTTCTCCAGCTGTCTGGAGTTTTTTTGTTGACCATCGGACCTTACTTTTATTCTATGTTAATTAGTGTTCTTTTATTTTAATTCTTCCTTTGTCTTTTTATTCTTTTTCTTCATCATGTAAAGCGACTTTGAGCTACCTTATTTGTATGAAAATGTGCTATATTAATAAATGTTGTTGTTCTCTGGACCTTTTCTAGTGCTGCTATGTCCTTTTTATAGACTGGAGACCAAAACTGCACGCAGTACTCCAGATGAGTCCTCAACAGTGCATTATAAAGCTTGATCTGAATCTCCTGTTACTTGTACTCCACACATCAAGGCGCTATATAATCTGACATACTGCTGGCCTTCTTAATGGCTTCTGAATGCTTTCTGGAAGTTCATAGTGTCATGTCCACTATAACTCCAATAAGGTGTACTTTCAATTTTCAGACCTCCCATTGTGTATTCAAACCTAACATTTTTACTCCCTACATGTAAAAATTTACATTTACTGACATTAAATTTCATCTGAAACAAATCTGTCCAAGCCTGTATGCTGTCTGTCCCTCTGTGATGGTTCAACAGATTTTAGATCATCTGCCACTCCACTTAGATTGGTATCATCTGCAAACTTAACCAGCTTGTTATTTATATTCCTATCCAAGCCATTTATACATTTCTATATACTGTATATATAAATGCAAAGTCTGTATGTCTGTATGCTTTTCACGAGAGAACTACTTATCGGATTTAGATCGGGTTTTATTCTTTAATTTGCTTGAACATTCCAGTTGATTTTGCGACTTGCAGCACCGATTTATTCACGCGAATCCGAGAGAGACACAGTGGGCCGAAGGGAGGGGAGGGGGAGACAGGACCTCAGGAGTAGGGAGTCATGCGCGGCCCTCCTCATTCATGCACAAGCCTCTGTTTGAGTCGTTCTACCTCTCACCACGTGTTGCAGCGTACCTTCCCTCTGTTTAGCTAGTGAAACCTGCTTGTTAAGCAGATATTATCATCTGCAGATTGTTAAAGAGTAACGTTTGATGTTTTTCAGAGAGAGATCACAGCTACGTGTGTTTTAGGTGGTACCTCCTCATTGGCAGAGATATCTTCTCCATACGTTGGGGATGCTCTCCCGTCAAAGCTGAACAAGATCAGATACAGTGGCAACGTTTGAAGTTGGAGTGTACCTACTGTACCTTCCACTTGGCCAGAGATACCTTGCCAACTTTTTTACATTTTTGGCAAAGAGATCACAGGTACATTCTCGCCCCTGATAGCAGAACCAAAAATATTATATATCAAGAGGCCCTCAGATACGAAAGATATCAATATAAATTCTTCACAATACAAATTAATTTTTTTTTGTCTTTTTTTATTGATTTTTATAGAAGCGGCCAATTCTGATAAGGCTCCTCTCACCCTCACCTTCTGCTTCCTGTGTCTGAGCCAATTCTGCCCCCATTGACACACAACACCCTGAACTCCCACTTCTTTTAGTTTGATGCCCAACCTCTCATGTGGCACCTTATCAATTGTTTTGTGAAAGTACAGATAATAATATCACAAGCTCCACTTTGATCTTATCCTTCTTTTGCTTCCTCTTAGAAGCCCAGCTTAATCCATCCATCCATTGTACAATCCGCATTACCCTAACACAGGGTCACGGGGGTCTGCTGGAGCCAATCCCAGCCAACATAGGGCACAAGGCAGGAAATAAACCCCAGGCAGGGTGCCAGTCCACCGCAGGGCACACAGACACCAAGCACACACTGAGGACAACTTAGGATGGCTTTGGACTGTAGGAGGAAACCCACACAGACACGGGGAGAACATGCAAACTCCACGCAGGGAGGACCCGGAAAGCGAACCTGGGTCTCCTAACTGCGAGGCAGCTGCGCTACCACTGCACCACCGTGCCACTTAAACTTACCCTTAATAACGCCCTCCATTAATTTTCCTGTGATGTACGTTAAGCTTACTGGCCTTTAGTTTCTTGGATCTACCCCTCTTTTTATTAAAACAGGATAATATTTGACCTTTTCCAGTCCTTTGGAATATTTCCCCAGTTCGCATTGAAATGTATGTTGAGTTATTCAGCATCCATGCTCTGTTGAGTATAAGTCAAGGAAGATGTTCTTAAGCCAACTAACAAAACTCATAAGGTCTCTTCTAGAATTCTGAGTGTTGTCTTGCTCTCCAGATTGGTCTTTATATAACAAAACATACAAATATGGTAAACGCAGTTCAGAATCAGTTAATATGTTTTTTTCAGGACTATCAGGTGCACACAGCGTAACACAGTAAAGTCAACCAACCATTTGGAGTGAGGATGAAGAACTTGGCAGCACCTTCTCCCTTTTCATTATTTCCATGAGCCAATGTCGGGGTGCATAACTGGACAAGCTGGAGAAAACATGGAAGCAAGACAAAAAGCAATGTTTTATCTTATGCCTTAATATGAAAGAGACATCCAAAAACAAATTATTGAAATATAAGTCTGGCAAAAAAAATAGGCAAATTTATCCAAATGTAATAATCAAAAACAGGTTTCAAAAAGGGCAGAAAAAGGTCAAAATTTTAAAACACTTGACACAAACAGACGAGAGAGCCTGACTGAAGGATTTCACAAGGCACAGCGCACGGCGTTCACTTCAGACGCTTCCTCTTTTAATTCTCCATCTCTCAGCTCATTTGAATTGAGTGCTGTTAGTGCTGCTAAGCAACAGTATGCGATAGGCGGGGCCAACTGCGGCCACAAAGAGGGGTCAAAGGTGGAGCCAAAATAAACTCCTTGGCACCAGGGAGAAGGAAAGATCAAAGGAGATTAATCTTTTCAGGTTAAGCAGACACAGAAGGGAGTTAGTAAGGTGTCTTCCATTGATGCACTTTAATGATGCAAGAGCAAGTGGGTTCATTTGGAGGCTGGTTAAGGTGAAATTTCACACAGACTTTATTAAGTATTCCAGTCACATTATAGTGGGTTCCCCAGGTGCAGACCTGAATGTCATCCATCCATCCATCCATCCTCTTCCGCTTATCCGAGGTCGGGTCACGGGGGTAGCAGCTTGAGCAGAGAGGCCCAGACTTCCCTCTCCCCAGCCACTTCTTCTAGCAATTCCGGGAGAATCCCAAGGCATTCCCAGGCCAGCCGGGAGACATAGCGTGTCTTGGGTCTTCCCCGGGGCTTTCTCCCGGTTGGACGTGCCCGGAACACCTCACCAGGGAGGCGTCCAGGAGGCATCCTGATCAGATGCCGGAGCCACCTCATCTGACTCCTCTTGATGCAGAGGAGCAGCAGCTCTACTCTGAGCCCCTCCCGGATGACTGAGCTTCTCATCCTACCTTTAAGGGATGTATGTACAGTATTCTTGTTAGGTTGATTTTGTTATGTTTCAAAGGGAGAGGCTAAAAAAGAATGGGGAAGATAGCCAAAACAAGACTCAAAGTCAAAAGACGTACTGGGGTCTGACCTGAGAGAGAGACTCAGAACCTGTATCATCCATCCATCCATTATCCAACCCGCTATATCCTAACTACAGGCTCACGGGGGTCTGCTGGAGCCAATCCCAGCCAACACAGGGTGCAAGACAGGAAACAAACCCTGGGCAGGGCGCCAGCCCACTGCAGGGCACACACACCCACACACCAAGCACACACTAGGGACAATTTAGACTCGCCAATGCACCTAACCTGCATGTATTTGGACTGTGGAAGGAAACCAGAGTACCCAGAGGAAACCCACACAGACACGGGGAGAACATGCAAACTCCACGCAGGGAGGACCCGGGAAGCAAACCCAGGTCTCCTAACTGCGAGGCAGCAGCGCTACCACTGCGCCACCGTGCCGCCCGATCCTGTATCAGTATTTTTCAAATGTTTCAGAGTAGGAAACGGTCCTAGGTTGGGAGCATGCACTGAGAGCACTTTGCCGCACCCATCGCACAACGAATCACCTGGATTGAGACCCAAGTGCAGTGGGGTGACACCTCAGCAGCACACTTAACTGGCTCAAAAATCTCAGAGTGATGCAAATTCAGTCCTACACCTACTTAGTAGGAGTAAAAGGATTTTATCGATTTTCCTACTCGTAACTTCACCAAGGTTTAGGGGAGCCTGTGAGTCATCCTAACTTGCTAGGAGCTACCTAAAGGTGGCGTTCATTCAGAGAATGGCTCGCATATTTCAGTAAAGGTGGATTGTTTTGGAAACACTGACGAACAATGAACTTTTAATGAAAGTTATCAATTTGACAGAGATGGAATAAAACTCGTAACAAGTCATCATGTTGTAACGTAATTGCTCCATCTTACAAGAAAAAGCCATGCACTGCCAGCCAAAATGAAAGTGTTCATAATGTTTAGTTTTTCTAAGCCACAGGAAAAATGCAGCTTTGCAAAAGTGATGATGTGGGAATGTCACGACCGACGACTGATCGATTTTGGCATCAAACTTTGAACACCCTTACAAAACCTAAGGTAATACACAGAATTATACATTTCCCCACCATTCCTTGTGAGATGAGGTTAAAGCAAGCTGCATTCATGCAAACATAAAGGCTATTGTCTTAAGTGTGTGAATCACAAGCAATAGCACAGTTTCAACACACAGGTGACCATGGTTGCAATGAAAGCCGACATGGAAAGACTGAGACACACACACCAAATAGAAGTTAAGCCTAATAATGTGCATGTTTATTCCACAGCATTCTTCTAGTAGACTCAAACTTGCAAATGCCTTGCAAAAATAACAATCACTAGGCACTAGGCAGGCTTTTCCACTCTCGCGGTGTTCTCCATTAGAGCATTAGAACACTCGAGACGAGAACAGGCCATTCAGCCCAACAAAGTTCGCCAGTCCTATCCACTTATTTCTTCCAAAAAAAATCAGGTCGAGTTTTGAAAGTCCCTAACGTCTTACTGTCTACCATACTACTTGGTAGCTCATTCCAAGTGTCTATCAGTCTTTGTGTAAAGAAAAATGTTTGTGTGAAATTTACCCTTCACAAGTTTCTAACTGTGTCCCCGTGTTGCTGATGAACTCATTTTAAAGTCACAGTCTTGATCCACTGGACTAATTCCCTTCATAATTTTAAACACTTTATTCATCCATCTATTCATTCATTATCCAACCCGCTATATCCTAACTACAGGGTCACGGGGGTCTGCTGGAGCCAATCCCATCCAACACAGGGTGCAAGGCAGGAAACAAACCCCGGGAAGGGCGCCAGCCCACCGCAGCACTTCATTCATGTCACCTCTTAACCTTCATTTAATCTTCTTCACTCAGCTCTTTTAATCTTTCCTCATAATTCATCCCTTGTAGCCCTGGAATCAGCCTATTTGCTCTTCTCTGGACCTTTTCTAGTGCTGCTATGTCCTTTTTGTAGCCTGGAGACCAAAACTGCACACACTGGATTTGTCGTCCAACATCTCGTGTCGTGTCCCTTTTCCCAGGTTTCCCAGTTATCATCTGCAAGGCTGTATTTATAATGCTATGGGAGTCTCTGCTTGCCTTCTTGAACTTGAAAGCTATAACGAGAAAGTTCCAGGGGTTCATGGAACGCAGAGCTCAGCAAACCTGCTGTCCACAATTCTGGCTATTACTCTGTGGTAGCCATCATATTACCCTTAAGGAGCTGAATGAATGATTGACAGTGAAATGTCACACAGGTACGTTGAGCTCTGGATTCCATGGATTCCTGGAGCATTCATGTTACACTTGACAAGCTTGGGAAGGTTCTGGAAGGTATGCTGAGATGCCTGGATCTTTGGATATATACCTGTAGAGCCACACACACAAGATAAAGAGGGGATCGCGGAGAGAGGCACAACACATGAATCTGGAAAACAATGGGGAGCACTGGAAAAGTAAAAAATCGGATTCGATTCTTGGAGTATCCAAACCTACAACATACTATGGTGTATGGCCAGGATTCTTGCCCGGCTGGGACGCCTCTGTGCTGGAAGGACCGGGGGAAGAGAGCTTATCCAGGACATTATCTCCCCTGGAGCACTAGAGGGCAGCCCTGCCCGGCTAGCAAAGGGGTCATTTGGAGCATGGAAGCTCAACCCTGCTCAACCGCCATGGGGTGCCTGAACGATTGCTGAGTCCTTGCTTGCGCCACTTCCACCACAGTGCTGCCTGAAGAAGGTCGTCGGACACCTGGATCGCTTCTGGGTGTCCTATTAAAGGACCCAGCCAGCACTAGTCCGGTGGCCAGAGTCAGGAGGAGGTGTTCAAAGCTTGCTGGAGGAGGAGGAGGAAGTGAAGAGAGAGAAGAAAAAGAGAGTAGAAAAGTGCATTTGGGGCTCTGTATTACGCTTGGACTATGTTGTACAGGTGGGAAACGTGGAAAAGTGCTTCCCACATAGAAAAAAGAAGAAGAAAAAAATCAAAGCATATCTGCTGAACTTGTGTCCTGCATCTGTCTGGGTCGGGTTTGGGTGGCAGGAGCGCCCATGGCAGGCCACAGTACGTGCAAAAAGATGCTTCTAAACAGGCAGTCAATATGAAGAATTTGTGACTGTGAGGGAGCGTCAGTTACGACACTACGGCCACGTTTGCGAGACATGGACGCTATCCAGCGACCTGAGATGAAGACTGGACTCCTTTGGTACTGTGTTTCTTCAAAGAATCCTTAGGTACCGCTGGTTTGACTTTGTGTTGCTCACGGAGTCCCGAATGAGGCACATTACCTGCCTTGTGAGGGAGCGTCAGTTACGGCACTACGGCCATGTGGCGCGATTCCCCGAGAGTGATCCGGTGCACAGGATCCTCATTGTTGAGAACCCGAGTGGCTGGACCAGGCCAAGGGGATGCCCACGTAACACCTGGCTGTGGCAGATAGTGGTCATCCCCCGAGGGTGGGACTGGTTTGCGTGTCTGTCTGGGGGGTTGCCAATTGGAATCCCGAGCTGTTTCATCATATGATGGGTGCGACAACACGCTGAACCAGTGCATGCTCCCTAACCTGACCTGACCTGGCCTGAGGGACGTAGACACATAAGCCCTGAACAATTTTTTCAGAAAGAAAATCCAAACATCATGTCTTCTGCAATGAGCTCCTTTTGTCTTGGCATCTTTTTCAGTCCAATAAAGTACAAAACAGCTGGAAAGATGGAGCCATCCTAGCAGCTACCTGATTGACTTTGCATTACATGAACCTTACTGTACATTTTTAGAGGTGAAGAGAAGCACCGGAAAGTTGATGGACATTAAGAACCTGCTTTTGATGCATTTTATCACATTTTATTATATTGTAAACCTACCTATTAACTGTTAAAAAATGCTTATTCATTGAAGTGGCAGGTATGTGTGGCATGCTGTACCGCAGTTTTCAAACTATTCACTTTATGATGGGTGTCATTGAACAATAAGGCATTTTGTGTTTTGTGTAACACACCCAGAATTAAACTGAGACTCAGACGATCACGAGCTCTCATACGCTAGCCTCACAAGGTCAAGTGACTGGTGAAGTTATATAACTCGATCTTTAAATCTTTGGCAGATGAATTGCAAAAAAAAAAAAAATGTTTTCTTTGCTCTTACATTCTTCTGGGACATTCCAGAGGATTGAAATATTGATTGTATCCCACATTTCCTGCCAAGGTGGGATTTTATTCACATTGTCAGATTTCTAAAGCAGCATTTTATTACTTCTGTTTATTATCATTGTGCCTATGTCACACGAGAATGTACCACCCACACACCGTGGGAACAATTGGGGTCATCAACATTGAACAACAATCGCGATCTCCCGCTGTTTGACCGCAAGGAAGCTAAAAGCGAAGCAAATGGGTTCCCAAGTGTCAGCGCACAGACATGAGCTCAGCACAAATCATGGAGGAGAGCAGGTTCAAAGCATTCACACAACTGACCCCTAAAAATGAGAATAAAAAGAGCAGGGATCACACTTACCTTCACTGATCACAAACACAGTAACTTGCTAGGTGTATATTAAATAATCCTAAATAATTAAATTAATGAATTAAGCCTTTAATAGTCTATAATGGAGTGGCCCAGTTGACACCGCAACTTTTCTTTGGCTCTCCTCCTCCACATTTGCACCTCACTATATATATAAGTATGAATCTTATAAATTGACAACAGAACAAAAACAATTGCAACAACAAAAAAAGGCCAAAAATAACTGATACCACTTAGGCATCACAGGTTATGAAGGTTAGTAAAAGAAAGAACAGTTAAAACTAATATATGGTGGAATTCACCCTCCATTAATATGTGGACGAACACGGGTTTCTATCTATCTACGTCTGGCTCCTCTTTTTTATTAGCTCAAAGTAAAACATGACCTAAAAAAAAAATGCTACTTTGTTCACCTTTGACCTCCCACGATGGATTCTGCTCCCAGGTATTTCTGGTTCTCTTTCTAAGTGTGTAAATTCTGGGTGACTTCCAAATTTCCTTGATCACCACTTTCCACTCAATTATATGTATTACTCACATTAATAAAATGACAGGTGTCTGTGTTTGTATGTGCCTATGTATCTGTGTGTTTGTCCAGTTAGTATGTCTCTGTTATATGCCATTTAGTATGGGATTCATAAAAGCAGTGCTAATGTTTGTGCTGCACCATCTATTGGAATGAAAAATGCAATGCATTTTATTACTACAGCCATCCATCCATTATCCACCCATCCATCCATTTTCCAACCCGTTGAATCCGAACTACAGGGTCACGGGGGTCTGCTGGAGCCAATCCCAGCCAACACAGGGCGCATGGCAGGAACCAATCCCAGGCAGGGCGCCAACCCACCGCAGCATCCATTATCCAACCCGCTATATCCTAACTACAGGGTCACGGGGGTCTGCTGGAGCCAATCCCAGCCAACACACGGTGCAAGGCATGAAACAAACCCCGGGTAGGGCGCCAGCCCACCACAGGGAATATTACTACATGAATTATAAAATAAAATTCCAATAAATGGTGCACTGCAAACATTAATGTTGAATACGTCCAATAGAGAGTAACCACCATTAGAAAGAAATCAGCTCATCCTCCTTAACAAAAGGACAAATATGTGTGAGTGTGTATCTATGTGTTTATCTGGTTCCTATGTCTCTGTAATATGCCATTTGGTATGGGATTCATGAAAGCAGTGCTAATATTTGTGATGTGCCATTTGTTGGAATGAAAACTACAATACATTTTATTACTACATGCATTACAAAATAAATGCCAATAAATGGTGCAGTGTAAATGTTAATATTGAATACGTCCAACAGAGAGTAACTATCATTAGACAGAAATTAGTGCATACAACTTAATAAAAGGGGTGGCACGGTGGCACAGTGGTAGCGCTGCTGTCTTGCAGTAAATGAGACCTGGGTTCACTTCCCTGCGTGGAGTTTGCATGTTCTCCCCGTGTCTGTGTGGGTTTCCTCCGGGTGCTGTGGTTTCCTCACATAGTCCAAAGACATGCAGGTTTGGTGCATTGGCGATTCTAAATTGTCTCCAGTGTGTGCTTGGTGTATGTGTGTGTCCTGCGGTGGACTGGCACCCTGCCTAGGATTTGTTCCTGCCTTGTGCTCTGTGTTGGTTGCAATTGGACAATGACTGACTGACCTTAATAAAATGACAAGTGTCAGTGTGTGGATGTATATGTGTAAGTGTGTGTGTGTGTGTGTGTATCTATGTGTTTGCCCGATTCCTATGTCTCTGTAATATGCCATTTGGTATGGGATTCATAAAAACAGTGGTAATATTTATGATGCGCCATTTGTTGGAATGAAAAGTGCAATACATTTTATTACTACATGCATTATAAAATAAACTCCAATAAATGGTGCACTGCAAACATTAATGTTAAATACGTCCAACAGAGACTAACTACCATTAGACAGAAATTAGCGCATCCACCTTAATAAAAGGACAAGTGTCAGTGTGAGGGTGTATATGTGTGAGTGTGTGTGTGTGTATCTATGTGTTCGTCTGGTTCCTATGTCTCTGTCATAAGCCATTTGGTATGGGAATCATAAAAGCAGGGCTAATATTTGTGATGCCCAATAAATGGTGCAGTGCAAATGTTAGCGTTGAATATGTCCAACAGAGAGTAACTGCCAGATAGACAGAAATCAGCTAATCTACCCTAATAAAAGCACAAGTGTCAGTGTGTGCGTCTGTGTATCTGCATGTCTCTGTGGTTGTTAGGGTTAGGAAGAAACACTTTAAAATACACAAACCGTGTAACAGAATGATTTTTAAAAAATCAAAAATTATCGTAAAAAGGCCAAATAAGAGTCCAAAAATAATTACAAATTGGTCCTATTGGCCTATTCTGCTGTGTGACATTATATGCCTGCATCAGCAATGAGGCAGCAACTTTTTACACCTGCTCAGCCCACGTGAATGGGGTTTATAGCAATGGATGAGTGAAAATAATAAGAAATCAAAGTGCACATCGGGAAACCAAAGCCTCATCACAACTAGACTAGAGTCACTAAAGCAGGCCGATGTGGTAGCGACTACCACTGTAATTTTCCAGCAAAACACTTTAACAATAAGAGTGAACAGTTCAACTATGAAGCGGTGAAAACCAGAGAAGGCCTCCGCCTCAAAGGGTAAGAGATCGGGGGCGTATTAACAGACCCAATGGGTAACCCAGATATCAAATAAAAAACATGAGGTCTACGTTGATTACGCAGATTTCATCCTACCATAGACGACTAGCCCTGCTTCCTTTGTTGGAGGAAGACTTGTCTCAGTTGCCTACTGTTTGGTGCTGGTCAGGCGCTGAATATCTGGCACAGCTCAGTCACAGGCTATGAAGTGCAGTGTCACTAACCTAAAACAGTGTGAATTGCTACAATCTCCACAGTTCTGAATGCTTGACTGGTCAGTAACTGTTTGATAGATAGATAGATAGATAGATAGATAGATAGATAGATAGATAGATAGATAGATAGATAGATAGATA
>JANRMT010027041.1:23744496-23762230 GCA_026402145.1 Polypterus bichir lapradei
AGTATATATATCCATCCATCCATCCATTTTCCAATCCGTTGAATCCGAACAGGGTCACGGGGTCTGCTATATATATATCTCACCATGACCCTTACAAAATGCAGTGGTTAAGTAAATGAGATAAGATATCTACTGTATTTATCTAATGTGTAGTGTAGTGACATCCCATACATATTCTTTAACTCTATGATGGCCAGTGAGATTGTCTACTCTGTGGTGTGCTGAGCCGGTAACATCACTTCAAGAGAGACCTGCCAAATCAATAGAGTAATTAAAAGGGCAGACTCTATTATCGGTTGTACTTTGGACCTCCTGGAGGTAGGAACAAAGGACAGCATTAAAATAAAACTGAGTACCATCATGAACAATGCTGCACATCCTCTCTCTGACACACCAGCACTGAGGACTTTCAGCTAACGAATCATTCTGCAGAAATGCATCAAGAAACGCTACCGGGGCTCCTTTAAATGTACCAATGGCGATACATCAGCATAATGTGAATGACAGCCAAGTCAGAAATTCTTTTGTATTTTCTTCTTTGTTCAGACCAAACTATCTGTCTATCTAATGCCTTTTCTATTGATCTATCTATACAGACATATATACTATATATAGTAACAAAAATTAGACTTGTGCAGCCTGAAGATTTGGGCTACCACCATAGTAAACCCCATTTAATGATGGAAAATAAGCAGCAATGGTAAGGCACCACAAGGGTACAAATCAACAGACATCAAACAATTGGAATGAACCTTCACAAAACTCATCTCCACCCTGCTCAATGCACTTACACCACCTGCCTGGAAGTGCCTGGATTCCAGCAGAATAAAAGATTTTGTCTCGTCCTCACCGGCACTCGTGCACCGATTTCTTCACGTTGTCATCTGTCTTAAATCGACGACCACACAACTGTGCAAATCTTTAGCCTCAGAGCCACCTCTCCATCATATATATTTATATCCTGCAACATTTATTGCATATAGTATTGTATGAGACAGATTTTACTGAGCCTCAAAGAAAGGTTGGAGTGCCAACTCTGACTCACGGGAGGAGGCCGGATGTTTTCCTTTTATTTCAGACCCTGGAGTACTTCTGGTGCCAGGGCATAGCCCGAAGGAAGCAATTTCGGGTCAGGCAGAAGTCTCAAAAAGTTGGGATCGTAAATCCCTGCTGCATTCCCCTGGCAGCTCCCATGGGACCCAGCAGGGCTGACTCGCGGCACTACAACTCCCATCATGTCCTGCAGGGTTTCAGGTGGTTACCACCACGCTGCCATCTAGTGGATGGGGCATAAAATACAATGCACAATTAGGAGCTTTCCCCTCAGTGCCACCTTATCTTGTCCTCCCATCCAGGTAAGGGTCCCATACTCATCCCGGCTGGAATGCCAGATAATCCTGCTTGGCATTTACACTTGTTAAATCATTGTAAACTTTTAAATTGTTTAAATCTGTTTGAAATATTTATGAATTCCACACTGCACATTATCAAATGGTTAAAAAAAACTTCAAAAGGTTCAGATTGCAAAAACAGAGCTGAGTAATGAAGACTGTTTGACTGTCAGTCATGAGATCTCGCAAACCACCAAAAACATAACTTTGTTAGTCCATGGTAACAAACCAAATCAAAACCAGACTGCCATTCGGAACGCCTTGTTACATGTGGTCAATCTCTTCGAGGTTTTGTGCAGACCCTCGTGGCCTGAGCTGTTAGCCTGATGTGATAGTTTATTAAATTTGAGCTGAGGTAAGCCACACATTTTCTTTTTTGCAGAAAACAAAGAAAGATAAAAAAAGTCTGCATTGGTCAATGAAAGGAAGCAATAAAATTAAACCAGATGCCCTCCAAGGTCCAATAGAGCAGTTCTAACTGGTATGTGTGATGGCTTTATCCCAAAATTGGTAAAATTGGTCCCCGTTAAAAAGAACTTTATTACTGGATAGGTGTCAGCCAAGTACAAATGACAGATAAAAATTGCACTTAACACAATTCAAACTTCTTAATTAAAATTTTCATTGCCAAAATATTTGTTTGATGGTTCCCTGCAGCATTAACACACTATGGAGCCATACTCAGTCTATTCATTCATTCATTCATTCATTCATTTCAAAACCAGCAACAACAGCAAAGAAGAGCAAAATGAACAGATGCTAAATGTGGAGCACAGCTGCTTGTATTTCAGCACACGCATCACAATAGGAAATTGTTTACCTACATCCTGTCCACGCCATCATTGCATTTGCTTTTGATTTCCCATTTTATCTTCCCAGCGTCAGATTAAAATCTGTAACACCTTTACTTTATGTGTTATAACTTGCATTCATTCAGTGGATTCAGAAAGTATTCAGACCCTTTAGCTTTATATTTTGTTTGGATGAATTGGGGACGGCACAGTGGCACAGTGGTAAGGAGACCAGGATTCATGTCCTGGGTCCTCCCTGTGTAGAGTTTGAATGTTCTCCCCTTGTCTGCGTGGGTTTCCTCTGGATGCTCCAGTTTACTGCCACAGTCCAACGACATGCAAGTTGGGTGGATTAGTGGTACAAAATTGGCCCTGTCTATCTAGGGGACAACAGAAGGCCTCTTGTGACTGCAGTTCCACTGCCACTCCAGGGGTTGGCGCTGTGTCCTAATGCCTTTCTCTCTTCCTCCCTCTGCAGACTGGTTGATTATTGAATATCTCTGATATCACTTCCGATGTCATTGCTCCTGACCCCACCTCTTCCCGTGAATAGGGCTCAAAACTGGAAGCTCCACCATCTTGGAACAGTTTTGTTTAGAACTTGTATCCCTATAATAATTGCATTGCAATTTCTTGCATTTTGCTAGATCTAATTGTGCTAACCCTTTATCATTGTCCTACCTTTCTGTTACACTATCTATCTAGTGTGTGTTTGAGGTGTGTGTGTGTGTGTGTGCGTGTGCATGTCTGCCCTGCGATGGACTGGTGCCCTGTCCAGGGTTTGTTCCTACCCTGTGCCCAATTCTAGCTGGGATATGCTCCAGCATCACCCCACAGGACCCTGTTCAGGAATAATCAGGCTAGACACTGACTGATGACTGACTGACTGGATACACTGGCTATCTTTGCCCATAAATCTACCCTCAACAACCAATCATGACAAAGTGAAAACATAATTTTAGAAAGGCTGAGTAATGTATTAGTTAAAAACTGAAACATTTCATTTATATAAGCATTCAGACCCTTAACTCAATGCTTTCTATGGGCTTCTTTAGCAGAAATTCCAGGTTTGAGTCTTCTTGGGCAAGGCTCTACAAGCTTTGGAGACCTGAGTTTGGGGTGTTTATTCCATTCTTCCTGACAGATCCTCTCAAACTCCATTTGATTGGATGGGGAGGGTCTGTGAAATGCCTTCTTAGGGTCTCTCCACACATGCTCTGTTGGGTTTGTTTCTGGGCTTTTCCTAGGACACTCAGAGTCTTGACCTGAAGCCACTCCGATATTATCCTAGCTGTGTGTTCCAGGTTATCGTCATGCTGCAAAGTGAACCATCTCCCCAGCCTGAGGTTTTGTGCACTCTGATGACGGTTTCCTTCAAGGACTGGTCTGTATTTGGCTGCAGTTATCCTCCCTTCAGTTCTGACCAGTCTCCCTGTCTCTGTTAATAGGAAACACCCTCACAGCATGATGCTGCCGCCACCATGCTTCACTGATGAGATGGTATTAAGCAGGTGACGAGCAGTGCATGGTCTTCAACAGACATAGTATTTGGAGTTCTGCCCAAATAATTACATTTGTGTCTCATCAGACCAGAAGATCTTGTAACTCATGCACTTTGAGTCGATTACATTCCATTTGGAAAACACCTGATTGAAGAGTGCTGCTGAGATGGTCATCCTTCTGTCAGGTTCTTCCATCACAGCAGATGACTTCTGAAGCTATGTTATAGTGTGTTCTTGGTCACAGCCAACTGTAGGAAGAATCCCAGTGGTTCCAAGTATTTTCAATTTCATATGTTTTGAGGCCACTGTGCTCCTGGGAACACCAGTTTAACCCCTTTGCCCTGATTTATGCTCAACAGAACTTGATTACTGAGAATTCCTTGGACTTCATGGTTTGTTTTTGTCCTGACATGCACTATAAATTGTGGGGCCTTCCATACACAGGTGTGTGTCTTTCTAAATGATGACCAGTCAATTCAATGTGCCACATGTGGACTCCAATCAAGTTCTAGAATCATCTGAGAATTAAAGTAAACAGGATGAATCTGACCACAATGTGGAAAAGGGACTGAATACCTATTAAACATTTGATTTCCGTTTTTGGTTTTTAAAAAACATCTGAAAACCTTTCTGAAGACATGTTTTCACTTTGTCATTGTGGGTTATTGAGTTTTGATTGATGGGCAAATGCATCTATTTAAAATCAACCATAATCAAAGAATGTGTCTGTTTGTCTGTGCATCTGTATGTCCACCCCGTTTCTATGTAATTCCAACAAGAGGTGCATCACAAACATCTGTAGCAGTAAAATGCATTGTATTTGACATTCCAACAGATGGCGTTTCATAAACATTTATAGCAATGCATTTTAATACAAGAAATTTTTGTGAAAATCATTTAATTCATTCATTCATTCTTTCATTTTTAGGATTAAAGGTCAGCAGTTGCATTGAATTTTTATTGGATCTGCGGATAAATCCTTTAAAACCCTTATAAGTTACTCTTTTTGTGTTTGATTTTTGTGTCTTACCTGGTTGTTGACTACTTGCCTGAATTTTTGCCTCTGGTCTGGGCTTCGGTCACTTTATTTTGTTTTATTTTTTTTTTTTGCTTTTTGCCCGTATCTCCTGGTCATATTAGTTATCTCATTCCTGACGAGCCAGGACAACTCAAATATATAAAAAATGCCCTTCAAGGACGGGGAGCCATCACAACTTCTAAATTGTGTGACAAGTCTTAAACAGAATCTTTACAAACAAAGACATCTATCTTTCCATCAATCTATTCATCCGATTACAAACACGCTTATCCTGAACAGGGTCGGAGGGAAGCAGGAGTCTGTGACAGGATGCGACACACTGTGTTTTTTAAAATTTTTAATTTGTTGATTATTAACTTTTTTGCACTGACCAGGCGCTGGTCCTTGTTAGTGATGTGCATGTGAGAGCGTGTGATCATGAATACAGCGGGATGTTTAGGCAACAGTCAGGAGCTGACAGCTTATACAGAGAAGAGGTGAGTGCTGGGAGGAAACAACTGAATGGAGAACAAGTTCACGTGAAAGAGAAAAGGAATGAGAGAGCAATAGCTTCCGAGGAGAAGGTTGTAAATAGAGGTATCTTGGTGAAGGTCTGGGAAAGTAGTAATTGATTTTTTCTGGGGGTTAACAGTGCTAAAGAGACTAAAGCAGAATGGGCACGGCCGCCCTATTCCTCAGTAGATGGTGCTGTTGAGCAAAAATTAAATACTTAATAAAGTCATCCCTGTAATTTATTGTATTATAATCCTGCATTGTTCCCTTTCCAAAGAAGGCAGACGCCTCTTCACCTAATGAGTACAGACCAGTGGCACTTATGTCGCACATTATGAAGACCACTGAGAGGCTGGTCCTGGACTATATGAGTTCTCTTGTTGTTGACCACCCAGACCAACTCCAGTTTGCCTATCAGGCAAAAAATTGGAGTGGAGGATGCAATTATCTCTCTGCTCCTCAAGGCTTATTCTCACCCGGACAAAGATGACAGCACTGTGAGGATTATGTTATTTTGATTTCTCCAGCACCTTCAGTACCACCCAGCTATCCCAGTTAAGGGGTTAACTCAGAGGTATGCAGGTGGATGAGCCTGTGGTGTCCTGGATAATGAACTACCTGTCTGTCAGACTCCAGATTGTGAGGCTCAAGGACTGGGTGAGCAACACTGGAGCACCACATGAACAGGCCTGTCTGCTTTACTCTACACTCTGTACACCTCAGACTATAAATATAACAGCAGGTCATGTCACCTGCAGACATTCTCAGATGATCCTGCACTTATTAGGTGCATTGATAAGGGGGATGAGGCAGAAGAGAGGAGTCAGGGGGAGAAATTTGTTTCTTGGTGGAAAGAGAATTGTCGGCAACTTAACATTAGAAAAACCAGGGAGCTGCTTATTGACTTTCACCACATCAAACAGCCTCAGTGTCTGGTCAATATTCAGGGAGTGGATGGAGAGGTGGTCCACTCCTACAGGTACTTGGGGGATTTACATTAATGGCAGTCTGGACTGGTCTCTGGAACACTGAGGAACCAAAATAGAAGGGGCAGTGCAGGCTCTATACCGTTCCTTTAATGTGAGTATTGACATCTCATATATCTTCTATAACTCTGTAATGGCCAATGTGATTATCTACTCAGTGGTGTGCTGAGCCGGTAACATCACTTCAAGAGAGGACCAATTAAAAAGGAGTAATTAAAAGGGCAGACTCTGTTATCGGATGCACTCTGGATCCCCTGGAGGTAGGAACAAAGAAGAGAGTTAAAACAAAACTGAGTGCCATTATGAACAATGCTGCACATCCTCTCTCTGACACACCAACACTGAGGACTTTCAGCTAACAAATCATTCAGCCAAAGTGCATCAAGAACCACTAAGGCGGCTCATTTATATGTACCAATGGTGATACATCTGCATAATGTCACTGTCAGGCCAAGTCAGAAGTTTTCTTTCTTTTTCATTTTCTTCTTTGTTCAGACCATACTGTGTGGGCATATCTATCTATCTATCTATCTATCTATCTATCTATCTATCTATCTATCTATCTATCTATCTATCTATCTATCTATCTATCTATCTATCTATCTATCATATAGTGCATTTTCTATCTATTATATAGTTCTTTCATATCTATCTATCTATCTATCTATCTATCTATCTATCTATCTATCTATCTATCTATCTATCTATCTATCTATCTATCTATCTATCAAATTTTTAGATCAAGCTCATCGTAGTCATCATAATCACATTTTCCACAATATGCTGAATGCAGTTTCTTATCTCGAAAAATATTTCTCTTTGGTGTGTGATATTTTCGCCATGTCTGGTGCCATTATCTCGTTGTCCAGCTGCTCAGGCAGACCCTTAGCTCCTGCATTGCTCTTGACATTCTTCAGTTTGGCTCAGCTCTGTGCATGTGCAACCTGAAGATTTCATTTCTGCTTTTAAGAGCCCTTTAAGTGACCCGTTGATTAATCTAAAGGGTATGTGAACTTGCTCATCTCACTATTTTGGAGTAGTGATCACTATTACCATGGATACGAGGGGGGGACCTAAAAATAATAAGAATTGTTTTTCTGGAGGCTGCTGCAAGGTGCATGCACCCAACTGCACTCTGCATCATTTGGCCAAGCGGCTTCCTTGGGGAAATGTCTGTAAGGTTAGAGTCATTCTTTTTCTTGAGCCTCTGTTATAGTCTTCGTGGATTTTGTGATGGCAGACTTATGTGTTTGCATCAAGTTCTGCTTCTTTTTGGGGAAAACAGCAGCAGAAGCTGTCAGTAGCTGTCAGTACCAACTGAGATCCAAAGCTATTTCACCGTGTGATGGATGCAGCAATTCACTGTACCTGTACATCCTTCCCAACGTGACCTGTAGACTCATCATTATCGACATCTAGGCAGTCTATGTAAGCTAATAAGAAAGCTAATAGAATGTAAGGTTTTAAAGCCTGATGTGTGGAGTACAAATCAAGGGAGGTTGTCTCATCGTGGGTTGTGTTTAGCCATGTTGAATTTGCAAATGCAAGCTCATCTCAATTTATTTATACAGTACCAGCAAAACTGTTTAATTATGGTCAAGTCAGCTACAAACGACTGATGTGCAGTTGACTCAAGTGTCGAGATAAAGCTTTGTCAATGTTGTCAAAAGTGAATTAGTGTCTCTGAAGATTAGTGGTTTGTAAATTGTCGATTTTTGTTTTTTTATTAATAGTTTCCGATTTAAATGTTTTGATGCCTCACCGTCCTACTCTCCTTCTCGACCACTCAAATCTGCTGTTGAACGGTGTCTGGTGATGACGCCTCTGTGTGGTATCAAATCTCAATCTTGACTCTTTTCATTTGTAGCTCCTGGCTGGTGAAATGAGCTGCCCACCTCTATTTGAACTTACGACTCCATCAATGTGTTTAAGAAGTGTTTGAAGACCCTCTTGATTGGTGAATTTCTGTCTGGCTGTTAGGATTTGTAAATCTGGGACTTGTAACTCAATTGTATTTTGGTCTGATGTTACTCAATTATGTTGACCTCTTTTGTAAGTCACTTCAAATAAAATAATTAATCAATAATTTATTCATTACATTAACATAGCACTTTCAAGTTTACACAGTCAGTGGGGAGCCAATAATGTGCAGCATCCACCTGAATGACACAATGGCAGCCATTATGCGCCAGTACACTTACCACACATTAGCTGTTAGGGGGTGAAGGGGTTAGAGATAATTGGCCAGCCAGAGACAGGGGATGATTAGGGGGCCAGGATGTCTCAGGGTGGACAATTTAGCTAGGACATTGGGATACACCCTACTCTTTACGAAGGATGCCCAGGAGTCTTTAATGACCACAGAGAGTCAGGACCTCAGTTTTACGTCTCATTCAAAGGACGAGGCTTTTTATATCACAGTGTCCCCATTAGAGAGAGGTGAAAAAGAGAGTGCAGGCAGGGTGGAGTGAGTGGAGAAGAGTGTCAGGAGTGATTTGTGACAGACAGGTATCAGAAAGAGTGAAAGGGAAGGTCTACAGGATGGTAGTGAGACCAGTTATGTTATATGGGCTGGAGATGGTGGCACTGACCAGAAAGCAGGAGAGAGAGCTGAAGGTAGCAGAGTTAAAGATGGTAGGATTTGCACTGGGTGTGACGAGGATGGATAGGATTAGAATTGAGGACATTAGAGGGTCAGCCCATGGTGGACGGTTGGGAGACAAAGTGAGAGAGGTGAGATGGTGTTGGTTTGGACATGTTCATAGAAAAAATGCTGGGTATATTGGGAGAAGGATGTTAAGGATAGAACTGCCAGGTAGGAGGAAAAGAGGAAGGCCTAAAAGAAGGATTATGGATGTGGTGAGAGAGGACATGAAGGTGATGGGTGTAACAGAGCAAGATGAAGAGGACAGGAAGATATGGAAGAAGTTGATCTGCTGTGGCAACCCCTAATGGGAGCAGCTAAAAGAAGAAGAAGTGTTCCCATTACTACACTAAGATCCCTGGTGGCCTCACTAGCACCATCTCAAGCTTTCTCTTGGATGATCTCCCATCCAAGTACTGGCTGGGCCCGAACAGGCTTAGCTTCAGGTGGATAACCTGTTCTGAAGTTCATGTGTTATGGCTGCTGGTTATAAAGCATCTACAAGACCAATAAATGTAAATCTATTGTACGTCTATATCTACTTTTTGTTTATTTCCTTACATGTGTGGTATAGTCCTCCTTATTTTTGTAAGATAGACAGGCATGTCATCTATAACTGAGGCATTGCATACCTTGCATTGCGGTGGGCCATGTCACAGATAAGATGGCCACGTACACCTTAATGTCCCATTGTCTAATAATCCCCCAGGGCTTGCGGAACATTTTAGCATTGTTGTCATCACCAGATAAGACTGACTCAACTAAGCAGGTCAAACTCCGGGACCTTTGTGAAACCTCATCGTTTAGAGCATCTTATTCTGTTATCTGCGCGCACGTTATTTGGGATAGTCTGCTTGTAGTGACACAACCAGATCTGAATGAAGCAATCCTAATGGTGTCTAAATGGCGCAGCTCACTGTATCCAGAAGTGCATTCCATTCATTCAGCTCAGTATTCTTTGTGTCACTTAATTGCCTCTTCACACTGCTCACTTACTTCATACTCTGAAGTCCACTAGATCCCCGAAGGCCCTTTATTGTTGACATTCCTTCTGCTCTGTTCATTTTCCATTGCATTTTCAGCTATGTACTCCCCTGCTTTTTTTTTTTTTTTTTTTTGAATTTTAAATTGCATTGAGTTGGCCTCGAGCATTTCCGGCACTCGCTTCTTCACCCTTCAGATGTCTGCTGCTTGCCTTTTTCCACCGTTGCGTGTCTTGGCTAGCATCTGCAGGCATTCTCTACCGTGCGCATTAAAACAAGTCCTTTTCAGTATCCCTCCACGTTTAACATTTTATGTTATCTGCTTGCCATGAGGCATAGATGGCCAATTATCTGCATTCAGAAGAGAGAGAAAGAAATGCAAAAGGAAAGAGTGTGAAAGCTTGGGATAAAGCTGTGTACTTAATGATGGATATTATGAGATGAGGAAAGGGAAAAGGTGGAGCTGGCTGGAGTTTATGACTAAGAGTGGCCGGCCAGTAAAAGAAATATAGAAGTCTAGTTGGATTTTGCAAAAAGACACCTTAAAGACTGTGAGAAGTAAGATTCTCCATTCTGATGAATGTAAAAAATGCTAGTAAATTTAATGGGAAAAATACTGTAAATGGTGAAAGTAAAATACCTTTTCTGAAAGAAAGGAAAGTTACCTTATGTTCTACTGAAAACTACCTGTATATCGTAACTCTTTGAGGGCTGAATATTTTTTTCCAAAAAACCTAGCTTCTGAAAAGCAATGGTTTTACACAGAAATCAACATAAAATGTCTGTTGCTGCATGCTGTGGTTGCCAGTTTGCCAAGAATGTGCGGCAGGCTTGCTGCCAGGCTGTCTTTGTGTGGCTGGGGCAGAAGTAGCAGTTGTGCTTGCAGTGCATTGCAATCTGGTTTCTACCTCTCATCATTGTTAAGTGGCACTCCTACCTGGCAAACATTGTCAGTACTACGATTAGCCGGGGACCAATCAGCTGAAGCTGGAACCTCACATTCGCTTTCAATCACTTGTATCAAAATCGGAGTCATAGTCCAGTTCAGAGATAACATGCAAAACGTCGTCCATTTTGCTTTATGCATTCGCTTTGGTCTCTCGCCAGATGACACTGCCATTTTTGCCATTGTTTGCGCTGTGCTACTCACAAGAGTGCAGGAAATCATCAACCAATGAAGCTAACTTTCCTTCTAGCAACAAGAGTCCAACTAAAACATAATGGTTGGTTTTGTCACAGTTTACAGTTGATTGCCATCGTCAACTCCTCCTTTTAACAAAAGTCAACATCAGCCCTGAATTTAAACAATACATTTCATTATTTTTTACAGCCAAGTTCTGTAAAATCAATATTTTTCTAACTTCAAAATATTGTGACAAATAGACACACTCAATGTATACAAAAACACATTTTCTTTTAATACTGGTAGAGTTGTACATTCAAATAACGCGATCTATACAAAGCAGCAATACTCAACTTCAGCTCCCTTCTTTAGTCCCGATACCCGGACTCATACACTAGGCAGCATCGGTTAGTAGTGGTAGGCAAACTCCAACCTCCCCTTTAAACTTTCACAAAACACTCTCATTACCAAAAGCTATAACCCAACATGAAACACAAGAACTATTTAAAAATACAGCATAAATTAAATCATAATTAACTGTCTAATTTTAGCTGTAGCACTGCAAAGCCTCCTGGAAAGTCAGTGCCATCCGTCACTACATCATGTTACATACCATTTGCTTTTACATTATGGTTACACTGAAAAAAACAATGTTAATTTTACAGTGTACAACTGTTAAATAGTGAAGTTAAACAACTGTAAAATGGAAAATGGTAAAGCGCTGTGCCAGAACCACCAGAGTTACGATATTTGCATAAAGACACACCCCCTTTATTATATTGTTTCTGGTGAACCGCCTACCTTTGTGCAGTATAAAAAACTTAAAGTTAGCAGACATATTTTTCCCTGCGTGTAGAAGGTTTTTTGAGGTTATGGAAGCTGATTTATGGTGGGTTGTATTCTATAGGTTTGCACACCTGTAGGACAACATACACCACAAAAGCAAACTTTACTTACTTTACTCCACCAGACAATGTGCCATAAGTTCTTTAAACATTGAATTATTTTCATTGAATACAATTAAATGATACGTGTTTGCTGTTGGTTGTTGTTACTTTACTATTGCAAACAGTGTACTGGGGTTTCATCCTGATAGTATCTATTGATAAGCATATTTATTACAGTGCATGGATTTCAGGTTATGGTTACACATTCACTTCTATTGGAATGTGTTGTAAAGAAAAAAACAGTTATTTACTATAAAGTTACTCTCTTCATCATCCTTTTCCTTTTAACTTATGGAGACAACATTTACTGATATACACATATAGTATAGCAAATGGGTCAATTAAAACAAAACACACTCAGCACAGACAAAAAACAAATAATTGTTATTTAGCCCTGCTACACACTGTACCGTCATTCCTTGAATTTAAAACTGTCACGTTCATTCGTCAAAGCTGATAGGGCAGGCTCTAGCAAGTGCTGTGCTTTTATTGGTGAATTAATTGGTACACCAGACTTAAACCTTTGGCTGTCAAATGCAACCTTTATAGCAGACTTTTTAGATGCAGACTCTTAATGATGAATTTGGAGTTTATTGAATTAAGGTAGTCGCTTCGCACAAGAAGTCTGGGCAACTTTTATTGCACTCAATATGCACAACTTTAAACATATGCATGAGCCCCAAGATTCCCAGAGAAAGAAAGCAATGCTATTTCTATGGTATCCCTTATATTCCAATAACCGTTAGTGACAACATAACAATATCCTTCATAGCTGTATCATTTAGCAATAATATGAGTAATGGGGATTGTGGAAGAGAGGTCAAAAAGAGAGTGCAGGCAGAGTGGAAAGGGTGGAGAAGAGTGTCAAGAGTGATTTGTGACAAACGGATATCAGCAAGAGTGAAAGAAAAGGTCTACAGGATGGTAGTGAGACCAGCTATGTTATATGGGCTGGAGATGGTGACACTGACCAGAAAGCAGGAGACAGAGCTGGAGGTAGCAGAGTTAAAGGTGCTAAGATTTGCATTGGGTATGACGAGGATGGACAGAATTAGAAATGAGGACATTAGAGGGTGAGCTCAAGTTGGACGGTTGGGAGACAAAGTCAGAGAGGTGAGATTGCGCTGGTTTGGACATTTGCAGAGGAGAGATGCTGGGTATATTGGGAGAAGGATGTTAAGGATAGAACTGCCAGGGAAGAGGAAAAGATGAAGACCTTAGAGAAGGTTTATGGATGTGGTGAGAGAGGACATGCAGGTGATGAATGTAACAGAAAAATATGCAGAGAATAGAAAGATATGGAAGAAAATGATCCGTTGTGGCGACCCCTAATGGGAGTGGCCGAAAGAAGAAGAAGAAGAAGATGAATTCTGTGTCAAAAAATTTCCATGACCAAATAGTGAACTTTGTGAGCTGGAATGTGAAGGGCCTCAGTCATGAATTAATAAAAAACAAAGTTCTCTCGCACTTAACAAGTTTATATGCCAAGATAATACTTTTACAAGAGTTTGCATGTTCTCCTCATGTCTGCGTGGGCTTCCTCCGGGTGCTCCGGTTTCCTCCCACAGTCCAAAGACATGCAGGTTAGGAGCACTGGCGATCCTAAATTGTCCTTAGTGTGTGCTTGGTGTGTGTGTGTGTGTGCCCTGCGGTGGGATGGCACCTCCCCTGAGTTTGTTCCTGCCTTTTGCCCTGTGCTGGCTGGGATTGGCTCCAGCAGACCCCCGTGACCCTGTGTTAGGATATAGCGGGTTGGAGAATGACTGAGTACTTTTACAGCAGACTCTCTTATTAAGCAAGGACAAAGAGAGTGGTCTAGCCAAATTTTTCACTCTAGCTATACTGTACATGAAGACCAGGGGTGTGGGAATCTTAATTCACACAATTATCCCATTTCTAGTGTGCGATGCAATATCTGATTCTGATGGGTGATATGTCATACTGCTGGGTAATTTACCTCATACTAAAATGATTTTGATTAAAATCTATGCACCTAATGCGGATAATAGAGCTTTCTCCCAAAATGTATTTGCATCTATAGTAATCCCTCCTCGATCGCGGGGGTTGCGTTCCAGACCGCCCCGCGATAGGTGAAAATCCGCGAAGTAGAAACAATATGTTTGTATGGTTATTTTTATATATTTAAAGCCCTTATAAACTCTGTTAACATTATTAGAACCCTCTAGACATGAAATAACACCCTTTAGTCAAAAGTTTAAACTGTGCTCCATGACAAGACAGAGATGACAGTTCTTTCTCACAATTAAAAGAATGCAAACATATCTTCCTCTTCAAAGGAGCGCCGTCAGGAGCAAAGAATGTCAGAGAGAGCGCTCGCTAAGAAAAGCAAACAATCAAAAAATCAATACGTGCTTTTAAGTATGCAGAAGCACCGCGATAAGGCGGCATTTTGTAGAGGAGCGTCCGTATCCTCTAGGCAAACAGCCCCTCTGCTCACATCCCCTCCGTCAGGCGCAGAGAGAGTGAGAGAGATAGAGAGAAGCAAACAATCAAGCACCGCACGGGAAGCATATCTTATATCATTGAGGAGTTTTAGTTAATATGTAATACATGCTCTGATAGGGTAGCTTCTAAGCCATCCGCCAATAGCGTCCCTTGTATGAAATCAACTGGGCAAACAAACTGAGGAAGCATGTACCATAAATTAAAAGACCCATTGTCCGCAGAAAGCCGCAAACCAGCAAAAAATCCGTGATATATATTTAGATGTGCTTACATTTAAAATCCGCGATAGAGTGAAGCCACGAAAGTCGAAGCGCGATATAGAGAGGGATTACTGTATCCCTAATGTGAACACAAAATTATAATGGCCAGAGAGGCAGGCAACAATTAGAGGACCAGAATGACTTGGCCATGGTGAGCAATTTAGCCAGAACATCGGTATACACTCTACTCTTTACAAAGGATGCCCAGTGATTTTTATGACCACAGAGAGCCAGGACCTTGGTTTTATGTCTCAAATGAATAACGGTGCCATTTTAACAGCACAGTGTCTCCGTTACTGCACTGGGGCACTGGGATTCTCATTAAGACTTCGAGTAAACACCACCTGCTGCCCTCACCAACACCTCTTCCAGCAGCAACCCAAGCTTTTCCTAGATGATCTCCCATTCAAGTACTGGCTGGGCCTGAACATGCTTAGCTTCATGCTTTTTGTCCTTACAGTGCGTCGCTTATGTGGTTTCAGTTTGGCGCTGTTATGTGATGCCTGGCAATCCAGACCTTTTGCAGTAAGCTGAAGGGCAAGTCATAAGTTCAGAGTCAGATTTGAAATGATTGACAAGAGTGGAACATTTCTTTTTTTTCCATTTTTGAACTGTGTGATTGAAAACATGTAAGTATTTGAATTCTTAAGGGAGACACGCTGTCAATGTATGTTCAAGGCTTAGAACTGCGGGGCATTTTGAGGAAAAAAAAGAAAGAAATTCGCACTTGCACAGCACATTCCTATTCTAACTGCACTCTGTTTCCTTAGATTCATTTAACATTTATATTAAATATTTTTATTATAATAAACACTTTCCAGTATTCAAAAAGTCATGAAAATTATTTTTTTTTCCCAAAATTCTTGCATGGCATTATGGGGTTATTTTTTTTTACTTACCTTTCAATTATCAAGCCTGCTTAAAGCATGTAGATCACATAACAGATGGACAGACGTCTCAACTAGGATGAAGAACAATAACTTACCAGACCAGAAGGACATAAATGAAGGACAGCGTGGATGGTGGCAGATCTCAGCTGGGATGATGTTTAATTATGGGCCCAGTCGGGGACAAAGACTAATGGATGGGCTGGGGGGGTTCGTCCACCAAAGAAAAATTCATCCCCCACTACAATAGGTGGCAGTGCTTCTTTGGCATGATCCCAGAATAGACATCAGCAGCTTTGCATGGGCACTTTAGTTCCGAAGAGCAGAACACTTGGGGGTCCCTGAGTGCCAATGGAAGGTGCTGCTGTTTTGGAGATCTTCCCCAGGACCCAGAGGTGATTCTAAAGTGTAATGCTATGGCGCCAGAAGTATTCCCGGATCGAACGTAAAAGAAGCCGCTTCACTTTGGTGACAGTCTGTGTCAGGAGGAGGAGGATGAAACTCACCTGAAGGAGCTAAAGGAGGGAAAAGAACTAAGTATTGCTTATAGTTGTGTGTTGTGACTGTGCCTATTTGACAAGGTAGTACATTATTAGGTAAGGAACTTTTATTTAAACATGAAACTGTGTCAGGTCTGATTGTGTCGGGGTATTTGGGGCTCAGTGGTGCCCACTTTTTGTCACGTCCAATTCAGGGTAATAAGGACACAGAGGCTGTCTTACCTGTATTAACCAAAAGGCAGACATCAACCATGAATTGTATGAGAAAGAAATCTAAATAAATGACTTAATACATATTCATTAGGGACAGGAAAAACAAGAGGCACTTTTCTCTTCCAATGTGACTTCAGTTTTGCATTTTGGATTTGAAATTTGGTATGGTTAGCTCTTCATGATATTTAATCCACTGCTTGTTCATTAGATGCCAATTCTATCAGATCACCCTTTGATTCTAACTGCTCCGAAGCATCTGCCCTCTCTGGGTGTTCATTACGGCAAAATACAATATATTTATATTGTCACACACATACACTTGACAGACAACTTGAGGGCTCATCTAATGGTAATTCCACCCCGAGTCAAAGGTTGACGCTGTTGCCGGATGCTTCTCCTCTTGTCTCCCCTGCAGATGAGTGGCAGCACCAGCATCATTTCCTCTGGGTGCTGCAGTATCCTCCCACTGTCCAAGACATGCAGGCTAGGTGGACTGGTGACACTAAATAGGCCCTAGTTGGTGGTTGTGTGTGTGTATGTGTTCACCTTGCGATGGACTGGTGCCCTGTGCAGGGTTTGTTCCATGCCTTGCACCCTATGCTAGCTGGAATAGACTCCAGCAGACCCCCGGGACCTTGTTAAAGACTAAACAGGTTAGAAAATGACTGACTAACCAGAGAAATATACAAAATATTGGCAGAGCACTATTTAATGCCAACAACAAAACTCAAGAAAGGGAAAATGCAGTGCATCTGAAAAATAAGACCCTCCGGTCTTGGCATTGGATTTCTCTGTTGGAAGAAAATACTACCAAAGGCTCTGAAGTGACACACTTGGCTGCTGGCTTGCAAATGAATGCCTCCATTGGGTTTAAAAAGCAGTTGGAGCAGAAGGGACAGAGACTGTCAGCAATGTTGGCAATCTTGTTCTCCATTCTAAGGGCAGAACTGGAAAGGCTGTTCTGATGTCACAGTATTCTCTTTCCTCATATCTGCTAATGTTTTAGAGCCATACAATGTTCATTAGGCACTTGTGTCTGTCAATATATACATATATATAGTGTGAAACTAGATCAGAACAAGGAGAAACCCATTAATTCCTGCTTAATTGTAAAAAAAAGGGTGGGCAGTGGCACAACAAAAAAGACACTGACCAGAAAATTGGCCAGTACAGTTTTCTGCCAATATTGTATTCCCAAGGTCCTCGTTGGGGAGCTTGTTCAATTTTGAGTCCTGGATGTAAATGAAACGCCACCTCCCAGGACCATTCTTTTATATGGCATCCCAACCAGAAGGGGAGGGGCCTGTTAAGGGTGTCATAGGTCAGGATTATGTGCCCGCATTGGCCATCCGCTCTGAGCTGTGGGGGAAAGAGAAGATACAGTTAGCAACAGTGTCACCTCTCGTGTCACCAGTTACCTCGGATGAACCAGGAGGAGGATGCTTGGTTGCGCATGTGTGACAATAGATAGATAGATAGATAGATAGATAGATAGATAGATAGATAGATA
>JANRMT010027041.1:23763030-23775398 GCA_026402145.1 Polypterus bichir lapradei
AGATAGATAGATAGATAGATAGATAGATAGATAGATAGATAGATAGAATCTGCAGCATGAATTGAATTGTTCATTTGCTGAGCCCCCTCCCCACCCCAGGGTTTCCGTTTGGAGTCACATGATCACACTTTTTTGCTTTTCATAGATGAAGAATGCATTTAATGAAGGAGCCATTGATGATGTTAGCGTCAGTCCCATGCAAACAGCCTCATCTGTATCCAGAGGATGACAGCGGTATCTATTCACTTGTGGCTGCTGGGGACGTATGTAAGTGAGAATATGTGCATTTCTAGGGGCTGTTATTCTTCACGATTAGTAAAGCATGTCTTTTCCCTTCAAACCAAGCAAGTTGTGAGAGCCATAGATTGCTCAAACTGGAAGCAATATCAAAGAGACTCGTTTAATTTCAGCCTGGCATGCAGTCAAAGCAGTAAGTCCTCATAAGAAGAAAGCTATTTTCTTTGTGACCTCTTCTTCATAGAGCCTGTAAGTATTTCGACTCCGCTGTCTCGCACGCAATGTTGGTTGATGCTGCAATGAGATATTTTGGTGATGGGCCAAATGGTTTGTACAGGGGATGCTTCTCCCCGTTTTTTTACAAACACAGACATTTTTGTGTTTATTAATCTAAATTTCAGTTTACAGTCTGTATCCATTTTGTACTTAATGCTGAAATCAGTCAACCTTTATAAAGTTTATTTGACTTTAAAGCACTGCAGCTCTTAGAATCAGTGCTTTCTTTACTCCTTAGGAGCATCTTGGGAACCACTGAGCCACACCTGAGATGTTGTTTCTGTCCAAGGTGCGGCTGGATTCTGCTGGTGTAAATCAATGTCTCTGTATGCTGTATAGAACAGTCATGGACAAAAGTTTTGAGAATGACACAAATCTTAATTTTCAGTTGCATTTTATGATGCATCTACTCCAGAATGCTATGAAGATTGAGCAGATGAATTGAAATTAATTGTAAAGTCCCTCTTTGCCATGAAAATGAACTTAATTCCAAAAAATCATTTCCACTGCTGTTGTGAAGAAGGCTTCAGGGCACCCAAGAAAGTCCATCAAGCGCCAGGACCGTCTCGTAAAGCTGATTCAGCTGCGGGCACCACCAGTGTAGAGCTTGCTCAGGAATGGCAGCAGGCAGGTGTGAATGTATCTGAGGTGAAGACTTTTTGTAGGATGGCCTAGTGGGTGTCAAAAAGGGCAGCAAAAAAAAACAAGAAAAACATCAGGGACAGACTGATATTCTGCAAAAGGTACAGGGATTGGACTGCTGAGAACTGCTGGGGTCAAGTCATTTTCTCGAATGAATCCCCTTTCCAATTGTTTGGGGCATTCAGAAGAAGAAAAGGTGAGCGATGCTACCATCAGTCCTGTGTCATGCCAACAGTAAAGCATCCTGAGACCATTCATGTGTGGGGTTGCTTCTCAGCCAAGGCAGTGGGCTCACTCACAATTTTCCCCAAGAACACAGCCATGAATAAAGAATGGGACCAAAACATTCACTGAGAGCAACTTCTCCCAACCATCCAAGAACAGTTTGGTGACCAGCAATGCCTTTTCCTGCGTGAGGTGGCACCGGGACATAAGACAAAAGTGAGAACTAAGTGGCTCGGTGAAAAAAACATCGAAATTTTGGGTCCATGGCCAGGAAACTCCCCATTGAGAACTTGTGGTCAATCCTCAATTAAACCATTTGTGAAGACAGCCACCGTTAGATGCAGAGATGGTTTGAGGTAGGGGAATGGGATGGGTATCCTTCTAAAGCAGGAATAAAGGAGTTTGGACCCCTATAATGGAGTCTAGCAAACTAAGTCCTACAAGCAAGGCTGAATCGCTTGTGGCTTGTTTTCAAAGTCTGTTGTCTGATCTTAGAAGAATGCACATGTTGGAGAGGTTCTCATCAGCCAAACTCATCTTTGGGCACTGACACCCGGAAAAGAAGTAGAACAATAACATTTGATAAAGGAAATTATGTGCAGACATGCAGGAGGAAAAGGAGGCATCCCCACTTTGTTGTTATCATGAGGATGAGAAGGAACTAAAAAAAGGAGGAATTCAAATAACTGGATTGTTATGCAATCTGGTGTTAGTCATTTCTAGGATTTCTTGTACTTTTTATTGCCCAATCTCTCTTATTCACACTTGGTACAGTGTTCTGCTCTGAACTCTGTGCCAAGCCCTTCTGTTTTCCAACCTTTGTGCTTGCCAACTTGGTCAAACAGATTTGTCAATCACAAATGAGTATTCCTATCCAGAGCTCCATTATGGTGGAATGTTAACTAAGGTATTGAAACATTTTACTCTTAAGGACACCAGAAGCAGACATACTGGTCAAGAGTCATGTGTGCAAAAATCAGTCTGGACGCTTAGGCAGGTCCAAGTCCAAGATTTAAATCTCATGTCAAATTGTTGATGTGTGGAATTTGCCCATTCTCCTATTGTCTGCTGTGAGATATGGCCGACCATTTATCCCAGCCAATACCCCCAGGCCGCCAGATGGAGCCCTCCTTGCAGCATAGAGGTGCCCCGAATGCCAGCAGGGAATTATGGACCGTGGACTTATAATGTACAGCCCTGCTGGATACCAAGGGGGCCGCCAGGAGTGGCTGCAGGGAGGCCCAGGGATTTATATTTCCCATTTAGCCCGGAAGTATTTCCAAGTCACAGGAATGGAAGAAATGATATACTTCCAGGCTGAAGAAAAAGAAGTTTTTAGCTGACCCGGAAGTGCTGGATAATCACATGGACTGAGGGCTCAGAAGCACTTCCGGGTCGAGGACTATAAAGGACTGTGGGAAATCCCAGACAATTGAGCTGAGTTGGGAGGCAGGGTGGCTAAGCGTCTGGGAGTTTGGAGGATTGTTATTGTGTATTTGGTTATTGAGAATTGTGGAGAGGAGCATGCTTTATGCACTTTATTATTATAATAAATCTTATTATTGGACCTTTACCTGGTGTCTGACAAGTGGTCTGAGGGTTCAAGGGAGCGAGAAAGCCCTAATCTGTCACGATGCGTATGTCAAATTCCAATTTCGCATATTCACAGAGACTTGCATTTAATGTAGACTGGAAGTTCTTAATGTGTGTGTGCCACACAATGGACTTACAGTATGCCCATCCAGTGTTGTCTCGGAATCAGAAACCTTTATTAATCCCAAGGGAAATTGTTTACGTTACAACTGCCCAAATAGACAGAGGCACAAGTAACACTAAGAGCAAGTACAAAAAATAAGCATGTAAAATAAAAAAATATAAATAGAATATACATATTAGCAGGTTCTCTCCCATGTTTTAATCCATTTATCTCTATTCATTTATTATTTTATCTATCCATTTGTCTTTACTAGCATAAAGTTTTACACTGCTGGCCTAGATCTCTTTCTCAGGGGTGGGGGTTGATTTGTTTCGAACCTTTTTCTTTTTTCTTTTTGAAAAACTCAAGTTATGTGTATGGAGTGTTATTTGATTTTAAACAATTCAATAAAATTAAAATATAAATTCAAAAAAATATATATAAATATCAAAATAAAGTAAAAAAATCATTATTCACTAAGCTCTACAGGGTGTAAAGTTACACAAAAAGGCAGAAAAAGGGTTTCGGGATCCGCCCCTTTTATTATACAGCGTACAGAACAAAATTAGTCAAACCTTTAACAAATGGCTCCAGAGCAACGTTTGGTTCCGCGTCCAAAACAGGGACAACTAAACACAAAAGGAGTTGGGCTTTTATAATAGCCAGGGAGGTAGAGGTGGGGTCCAATAACTGAGGTCAGAAGTGACCTTGGTAGGAGGCGTGGCTAGGCAAGGGAAACAGGATGTAGAAGAGGAAAGGTTAGTGCACTTCGAAAAAAAACTTCCCTTGTTTTCTGCCCTCGGTTAAGCCCTTAGCCTTCCTCCCTAGCGCACATGTGTGACAAGGGACATGGTAATGAAATACAATAAATACTATGTATGTGAGTATCATACAAAATCCCTAGTATACCAGACAGTGGTAGCATACTGAGCTGGAAGTACTTCTCATAATAATATCGCACATTAAGCAAAACTATTGCACATTCTGAGAACAAAACGTTATTCACGTGAGAAGCACAGACAAGTTATTGCACATCTAAGTAGCTGAAAATGTACTGGGATATTCATTAGAGAAAAAGGAAACAGCTTAGAGTGTGGATGAGTTATAGAGTCTGGCGGCCATGCGGAGGAAGGATTTCCTGTGATGTTCAGTGGAGCACTGTATGCTAGTCAGTCTACTACTGGAAACATTGCTCTGCCCAACCACAACACAATGGAGAGGCGGGTTAGCATTTTCAAAGTCAAAGACAAAGCAAACTTTATTGTCATCTCAACTATATAGAAATATACAGATAGACGAAATTGCGAAGCTCATGGTCCACAGTGTAACAATATGAAGTACAAATAAAAAATTAAAATTAGAATTAAAATTAAAAATTAAGATTTAAAATTAAAACACAAACAAGACATAACATTGTGCAAAGTCAAAACAAAGAAGTAGCAGAAATATTGACATGTAGTAAGCAATATGAACATTGATGCAATGTATGGTATTATGCAATCTAGATACTGTCACAGATGACCGGGGACACTGCCCGGCCGGGATGCCTGGATAGTCCCCGAGTTGGACAATACGTTTCCTCGGCCACTAGAGGGCAGCCACCCGGGGCTATTTGGGGGCCACAGGGACACAGCTGGGACGCTCTTTATGAGAGGACGTGGCCACCACCAGGGGGTGCCCGGACAGTGAGAGAAGCTTGGATGACAGCACTTCCGCCACACCAGGAAGTGCTGTCGGAAGTAATTCCAAGGTCACCCGGAGGGCTTCCAGGTGCTTTCCTGAGACTTCCGCCACACCAGGAAATGACGTCAAGGGGAACACCTGGGGCTCATCCGGGTCATGATAAAAGGGGCCGCCTCCTTCTAGTTGACGAGCCAGAGTTGGGAGGAAGGAGACGAAGCTTGTGAGGAGGAGGAGGAAGAAGGAGGTCGAGAAAGAAAGAAAGAAAGAAGAAGAAAGGAAAGAGAGTTGGTGAGAGAAGGCATTGTGGTGCATTGAAAGAATAAAATAAAGGAGTGTGCTTTAGACATCCTGGTGTCAGTCTGTCTGTGTTTGGGGGTGCGTTTTCCACAATACATAAATATAGTCAATAAATATGTAACATAATAAATAAATAAATAATAGATATACTGTAGATAATATAGAAATTATCAGTGTATTATAATAGTTGTTAAAGACGTGTAAACTATGACAGGTCAGAATGTTTCACAGCAGAAGTATATCAATGAATGTCAAAGTACAGTGTGCAAAATACTTAAAGGTCAGTATGAGATTTTCAGGTCTTTTCTACATGAACACTCGTCTTTGCAGAAAAGTGGCCTGCATGTTTAAAAGTTCTGTTTTTAGAGGTGGTTGAGGCCGTGTGGAAGATCCCAGTGTGGAAGATCCCAGGGGGCAGCCTGGTGTTAATGAGTCTGACAGCTTGGGGGTAAAAACTCTCCTGCCGCCTGGAAGATCTGGCTTTGATGCTGCAGTATCTTCTCTTGGATGGCAGAAGTGTGAAAAGTCTATGTGAGGGGTGTAAGGGGTCCTGCACAATGCTGCAGGCCTTGCGGACACTGTGTTTGTAAAATATGTCCTGTAGTGAAGGGAGAGGCACCCCAATAATGTTCTCTGCTGTCTTCTTTCACTATCCTTTGCAGGCACTTGTGGTTGGATATGTTGCAGTTGCCATACCAGACAGTGATGCAGCTGATCAGAACACTCTCCATGGTGCCTCTGTAGAACATGGTGAGGATAGAAGGGGGAAGACTTGCTTACTTCAGGAAGTGTATTATTTTCAATAATAGACTGAAGTCTAAGCAACATTCTCCGATCTGCTACAGTTTCCAAGATGTCCAGTTTCCCTCCTACCACAGAGCCAGACTTCTGAATTAGTTTGTTTAGCCTCTTAATGTCTGTCACTTTCATATTGCCTCCAAACCCCCAGCACGCCACAGAGAAAAAAAAAAAGAAGAAGAAAAGTGTGTTTTTGTGCTTATGTGTAGTGCCGAACTGTGCTGTGCCTTCCCCCATTTCCTACGGGAAAAACAGAAAAAAAATAAATAAATAAAAGCGTGTGCTTGCACTTGTGTCCCACGTCTGTCTCTGTCAGGGTTAGGGTGGCTGGTGCACCCCCTGGTGGTCCACAATGTGTGTATATATAAATCTTTCAATATAAACTGCTCAAAAAAATGAAAGGAAATACATTCAATGGGAAAAAAAATCCTGCTGGATATCTCTACTGATATGGACTGGCTAATGTGTTAGGATCGAAAGGATGCCACATCGTTTGATGGAAAGAAAAATTATCAACCTACAGAGGGCTGAATTCAAAGACATCCCGAAAATCAAACTGAAAAAATGATGTGGTAGGCAGGCTAGTCCATTTTGCAGAAATTTCATTGCAGCAACTCCAAATTGCAGTTTGTATGGTCTCCCCTATGTGCTTGTATGCATGCCTGATAACGTTGAGGGGGGGCATGCTCCTAATGAGATGCCGTATGGTGTCCTGGAGGATCTCCTCCCAGATCTGGAAAAGGGCATCACTGAGCTCCTGGACAGTCTGAGGTGCAACCTGGCGGTGTTGGATGGACCGAAACATAATGTCCCACCCAGAGGTGTTCTATTAGATTGAGGTCAGGCGAGCGTGGGGGCCAGTCAGTGGTATCAATTCCTTCATCCTCCAGGAACTGCCTGCATACTTTCGCCACATGAGGCCGGGCATTGTCATGCACCAGGAGGAACCCAGGACCTACTGCACCAGCTCAGGGTCTGACAATGGGTCCAAGGATTTCATCCTGATACCTAATGGCAGTGAAGGTTCCATTGTCTAGCCTGTAGAAGTCTATGCATCCCTCCATGGATATGCCTCCCCAGACCATCACTGATCCACCACCAAACCGGTCATGCTGAAAGATGTTCCAGGCAGCATAACATTCTCCACAGCTTCTCCAGACCCTTTCACGTCTGTCACATGTGCTCAGTGTGAACCTGCTTTCATCTGTGAAAAACACAGGGCGCCAGTGGTGGACCTGCCAATTCTGGTATTCTATGGCAAATGCCAGTCGAGCTCCACGGTACCGGGCAGATGGCACAGGGCCCACTAGAGGATGTTGGGCACTTAGGCCATCCTCATGAAGTCTGTTCCTGATTGTTTGGTCAGAGACATTCACACCAGTGGCCTGCCTGCTCGAGGTCATTTTGTAGGCTCTGGCAGTGCTCATCCTGTTCTTCAGAGACAAGCCAAATATAGACAGAGTCCTGGAAACCTTGGCCAACAAGCCACCTCGCTTCTATTGGCCATTCCACAGCTGAGTCAGTTCTAGGACGGCCAATCTGATTAAAAGGATTTCTCCATGAGCAGGCAAACAATGTGGCAGTAGAGCAGTGGTACCAAGTGCTACATGAAGATACAGAGAAGAGAAAAAGAATAGGCAAGGGTTAGCAACAGTTTATAAATATTGTATTACTTTTATTTTAGTACTAATAACTAAGAACAAAGATGCAGCCTGCATAGCTTATCAGGAGCTCTAGTCAGGGTATGCTAATTGAAGTGAGTCTTTAATCTGGATTTAAAATCTGAGACTGTGGGGGCACCTCTAAATATACAACAGTCAGTCATGGGAGAGTGCCGTGATGGACCACAGCTCACTAAGATTATGTAAATAAAATCTACAACTGCAAGTCACTGGAAAAGTCACATAATGGGACATCTCTTTGAGTATGCTCAGTTGTGGACTAGCATCCCATCTAGAGAAGATCTTTCCCAGACCCATATACTACTGAGATGGACACCAGGATCCTGTGACCTTTTGGATTCAGAAAATGTATAGAGAAATGGTTGATTGTATTCCTAGGAGCTCGATCCAGCCATAATTTGTCTTGAGTTGTGTTACCAGCTCAGCAGTTCATCAGTATTTAGCTCATCTTGCAACTTTCTAAAAGCATATTTTCAGAATAACGTGGCAGATAAAGTAAATAAGTTACAGAATTTGATATCAGACAAATAAATTATAAATATTCAAAACAAACTTAGCAGAATCTACATGATGGAGCCGATGGGAGGATTGTGGTGATATGAGTTAACAGTACAATAGGATCAGATTTAAATTACAGGACATAGATTGCTTAGTTATCATTTAGCCGATTAAAACATTAGCCAGAAAGCTTAAGTTTCTATGAGTTGTTTCACCCTAGAGGATACAAACATCAGTCTTCTTACTTTTCAGCTTTTAAATTGATTAATCACCCCCCCAGTAAGCCTCAGTGTTGCCATGGCTGAAGTGGCGTTTAGCTCCTCTGATAAGGCATTGCCTCAGGTTGGTACTTTCTTGCATTTTTTGGCTTCCACTGAGCTAACTGAACAACGACCCTCTTCACCTTTGCGTCTCTTTCTTGCTCTGTCCTTTTGTTCTCTGGTGGGTTGCTTTGCTTCCTAAATTCCACAGAGTTATTTGCACCTCTTAGTTACGTTTTCAGAGCCATCAGTCAGTCACATATCCCCAAACTGAAGACCCTCAGGGGGAGACTTATGCTTTTAAGAAGAGAATTGTTAGGGCGGGACATTAGCATATCTACAGGTTTCAGTGCTTTATAAAATTAGAATTATCCATGCATTAATACTTTAAGGACTTTAAAAATAACGTCAAGTTATTTGCCATGTCTTGATCAATGATGTCCCTCTTGTATTACAAGAAGAACGGCAACTGCTTTAGCATGATGAGGCCTTCAGGACAAAAACAAAACACACTGCAGTGAAAGGCAAAGACTGAATGCTGAAATGCATATCTCTATATACTGTATATGAAATCCAACATCCGTCTGTCTGTCTGTCTGTCTGTCTGTCTGTCTGTCTGTCTGTCCACTTTTCATGAGAGAATTACTTAACGGATTTAGATCGTTTTTTTTCTATAATTTGCTTGAACATTCCGGTTGATTTTGTGACTTCTCTCATCACACTAAGTGTCATAGTTCGCTTGCAGCAGCGATTTATTTACGCATATCCAAGAGACAGGCTGTGAGCAGTGGGAGGGGAGGGGACCTCAGGAGTGGGATGCTGGGCGGGGCCCTCCTCATTCACGCACCAGCCTCCGTTCGAGTCGCTCTACCTCTCGCCACATGTTGGAGCGTACCTTTCCTCCACTTAGCTAGCGATACTGCACCTGCTTGTTCAGCAGACATTATCATCTAGAGATTGTTAAGGAGTAATGTTTGACGTTTTTGAGAGACAGAGATCAGAGCTAGGTGTGTTTTAGAGGGTAGCTGCTCATTGGTAGAGATATCACGTCACGTGTTCTTCTCCCCACATAGAGGATGCTCTCCCATCAAAGCTGAACATGATCAGATACAGTGGCAACGTCTGATGTTGGAGCATAACTACCTTTCGCTTTGCCAGAGATACTGTACCTTGCCAACTTTTTACATTTTTGGCAAAGAGATCACAGCTACATTCTCGCCCCCGATAGTAAAATCTTGTATATCAAAAGGACCTCGGATACGAAAGATATCAATATAAATTCTTCTCAATACCAGTTTTTACACTTTTTTTTATATTTTTTTTTATTGTTTTTCAGTTTAGTTTGTCCTGTTTCACTACTACGCGGGGGACAGCTAGTTCTTCATAAACTAAAGTCAAACAAACACACTTGGTGATGACGCATGTACAATCGATTCAGAAAGACCCCTTCAATTTCTGCACACTTTATTGTGTTGTAGATTTAATTTTAAATGGATAATTGTGCCAATTTTCCCCTTCAATATACACTCAATAACCCATAATGACAAAGTAAAAATACATTTTCAATAAGATTTCTAAATTTATTAAAAATGCACAACTGAGATCTGTCATTCATATGAGTATTCAGAACCTTTGCTGTGGCACTCCAAGTGCTCGGGTGTATCCTGTTTGCTTTAATTGTTCTTGAGATGTTTCCAGGACTTGATTAGAGTCCACCTGCAGGAAACTGAATTCACTGGACAGCTTGTGGAGATGGAATCACCCCACATCACACTTTACTGCTATCAACACTAGCCCCGATGGATTTCATAATCTGGTGAGAGCTGTGTCCTTCTTGTCTGGGATTGGCTGGATCATGTCCCTTAGATTTTTGTTTTTTAATAAATTTTAAACCTTTGTTTTTACATGGTTTCCCTTTGTCATTATGGGCTACTGACTGTAGATTGATGGACAAATATGACTCATTTATCAATTTAAATAGAAATGTAGTATGTAGAAAGTGAAGTGGTCTGAATATTTTCTGAATTCACTGTAGACTTACCACTAAATTAAAACTTAACAGAGTATTCTGTAACCAGTAGGGGACACCACTGAGCCCCAAACCCCTGACCCAATAAAACCTCACAGACTCAAGGGTTCAAATAATGGATTCTTAAATCCAACAAGTAACAAAATAATGAAATGCAGCTCCAAAACCATACAAATTAAGTTTTCTTCTCTCCTTCTGCCTTCAGTTCAGTGTTGTTCACTGATTCTCGACTCTAACTCCTCCTTTGTGAGGCGGTATGCTTCTTTTCAAGCCGGATATGGGAACGCCTCTGGTGTCACACTATGTCTTCCTGGAAGCACTTCTGGGCCATATAGAAAGCAGGGAGGTACTCCACCTGACAGCACACTCTATTGGCACTCAGGAATCCCAACAGGGTTGCATTTCTGGACTCCAACTCCCAAGCACCCCTACAGGTGTCCTGACTGGGCTGCCACATTTGGATCACTGCCACCTGCCCAATGGGGGATGGAACTGCTCCCAACTTTAGGTTTCTGCTAATCCCAAAAACATATTAGTCCAGCTGGGCCAACTTCGTCTAGGTAAGAAAATGTCCTCCTTCTCGGCTTGGACACCTGTTCTCCTCCTACAACTCCTACAATTTTATTCTTCACCTCACCATGCAGTTCATTACAACACGTGTGTATTTCACAAAGACATTAGTCAGTGTATTGATGATGAAGACCGTGAGGTACCCAATCGTCTTGTTTTGGGCCAGCTATTCCTTCCTTTTCCATTCATTTCCTGGGTTTGGACCATGACCTTAAAATGTGGAGATACAATCACACCACGTCACACTTTACTGCTATCTACACCAGTCCTGATGGATTTTATAGTTTGATAAGAGCTGTGCCCCGCCCCTGGTCCTTCTTGTCTGGAATTAGCTGGATGACTTCTCGTAGTGCTTTCTTTCATACACCATTTGCCCCTTGCTCCTCTTATTACTATCTGTTGCTATGAAACATTTATTATGCAGACATCACATGATCATAGGGAGGGAGACATAAATTGATGGAGCTCTTTTTGGGTTTTATGCAGGAGGTGTCAGGAAAGTTCCAAAAGTACTTCGCACAGCTTCACAGGTCCATCACATCTTCCTACAGTTGCAAAGCACTGTTCACCAAGATTTGGATGGTTCATTCAGCCCAGCCCACCCCACCCTGTAGGGGATCTGGGAGAATCCGGTCACACCAGTCTGAGAAGGATAGGTGGACAAGTAAAACTCCATAATCAATACAAACCGAATGTAAAAACATGGCAATGGAGTCAGAGTTCAGACCAACAAATGACCAAAGATCTGGCCTTCCTGTGGTCCACCCAATTGGATTTGCCAGCTCCTATTTATTAGTCTGTCTTCTCATTTCATTTTCACATTCGATAAAAATTATGCAACGCCTGCAAAATAAAAATCATCTTGTGGTTAAAAACAGCAATTAACCGGGTAACACCTACAGCAGGGATGACAGCCTTAACAATTTATCAGGAATCAAACCCTTGTAATCAGCCTCATTTGTCACTGTAATTTGCAAAAAAATGAAGACAAGCAGGAAACTTAATTGTGTATGTTGAACCTGATGAACATGCACGGGTATGCAGCAAGAAACATATTGAGGAATATTTGGAGTAAATCCATTACAATAGGGAAACTTAGTCATTAATCTGCATGAAAAACCTTACACTTGAGCACAAACGTAAGCAAAGAGAGCCCCAGTGAACAACATAGAAGAAAGGAACTATCTAACATTCATCCATTTTCAAAGTCATTTATCCGATTCAGGGTGGCGGGCAGAGAACCCATCTTATTAGCACTGGGAGAACGCCAGAAACCAGTCCTGGATGACAGGCTAGCAGGACTCATACCAATGCTCACTCATTCTGGGCCAGCTGAGTTTTCGTTTAGGCCAAAATAAACAACTCTGAGATGTGGAAGGCATGGCCAATGGGTGGAGAGGGTCCAGTTTGTACACCTCAAAAATTGCACCTCTTGTTTTTGCAAATGCTGTGATCCTGTTGATTTAATTGGGTGG
>JANRMT010027041.1:23775408-23796605 GCA_026402145.1 Polypterus bichir lapradei
TGGGCCAGCTGAGTTATCGTTTAGGCCAAAATAAACAACTCTTAGATGTGGAAGGCATGGCCAATGGGTGGAGAGGGTCCAGTTTGTACACCTCAAAAATTGCACCTCTTGTTTTTCCAAATGCTGTGATCCTGTTGATTTAATTGGGTGGTGACCTCAGTTGAGCAATGGGATGGTGTGCAGCCAAGTGTTAGGGATAGGCTTAGGGTTAGGCTTAGGGTAAGAAGCGGTAGAAATAAGGATGAACACGTCCAAGTCAATGGTCATGGTTCTCAGCCTAAAAAAGTTACAGCCAGCTGTCCAGTAAACAGGGATGGAGGAACAGAAGTGGATGGATAGACAGAGTGTGGAAGGAAAAACATGTACACAATGGAAGGACATGTAAAACTTACACGCACAATTTGAAACCTAGAATTCTGGAAGTGTACAGCAGTGGAACTATAGATAGGAAAGGTACTATATGATAGATAGATTGATTGAAAAAGAGGGGAGAGAATCCACTTCCTCAGTTTAAATGCTTATTCTAAAATGTTATTTATCAGATCCTGTCAGGTTTTGAGAATGTTTTGTACAGATCTTCTAAGTGCAAATTTGATTTTTTTTTCAGTTTTAAATTGTACATAACATCAGTTACCCACTGACTTAAAAGAGTCTACGTGCCAATTCTGTAGTAAAGGCAATTACAGTTTGTTTGTCCTTCTCCACCTTAAGCCCATCTGGAAATCCACCAAACACAGCTGCATAGGCACTTTAACCACCACTATTATGTAGCATCCGCCTAAATGATGCAACCTCAGCCATTTTTTACGTCAATATGCTCACCACACATTACCTCTTAGGTGGTGGAAGGGTGAGAGAGAGACAGCCAGTCTATCTCAATATGCCCTGCAATGCATTAACACCCCAATCCAGGATACTGGACCTGATAAACTCTGACCCTCCATCTAATTGAACTGCATTAAGCAGATTTAAAAATCAATGGGTACATTAAGTGATCATTTGGAATGAAAATCGTCAGACCCTCAGCCAAGTGAATGTTATCTCATCACTTAAATACAGACCTGTAGGAGCAAAATAAATCAGATGAGGCCTCTGCTAAGCAAATGTCCTTCACTCCCTGTGGATCCTTCCTGCCCTGCCATTATAGGCAACATTTTAAGCAATGTTTTAAAGAAAGTGTGCACGCCTGGAGGCTCAGCGGCAAGATCAGAGAAAGGTGGCGAGTTGCCTCGAGGGGGCAGGTCTGCAATGTATCAGATTTAATTCTTAACTGCACACCCTGTAAGCACCTGACAACACCCTGTCAGTCAAGTCTTGCTAAGGTCCGCAAGCGATGGAACGAAGAGCACAGCGCTGAATAAGACAACATGTTGTTTCTTTCCTTCAGGTGGGTGGGAGAGTAAAAGTCTGAGCTCTGATTACAGGCTTTCATCCAATAACATCCCACCCCACCCCACCCTCCCAGTGTTCGCTTAGACAGCGTGGAATGTGCACAAAATGAAACACCGACGAGAAAGCTGAGAGTTGAGTTTTCTGAAGGAGCAGCTTGAGCTTTCCAGGCCATCCAAGCAATCACTGATTTACAAACCCGTTTACCCAGTTCAGGGTTGTGGGGCTTACCAGTCAAGCTAATTGAAAATTTATAGGAGCCTTGTATACAATAGTGCCGAAATCAATTCTCAGTAGAGTATCTGAGAATTGAAAAATGTACTAATTATGCTGGATTTTGTGCAAAAAAATATTTATATCATGATGTTTACTTATTACAAGGACAATCAGGTGGCAAGAATTCAGAGCGAATTTGAAATGCCAACAATACTTAGCTTTTTTTTGGGGGGGTGGACATGAAGAGGACAACCAAAGAGAAAAAGGATGAAGGGGGATCTAAGGGTGAAAGGGTTTTTAAGCAAGGAACAGATACAACAGATAAGGAAGGAGGAGGAAGATCAAATAAAGTGACCCCATGTGGAAGTGGGAAAGCTTTAGAAGAAGAAGTGGAAAATATCTTTCATTTTCATCCCATTTACAGATCTTGGAAAATATGCTGAGATTATTCAGCTGGTCCTTCAGGTGTAGAGGACAGTCTATGTAAGCTTGCTGGTTTCTTGATCTCATGCAGGGGATACAACATGCAAGTGAGATCCAAGCCATAGAACAAAATCGTACAATCCGAGAGTAATTAGCACCTATTGTCTAATTAGCATAAATTCAATTTATGACCAATATGTACACCTTTCCATAAAAAAGAGATATGTGAGTGTCCCTCAGCCAGAATAAAAAAGAGGAAGAGGATGAGGTAAAGTTTGAATGATTGAGCATATTTTTTAAATGGAAAAAAACATGTAAGATAGTCATTAAAGTAAAGAAGTGTAAACCTGGTTCTCATATTCTTCATATTATACAATCTTGCCTTTAACTTTATTATGATTCAAAGATCAGATAAAAAAAACATCCACTGTGTACACAAAATATTAAAAAAAGGGGTGTGAGGTCTCCAAAGCACCCACAAAACCATTCCTGGGCCTTCCCTACCCTTCCACGAACAGGCCATACTCTAGGCAGCCTAACCCCAAACTCAACTGACAGGCTTCAACCTAGACAGACCTGAGGGCTGTTCCACGAAGCGAGCTAACCTCAAAATCCAGGTTTATTTCGATAATCCCGGCTTAATTTCTCCAAATTCGGTTCCACGAACGGTGCTAACCTGAAGCTCCGCTTAATTACCATGTCAACATATGCTCTTGGACAAGCCTGCTCCGTGGCAGGTTAGTTGTGAAGCTTAGCTTAGCTTGATGAATATGATTGGACAAGCCATGTGATGTCACAGCACGACATTCTGCGGGGCTGGGATTATTCTGCTGCTGTTCTGTCCCTCTTTCACACACATCGACCCTCCAATATAAAATTATTACAGATTACATGCAGGCAATTCTAATTACTTAGAAAGTATAAAATGACAAGGAGTGCATTGAAGGCTTTTACATGAATAACCATGGCGTGCCCATTTATTCATAATCCAGTTGATGAGGGAGCGAGGCTCATTCGTAGAGCTTTAAGGCAACAGGTTCCACAATTACTTCGGCCCAGGATAGATCCGTTGCATTTTGCGGATGATTATTTATACGAGTGCTATAGATTTAGTAGACACAGTATTGCATATTTGTGTCAGTTATTGGAACCTTACATTTCCAAAAACACACGTCGCTCTAAAGCCCTTACGGTTGCACAGTCTTTGTTTATCGCTTTGCGTTATTTTGCCAGTGGTTCATTTCTGTACAGTGTGGGGGATGCTGAACATTTAAGCAAAGCTACAGTGTGCCGTGAAATCAGGAAGGTTTGCGTTGCATTAAAGTCCTTTTTAAATATATTCATTACCTTTCCTGGCCACCGAGGAATTCTTGCCATTAAGGAAACTTTCTTTGGAATTAATGGTGCTTAATCTTTAAACATCTACTCATTTACAGCACATAAATCATTACCTGATAAGTAACTGAATTTAATTTGTCAGGCTTTCCTAACGTCATTGGAGCCATTGACTGTACACACGTGAGGATAAAGGCTCCAGCAGGTCCAACAGAGCCTGATTACATAAACCGCAAATCATATCACAGTATTAATGTACAGGTAAGTACTGATAATATCTCACATTTATGTACAGGAGGTGAAAGTGTAGTCGTCCAACATTAGCAATGTATGTCATTACCATTTCCTAAAATGTTTCAGATGGTATGCACTGCTGAACATCTAATTTCAAACATTGTGGCAAAATGGCCAGGATCAGTACATGATGCCAATTTTTCACGAGTCTTCACTGGCTCAAAGCCTCAGACAAGGCAAGTCAACTAAAATTCACAAATATACTATAGTTTATTATACTACAGTCTAATGTGTCTACTTTCCATTATAGGAATTTTTCCTGGTGTGCTGCTTGGTGACAGAGGATACCCATGTCTACCGTTTCTTCTCACACCATATACAGATCCTGCAACACAAGCAGAAAGACATTTCAACCATGCCCATTGTAAGACAAGGGCACGCATTGAAATGACATTTGGACAGTTAAAATCCAGGTTTAACTGCCTGCGGCATCTCAGAGTTACACCAGACAGAGCGTGTGACATTGTAGTAGCCTGTGCAGTTTTGCATAATGTGGCAATACTGTATTGTATTTAATCTTCACTTGCTGCCAGGACCTTTTCGTTCCACTCATGTTGCTCCTGAAACCAAGCATTATTAATAATTATATTAATAATTACAATTATATATCACTTTTTATCCAAGATGAACCCATATAATTAACATGCTGTCCTGTTTATCAATGTGTTAAAATAACCTTAAAGTACCTTACAACTGGTAACAAAATGCATATGTAAAAGGAAATTTTAATGACTATACATTTTGAAGGCTTGAAACTGTTCTCATTTAGTTGTTAAATAGTTTGACATCCTTAACACAAAAGTTACTAAAATCATGTTCTTACGCATTTAACTTGTCAGCTATTTTCTACCATGCAGCCTCACGAGCTTTGATAATACAGCTCGTGTTCCCCTTTCTAGTTATTATAGCTTTGTAGTCCTCATAGGCTTGTAATAATAATTCTTGCTCCGCCTGCGAAAAAAAACGCAGCTGTTTCCTTAGTTTCCATTCTTACTTATCCAGCATCGATTAACAAGGCTGCCTTTTATATCGTGCAGACGCGCACAAGCCTCGCTTATCAAGCTTGGCTTGAATTAGCGGAGATTAAATACACCTGAATTTTGTTCGTGGAACTCAATGAGCCTGAAGTGAACTGTTAGGCTAACTCAAGCGAGGCTATTACAAATAATCCTCGATTTTATAAGCTCGCTTAGTGGAACAGCCCTCTGAGAAGATGATCTAGCTTTAAAAGTTCAAAATATTGTAAATATTCCAAAAAAAAAAAAAAAACAAAACAAGTATAACAATTCCATGCATATAAGAGGAACCATGAAAATATCTGGTGTGCAGACAAGTCCAGTACAAAATCTTTATAAAGGCTGTTATTGCTTTTCTTCTATTAGTTAAATAGAACTGTATTTGTTAATGGGGGAAATTTGATTTTTTACAGAAGCTCTTTATATAAATGAATAGATAGATAGATAGATAACTAAGAAAGAAAATGAATAAAAATAAATAAACACACACTTTTATCTGAACACACACTGGAATGACTATAAAGGAAGAAAATTCAAAAGAAAGAAAAGTTTTGACTTAGCTGTCGAAGTCATTAAAATCGTTAAGAGGATAACAAAATGTCAAAACAACAAATATAGACAATAAGGATTTGTCTAAAAGGCAATCCAAGCTGATCAAGGCCCAATACAAAAATCCTAGATTGAAACCACAAAACTGAAACAAAAATATCCAGAATCCCCTCCAAAAAAAAATGAAAACACGATAACCACAATGAAGTACTTTCTGTTGTGATTTTAGCACCACACAACAGCAAAACGAGTGAGGCTAGGCTAGGCCTCAAAACAAGAAACAGGCTTTTAGAATTCAAACATCATAAGAAATGTATAAAAATATAGCAAAGAGACCCACAAAGAGGAAGAGGACCGTAAACCCCCAACCTGTGCACAAAAGGGCAAACAAGGAATATTTATTAATAAAAGATTTAGTTAACAGAGTCGAAAAATACAGTAAAATGCTCATAAGAGCAAATAAGGAAGTTACATAGAAGGCAATAAGAAGTGAACAAGGTGCAAGAACAGAAGTCGAAAGCAAAATCCATGAACAAGAGCAGAATGCAATCAAACAACCAGAGAATCCAACTAAAATAAAGCAGATACTGAAGCAAATTCAAATAAACCACAGAGGAGCTCACTGTCCCAGCTTGACTGTTAAAAGTTGGAGGCCGTCCCTTAGTAGTGATACAGGGGTGGTCCTACCTCTTGGGGTTTCTCCCGCAAAACACGTCTTATGATTGGCTGTTTTGATTTGAGCTTCTTTTTCATTTTTCTTGTGTTTTGCTGAAGCTAGAATACTAAACTTGTGTGTCTCATTTTGGGCGTTCTAACACCCAAGAAATCCAATTCTGCAAACAGAATTTAGTTAAGAGCTTTGTTTTAGAAGTTTAATGATTTTTGACATCTCTTCCATAGTTTTTTTGTTTTGGGATGGCGTTGCAATTTGTTGGATTTTTGTTGTTTATTTCCATGAGCATTTCCCATTATGTACCCGGACACATGCCGCTTGTGATGTCATCAACGCACCAATATAAAAAGCATCCTAAAATAGCTACAAGTATCCAAGATTGATCTGAATTTAGTCAACTAATGACTTAGAATTTTTATTACTGGTATTTTAAAACAAAGCTCGGTCTTTTGATTTCGATTTTTGGTTCGCAGTTTGGCTTTGACATTTCTCTCTTTTCGACTTTCCATTCTGATGCTTGCTTTGCCCTTTGACTCCATCCTTTCCAGTGATCCTTGCTATTTAATTATTTGCAATGACTTCCCTTTTCACAGTCAGTACAAAAAGGAACATAATGACATTTACTGAAACAGATGTCACACATGCATGTTTAGTGGACAACACTCTCCAAAAGGTAACGACACCACCAAGAGCAGAGAGGGAGAGCAAGCTCTCTAATCACATCTTCCTTTTTAGCTGCCATTCTGAGGACTCATTACCCAGTTCCACTTTCTTCAAAAAGACCTTCCCCTTCTGGGACATTTAAATGCAGAAGACACAGAAAGTCGACGTTGACTGGAACCAACATTGAGGAAGGCAGAGTATGCTCGATCTTTCATTTTTGGTATAACTCCATTTTTGCCCCCTCTTCTTTTCTGCTTTTCCCAAGCAACAATTAAACAGGGTGACCAGATAGTAGTCAAACCCTTCTTACGTTCAACATTTGTCACACACGTGCACTTGGGAGACAGCATATGGGCTTGAATATGTGTATGTTCCTGCCAGACAAGGGGCTGGCACTGCCCTCTAATGCCGGAGTTATACTTTATGCGATGCAACGCAACACATGCTGCAGCGGACGCTCCTGCTACGCAAGCGTTGTAGTGTTTATACTTGCGCGCGTACTTTACGTAAATCTGGAGGAATCCACCAGGTGGCAGTGCGAGATATTATCACGGTGAGAACATGTTCAGCTTCTCTGTGTTGTGAATTGCCTAGAACACCCATTAAATTGTGATGACACCTTACCGCATTATCTCTGAAAATTGTGTTTATTGATTAAATCCATCACTCCAGGGATGTATCCATTCCAGCAAGCATTGAGCACGAGCATCATTTTAGCAGCACAAAATCCCCAAATCTGCATATCTTTGGAAGGAAACCGGAGCACAGTGTGGAATTCAAGCAGGAAATACCAGCAACATAACTCCCTGCGAGACAGCAGTGCTATCGCTCCACCACCGTGACACCGCCATGTGTGTAATTATTCCCCCATGTGTGCAATTATTAACAGTATTCATTATTTAAATGAAATTATATGTAAAATGTACATACACACTTTAATGCATCATTAAACTGGTATCAAGTACAAATCTAAAGATTCTAAATGTGCAGAGAGTTGGAATATCATACATTTAATTTGTTCTGTGTGGTGATCTATTGCTGCTTGCCGCTGTTGTCAGGTCCAAAAAGCTCGTACTGATTAAAAACTGGGATAACGTTTACAATGGTCTGCTTTAATGATAAAGTAAACTACGAGGTTAAAGTGGACATTTCGAGATTAAAGCCGAAATTTCCACTTTAATCACAAAATACACGTTTTCACCGTGTCCTTTATTTTTTTCTTTATTTTTTCCCTGCGCTCTACATTATGTTGCTGTTGTTAAGTTGTAAAAAAAAAAAAAAAAAAGACGGCACAAACGATGGTATGTGAGACTTTTAAAATGTATCGTGTCTTTATGATCGGGAATATGCGACGCTTGAATATAAAAGCACCACGAATGCATCTGTATGTCGGCATTTTGCTCCACCACATCGAAGCATTCATCAAACAGTGAAACATGCACATCGATCCCCACAGGATCTACATAGAAGCTTTCTGACACATGTAGATAGTAAACAGAGACTCTGACGTCACATTCCGACTTTTAGCACACTGCACCCTCCAGCTTTTTGCTGGTACTGCAACTCGCGCACGCGTCGTGTTAATTTCTGAGGACCTGCTTAGAGGACGCGTGAAATGAACACTGGGAACGTGTGGCAGCCATGATGCGGACGCGTACGCGTTCTGAGCGTGAAGTATAAACCGGCCCTAACTCTTTCTCCTCTTCCCTGCAGACCAGCCGACAAACCTGCCTCAGCCTAAAACCAATTCTGGTCATCAGAAGACAGCCGACACTTCTTCTTCTGATTCTAAAGATCCCTCCTCCTTCTGATATCATTTCTGGTTCCCACAGTACCATTCTACCATTACATCACTTCCTGTCTATTGAATATATATGGTAGCCATTTTTGTTTTCTCTTCAGTTCTGTTTTGAGTTCATGTCTGTATAGACCTACTCTACACCAACCTTATTTCATGTATACGGGGTGGATCCATAAACCTTTCACGTTGTTTTGTGTATTCTTTTACACATTTTTGCTTTTACCTCACACATTACATAAATAATTTTATACATAACAAAAATAATACATTTATCACAATGACTGAATAAAACAATATTAACAGTAATAGTCTTAAATGATTCCAAATGACAAATGAACATAAGAAATAGAATAGAAACATAAACCAAGTAAGGAACCAGGACTAAAACATGAGACTCCCTCAAACGCTAGTCAATGGACCACCATTGCTTCACAATATATTAGGCTGAGGCTGGTCCTGCTTCATAAGTTTCAAAATGCAAAACACACAGATACAGATGAGACATATAAATACATAGATAGTAAGCAATAAATAAAAAGAACAATGGTTACAGAACATACATACATTTAATGAGCATGTGCAAATAAAACTTTTAAAACAGAACAGAAATTTAGACGAGAACAGGCCAGTCAGCCTAACAAAGCTCGCCAGTCCTTTCCGCTTAATTCTTCCGTAATAGCATCGTCAAGTTTTGACAGTCCCTCAAGTCCTACTGTCTACCGCACTGCTTGGTCACTTATTCCATGTGTCTGTGGTTCTCTGTGTAAAGAAAAACTTCCTAACTTTTGTGTGAAATTTACACTTAACAATTTTCCGACTGTGTCCCCATGTTGTTGATGAACTCATTTTAAAATAACAATCTTGATCCACTAAAAATGAACAAAGAAAACCCAAAAGGAAATAAACAAAAACCCAGCAACACACCCTGGATGAAACATGACAGGATCACCCACATCTTTGAAAAGGACAGAAACAGCTTTGTCACAGATTGATGCCAGTGCGGCCAGAATTCACTCATGGAAAGATGCACAATGCTAATTTAAGACGTCATCAAGAATGTGAGGAAAATGAATAAATAAATAAATAAAAATGAATTGTAGAGAAATGACATGTGAGTCACATGGGGATGGTATTGAGGGAGTCACTGAAGCACAGATTATGTTAAATTCTGAGTCAACACTATTGTACCCTCAAAAACAATGTGCAGCTTTTCAAACAACAAAGCCCTGGATTACTAATGAGCTAGAAAGTCATCTGAATGAGAAGAGGAGAGAATTCAAATCTGGTGACAAAGAGGCTTTCTGAAGAACACCCTGGAAGTGCATGAAGGGAGAAAGCTGAATGAAGGAAAGGAAGTTTACAAAGCTTAAATAGAAATGTAGGGTATTTGGAATGGACTGGGCAGAAGTACTGGACTGGAGTGATCTAGGGCTTTAGGTCGGCAAGAAGGGAAATGTGGACAAAGCCAATGTCCTCAGCTGATTTTTTTAATAGGTTTTCCCTAATGTTGGAATTTGATCGGGGCTCTAGAAAGACTGAGCGTGGAGTCTGAGTGTCTGGGATGATGCAGGCCTTTAATGACCTAAAGAATGTGTTGGTCTACAGAGAGAGTGTCGACAAGAGGTTTACTTACCTCGGCAGTGGCATTCATGTCTCTGGTGACTCTTCCTATGAAGTCAGTAGATGGACTAGGAGAGCATGGGGGGTCATGAGGTTGCTGGAAAGGGGTGTGTGGCTCTCCTGATATCTACAGTATGCAGAACCATAAATAATATCATCATGTCTGTTTGATTTTATCATTTGTTCAAGTATATTATTAGTATCTTTTTGCATGTTTGGCTGTGCGAATATATTGACAAAAGTCAACAATTTCCCATGGGGTGTACTTACTTTCTCACATGACAATACATATACACGGGGTAACTTTAAACTAAATCCCAAAAGTCCACTGTTAACCACATTCCAAAAAATATTCTGTAGACAGACAATGACAATTTGATTTAGAAAGATGATGTGCGTAAGCAGGGTAATGAAAAGTACAAGAATGAACAAGTGGCACCATGCACACCAAGAGGAGGAGAAAACTGGAAAAAACTTAGAAAAACAAAACTGTAATTCTTTAGTTTAGGTACTGCAAAAATGCATCTATTACATGTTTACAATCATGTAACAGGACCTAAAGAAATAAATCTTTGGGTCTTTGTAATACTTAAAATGCATCAGTAAAGTGTTTATCCGTCTCTGCAAAGTGATCTACTAACAAAGGGTCACTTTGGAGTGGTCTGAGGGGGTTTAACGGAGACCTATTTCTCTTGATGTTACAAATTTAGTATAAGACCTGTGAATCCTTCCTATTAACAACTAATCTTAGCACAATGTCAAAGACTCCACACAGCACAGACACAAATAATTGAGCTACTGATATTTTACAAGGATTATGAAGACCAAAAGAAGCCTTTGTTAAGATCTTGTTACATAAAAGTTAATGAGTAAGAGATGCATTTTTGTACAGGGTGGCACACGAAAAACCGAACTACCAGCCGGCTCGAGCTATTATACAGGCGGGTGCCGTTGCAATCGCGGAGCTTCGTTGTCATGATGGGGTCAGCAGCCCCAACTGTGCATTAGTAAGGCAGCTGTGAGCCAGTGGGTACAGACGTGCATGAAAGAGATCTGGTAGATGTATTCTCTGCAACAGAGGATTGGCATAGTGGAGGCGTATGTGTCTACAGGTTCTTTTAAGGAAACACGGGACATTTTCACACAGAAGTTTCCTGGCGTAAACCTACCAGCAAAAAGCAGTATTCATGAGTTGCTGAAGAAGTGGCGTAAGACTGGGTCAGTTGCAAACTGCAAAAAGAATTGGGCCTCATCCGTTCATACACCTGTGGTCGAAGCAGATATTCAGGAACGGATGGCCAGAAGCTCTAGAAAATTGACACGTAAATTGGCACAGCAAGCGAATGTTTCATGCAGGTCTTGCTAACGTGTTTTGCACTCACTACAAATGAAGCTGTACAGAATGACTTGTGTCCAAGAACTGAAGGACGACGACAAGGAAAAATGTGTATTTTATTGCACGTGGCTCCTTCAAACAATCGCAATTGGATTTTTGTATTGCATATCTTTGTTTCATGTACAGGCTAAGAAACGTACGTCGATGTTGGTGTCGGAGATGGTTCAGTTTTTCGTGCGCCACCCAATAGTACCTAAAGTGTTACCAGCAAATCTATGGCTACTATTAAATTAAACACAACACATTTATATATGTTTGACTAAAGTCTCATAAGCTATAAATGATTATTATAAGTACCATGTGGGTAGCATGGTGGTTAGAACTGCATGGATCCACCATCATATGTTTGAATACTGTGCCCGGTTGTCGCCCATACTGTAGTTGACATATTCTCTCTGTGCTTCCAGAACAAGCCTTTGTGAAATTTGGTTTTTGCAGTCACACAGCCTTGGCCGTTTTAACATGCTGTACTTCTCTGTTGATTGATTATCTCTTACTTGGACAATCAGAATTGATGCCAGTGCACAGAGTCGGGGAAACCATCAAGTTCCTAATAGATCTTGTAACAGTTTAAAGTGATGCTAACCTGTATGGATGGGCCAGCCCTCTTAGCACTGCTACTTCACAAGAAGGATATGCCCATTCATTGTCTAGGTGGAGTTGGCATGATATTCTCCAATTTACATGAGTGTTGCATTAATAAATAATTCTGACTTGGTACTGTATGAGTGCAAAGTGTGCGTCTGAGTGGGCTCTACAGTGGGACTGCTGCCTAGCTGGTGTTGCTCCCTGCCTTGTTCCTGAGGCTTCTGCTCCAGTTCCTTTTGACATGAATTTTTTAAGCAAGTTTAAGAGTGTGAGGTTATGTCAAATTAGGCAAATATATAAACAGATAAGCAAAAAATTCAAGATAAGAGAAGATAAAACCAGTTGGCGTGGGAAGAGATGATCGACATTCTCTTAGGTTAACTGATCACCCAGCTGATTTAATTTTTAACAACACTTTCATGGATCCAACACAATTTTTTTCCATATGTCTTTTAAACTTTCAAAAGAAAAGTTAGGTTTTTAAATTAAATTAAACGGCTGAATAATCCTGATCAGTGGTCTAAGAATTTATTGGGATAAGACTCCGGAATAGAAAGGAAAAATCTGTGACATGTGTATGAGATGTACTATTTAAAAATCAAGCAGCCGTGGGAAATGTAGACTCTACAACTTTATTAATAAAAAATAAATGTGGAATGATGAGTTTTAGAATAAATATTTCTTACTAACTGACCAGTTACCTCAAGGGGTATTTTTGAAGGGCATGGGACGGGACGGAGAATGGCTAGAATTAGTCATTGAAAGTAGAAGGAATGTGTAATAAATTAACCACAGCAAAAGGGCATTTAGTACAAAGTCTGCTATTTTCATAAAATTCATAGGAGGCAGCGATATTTGAGTATGTCAATAGTAACCACGTACAACCATGATGAATATGGAAAACACAAATGCACAACCACAATTATGAGCACTGGGAGGAATCCATTTAATAAGGCAAAGGAAGAGGTGAAAATTCTTGCTCGAATTGTGATGTATGTGTTCTCTACATAGAACAGAGAAACCTGCAGCCATACATGAGCCCATCATGGAGCAACCTTGAGTGGATTCAGAAAGGTATTTGAACCTGTCATTTTTGGCACGCTTCATTGTGTGGTAAGTTTCCTTTTAAATGGATAAATATTTCATTTTAGTCCATCAAGCTACACTCAATAACTCATAATAACAAAGTGAAAACATGTTTAGAAAGGTTTTCAGAATTATTAAAAAAAATTCAGATGTGAGCATCAGTAAAATTTGCGCCCTAGGCAGCAAGTTACCGGAACTATTCTATAACATTTCAGTGATTATTTACCACTCTGATGTTGATCTTTCTGACCGACTTGGCTCAAAAACTAATCAGGCTTAAGTTTCGAGTTTGGAGCTGTTTTAGCTCTAGACCATCTTCAAGAAACTGTGACTGAAAGTATGATGTAACTATCTCTATCTAACACAGGACGCAAGGCAGGAACGCCAGCCCACGGCAGATCTATTAGTGGAGAAATCATTGTGTTGATGGTTCATGATTACATTTATCTTACTGAGTGCTTCTTCACGGTGATAGGGTGAAAATATCCCCTGGTTATTATTTTAGATTTCACATTGTATTTTTAATATCTATCTATCTATCTATCTATCTATCTATCTATCTATCTATCTATCTATCTATCTATCTATCTAATCTTCATTTGGATCTTGATCTTTGTTTGTCCGCGAATGAATTAGAAGAAGAAGCACTAGATGGCAGTAGAGAGACAGCTAAAACATAGGCATTGCATTAAGAATCTCCTCCAGGCTTATACTACTGAAGACTGTAGTACTCCAGTCACACCTCAAAACACAGACATTCAAACTAAACAAATTGTTGTGCTTTAAATTAACTAAAGAGATCTTCATTTAGATCTTGATCTTTGTTTGTCCGCGAATTCCATGCATGCATAGACCACCTTCCAGTTTAGTACGTTGTTGTCACTCACGGATGTCAACAATGTGCTGGAATAACGAAAGGGGTGGTGGACAGTGTTACGCCGGTTAGCTCCTGAGGCCTGGTTAGAGAATGAGATTGCCGAAGATAAAAGGTACGTGCCTATGTAACATATGAATGAAAGAAAGACAGTGGGTAAAATGAATGACAACGTAACAGCACGTTCCGGAAATTATTATTGTTACGTTGTAGCCGGAGAGTGCTGCGCGTCTCACAGTTGTACCGTGGCTTGCTTACATGTCAGTGAAGTGATCCCTATTTATGTTTTAAAGAGCCTGGATACCTATGTGTTCCCCTTTTATAACCATTGCTGCGTGTATATTGCCTTACTCGTTGGATTGCCACAAAGCAACCTGCAAGATTAGAGAAAGGTTGAGAACACATCGTGAGAGGAAATGATAGCACTGTGAAAATGAGATGGACTGTGAACAGACAGAAGCAGAAATGCTCCTACACCACCACATAATTACTATTCGGACAGTGATTCCGAGTAGGCCGTTCCTATCAAATCAATGTCCAAGGGTTTTCTTTTGTAATTTTGTTTCCCTTATAAAAAATCATAATGCTGTGCGACGAAGGGCCCAGTTCACGACTGGCAGCCGCGTTTAAACAGGGAGCCCTTCACAGACAACTTTAACATGCGCAACGTAGTTGGGCGCACATGGCTAGTCTATTATATAGTGACTTTCACACCAAATAGATGGTGTAAAAGGCACTATATAACAGATGGATAAATACATTAGATTGTACATATAGATTTGAAAGGCACCATATGATGATAGGCACTATGGCCATGTGGTGTGATTCCCTGAGGGCGATCTGGCTTGAGCGGCGGAGGGTGGGACTGGACTGCGTGTCTGCCTAGGGGGTTGCCAACTGCAATCCCAAGCTGTTTCGCTGTGTGGTTGGAGTGGCAACATGCTGCACCAGTGCATGCTCCTCAACTTGACCTGACAAGAACATCACATCAAAGACATTATCAATTAGAAATAAACTCACAGAACATGAGTGTTTACAAGCACATCTTAAATAATATAAGGAAGTAAAGTGCTCAGAAGGAAGTGGGCAGCTCATTCCATCAGCTAGGAGCTACATTTGAAGGCTCTGAATTGACAACTGAATCCACACAGAGGAGGCAATACTAGATGTTTGCTCATCAGCAGACCTGAGTGGAGAAGAAGGAGCATAAGACCTCACAAGTGTTTCCATATACATAGGTGCTGACCATCTGACAGCTCTGTAGGTGAGCAACAGGAATTTGAACGTAATGTGTGTTGTTACAGGGAGTCAATAGAGTGACCTGAAAAAAAGAGTGACATGTGACTGTCTTGGCTGGTTGAAAACAAGATGTGCTGCTGCATTTAGAACCCAGTGAAGTGACTTGGTAGAACTTGCATGTACTCCTGCCAGTAAAGAGTTGCAGTAGTCCAAATATGACAAGACTAATGCCAGAACCAGAAGTTGTGATGTATAATCCATCAGAATCAATCTGATCTTGACGATGTTATAAGGAGTAGATTTGTATGAAAGACAGTTACAATGCAGTTCGTGAATTATACAGTAGCTGGCATCAATCATCACCACAAGGTAACTTACTGACTTGGTAGGTGTTATTGATAATCTGCCAAGCTTTACAACGATAGTTTGCTGAATAAATGGATTGGCAGGGACAATAAGGGGGTCTATCTTTGGCAGGGTTAGTTGGTAATAATGTTCCTTCATCCAGAGATATTAATGAGACATGCTGAAATTCTTCCTGAAACCATGTGGTCCTCTGGAGGAATTGCAATTACAGCTGATCCAAGGATTAATGAAATAACAGTGGGAGGTCGAGCTTTTAGTTACAGGGTACTTAAACTGTGGAATGTTCTGCCTGCTACTATAAGAGATGCCCCTTCGGTCTCAGCATTCAAATCCTGGCTGAAAACTCACTACTTCAGTTTAGTATATCCTGACTAGAGCTGCTGATTAACTGTACAGACTGCATCTCTGTTGTTAGTCATTAGCACTAAAACATAAGTAACATGATAGTTATAATTTGTTCCTAACCCTCACCTATTCTGTTTCTCTCCTCGGTACTCAAATGTGGCAAGTTGTTTTGCCTGCCTAAGGTAAAGTCATCTCTGATGGAGGATCATAAGAATCGTCGGGTAGACGGGTCCTTTCATCGGATTGCCTTGCCCAGCACTGACTCAACTGTGGAATGGTCAAGAGGGGGAGGCAGCTTGATGGCAGAGGTCTCCAGGACTCTAAACAAATCCAAATCCTATTATGTTACCCCTTTTTTTTGACACTCACTGCCCGCTCAGCCTACCTGGAAAGGGGTCTCTCTTTGATCTGCCTTTCCTAAGGTTTCATCCATTTTTTCCCGACAAGGGATTTTGTTTTGTTTCTTTTTGGGAGGAGGGGGGTTCCTTGCCTTCTTGTGTGATTTTGGGCTATACAAAAATAAATTGTATTGTTTCAGCATAGCATTTATATGAGAATCCATGGGTCTCTGTGATAGGGTCTAGAGAGTTGGTGTACAAGGAGAAGCACAGACCAGGGGTTGGCACTCTCACCTGATCCTCTCTCCTCTTATCCCCCTGGTTCTTAATGACATCATCATTAATCCAGCCTCTGTTGACATCACTTTCAGCCAACCCTGATGACATCATTTCCACTGCCCAGAATACCCCTTCCTGCCACATCAGTTCCTGTTCCAGCTGTCCTTACTCCACCTCTTCCTCCTGTCCACCATATTTATAGAGTAGTCTCAATCTGTTAGTCAGTTCAGGTGTGAACTCCGGTTTGTAAAACATGATTTTCAGTATATGGGGTAGCCATCCCCAAACCTTTTTCGATGTGCTGCCTGATATTTTATCACACTTCTCTTCTGTCCAGAACACTGCTCGAGGTGTAGGATTCAGTCCATCTGAGAGCAGTCCTAGTGATGCCAAGGTCAAAGAGGGTGGCAAGGAGGATCTGATGATTAACTGTGTTCAAGGCAGAGCTCAGATCAAGCAGCGTGAGGAAGGATGATGTGTTGGTAGCCCATGTCTTCTACGTGGCTATATCGGTAAATTGTGTAGAATTCTCCTTTAGAAGCCAGACTGTAGAAGGAAATAATTTGGAAAGAGGTAGCACATTGAAGTGTTTTGGACAGAAAGGAGAGGAGGGAGACCCGTCTGTTTAAACTGTCCATTTCCCTAACTGTAAGTGGAGGCAAGAAGAATCAGCCAATAATGATTTTTTTTTAATGTAAATATTTGGCCGCATGTCCATATTACTCTTCTTCTCAGCAATGTCTCCTATAAAACAGTGTGTTCCATTTTTATGATTATGGCGTAACATGTTGTACCGATTTTAGCTGGAGAAACTCTAATTAGATCTGGAAGCATGGCTAATCAAAGGCTCGCAGTTCAATTGTTATTGTAGATTATTATTTGCTGTTATACAATCTGGACCAGGCTGTCAGATTTTCAGTCTGACGTTCATTGTGCCACTTTTACCTCTTTTTGTATAGCAAACCTTTCACGTTCTGTAGATCATCTTCACTGTAGCTGCCATTCCTTCTTATCAAGTGAAAGTGCCCCATTATATTCTCACCGAGTGAGGCACAACAGCACCGCCACGCATGTTTCCAGGGTTCCGTTTACGCTTTTTGTGATGCTGGAAATGCTCTGTCGCAGGCTGCCCTTTTAAAATTACAAGGAAAGAATACAAAATGAGGCTCCTTCTTTGAAAGTCAATTCCTACATCTAGTGTCCGTTTTGGGGGCATCTTGGGATTTTACATTCGATAACGTGAAAAGATGTGAAAATAGATGAACGTTTAATATGGAATAGGTGAGTATTGTAGGGCTGATGGGGTGGTGTTCGAAGGGCCACATTCCTTTACTGACTGCAATGAACGGAATAAAACTTTTTTTATTTCAGGCAATAAAATTTGTTCCAACTTCAAAGGCTCCTCTTGGCAGAAATATTCAGGCCAGATGTCTTTGGTTTGGTTCTGTTTTGATGTTGCGTTACAGGCAAAAAAGTTTGATTCTCAGCTTTGGACCAAGTCACACAGACTAGCCTAAGAGTGGAAGACATCTTACATTAAAAAATGTATCGCTAATGAATGTAACTGTTTTGTGAGGCGGTACTTCTTAAAAATAATTAAAGTTATAAATTAATGGGAAATTCCACCTTTATGGACAGAATGAACTTAGCTGTGATGTAAAATGTGAATGGAAACTGGTTTGATGATGTGGGTCCACTCCAGACTCCCTCTTCACATATGGGAGCCTCTCGAACCCAACACTGTTGATAGTTATGAACGAGCTGAGCTGACTAATGAGAACAAATCTCACAAATGAGCAAGGGGATGGTGGGAAAGTGCAAAGGTGCGTTTATTTAAAAAATCAAAACAAACCAAAAACAGTGTCCACAGTGAAGAGTTCCAAAAGTCTATTAATAATCCATAAAAACCAACTGAAAAGTGGGGGATAAACACCATAATAAATAAGTCCAATAAAAGCAGAGGCTAAAATGCAGTCGCTGACTCCTTCCGATCTCAGCCCTCTTCCTTCTTCATCTCTCTGGCTCACCCATCACTCACGCAGCTGACGGAGACTCAGCAGCCACGAACTTCATCCACCCGATCCCGTCTTGACTGTCTTCTAACCGTGCAGCCAGGCCATCTCAGTTGGCTCTCCTCTCATCTTCCTTCGCGCTCCCGCAGTCGTACCTCTTATACATAGGAAGGTCCTCTTCCATACTTGCCCCACTAAACACCATTATTCAGCGGGGCAAACCAGCCCCTAGAGCGCCACAGCCTACTCACTTTCGCGGGGCCCCAGTTTGTGCTGCCTTTCCATTCTAGGTGAACAGATCATCCTCCCGAGACTGCTCTTCATGTCTTTTAACCACAGTTCTCTTTCTTTTGCTTTTTATTTTTTCTCGATCTCCCTTTCCCCCTCTGCTGGCCCGTACTTATACGGCTCTGTGGGCACAGCATCTTAATCATGCGCTGCAGGAAGCCGATGAAGCAATTGAAAAAGATTGCACCCTCATGTGTATGTGCGACTTGCCCCAATTACCTCATTAACTCCCCACGGTTGTAAGATCGCGCCCACGGAGACTGACACGGCTCCCTGGATTATTTTAAACTGGCCATTCTTTTGAAGCCGCAGACCCGATTATACCACAACTGGACATGAATATCCATATAATTCATTCATTTTTCTAGTCTATTGCAGTGTGATGGCAAAGTCAGAAGTCACAGTATTGTCCCTTATGACGGCCTGAGGAGTGTCTCGTGGGTGCTGAGTTTTGGGAAAATTGGATGTAGAGAGACATTTTCATTTATCCAAAATGACTTACAAAACAGGTCAACATAATCGAGTAGACATCAGTTTGGGGACTGTTTTGGAACAAGTGTTAACAGGACAAGGCTACAAAGTTGGCCATCACAAGTGAAGAGCTCAAAACAAAATGCAAGTAGGTTACAAGAACCTATCAAGGCCCTTATAAATTAGACAGAAATTTACCCAACAAGAGAGTCTTCAAACACTTCTTAAACACAGTGGAGGAATCAGCAAGTTGAATGGAGGTGGCCAGCTCATTCCATCAGCTTGGAATCCGGATTGTGATTTAATGCCATGTGGAGGTGGCATCAACAGACCTGAGTGGATGAAAAGGTGCATCAGACCTCATAAGCGTCTCCATGTGCTGACCCATTGACTACCCTGTAGGCAACCATCAAGGACTTAATGCATCCTGCTACAAGGAGCCAAAGTAGCGATTTGAAAGAGGAGTGACATGTGCCCATCTTAGATGGTTGAACGCCAAACGTGATGCTCCATTTTGAATTATCTGCATTGGCTTGGTGACACATGCCAGTACCGTCTGATATTTCTTCTCTTATACAAAGTCCTTGCTGCCTTCTGCTTACAAACAAGGTGATGGCACCCTCCAAGGTGTGGCCTGCACTTCTGTACTTCCTGATGTCCACATTTATAAATGTTCCCTGTGAAATGCTGTACACAGGTATGTCTTTTTCCCTCTTTGTCAGTTCTCTTTAACCAAATCGCATTTACAAAAGATAATCTCCCTAAAAATCTCGAGCATTTTCCAAGAAATGTATCAGTCCATAACTGCCTTATGCAGTGTTGCCAGTCACTACTTATTGTGACGTTACATTTGGCGTAATCTACGCTACAACATTTGGCCCACTGTCATGCACTTGATCAAGTGTGCACTTCATTTTACTGTTTACACTACAGGTGACAATAAATCTGAAATGCACAGCCTTGTATTTTCATAAAAGCCAACACTTTTCTCCACCTAGGTTAATTGGCATCTTCAACTTCCCCAACATGACAAAGTACGTTTTCAGGTATGCATGTCTGAAATTCACCATCCAGGTTCTTTCCAGGTATATAATACCACTTTGGGCCCGGGGGGGGTGGTGCTGTGACTAACAGCCTTGTCATATTCTTCCTCCGCAGTCTGAAGAAAATGCCCAGTGAGGGTAATTAACCCTGTCCAATCCAGTCCCGATATCTTTTGATATCTGAAGACAGAACCTCCCTGTTCAGATTGTACATCATCTGCAGAATCCTGACAATCAAGGCCACTTCGCTACATGGCAGCGATCCAATTATTTTCATGCCATTGTACATTTATTATGTTAATAAAAGAACTGGTACTAAATGGGGAAGCACCAAAAATGCTTTTTGGCATAACGACTCTTCTTCCCTCGACCACAGTGTGTGTGATGCACTGCCACTCCCATCAAGGAGCTGTGCCCACCTTGCGTTCAGTCAAAAAATGGATGACTGAATGTACAGATGGCATCATAAATTTCTGAATGCGATTTAACTCTTTGTTGTGTTCATACCGTTTGCCTCTTTATGCTTTCAGAAAACTCAACAAGCGAGTGGCACTTACAGTAGTGAGGCTCCAGCTTCATTTATGGACCTGCTACAAGTGCAGGTACGATACAACACACCTGATGTAGACATTTCTGGGGATTGTCCCTAATAGATGGACTAAGCTACCATAACTTGCAACATCAGACAACCTAAAAGTCACATTTGTTATTTACTTACTTTCATGTTTGTAATGTTTGAAGAGTCTTTCAACTACTTTATTCATTTCATCCTTAATATGGAGACACCATTTTGCATGGTTGCCACTATTTTATGACTTTCTTTGCATGGGCACTGTTATGATTGAGGTTATTTTTTAATTTTTTTAATGTGATTCACTTTAGGCATTCATTAC
>JANRMT010027041.1:23801605-23853055 GCA_026402145.1 Polypterus bichir lapradei
GGGTTTGTTTCCTGCCTTGCGCCCTGTGTTGGCTGGGATTGGCTCCAGCAGACCCCCGTGACCCTGTAGTTAGGATATAGCGGGTTTGATAATGGATGGATGGATGGATGGAGTTCTCTGACTTGTCTGCCTGCCCAGTCACCTCTAACAATATATAAGCCGTGAAGATGTAGATTAGATAAAACTTTATTTGTCCCCAGGGGAACATTTGTTTTTTTGCAGACTTTCCTTAAATAAATAAATAAAGGGACACACACTATTGTCTGAACACACCCCAGAATGATAAAAAAGCAAAATTAAAAAAGGAATAAAAAAGGAGGAAAACTTCTGTTTTGGTATTCACCGTCCTATTGAGGCATTATGCAGCCGTATTGCTGTTGGCTTAAATGAGCCCCCATAGTGTTTCTTGACACACTTCTGCTGAATAATTTGTTGACTGAAAGTCCCCAGTGTTGGTGTGTCAGAGAGAAGATGTGCAGCATTGCTCATGATGGTACTCAGTTTTGCTTTAATTCTCTCCATTGCTACAACCTCCAAGCATCATGTAACTGAGCCCAACCGTTTAATTAGCTTTTTGATTCAGTGGTCCTCTCTTGAAGTAATGTTACCAGCCCAGCACACCACAGTGTAGAAGATCCCACTGGCCATCAGAGATGCAGAAGATATGAAGGATGTCACTACTCACATCAAATGAACGCAGTCTCCTAAGGAAGAAGAGCCTGCTCTGCCCTTTCTTATGTAGTTCCAAGAACAGTTCAACCTGTCATTAATGTGGACCCCCACGTACTTGTAGGCGTGGACCACCTCTAAATCCACTCCTTGAATAGTGACCGGACACAGAGGCTCTTTGGTGCTATGAAAGTCAATAAGCAGCTCCCAGGGTTTTGCTGATATTAAGATGCAGATAACTCTTTTTGCACCAAGACACAAAGTTTTCCACCTGATTCGTCTCCTCTGCGTCATTTCCCTTATCAACACACCCTATAAGTGCAGAATCATCTGAGAATTTCTGCAAGTGACATGACCGGGTGTGATATTCATAGTGTGAGGTGTACAGAGTGAAGAGAAAAGGAGACAGGCCTGTTCCCTGTGGTGCTCCAGTGTTGCTCACCCAGACCTCGACCCTCATAATCTGCGGTCTGCCTGACCGATACTCCATTACCCGGGACATCACAAGCTAATCCACCTGCACCTCTTTGAGTTTACCCCTTAACAGGAATGGCCGGATGGTATTGATGGCACTGGAGAAATGAAAAATGCAGTCCTCACAATGCTGCCAACTTTGTTTAATTGACAATAAATCTTATGGAGCAGATAGATAATCGCATCCTCCCACTCCGATCTTAGTCTGACAGGCAAACTGCAGTGGGTCCAGGTGGTCTATAACAAGAGGACTCATACAGTCCAGCCTCTCCAAGGTCTTCATGATGTGAGATGTAAGTGCCACTGGTTTGCAGTCATTATGTGAAGAGGTGTCCATCTTCTTTGGAACAATGCAGGACTGGACAGGTGACTGAGGACACCACAAAGTGGGTCAGCACAGGCCTTACGAACTCGAGGACTGACTCCATATTGTCCTGTGTTTAGCTTCTAAGAGTTCAGGATTCTGTGTAAAGCAGGCAGGACAATGCATTGCTGGACATTCACACAGACACAAGCCAACACTCACTCATGCAGAACTTCAGAAACTACAATCAACATAACCTGTTCATATTCGGGATGAAAATCAGAATACCAACCAAACAACGGGAGAACATGCAAACACATCACTGACAGTAAGTAACCAGGCCAGGATATAAATCCAGTGTCCTGGAGGTGTGAGGCAGCCATACTAACCATTGTGCTGACAAGCCAACAACGTGTTTCATGTAAAATACAGTTAAAACTACACAACAAACATTGCCTCTAGATTTTTCGCTGTCAAATTGAAACATTTAAAAAACAAGCCTTTTAGACATTTACAGGATGTCGGTCATGTTGGATTGCTGCAGTTATCCATTTGGCAAGTAGCCCAGAAAAACACAACCGAAAACAATTAAGGCAATTAAAGCAGTGAATGAAAGAAGAATGTGCAGCCTCAGCCCCAGAATGTGGATCTACCTGGATTACTTCTACAGACGGAAAGTTAAACTTAAATCATTTTCTTTATGGCTGAAAGCTACTTAAAGGAAGACAATTTCTGTCAAAGGCAGCTGTCCAATGTGGAGGCAGGACTAAGCAGAACAGAACCTGGCATTTTTTGTAGACTTGTTTGATTAGTGACAAACTACAAAAGTAACGCATGCTTATTTGACAGTGACAAAGAAATTAAAACTCAGGTTCAAGTTGTTTTGAGAGAAGGGTTTTATATTTAATTATTAATAATTGCTTTCGATGGTGGCATGATATTCTATGTGGTGTGAGTGCTGTGCTGGAACATTTCCCGGCCAGGATGCCATAACGGAAGGACATCATGGAAAGAGACATAATCACATGAGACTGAAACAAAAGAATGAATTTATCAATAATGAGGGGAAGTTGGTGCATTCAGGGCAGTTCCTCTCCAAGTCTGATAGATGGCAGTGCTGCACTGGCATTGACCCATCTGGGATACCCGCAGGTCTATATGGGACTTGAAGTCCTGAAGGACAATCCTGTTGGGGGTCCTTGGGGGCTGCCAGGTTGTTCGGTAGGGAGAGGGATTCTCTGTTTCAGGAGACTCGTGTCTGACCCAGAAATGCTTCCGTCAGGCTACAGGAAGTACTCCGGAGTCTGACATTAAAGTGAGCCATCCAGACACCTCCAGTTTCGCCCATTCCTCTTTGCAGCACCTCTCAAGCTCCATCAGGTTGGATGGGAAGCGTCGGTGCACAGCCATTTTAAGATCTCTCCAGAGATGTTCAATCGGATTCAAGTCTGGGCTCTGGCTGGGCCACTCAAGGACATGCACAGAGTTGTCCCGAAGCCACTCCTTTGATATCTTGGCTGCGTGCTTAGAGTCGTTGTGCTGCTGAAAGATGAACAATCGCCCCAGTCTAAGGTCAAGAGCGCTCTGGAGCAGGTTTTCATCCAGGATGTCTGTGTATATTGCTGCAGTCATCTTTCCCTTTATCCTGACTAGTCTTCCAGTTCCTGCCGCTGAAAATCATCCCCACAGCATGATGCTGCCACCACCATGCTTCACTGTAGGGATGGTATTGACCTGGTGATGAGCGGTGCCTGGTTTCCTTCAAACATGATGCCTGGCATTCACACCAAAGAGTTCAATCTTTGTCTCATCAGACCAGAGCATTTTGTTTTTCATGGTCTGAGAGTCCTTCAGGTGCCTTTTGTCAAACTCCAGGCGGGCTGCCATGTGCCTTTTACTAAGGAGTGGCTTTCGTCTGGCCACTCTACCATACAGGCCTGATTGATGGATTGCTGCAGAGATGGTTGTCCTTCTAGAAGGTTCTCCTCTCTCCACAGAGGACCTCTGGAGCTCTGACAGAGTGACCATCGGATTCTTGGTCACCTCCCTGACTAAGGCCCTTCTCCCCCGATCGCTCAGTTTAGCTCTAGGAAGAGTCCTGGTGGTTTCAAACTTCTTCCACTTACGGATGATGGAGGCCACTGTGCTCATTGGGACCTTCAAAGCAGCAGAAATTTTTCTGTAACCTTCCCCAGATGTGTGCCTCGAGACAATCCTGTCTCAGAGGTCTACAGACAATTCCTTGACTTCATGCTTGGTTTGTGCTCTGACATGAACTGTCAACTGTGGGACCTTCTATAGACAGGTGTGTGCCTTTCCAAATCAGGTCCAATCAACTGAATTTACCACAGGTGGACTCCAATTAAGCTGCAGAAACATCTCAAGGATGATCAGGGGAAACAGGATGCACCTGAGCTCAATTTTGAGCTTCATGACAAAGGCTGTGAATACTTATGTACATGTGATTTCTCAGTTTTTTTATTTTTAATAAATTTGCAAAAACCTCAAGTAAACTTTTTTCACGTTGTCATTATGGGATGTTGTGTGTAGAATTCTGAGGAAAAAAATGAATTTAATCCATTTTGGAATAAGGCTGTAATATAAGAAAATGTGGAAAAAGTGATGCTCTGTGAATACTTTCCGGATGCACTGTATCAAATAAAGCCTATGTAAGTTTGCCATAGAGAAATAACACAATCTTTAAATATAGAAAGTAATCGAAGTTTAAAAAGAAAAAGCTACGTTTATAGAAGAAATAGTTTTTTTCTTTTTTGCCTTTTATCCTACAGGACGGTAGTGAGACCAGCTATGTTATATGGGTTGGAGACGGTAGCACTGACCAGAAAGCAGGAGACAGAGCTGGAGGTGGCAGAGTTAAAGATGCTAAGATTTGCATTGGGTGTGACGAGGATGGATAGGATTAGAAATGAGGACATTAGAGGGTCAGCTCAGGTTGGACGGTTGGGAGACAAAGTCAGAGAGGTGAGATTGCGTTGGTTTGGACATGTGCAGAGGAGAGATGCTGGGTATATTGGGTAAAGGATGCGAAGGATAGAGCTGCCAGGTAAGAGGAAAAGAGGAAGGACTAAGAGAAGGTTTATGGATGTGGTGAGAGAGGGCATGCAGGTGATGGGTGTAACCGGCAAGATGAAGAGGACAGAAGGATATGGAACAAGATGATCCTCTGTGGCAACTTCTAATGGGAGAGGCCGAAAGAAGAAGAAGATCCTGCATATGTAATGACTTTTTTCTCTATTTTTGTGTCAACTGTTTTGCTTTGAATTTTCACTAAACCTTTTTTAAACAAACTTTATTGGACTCTGAAATTTCTTTGGTTAAGTGTTTGCTGGATCCTACTTTGCTGACTCAGTTACAACTCGATTTTGGGAAACTGGAAAAGACGCGACTACAGCCAGTTATGTGTTAACTAGTGAAACACATAGACCTACTGTCATAAAATAAAATGCCAATAAAAACTAAGTTAAACCTGAAATTATTGTATTTATTGAAAAAACATAAAAATACAGTAAACTACCTGTAATCTGTGGGGAATACGTTCTGTGCCCCCTGTTTTAGCTTGTATTGAAATCTGCAGATAGTACCAAACCCTGTATATTGTTTGTAGGTCAGATTAGATAAAAGTTTATTAATCCTGTGGGGAAATTCAAATGCATGCAGCAGCAACAACATAAAAAACAAGGATACAGACTTACAGGACAGGTAATACAGCAAATCAATCAATCAATCAATCGATAAATAAATAAAAATAAACTTAACAAGTACATTGTCTGGAAGCTTTGAATTGCCTGGTAGCAGTGGGCAGAAAAGACCTCCAAAGGCACTTCTTAGCACACCATGGTGGAATGAGCCTTTGGTTAAAACTGCTGAAAGAGAGCGCCACCTTAAGGGGATGGAGAAGATCACAAGTTTATCAAAATTACCACACACTAGGGACATAACTTTGACAGTTTTAAGAGCCCAAGCAACACTAGCATGAATTTCATCTTTCTCTTTTTATCACTTCAACTGAAGATGCGTTCTCGTTGTACATGCCGACAACTTCAGCATACGTTTTATCTTTCAATACAAAATCATTTTCTCAATCGAATGAAGGCTTCACGTATTTTCTGAGTCTTAGCAGATTGGCTGGCCTCACTATGTTTGTGCTTTAGGAATGTTTAGCTTTGAAGTAGATGGCCACCTCTAAGCCTTCTCCTTCCCACTCATTTACTAAACAAATGATTTCACTCTGCACCCAAGTTTAACATCCCGTCTTCCTCTCCCCTTCTTTAATTTCTTTGGCTTGCTTTAGTTGTTACTTTTGATTGTTATTAGGATTCTTTATTAAAGTCTCATTGTCTGTGTTAATTGGTTTCATGATTTGCTTTAGCGACTGTATTGTGTTGCTTTAGCAATCAGAATGGCGACTTCACTTTAGGGTTAGGGTTAGGGTTATGCTTAAGGTTATTTTACCATATCAAGCAAAATAAAAGTTATAACGATACCGTGGATAATGTTTACAGCATGGATGCTATAGTGTAACTAACAGTGAGAGTGAGGCTGGCTTGGAGGCTTGGCTGGTAAAACTGGGGGATAGCAGTAGGTTATTTCATGATGGATTCAGTTCGTCACCGTTCCACCAGGCACATGCACGTAGGGTTGCCAGACGTTCCTTATATACGGGACATCTATATGTCCCATATTTGGTAATTTTGTCCCCTGTCCCGTACTTAGTTCATTTTCAAATTTTGGAATAAAAATATATTTTTACTACCTTCTTACGGTACTTAGTTGTAACTTTATAAGTAATTATACTTTCTTTTCTCAGATTCTCTTGGTGAAAATAACCCAAATGTAACGAGGAAACTAGTGTTTGCTGCCTTTTTGCAACTTGTTCAGTTGCTATGGTTGGCTGAGGACAGAGACACTCTTACCGTTTTGCTCTGTTGTCTGTATTAAATAATTATTTTCAAATGATTTCACATTTACAGAATTTTGTTTTAGCTTGTATTAAATAATTTTCAAACAATTTTACTTTTGTTTTCCTGATAACCCATTAAAATCCTTGCTTTATGTTTTTAACTTATTTCTCTACTTTTATATAATATATTGGTCTGGGTGTGTAGAGGGCATGTATAAATTTTTATATATAGTAATATACAGACAGATTTTAAGAGTGTCCCATAATTCTAATTTTCTAATCTGGCAACCCTACGTGCACGATTAATTTAAATTTATGAATTTTTAATTTTGGGGTTTTTCTTTGTTTAATAATTTCAAACATATGCTATTTGAAATTGGAACAAGACAAATTCCCCACTCCTTGTTGGGGGCTTTAGATTTATTTTGTTGTTGTAGCAGCTCCCCAAATTTTGGCCTAATCCAAACAAAGCCAGCAGGTAGCTTTAGAGACCAAGCTGGGCTAACGTGAGGCTCTGCTGAACAGACCAGTAAAGATACTGGCCTGCTCCCTAGCTTGCTTTTGGGGGCCTCATCCTGCTTACCTGGGAAGAAACTCCTATATGATGAAAGCTTACTTAATATCTTTGGATTTCCTTGGTGATATGAAGTATTGCCTGCTTGTTCTGGTTTGTAGACATTCTGATCTGGATAAGGATTCTAATTTTACTTTTCAGTTTGGACTCTGTTTAATTTAATTTAATTGTACTAGTTTTTGTGATTGAATTGATTGTTTTACTTTATAGCTACAGGGTAGGATTCAAAAGTAATGAGCCTTTGTTCAAAAAGACAAATTTATTGAGCAAATCGGTACAACTAATTAATAGTCTTCAAAATAGGCATCTCCTGCATCAATACACTTTTGTAGGCGGCTTTTCCATGACTCGAAGGCGTCCACGTAGGCCTGTTCCAGGATGGTTGCAAGGGCTGCCTTGACATTTGCTTGGATGTCCTCGATCAAGTCGAAGCGTTTTCCTTTCAGCGCTGATTTTAAGAGCGGAAACAAGAAGAAGTCAGAAGGTGACACGTCTGGACTGTAGGTAGGCTGGAGGACCACCGGAACGTTCACCCGGGCCAGGTATGCGCTCACGAAGAAGGCGGTGTGGCTGGGCGCGTTATCGTGGTGAAGCTTCCAGCTGTCCTTGATGTCCCTTCGCTTGCGCGCGACGCTTCTTTTCAGGACTTCCAAGTAGTAAGCAGCATTCACGGTCTGTCCTTGCGGGACAAACTCGTAGTGGATGATCCCCTTCACTCCAAAGAACTTGATCACGTATCGTTGCTCTAACGAACTTTCCATTCCGCCGTGTAACGGACTACCGCACAGGGGTTCCCTCAAGGCCGATCCTACCGCTCCGAAAGCTCAGAGCGGTAGGAGCTCCGTTGCATTGTGAAGCCAACACCCACCGTCACCGTCGCTGGCAAGTGGAGCACGCAGCGAGGTACGTTCGCGTCAGAACAAAATGAGGCTCATTACTTTTGAATCCTACCCTGTATTATAATGTGTGTTCAGACCAAAGCCTATATGTTTATTTATTTATCTATTCAAAGAGCTTTTGTAAAAACCCAATTTTCCTCTTGGGGGCAAATAAATGCAGCTCTATCTATCATTTGAGTTAATTACTGGATTCTTGTTTTTTGAATATTTTTATTATTATGAAAAACATTTTTTGCTTTGTGGTGGGGGAAGATCAAAAGCTTTCGTCAAAAATTTCAATCTCCGGTTTTCAATGGATCTCGATGTTTTAGGGTCCCCTGATACCAATAACATCGATATATTGATGATGGGTGTGTGTCTGTCTGTGTGTGACAGTTTCTTGAGGACAGTCTAGAACTAAAACGGCTGGACAGAAAAATACCAAACTTGAAACTTAAGCCTGTTATGAGATGATGATGTGCTGATTAGTTTTTGAGCCAAATTATGCAAGAGAAAGAGACACTGTATAGCAGAGGTCCTCAATCACGGTCCTGGAGGGCCGCATTGGCTGCATGTTTTTACTTCAACCCAATTGCTTAATAAGAAGCACTTCTGCTTCACTTTAGTTGCCTCGCCCATTAAGATTTTGAACCCTCATTGCTTATTTTATTCGTAAACAGCTGTAATCTTGGTTTTCATTTGATCCTAATTAGCATAACATGCCAATGACAAAAGAGACCAGCATTTCTCCATTGACCTTGTTACTATTTACACCTCTGTGTATTTATCATGCACTTTTGGCTTTATTTAAACACTTGTAAGAAAAGTGAAGAGAAAAAACTGAAGGACTGAGAATTACTTTTCAATTTTAGCCTTCGTATCATTAGGAAGATATCATTAGAAAGGGGAAGAAAATGTAAGCTATGACATGGCAGAGTCAAAGCACTAACAAGCCATGAAATTAAATTATTGGCAAGAATTGCTTTCTAATTAAGCAACCGGGTTAGAACAAAAACCTGCAGCCACTGTGGCCCTCCAGGACTGTGATTGAGGACCCCTGCTCTATAGGAAACCTTAAATACCGTAATTCTACAATTAATTATGAATTCTTCTTATCAATTGCTATCGTAATGACCTCTTTTATGAAAAGGAAGATCAGCATCAGAATGGTAAATAATTACTGAAATGTTCAGGTAATTTTGTTCCTAGGGCGCAAAGCCAACTGATGCTCACATCTGAATTTTTTTTTTGTTCTTTTTGGTGTCAGGGTGTTTTACAGTTTTCCTTTCACTCATTTTTTAGGTTATTTTTCTAAGCCTGTGGGCCACAAGCCTTAATTTTAGTTTCAGGCTAGGTCTACTTTTAGAATTGAACTCTGTTTTTGAGTTTTGCTCAAGCCCAATATCATAATGATTGCCATTTATACAGAGGACAGAGAATGTTTTGTCTGACCAATATGCAACATGTCATCACTAGCCAGCTTCAAGAGTTTTAAAATATCTAAGTTTCTTTAATACAAAGTCCATATTACTTATAGCATCTGGTGCAGTACAAATCAGTAGACTTAAAAGATGTCAAATGACACCCCAGTATATTTTTTATAATAAATACATTTACTTAAGTAAAACAGAGTTCTCCATAGACAAGTGAATTTAGCCTTTTCAATAACTAATTAACATGATGTCTTTAAACCCAGCCACAGGGGTTGCACAAACCAGTGTGTTTCTTCATGCCAGTCTCAAGCCCAGGTAAATGGGGAGGGTTATGACAGGAAGGGCATCCGGTGTAAAAGTTTGCCAGATCAATATGCGGACAACAATACAAATTTCCATACCGGATCGGTCAAGGCCGGGTTAACAACAGCTGCCACTAGTACGGTGCTGGCGTAAATTGGACTACTGTTGGCCGAAGAAGGAGAAGAGATGTGCACGGAGGAAAGAGGAGAGGAGGACGGTAAAGGGAATAGAACTGCGGGTGTAACAGAGCAAGATGCAGAGGACAGGAAGATATGGAACAAGATGATCCACTGTGGCAACCCCTAACCAGGGCAGCTGAAAGAAGAAGATTTTTTGGCTTATTACAAAAAAATTTAAATCTGAAGATGCTTGTACATGCTGCTGGGTTGGGATTAGGGTTAGGGTTAGTTTTAATGACTTGATAAGGCAAATGATTTGTGACAAATTGAATTAAGCAAAACCAAACAAAACTTTAAAGTTCTTCTTCACAGCATGTTGTTGGTATGTGGGATGAAAACCAAAGCACCCTAAGAAAAAATGACAAAGAAACAGGAGGAATGTGCAAAGTCCATAAACGTAATGACAGGGTGCAGGTTTTCAAGCCCAGGATGTTCTACCCACGAGGCGGCAGCACTACTATTGGTACAACTGACCTATCAAAGTTCTAATGATTAAAAAAAAAACAGCTCTTGAAACATTCATCTTGTAAAAGAAAATAAACTGACACTGGAAAAGGTTTGGGGCACACCCATGTGATCCCCATATGATACAAAGCGAATAAACAAATTGAACAGTCTTTTCACAAAGACAAAGGAAGATCTTTTCAAATGTGCGTCCAAACAGAGAACTAACAGCAATGATGGTGTTTGAGGTCATATAGGTTCCAGACAGGAACAAGAGGGACCTGGATGGTCAACAACGGAAGTGACATCAGTGGTGGAAGGGCTGTCAATCATACGTTCTGCAAAGCGAGGAAAAGAGAAGGCATTAGACAACAGTGCAAACTCCTGGTTCATCATGAGATACCATATGCTGTCTCCCAAGTGTATGGGTCTGACCATCAATCCAGTCACCCATCCATTCATCAATCAATCCATCCATTCATTTTCCAAACCTGCTTATCCAATTGTGGATTCCTGAAATTCCTGAAATTGAACCAACAGTGCTGGATCTGTGAGTTAGCTGCATTACCTACAATCCAATGGTGTTGTCCTGCCAATAAAACTTGTTTTTATTTGAATTGATATCCATGTTTCTTTGCGGTGGCTCATGATGCACAAAATAAGAGAGGAACAAGACTTTAGGACTTTAAGACTGTAGGGACTTTCAAAACTCGACTTGATGTTTATTGGAAGAAATAAGTTGATAGGATTGGTGAGCTTTGTTGGGCTGAATGGCCTGTTCTCGTCTAGGGTGTTCTAATGTTCTAACAATACAAAAACTAGTTGTGGCACAAGCATGCAGCACCCTATATTAGCTGTAAAATATTTATATTTCAATCACTCAACACATCCATGGCAAATTGACTAGGAGATAAACAGGCATTGTTGCCTAAGAGAGGCAACTGTTTCTGCAATGGCTCAGTCTAGTGCAGGAGCCACGGCAGACCTTGTGTTTGTATAGCCAACACTGACTGATGAAAGAGAATGCAAAGATACACACCTTCAAAAGGCCTGCTTTACCCCGAGGGCTGAGACTGATTAGAAATCTAATCCAGCATGTATTTGGTGAAGAATAAATAGATACGCCATGTTTCACTAGTAAATAAACCATTTCTGTCTTGAACAGAGGCTTTCGGGCGGAGTACGGTGAAGTGTTTATTTTTCAGCTTGGGTGCATTTTCTTCAAAAACTGTGACAAAAAGACTTCATCAAAGATTTTTGCAACTGAAAACCGATGTGTTGTGTTTCTTGGTGATCCTTTTCTTGCTCAAACCTGTTTAAGACCAGCATTTCCCTACAGGAGTCTAGTCAGAGAGTAGGTCAAATTTATGGGTGCCGTTGCCAAATCTCGTTGTGTTTGATGGTGTCAAATTCATTCAATCTGGCTGCTTATTTAATTGCACTATTTCCCTCATGACTTTTCATCAAGGTTCCAAATATGAACGATCACTTAATTTTGACAGCTCCTCAATTCAGAGCACACTGGCATAAGAAGAAGAGCTGAGTAAAAGCAAACAAACAACATGGAGAAAAATCAAGTGCAGTGGATTAGGTAAATATCAAGACCCTATCACTTTCTACACACTCTATTATGTTGTAGTTTTAACTTTAAATGGATAAATGTATCATTTTGACCATCAATCTACTCTCAATAATCCATAATGACAAAGTAGATGCATGTTTTAGAAAGGTGTGAATTTATTAAAAATTAAAACTGAAATTTCTCATTCACATAAGTATTCAGACCCTTTGCTCTGGCATTCCAGATTATGGTCAGGTGCATCCTGACTTCTTTAATTCCCCTTGAGATCAGTCGAGAACTTGACTGGAATTCTCCTGTGGCAAACTGGATTGACTGGACATTATTTAGAAAGGCACACACCGGTGAACAGAAGGTCTTACAAGTGATACTGCACGTCAGGACACAAACCAAGCCATGAAGTCCAAGAAACTCTTTGTAGACCTCCACGATGAAGCTGTGGTGAGGCACAGATCAGGACAAGGGGACAAAGCCATTTCTAAAGCTTGGAGTGTTCTCAGGAGAACAGAGGTCTCAATTATTGTGAAACGAAAAATATTTGGAACTACAGCCGTGGCCAAAAGTTTTGAGAATGACAAAGATATTACTTTTCACAAAGTTTGCTGCTTCATTGTTTTTAAATCTTTTTGTCAGATGTTCTATGGTATACTGAAGTATAATTACAAGTATTTCATACGTTTCAAAGGCTTTAATTGACAATTACATTAAGTTTATGCCAAGAGTCCATATTTGCAGTGTTGGCCCTTCTTTCTTTTTCAAGACCTCTGCAATTTGCCCTGGCAGGCTGTCAATCAACTTCTGGGCCAAATCCTGACTGATGGCAGCTGCCCATTCTTGCATAATCAATGCTTGGAGTGTCAGAATTGGTGGGATTTTGTTTGTCCACCCGCCTCTTGAGGACTGACCACAAATTCTCAATGGGATTAACGTCTGGGGAGTTTCCTGGCCTTGGACCCAACATTTTGATGTTTTGATCCCCAAGCCACTTAGTTATCACTTTTTCCTTATGGCCCAGTGCTCCATCATTCTGTAAAAGACATTGCTGGGCACCAAACTGTTCTTGGATTGTGGGAAGAAGTTGCTCTCTGAGGATGTTTTGGTCATTGGTTTTCATTCTATATTCATGGCTCGGGATCGGGGCACCACCAGTGCAGAGCTTGCTCAGGAATGGCAGCAGGCAGGTGTGAGTGCATCTGCACATACAGTGAGGCGAATACTTTTAGAGGATGGCCTGGTGTCAAGAAAAACATCAGGGACAGACTGATATTCTGCAATGGGTACAGGGATTGAACTGCTGAGAACTACGGGGGTCAAGTCATTTTCTCTGATGAATCCCCTTTCTGATTGCTTAGGGCATCCAGAATAAAGAAAAGGTGAGCGCTACCATCAGTCCTGTGTCACGCCAACAGTAAAGCATCCTGAGACCATTCATGTGTGGGATTGCTTCTCTACCAAGGGAGTGGGCTCACTCACAGTTTTGCATAAGAACACAACCATGAATAAAGAACAGAACCAAAACATCCTCTGAGAGCAACTTCTTCCAACCATCCAAGGAGAGTTTGGTGACCAACAATGCCTTTTTCAGCATGATGTAGCACCGGGCCATAAGGAAAAAGTGATAAGTAAGTGGCTCGGGGAACAAAACATTGAAAATTGATGTCACTGGCCAGGAAACTTCCCAGACCTTAAACCTAATGAGAACTTGTGGTCAATCCTCAAGTGGCGGGTGGACAAACAAAACCCCTCCAAGCATTGATTATGCAAGAATGGACTGCCATCAGTCAGGCTTTGACCCAGAAGTTGATAGACAGCATGCCAGGGTGAATTGCAGTTGTCTTGAAAAAGAAAGAAGGGCCGACACCGCAAATATTGACTCTGCACATAAACTTAATGTAATTGTCAGTAAAAGCCTTTGAAACTTATGAAATGCTTGTAATTTGTAATGTTTCTACTGCTGTATGCATCTCAATTTCCCCAAAGGATTAATAAAGTTTATCTAATCTAACCTAATCTAACACTTGGTTCGAGTTTCCCAAACAGCATTTAAAGGATTCTGAGACCCTGAAGGAATAAAATATCTGGTCTGATGGAAAAAGAAAACTGAAATCTTTGGACAGAACTCCAAGCACTATGTCTGCTCATCACCTACCTGATACCATCCTTACAGTGAAGCATGGTAGTAGTCGCATCTTGCTATTGGGGTGCTTCTCAGCATCAGGATCAGGGAGTCTGGTCAGATAGATGCTTGAAGAAAATACAGAGAGGTGCTTGAGGAAAACCTGCTCCAGAGTGCAGGCAACCTCAGACTGTGGTGATGGCTCATCTTTCAGCACGACAACAACCTGAAGCATACAGACAATGCTATCGTGTCTTTAGGACAAGCCTCTGACTGTTCTACAGGGGCCTAGCCAAAGTCCAGCCTTAAACCCCAAAGAATGTGTGGATGGACCTGAACATGGCAGCTTACAGATGCATCAGAATCTAATCTAATGGAGGTTGAGAGAATCTACCAGGAAGAAAAGGATAAACTGCCCAAATACAAGTGTGCAAAGCTTGGAGAAATTTACCCAAGAGATGTCAAAACTGGAATTGTTTCCAAAGGGTCTTCTACAAAGTGCTGAATTAAAGGTCTAAATACTGATATGAATGAGAGATTTCAATCAGTCATTTCTAACCTACATTTGTGGGGGTCTGCTGAAACTATTGATTTTTTAATAAATTTGCAAACCTTTCTGAAAACGTGTTTTCACATTGTCATTATGGGTAATTGACAATAGGCTAAAGGGCAAAAATGGCAAATGTATGCATTTAAAGATATATCTACAACACAATGAAGAGTGTGGAAAGTGAGGAGGTTTGAATACTTTCTGAATCCACTGTATATTCTATTATCCTCAAGGATGAGATCATGTTTGATAGACATATATAGCAACGAGTTTACAACAAACTAATGTTCACAAATCAAAAAAGGCAGTTTATTTGATAGGATGCATCTGTGTCTCAACCGCAGAGTTTTTAAAAGCTGTGTGGCGGTCAGCTGCAGCATTCCCACTTTGTAACACAAACACAATTTCTGATTCTTTGCTGTCCAGTGTGAACAGACTACCAGCTGTACAGACGTATTTTTAAAATCTGTTAAACAGTCCAATTACTTCACATATTCTCTGATATCAATTAACATATTCCAATTCCCACAAGGATTCTCTAAAATACTATATCCAGACTTTCCCAATGGCTACATTTAGCTGTTTTCTAGATTCAAAAAATATATTTCTTAAAATATTTACCATCCATTTATTTATTAATTGGCTTAACCCGTTCAGAGATGAGGGGAAGTGGTGACTGTTATGGGTACAATGGGCACGACATCAGAAGCTGTACCACTTTAGAACTGGAGTTTCAGATGTTTGCTTCCTGATGTGGAACACAAACAAAGCTTTTATTAAGGTCTTGCTAAATATCGACAAGTGACTAATAGACGCACTTGTTTATTGTGTTAAATTTTTGGTTTTCAAGTTTTATGTACACCAAAAGCATTTGTTAGCATTTCTTTATGTGGTAGTGCTTTGTCGTATAGAGCTCTGGGTAACTCTATGTTCTCTTTCATATTCTTTATTGTGTAGACCATTGCAAGCTGACTTAAATCCCATAATTTTAGACTGCATATGTCACACAACCTTTTAAACCTATGCCCAGCAGCAACAAGAAGGAGCAATAGAACAAACAGGAGAGAGATCTACACTTTTAACTTTGTATTATAGTTAATAAATAGTGTAATAGTTAACAGCACACAAGCAAATAGAATGTGGCTTTGCAATCCAAAACCATACAACCTGATGGTGCCAGATGTGTAGTTCCAGGTGGCCCAAAAACTTTTTTTGCTGGTCTGCTCATCATCTGAATATGGCCAGACTGTCATGAACTAGGAATAACAAAGTATGTAAGTCTCAGAAGCTCTCCCAGAAATGCCCACTGGACCAGGAAATCCCACCAAAAGCTCCAACTAGACAAAAAAAAAAGAGCCTTACACAATTTTTATAAGATAAAAGATTTATTCTTCACAAAATATGTTCTCCAATAACATTGAAGCTCAGTGGAGCACAAAGGAAAAATGGAATTGTCAATGCCAGGAACTGTAGGAGACACTCCAAATTTATTGGGAGAAGGGCAGTTTGATTGGCAAGAGGCCTAAGGTCCTGGGGGACCACCCACAAAACACATGGAACATAAACACAACCAAAGAAAATGCAGCAGATAATTAACAAAGCTAACCTTAACATAAATAGATGGTACAACAAAGAGCCAAAAAGAGAGAGGAACCCTGGGTGAGATACAATATAACACAGGCATCCTGTCTGTCTCAATATGGCTGCTGAGACAGAGTTATCTTCGCTTGGTGCAGGAATGGTAAGAGAGAAGGATGGTCTTGCTTTCATGTCAAGATGATGAGAGAGAGGGGGAAAGGCTTAGGGATCAACTTGCACTATTCCTGTTCCAATTCCTGGACCAACGGTTACAGGCATCTCCTTTGGTTCATTCAATCCTGTTTTGGCATGCCTGGACCAGTGGGGTACAGAATAGTGTGACTGCTGCTGCAGGGGAACGTAGCCGCCCTTCAGAAACCCCCTATTAAACAATTTTTCATTGGGAAAAGCTCCTCTTTGTGGGATCAGCTGTAGTCTGAAACAAGGGCTTTGAACATTTAAAGGACTGAGCCACAGCTGTCCTGAGGTCTCTCAATCTCCAGACTCTCTTACCCCAGACTCCCTCTGCTCTGGCTGCTGCTTCCGAGCTTCTGAACCCCCTTAATGAAGAAGTCTTTGTGTTCTTTTGAGCAGGAATTGAGGCCGAGGAGTCAAATTTGACAGCTGTTCCTTGTGAGGCTGGATCACTCAGGTCAGGTTGGGGAGCATGCACTGGTACAGTGCGTTGCCGCACCCACCACACAATGAAACAGCACGGGATTCTGGTTGGCAACCCCTTAGGCAGACACACAGTCAAGTCTGACCCTTCGGAAATGACCCCTCTATCTGTCGCAGCCAGGAATTAAGTGGGAATCCCCTTGGCCTGGTCCAGCCACTTGAGTCCTCAACAATGATGGCCCTGAGAGCCGGGTCACCTTCATGGAATTACACCACATGGCCGTAGTGCTGTAACTGATGCTCCCTCACCATGCAGGTAATGTGCCTTATTCGGGACTCCGTGTACAACCATGTGGTATGCAAGAATTCTCTGAAGAGACACAGTACCAAAGGAATCCAGTCTTCGCCTCAGGTCACTGGATTGCGTCCATGTCTCACAACCACATAGCAAGACAGGAAACACCAGGACTCTAAGACTTGAAGCTTAGTCCTTTTGCGTAGATATTGGGAGTGACCTCATGACCCCCCCATGCTCTCCCAGTCCGTCTACTGACTTCATAGGAAGAGCCAATAAAGACATGAATGTCACTGCCGAGGTAAGTAAACCTCTCACCGAGGTTGACACTCTCTCCATAGACAGACACACTGCTAATGGCTGTGCCCAAGAGGTCATTAAAAGCCTGGGTCTTTGTTTTTATCAGAACACTCACAAACCCAGACACTCAGACTCCTCGCTCAGTCTCTCGAGTGTCCTGATCAGAGCCTTCATTGACTCCACAAAGATTACAGAATTATCAGCAACGTCAAGATGTGAATCTTTCTTCACTAACAGATGCCCCAGAGCCGCTGGACCCCACGACTTTGCGCAACACCCAGTCCATGCCAGCACTGAACAGAGTAAGAGCAAAAACACACCCCTGATAAACCCCAGAATCAGCTGGGAAAAACGCAGAGTTTCTGCTTCCATTCTGCACAGTAATCATAGTACCAGTGTACAGCAACTTTGAGGGGATCTCGGGAACCCTCTGGATGTCCCACAGGGCAGCTTAATCAACTGAGTCGAATGTTTTACAAAAATTGAAAAGGCTGCAAAGAAACTCTGCTGATATTCGTGTTTGTGCTCCATGAGAACCCTCTGTACCAGGATGCAGTCGATGGTAGACTTCTTAGGTGTAAAACCAGACTGCTCCGGTCATTGGTAGGTGAGCAAATGATCACGGAATGCTTCACATTATCAAAAACACACCATCACTGCCATGAAGCATGGTGGTGGCAGCATCACAACATGGGGATGCTTTTCTTCAGCAGACCCTGAAAGTCTTGTGAGGGTAATATCCTGAAAGAGTCAGCAAGAAACCTGCACTTTGAGAGAAGATTTGCTCTCCATCGAGACAACAACCTCAGGGATAAAGCCATATCTACACAAGAATGGCTTCAAAACAACAATGCTAATGTCCTGGAGTGGCTGAGTCAGAGTCCAGGTCTCAATCCAACTAAGAATTTGTGCCTGGACTTGTAGTACTAGAGTGTTGTATTGTGTTAGCAATTATGGATGTAATGAGAAGTCAAGCAAAATGACACCTTTTATTGGCTAACTACAAAGATTACAATATGCAAGCTTTGGAGGCAACTCAGGACCCTTCCTCAGGCAAGATGACTTGGAAAAGTCCACTCACTCATCACCACCATGACACCTGGCAAAGCTCAATAAGTTGTGCAAAGTAGAATGAGGAAAGACTGCAGTGTGCAGATGTGCAAAGCTGATAGAGCTAGAGAGACCTGTGCACACAGACTATCATGGCTGCCAAAGGTGCATCTACTAAATACTCACATGAATACTTATGCAATCCATTATTTTATGTTTATGAGTGTAATTATTTTAGACCGCTTGGCAGAGATCTGTTTTCACTTTAACATTAAAGAGTCTTTTTTCTGTTGATCAGAGTCAAAAATGCCAAATTAAACATGCTATGATTTAATTCTGTATAACAATAAAATGTGAAAACATTTAAATACTTTTTATAGGCAGTATACTTTGTGCCCAGTGCTTCTGGTTGTAATCCATGTCAATTTAATAGAAAATGTAAAACTGAAATGATGGGTGGATGGATCAAATAATATTCTGTAACACTTCCAGTAGAACAATTCTACATTTTCCCCAAACAGAACTTCTGTTTTTCTATCTAAATTAAACCAACAGAACAGTATTTTCTTTGGACGGTCAAAGGAAGAACCGTAATAAAGTAAAAGTTTCACATTTGATTTCAATATCCAACATACAGAGCATCTGAAGAAAAAGAAAGCCATGCCGCAGGATATGTGTGCATCATAGCTTTGAGATTGTGTCATTTTGTCTCCACATCTGAATTCTGTTATCCAGCAATGGGTCATGGGAATCTGTGACAAAAAGTTTGTTTTGGTCAGCAGCCGAGCATTTACAATGCATTGTGTCATTGTACATGAAGTAAATATGTCTCTACTTGACATGAAACAATAGAGTGCATCCATTGTTAGTTAGCATCTCAAGTAGATGACTCTGTCCTCTTTTTTGCCTTGAGCTCCAAGACCTTGATGATCTCTTTAACATTAAAAACTCAGATAATTATTCAAATATAACAATTAGCATAATGCACAGGCCTAAAAAAGGCAAAAAAAAAAAAAACCCAAAAAAACCAAACGAATACCCCACAACATGAACCAGATGGAAGCAATAAGAGAGCTGGAACGCACAATGTGCATGGAATGCAGAATGACGAAGTTTGGGACATGTGTGTCATGCAGGAGCCAAACTGGGCACCAGCAGATGTTACTTTTATCAAGTCTGGGAATGGGATCAGGGGTACATGGTATTGCATCTGTGTAAAAGTGAGACATCCTCAGATACCAGCAGGCCTTTGAATGATCAGTCTGGGGAGGAGAACACAGACACAAGATCCATATGTGAAAGCAAGACAATTTGGATGTCGGTATGTTTCAGAATAGTCAGGACAACAGACACATGGGGTACAGTGGATGAAAAAAGTATTAAGACTCCTTCGCTTTGTGCACACTTAATTGTGAAGATTTAATTTTAAATATGTAGACTTCTTTCTCATCGAAATCCCATAATGACAAATTGAAAACATGCCTTCAAAAAGGTCTTCAAATGTATTATTGTTCATGTACGTATTCTGACCCTCTCCTTTGGCACTCCAAATTGTGGTCAGGTGCCCCCAGTTTGGTTTCTTTCTTCTTGAGATATTTCTAGAATTTGACAGGAAAACTGAATTGACTGGACATCATTTAGAAAGGCAAAGATATGTTTATAGAAGGTCCCTCAATTTACAAACCAAGCTATGAAGTCCAAGGAACTTTCTCTAGACCTCCACAATCAAATTGTGGTGAGGTACAGGTCAGTGTAAGGGGTGTAAACTCATTTGTAAATATTTGAGTACTCCTAGGAGCATAGTGGCATCAATTATTAAGAAATGTAAGAAGATTGAAACTACCCGGACTCTTCCTAGAGATGACCAACTATCAAAATTAAGTAACCAGGCAAGAAGAACCTTGGTCAAGGAGGAGACCAAGAACTCAATAGTCACTCTAACAGTCTGTACTCTCATGAGATGGGAGAACTGGTTGTTAGGATGATCATCTCAGCAGTGCTCTATCATTCAGGTGTTTATGAAAGAGTGGCTGGAAGGAAGCTACAGTACTCTTGAGTGAAAGGCACATAACAGTTCAAAGGATACTTGAGAGGATGAGGAGAAAGATTCTCTGGTCTGATGAGACAAAAATTGAACTTTTTGGCCACAAATCCAAGCAAACACAAAATGAGGCACTGCTCTTCACCTGACTAATACCACCCCCAGGAAGCAATAACTTTTTGTGAGCTTGAAGGCCCCTGAAAAGAGACTGTTCTTATATCTGCTTGTATTAGTGTAGTTTAGTTCATGACGTCTGGTAGAAGGGAGAGGTTCAAACAGGCTGTGGCTTGGATGTTAGGGGTCTTTGATGATTTTCCCTGCCCGCTTCATGACTCTGGTTCCGTAAGGTGGAGAAATTGATTCCAGTGGTCTTTGTGGCAGACCTGACTATTCGTTGTAGCCTGTTCTCATCTTGTTTAGCCACTGATCAAACCACACCATGACAGATGAGCTAAGAACAGACTCAATGAGTGCTGTGTAGAATTGAATCAGCAGATCCCGTGGTAGATTGAACTCCTTAGCTTTCATAGGAAGTACATCCGCGTATTTATTTTCAGATTGTTCTGACCACACCAAAGGAACAGCTGTTCAACCTCCCTTCTGTATTCAAACTTGTCACCATTCCTGATGAGTCCAATAATGGTTGCGTTGTCTGTACATTTGAGGAGTTTGACAGAGGGGTCCTTAAAGGTGCAGTAATTAGTATAGAGAATGAAGAGCAGTGGGCAAAGCACAAAACCCTGGGGGGCACCAGTGCTGATTCTGCAAGAGCTTGAGGTGAGTAGGAAATTGGTAATCGACAGACAGGTGGATGCAGGGACAGAAAGCTGGGTGAATGTGATTTGAGAGGTCCATGGTAAAGCACGATTTTGAACTCTTTTAGGGCTAATTATTTTTTTACCTTTAGTCCCAGGGCTGAATATTTTTCCAAAAAAACACAGTTTTCTGAATAGGACAAAAAGCAATGGTTTCACACATAAATAATATAATGTCACTCAGTTTTATGTCCCACAAGCCTCTACAGTATGTAAATTCACACACTTATAAAATACCTGTTTGTCTCATCTCTATATATATCTTTATATATAATACAATACCGTGGCTGTTTGTTTGTCTGTCCAGGATTTTAAATCACCTGCAGCTCACAAACCATTTAACCTATTGACCTGAAATTTGGTACACATACATGTATACTACTTGGTGTCTACTATCCACTTTCGGGGTGATGATTGACCTCCAAGGTTATTCCGTTTTTTATTTTTATTTTATTTTATTGCAGAATCAACTCTCGGCATCGGCCAGCAGAGCGACTGTGAGGCGCACGCGTACGGGCGCTGTTCTCATCCCTACCACCTTCGCCGTCACTTCCCCTACCTCTTCATATCTTAAATCATTCTTGAGGCAGACCGAAAACTTAAGTTCCAGCTTATGTGAAAATTTAAAGAAAACATACTAAGTAATTGCAACACAAACACTGACTTAATCAGTTTTAAAGCAAAAAGATGTAGACAAAAGAAGAGAAGAAGTGGGCCGCTAGGGTGGAGAAAAGAGGAGCTGCTCAGGAAGCAGCAAGCACATCAGCCTCTGAGCAAACAAATGGTAAATGACAGAGAAAGAGGGGATGAAAACTAGGGATGCTCAAGTCAAGTGTATTCACTGCACGATATGTAACTGGTATATATATAATCCAATGTCTGTCTGTCTTTCCGCTTTTCACGAGAGAACTATTTAATAGATTTAGATCTTTTTTTTCTATAATTTGCTTAAACATTCCAGTTGATTTTGCAACTTCTTTCATTGCGCTAAGTATCATAGTTCGCTTGCGGTACAGATTTATTTGCATGAATCCAAAAGAGATGGACCAGGCCGAGGGGAGGTGGGTGGTGCCCTCCTCACTCATGCGTCAGCCTCCATTCGACAGACATTATCATCTAGAGATTGTTAAGGAGTAACGATTGACATTTTTGAGAGACAGAGATCAGAGCTACGTGTGTTTTAGAAGATAGCTGCTCATTGGCAGAGATATCATGGCCACGTGCTTTTCTCCTCACGCGGGGGACGTTCTCCAATCAGAGCTGAACATGATCAGATACAGTGCCAACGTTTGACGTTGAAGTATACCTACCTTCCGCTTGGCCAGAATTACATTTTTTTTTAATTGATTTTTAAAGTTTGTTCTGTTTGACTACTATGTGGGTGGAACTGCGGGGGACAGCTAGTCACTCATAAGCAGAAAGGAATTTCTGGAAAAAACCAACTTGAAGTAGTCGAGTGGCTAGTAATCCGTAGTGTCCACTAGCATGCTGCATCATTTGATGAAGTCCAGTTGCCAGCTTGCCTCTCACGGATATATGTCTGTGTAGTTCTCCCAGGGTGAATGTTGCTGTACGCAAAAAAATAAAAAATAATACGCAGAAAGTATTTTGCTTTGTACATTCGCTTTGTTCTCTTGCGAAATATCAATGCCATTCTAGAAGTTATTTATGCTACTGACGTACACGCAGGGATTCAATGCCAAGTCAATGTGTCTAACAGCCCCTTCTAGAAAAGACAGTCTACCATAACAGTGTGTTTAATCAATGTTTTTTTCACCCTCTGTCCCTGAATGTTGACTTTAGTCGACATCCGTCCTTAGTGCTATGTATGGGCAAATGTTGACATCTCCCCTAAAATAGTTAAATAAGTAATTTAAAGGGGAACTCTGGCCTTGGAGGAAAGTGGGTGAGTCTGGTAGCGGTGTTAACTGGAGTGATCAGCTGATAATGCATTCACATGCTGACATGCACAGTTCAGCCTGTTGTCTCATTAGCGCTCTTGGGTTTGTCATCAGCACACCTGCATCTCTATCTGTACATAAAAGGAGTGCAGGCAGGAAGACAGGGAGGACTGGAATGAAACGGAGGTTAAAGTGAAAAAAAGTGAAAGTAGAGACAGGATTGTGGCAGAGCTGGTACCATAGAGGGAAGACAGACACTTGGGAATGGGATGGTGTCGAGAGGAGTGTACGTACAGTGCTTGAGTGTTTGGGTTGCTCCCTGCTGAGCAATGAAGTGTAGCAGGGGAGACCAGGAGCTCCGAGAGGCCCCTATGGATGGCGCCAGGAGAAGTGGAGCAGGGTTTGTGAGCTACCTACAGACACGGGGGGAAGTGGTAGGGCACGAGCCTATAAATGGTTGACTGCACAGTCTTTACATTGAGACAACTAGCAGAGAAACATTGAGATAAACAAAAAGATTTGCATGGAGCGTTTATTAATTTGGAGAAGGCTTATGGTGTAGAGCCACATTAAGAGATCTGGAGATACTTGAGAGAGAAAGGAGTACCAGAGAAGTATGTGAGGATTGTCCAGGATGTGTATGATGGTGCAGTGTTGGGGTAATAGACAAGATCCCAGTTAGAGGAGGTCTACACCAGGGACCTCCTTTAAGTCCTTACCTCTTTGATCTGGTTCTGAATGTGATGAATCATGGGATAATAGGCCAGACACCCTGGTGCAGGCTTTTTGCTGATGACATTGTGCTGTGTATCACCAGAAAAGAAGAATTGGAGAGAGGAAGTTGAAAGAAAGGAGAAGGGCTTTGGAAGATTGAGGGTTAAATTAAAAGAAGAATACAGAATATCTGAGGTTTAATGATGGTCAGGATTTAGAAGTTAGCCTGCAGAGCTGGAGAGCTGTTGAAAAGAGTGGAGAAATTTAAATATCTAGGATCTAGGATTGGTGGTAGCCCGAGATGGAAAATTAGATGCAGAAGTAACTCATAGAGTACAGTGTGGATGGAACAATTGGAAAAAGATATCAGGAGTATTGTGTGATCGAAGAATTAAGGCAAAGGTTAAAGGTTACATTTATAAGACAGTGGTAAGACAGGCAACTATGTGTGACACTGAATCATGGGCAGTAAAGGGGGCACAGGAGAAAAAGTTGAATGTGGCAGAAATGAGAATGGTGAGATTGATGTGTGGAGTTACAAAAAAGGACAGAATAACACACGTGAGAAGGATATCTAAGAAAGTATAGGACAGTTAAATTGAAGTGGCATGGAGATGTGATGAGGAGAGACAATGAATATGTGGGCACAAGAGTGATGGGAAGAGAAAGAGAAGGAGGCCAAAGTGGAAGTGGATGGATAAAGTAAAAGAAGATCTGAAGTAGAAGGGTCTGACTGGTGAGGAGGTGCAGGACTATGCTGTTTGGAGAAGGTTGATCAAATGTATTGATCTCACACTGAAGTGAGAAAAGATGAAAAGGAAGAAGAAGAAGCCTGTTAGAGGAGACATCAAAGGCTCACAATGTTTGTTTTTAGAAGATGGTTTTCTGCCTGGGATTTTAACCTTGTTTTTATTAGATCTATTTATTGAACTATTTATGATTTTTTGATTTTATAGATTATTTACAGTGGGATGCAAAAGTTTGGACAACCTTGTTAATAGTCATTATTTTCCTGTATAAATCGTTGGTTGTTACGATAAAAAATGTCAGTTAAATATATCATATAGGAGACACACACAGTGATATTTGAGAAGTGAAATGAAGTTTATTGGATTTACAGAAAGTGTGCAATAATTGTTCAAACAAAATCAGGCAGGTGCATAAATTTGGGCACCGTTGTCATTTTATTGATTCCAAAACTTTTAGAACTAATTATTGGAACTCAAATTGGCTTGGTAAGCTCAGTGACCCCTGACCTACATACACAGGTGAATCCTATAATGAGAAAGAGTATTTAAGGGGGTCAATTGTAAGTTTCCTTCCTCCTTTAATTTTCTCTGAAGAGTAGCAACATGGGGGTCACAAAACAACTCTCAAATGACCTGAAGACAAAGATTGTTCACCATCATGGTTTAGGGGAAGGATACAGAAAGCTGTCCCAGAGATTTAAGCTGTCTGTTTCCACAGTTAGGAACATATTGAGGAAATGGAAGACCACAGGCTCAGTTCAAGTTAAGGCTCGAAGTGGCAGACCAAGAAAGATTTCGGATAGACAGAAGCGACGAATGGTGAGAACAGTCAGAGTCAACCCACAGACCAGCACCAAAGACCTACAACATCATCTTGCAGCAGATGGAGTCACTGTGCATCGTTCAACCATTCGGCGCACTTTACACAAGGAGATGCTGTATGCGAGAGTGGTGCAGAGGAAGCCTTTTCTCCGCCCACAGCACAAACAGAGCCGCTTGAGGTATGCTCAAGCACATTTGGACAAGCCAGCTTCATTTTGGAATAAGGTGCTGTGGACTGATGAAACTAAAATTGAGTTATTTGGGCATAACAAGGGGTGTTATGCATGGAAGAAAAAGAACACAGCATTCCAAGAAAAACACCTGCTACCTCCAGTAAAATATGGTGGTGGTTCCATCATGCTGTGGGGCTGTGTGGCCAGTGCAGGGACTGGGAATCTTGTCAAAGTTGAGGGACGGATGGATTCCACTCAGTATCAGCAGATTCTGGAGACCAATGTCCAGGAATCAGTGACAAAGCTGAAGCTGTGCCGGGGCTGGATCTTTCAACAAGACAACGACCCGAAACACTGCTCAAAATCCACTAAGGCATTCATGCAGAGGAACAAGTACAACGTTCTGGAATGGCCATCTCAGTCCCCAGAAATGAATATAATTAAAAAATCTGTGGTGTGAGTTAAAGAGAGCTGTCCATGCTCGGAAGCCATCAAACCTGAATGAACTAGAGATGTTTTGTAAAGAGGAATGGTCCAAAATACCTTCAACCACAATCCAGACTCTCATTGGAACCTACAGGAAGCGTTTAGAGGCTGTAATTTCTGCAAAAGGCGGATCTACTAAATATTGATTTCATTTCTTTTTTGTGGTGCCCAAATTTATGCACCTGCCTGATTTTGTTTGAACAATTATTGCACACTTTCTGTAAATCCAATAAACTTCATTTCACTTCTCAAATATCACTGTGTGTGTCTCCTATATGATATATTTAACTGACATTTTTTATTGTAACAACCAACGATTTATACAGGAAAATAATGACTATTAACAAGGTTGCCCAAACTTTTGCATCCGACTGTATTTGTTGAAGAAACTACTTTTGCACTGTGCAGCTGGCTTACACATGTCTCTTTAGGACTGTGTGTGTCCTCATTTGTCCATCTCATCAACGGTTATGGACGGTTCCAAGTTCAAGCTGCCAAGAAGAAGCTTGTAGCCAACCCAGACCATCTCAGTGAGTTTAGAGTGAAGAAGTTCAAAGATGATTGTTTTAGATGCTGAACTGCTGGGACACACAGAATGATGGGATACGGAGAACAACATATCACATACAAATCAAGGGAGTTTATCCAAAAGTGTTACTTGTGGGGCCTCCCTTATCTACTAGTATTTTTAAAGTGATCAGCGCTCTATTTTGTATGAAAATGTACTTGATATATATACTTTAAATGCCTTTTAAATCTCCTTTCGGTCTAAGGTAGCAATAGCTGCAGTGCCATCACTTCACCCACTCCAACACAGGGTGGCTTAATTTTGATCCATTCACCCTTTTCATTATTCGATTCTCCAATCTAAGGACTTTTCGGCAACAGGTGCAAGCAAGAAGCATATGGAGAAAACATCACAGCCTCATAGGGTGGTCACAGATAGAGTCACATATATAAAATAAGAACATTAAAGTTGTCAGTCATGTTAATAGCATAATTAAAGAGTCGCAGGAGGAAAACCAAAGGAGATAATGTAAAGTGCAGATGCAGCACTCTATGGTAGTAAAGTGAGCTGGTATCCAAGAAACCTAGAAAATGAACTTAGAAATAGATTTTGTATATAAAACAATTGCAAACAAGCAGAGTTTATTTTTTAAAAAAAACAAACAAAAGTAGCAGTGTGGAAAGTTAAAGGCACATCGTCCTCTGTTAATAACATCACTTCAATTAAGTCACACAATGGGCTTCCATCTTGATATTTCCTGGGTGGCTCCTGTTTATAAAGTGAACAATCACTGAAGTCATTGAATTTTGAATTTCCTTATTTTTTAACGTCTTCCTATCAACAATGTCATTTACTTGGAATGGTAGAGAAGTCGCGCTCCCCACTCTCAGGAGTTTCGTCTTTCACATTTTCCCACTTGTCACAGTTCGTTTAATCGCGCGATCTGAAACCTTTTCAAGTTCCCCAGAGTGCCGCATCAGTCGACGTGCCCCCGTTTCTGCATGGTTTTAACACAAAACACAGGGTGAATAATCACATGACGAATCTCCCAAGATTACAAAACCTTTGATTGCCTGAGAAAGTCAAAAACCTTGGGACCTTTGCAAGGAGTCCTGCTTAACCGTCTGGTGAGCTCATCTTTGCGGCTGAAGAGATGGGGAGTTTTATGACATGCAGTGCTGAAAGGAACTTGAAATATTATTTCTGATTTAGAACCCAGTGCCCCAGACTCAGACCTCATAATTCTTTTACTATAGAGCCATTTCCGCATCTCAGCCCTAAGTGACAACATGTGGAGGTATTCAAATGTCATAATATATTAAGCTATTACGTATCAAACTGAGGGTGGCATATTGGTTACTGAAAATTCAGTTTTCTGGATTCAAATCGCACATCTGCTAGTATTTGTGTGGATTTTGCACATGCTCTTTGTCTCTCTGGGTTTTCCTCCAGAGACTTTGGTTGTCTCCCTGGTCAGGTTAGGTTAATTGGTAAATCCATATTGGCCCATTGTGACTGACACCCCATCTACTGTTGGTTCTTTCTTTGAACTAAATGCTGTGGAGCATCTGGATGAATGAAGAGGATTTCAGAATATTGTGTGTGGAAACTTGATTATAAAGGCAGCAGGTGGTCTATTTTCCATCCCTTGTTTCTCCTTATTCCTCTTGTTCTACCAATTTTAAATTTGTTGCATCTATTTGTTTGCCTCTTCTCTAAAAAAAGATAACTGCTGGTATTTACCAGTAGACTGAAAACTCTTTGACTCGAGGGCAAGAATCATTGGAGTTAATTTTGTCCACCTTGGGGCGCTGCACTCTATTGGTAATCTCACATTGTACATCACAATATACCGAGTGCAGAAACATAAGACAAAAATCTAAACTTTGTAGTCAAAATAGTTTGCCATACGTCCTGAAATGAAATAAATCATGTCCTTAAAAAACTGAGAAGTGTAGCCCTTTTTTCTGCTATGTTTTTATGTGTTTTCTTTTATCTGTTTGTTATGGTACAGCCAAGGTTTTTTTTTTCCTTAAGTTGTGCTTATTTGTCATTTAGTAGCTGCTTTTGTTAATTTGAAATTATTATTTTTTCATGCTCTACGTATATTCTGTTATTTTTTTTTCACATTGCTCAAAAAAATGAAGGGAACACTTAAATCACAAATCAGATCTCAATGAACAAAATCTTTACCAAGTAATACTAATACTGTGTAATTCGTTGAGAACAAAATGATGTAACAACAGTCAATGGAAAGCAAAATCACCAACCGATTGAGGGCTGATTCAACATCACACCCCGAAAATAAGAGTCAAAAACTGAAATCACAGGCTGATCCAACTTGTATGAATTTCATCATAGCAACTCATAATGTGACTCAGTAGTATGTATTGCACCCATGTGCTCCTGTTGAGATAGTGTCCTAAAGGAACCCCTCCCAGACCTGGATGAAGGCATCAGTGAGCTCCTGGACAGTTTGTGGCTCTACTTGGCAGCGTTGGAAGCACCGATACAAAATATCCTAGTGGTTCTCAATTGGATTCAGGGCTGGGAAACATGCGGAACAATCAGTAACGTCAATGCCTTCATCATTAGGCTGTGCCCTGCACCAGGAGGAACCCAAGTCCCACTGCACCAGCATCAGGTCTGACAATGACTCTGAGGATTTCATCCTTGTACCTAACAACAGTCAGGGTATGATTGCCAAACACATGGAGGTCTTTGCGCCCTTCCAAGCATATGACTACCCAGACCGTCAATGACACACCGCCAACCAAGTTATGCTGGATGATGTAGCAGACTGCATAACATTCACCATGGCATCTCCAGACACCTTTTATGTCTGTCACATGTGCTCAGGGTGAATCTGCTGTCATCTGTGAAGAAAACGGGGCACCAATGGCGGAGCTGCCAATTGTGGTATTCTTTGGTGAATGCCAATTGAGCTTCCGGTGATGAACTGTGAGCACAGGTTCCACTAGAGTACAATGGGCCTTCATGCCACCCTCAAGGAGTCTGTTTCAGACAGTTTGGTCAGAAACATTCACACCAGTAACCACCTAGAGGTCATTTTATAAGGCTTTGGCAGTGCTCATCCTGTTTATCCTCGCACAAAGGAGATTCTGATACTACTGCTGAGTTGATGCTCTTCTATGGCCATGTCCAGATCTCCTTGTATAACAGCCCATCTCCTGATATCTCCTCCATGGTCTTGAGACTGTGCTGGGAGACACAGTAAACTTTCATGTGATGGTACGTATGGATGTATCAACCTGGAAGAGCTGGACTACATGTGCAACCTGAATCAGCTTCAGGTACCACCTTATGCTATCATTAGTGACAAGGACACTAACAAAACACAAAACTAGAGAAGAATCAATTAGGAAGGATAAGGAGAGAGCAATTGTCTGTGGCCACCACCTGCAAATAAAGTCCCTTCTTGGGAGTTGTCTTGCTGTTGCCTCTCCAGTGCACCTGTTGTCACTTTTATTTGTACCAAAGAAGATAGTGAAAAGTCAATCAAAATGACACCTTTTATTGGCTAACTAAAAAGATTACAATATGCAAGCTTTTGAGGCAACTCAGGCCCCTTATTCAGACAAGATCTTTCACTACACATCTACACGGTACAACACCCTAGTACTATCAAAGAAGGTGAAATTGATTCACAATCACTTGTGCTTCCTAAATGGACAATATGGCCACCAGCTCCCCAACACCTGACACAAGGGCTTGGACTTATGTGTAAAATGAACAAGAGAGTTTTTATTGTGGGAAACTCGTCTTAAGCAAGTGTTTCCCACAACAGCCACAAGTACGGTTAAGCACAAGCACAACACAGCTACTCTTTACCTTCTTGTTCTTCTCTCTCTCTCTATCCTGGTCACTGCCTCCTCCTTCCTCTCAATTCTGGCTCCCAAAGTTGCAGCAACTGTCTCCTTTTATGTAACACTCGGGAGTACCTCCAGTGTCCAGTAAGCATGGTCTGAAAGTATTTCCGGGTGAAGTGGAAGCCCAGTGAAGTAGAGCTCCCCAGTCCCTGCAGCACCCCCTGGGGCATCCACAGAACCCAACAGGGCTGAGTTGGCAAACCCCAAGTCCCATGATGCTCTGAGAATCTGGAGCACCGCTACAACTTAGCAGGTCTGTCATCTAGTGATCCAGGGGAGATAATTCTCTGTGCACACTCTTTCCCCCGGTCCTTCCATTGCCAAGGCATACACGCTTTCAGCCGTCCCTCACAACAGACTGATATCCCTAAACCTTATGATTTACTTGGTGTTAGGCTGTGATCATTAAGTCTTCCATTTATTTCTTTGAGCATTATATTTTATTTCGAGAAAATAACTTTACATAAAATCAAGGTAAACTTATACAACTGAAAAACTAACATTCCATAAAATTAACTCAAATTTATATAAATACAATTAGTGAAGTTTATACAACAAAAGTTGACTTCTTAGTCATACTAGAAAAAAAAGAAAACAAATCAGAAAGTTAAAAAAAGAAAGCAGATTCAAAAAGAGACAAAACATAACAACATCCCCCACCCAAGAATTATCCATCCATCCATCATCCAACCCGCTGAATCCGAACACAGGGTCACGGGGGTCTGCTGGAGCCAATCCCAGCCAACACAGGGCACAAGGCAGGAACCAATCCTGGGCAGGGTGCCAACCCACCGCAGGACACACACACACACACCAAGCACACACTAGGGCCAATTTAGAATCGCCAATCCACCAAATCTGCATGTCTTTGGACTATGGGAGGAAACCGGAGCGCCTGGAGGAAACCCATGCAGACACGGGGAGAACATGCAAACTCCATGCAGGGAGGACACGGGAAGCGAACCCGGGTCTCCTAACTGCGAGGCAGCAGTGCTACCACTGCGCCACCGTGCCGCCCCCCCCAAGAATTATCTTATTGTTATTTGTATATTGTGTCCATTATGTGTGTTCTTCTAGGGAGAAACCAAATATTGGGGTCACTCTGACATCACCACTATTGAGGATCTCAGCAGTGGATCATTGAGTTTGTGGAAGTATTGCTTTGATATTTCTGGCTTCTGTGGATTTTTTCATTCTGTTCTTGGACACTGAATACAGCATTGTGTATTGTGACTTGTTAGTTCGTTCTGTCTTTTTGTGCTCTTTTCAGCATTTGTCTTTGTGACGGATGGCTGGAACTCCTGCCAAGCCAGGATGCCTGGAGAATGGAAGGACCAGGGGAGAAACAATATCTTTCCCGGGACGCAAGAGGACATGCCTTGGTTGGCATCAGGGCCACGAGAAGCTCAACCTGGTTGGGGCCCCATGGCCACTGCCAGGGGGCATCTGGACAGTTCCTAAACCTTGGATGGCAGCACTTCTGTTACACCAGGAAGTGCTGGTCGAAGAGAATCCAGGCACACCCAGAGTACCTCCGGGTGCCCATGCAGCAGGAAGTGCTGCAAGAAGGTTATCAATGAGCACATCCGGAAGCTCCATTCAGGGAGCTGAAGTCAGGAGGCAGAGGACAGAGCTTGCGAGTGGAGGAGTGAGGGTGGCAGAGAAGAAGAAGAAGAAGAAAAGACAAAGAGAAGAACAAAGAGCGAAAAGGACTGAGCAATAGTGCTGTTGGTGATTGTGCACGGTGCTGTAAAGGGCAGGTAAAGAAATAAAATGCATGTGTGTTGGGACTTCTGTGTGTCCTGTGTCTGTCTGGGTCCTTGTCTATTTTTTGTTAATTCTTTACCTTATAAAGGTTCCTGTTTTGTTCATCTTTACAACCTCCCCATTTTTTAAACCTGTGATGGCTAAAGCTTACAGGTAGTAGTTGGGATGAGCTTTATCTGGGCAGGCTGGTGAAGGTCCTGGCCTCCTTTATGGAGCATTTTAGAGGCCTCACAGCAGTTTTTGTAACATCTGTGACTCACAATCACAACACAATTGGTTTTGATATTTTCTGAATTAATTTCTGGCATTTATTTTGAACTAAGTTTCAGTTTTGTTTAAGCTGATTTTGTGTTGTATCTATTCTGATGGCACCTTCGTGGGTGTGTAGTTATGCATGGTTCCAATGGGAAAGAGTTGCAGAGCATGATATGTCATACAAGGCCAGTTTGATAGTATTGATGATTCTGTCTTAACTTTAAAGTCATCATGTAAAATGGTTTTAGAACCTATTGTTCCCCTCAAAATATGCTGTAAAAAGGGAAGACCTGCTCCATGGCTTAATGACACCACATGGCAGCTGTTCCGCTCCTACAGCGCGGCAGTGGAAGAAAGACAGGCTGATTGTATCTAAGCAGATTTTTAGGACTTCTTTGTTCAGCTTCCAGGAAACAGTTATGAAATATAAACATGATTACTTCTCACATTTAATATCCTCTCATTCTATGAAACCAAGGGTCTTATATAATACAATTAATGTAGCTATTTACCCTCATTCAAAGACTGGATTAAATAGTACTGTTCAATTATGTGAGCAGTTTCTTTCATTCTTTTTCAGTAAAATCAATACTATATGTTCTGGTAACAAGTTAGTACTTCCTGTTGTTAATCATGACATTGTTTTGGAATCCTTTGATGTTGTTTCATTTTCACAGCTAAAAAGTACTATTGAGACACTTAGACCTATTTTTTGATCTCTTGATGTTATTCCATCACACCTCTTGCTGGAAGCATTTGATATCTTGGGTCCAGCTTTGTTAGTTATTACAAACATCTATTAGTGAGGGGTTTGTGCCATCATTTTATAAAAATGCAGTGGTGACCCTGTCTTAAAAAAGCAGAATTAGACTTTGGTGTCTTAGCTAATTTTTGCCCGATTCCCCAATTGCCATTTTTACCTAAAATATTAAAAAGAATTATCTATATTCAATTGGTTGATCACCTAAACTCCAATACTTTATTTGAGATCTACTAATCTAGCTTTAGGCGTTATCATGGTGTTGAGACGGCCGTTACTGAAAGTATTTAATGACATCTCTCTCATATCTGACTCAGGTGGGACAGCAGTCTGTGTCCTTCTAGACCTTTCTGCTGCTTTTGACACTTATCATCATGAGATCTTATTGTTGCGGCTTAACCATCTGGTGGGGTTTAAAGGGGCAGCTCTTAACTCCAGAACTACCAAAGCCTATGAAAAAAACTCATAAATCCGGCCCACCTTAAATTCCTTCGCACCTCTCCTTCAGCAACTTTTGTCTTTTTAATGTGGTGATAAGCAGCAAGCAGCCTGCTATCACATTCCCCCCACCACCGCACAAAGTTTTCTCAGCTCAAGTCTGTTTGCCTGCGTGTCAGTTGCTTAGAGTTGTTTAGACTAAAGTAAATACTATATCATTATTTGGAAGACATGTATTTCATCTGTGTTCCGTGTCTACAACAATTTATGTAAACACATTGTTAAAACAGAAACGTTTTTCATGTTTCAGTAATAATTGACAAAATGTAGACATGGAGCATATAATGTGTGAAGCCTGAAGTCCAAATATCAAATAAACAATTTCACAAAAGGTACAAGTATAACAAAATAACTCCGCTGTTATTCAAAAATATAACTGCAGAAAAAGAACCCACATTAGGGTGCGACATTGACACGTCTTTAACAGTAAGAACTACTGACTAGTAATGAAAAAGTCGTGCGTTCGATCCCTCACGACTCCGTTTTGAGAAGTAAACTGCTCTTATTATTACTATTTTAGAATAAAAACATACATTTGATTTGAGACTGTAACAGCTGGTGTAATTGTATGGTACTTGTAAAGGTTAGCATTGTTTTTTTTTATTCAGTTTTATTCACCCAGTTACGTTCACACTCCCCCTAATGTGACACTGCTGTCTTCACATAAAGGCACACTATAGCAGAGGAGAACTCAGATGATGACGAGGGTTCTACATCGGAGAAAGAATGTCACACAAAAGATGCTGGCAGAGAAGTGCAAAGGGATTTAAGGTGGGACGGATTTATGAGTTTTTTCGTAGGCTTTCGTAATTCTAGTGTTAACTGGTTCAGGTCAAATCTAAGTGAGGGACACATTTCAGTGACTTTCAGTTCCTCTTTTTTGTCTACTGCTCCTGTTAAATGTGGTGTTCCTCAGCGATCCATTCTGGGTCCAATTTTATCTTCTGTATATCTCCATCCTATAGGTGCTATTTTTAGGAATTTTAATGTTAATTTTCATTGTTATGCTGATGACACACAGGTCTCTATCCCTGTGTGTAACTCTTCAATGATTCAGCTGCACAATAGTCTTGTAGAACTAAGATACTGATTGGCTGACAATTTTCTCGAACATAATCAAAATAAAACAGAAGGGCTGAGAGCTGGCCCTGCAGCCAAAACTTTAACTGATTTGGAACTCCTTGGCTCATTTGCTGATTTTTGCAAACCTCAAGTTCATACTCTTGTGGTTATTTTTGATAGTAACCTCTCTTTTGAGAAACAGATAAATGCTGTGGTCTAGAGTTGCTTTTCCCAGCTTCGTCTTTTAGCATTTTGTATCTCCTGGGGATTTTAAGAAAGTTAATCATGCTTTTATCTTTTTTTGCCTTGATTACAACAACACGTGTTCTGGGATCAGCAAATCCCCAACCCACAAGTTGCAGTTGGTTCAGAACACTGCTGCCCATTTTTTTGGTTGGGGCAAGAAAGTTTAATTCTGTTTCTCCAATTTTATCCTCTTCACATTGTCAGTTGTCTCTTATGGTCTGTCATACTAACTGCAAAACTAAGGGGTACAGGGCTTTTGCAGCTGCTGTACTTCACCTGTGGAGGTCTTTACCTAATTACATTAAGGAGTCACCCTCAACTGAACTGTTTAAAATTAGATTGAAGACGCATTTCTATTCTCTAGCTTTCATGACGTGCATTGAGGCTGATGGTTCCTTTCTCGTAGTCATTTGTTTGTTTTCAATTTACTGCTGGTTTGTATTATGTTTTATTATATTTATTCATGATGTTTATTGTATATTTTATTGTAAAGCACTTTGGCTACAGTATTACTGTTGTTATTGATGATGATAAATTGACACTGACATACATTTCCTGATCATCCGAGATTATGAATAAATCATAAACAGATCTTGGCATGTGACTCCTTTTTGTCATTCTGGTTTTTGATCCATTTTGACTGTCTGGCTTCTGAAATTTGTTCATTTTGACACAGTGCCGCTTCTCTGTAAGAAGGTTTTTCCTTCTCCTGATCTTTTTCTCTTAAAAAAGAGCAATTTTTTTTAAGCACAGGCTTTAAGTCTGTCGTTAACTGTGGCCTTGGGAAACATCACACAAAACAGAAACACTCATAGAGAAAACCGTAGAAAATCGTTGTCAAGATGACTACACATTTAAAAAGTGGCAGTAAAAAGTCTTCACATCCCTCACACAGGTTTTCACATTTTATTGTTATACAACATTGAATCACAAGGGATTTCATTTGGCTTTTTCTTTACACCGATCAAGACAAAATGAACTCTTTAATGTCAAAGTGAAAACAGACGTCTGTAAAGTGGTCTAAAACATGAAGGAGTTAAGTTAGTTTTGGTTTAATAGCATGGCAGCACAAGCTGGCAAATGAGTTGGAAAAAGTGAAATCTGTGGTGACGATTATTAGCAACACTGACTGCATAAAATAGATTTGTTTTTTATTTGTTTACTCTTAATATACAATTTAATGTATTTGTAATGACATTTTATTAATATTGTAAATGCTTATAAAATTTTGATTATCATCCAAAAGTGAATTATTTTAGCCATTTTTTAAATATGAAACACTCCATTGTTTACAATGTAAAAGAAAAAAAAATCAGATGTTGTATGCAGTGTGTAAGTCCAGAGGAGGCTTTCATTTAATTAAAGTTAAGACAACAGCTCATTCACTCATCCTTTACCGTTACCTGCTTACCTTGGTCAGGGCAAGCTGGGGGTCTCATCCTTCATTTATTGCTATTTATTATCATTGGAAATTTCCATTTGGAGGTTAACAACACCTCTTACCAACTGACTTTGGATCTCAGGGTGATTTTGTGTCCATTTGGGTGAACTCCAGAGATAATAAAGAAAATTCTGGATGGATATTCATTGCAGCTCCAGTAAAGGGTAAATGAAAATGTCCTGAATGTCAGTTTTTGGAACCAATATGATTACAACAGCCCAGTATGTTTTAATATACAGTTTTACAATGTTTGCTATACAGGCAATAGTACAAGCATTATGAATTTAAACAGTATATCCATGAATTTATATAATATGAAATTAAAAGGTCTATGTGAGGGTTCTCAAACTCTGGTCCTGGAGGGCCGCAGTGGCTGCAGGTTTTCATTCTAACGCTTTTCTTAATTAGTAACCTGTTTTTGCTCCTAATTAACTTCTTTTGAATTAATTTTAATTAACTTGCTCTTGAAGACTCAGGCCCAATAATTGTTTCTCTTAACTTAATTAGCAGAAACAAATAAATAGATATAAAATGAATCAAAACAGGACCAGCAAACTGAGTCCATCATACAGTATCTGAAAATAAAGACGACGGTCTCAGGAATGTCTGGTCAGGTCCCCAAAACATTTTAACAGTCCTCTTAGAAAGGAGAAAATCAAAACAATTTTGAAAATGTCTGCTGTTGCACAATAATTAAATTTAATTAATGAAAATACTTGGTTCCTAATGAAGCAGATGTTTGGATTGTGAGGCCCTGAGTTGGTCTTCTGTTGGCTCACTCACTTCACATTTCATTTCTGTTTACGAAAAGAAATGAAGCAATTCAGAGGAACTATGATGAAATTCCGTGGTACAAATCTTAAAAAAAGTCAATTAAGATTAATACAAAAGAAGTAAATTAGCAGCAAAAAGAGGTCACTAATTAACCCTTAAACTGCCGGAACCGTCTAAAGTCGGTTTCCAGGGCAATTTGGAAGCACGCTGGAGCCGAGTATATTTGGCGATGTATATTAATTGAATGCTGCAACCGGCTATAGTCGTGTCTCAGTGCAATTTGCCAGCACGCTGGGGCCAACTATATTCGGTGATCTACATTCATTGAACGGCGCAACCGGCTATAGTTGCTTCACAGAGCAATTTGACAGCATGCCAGAGCTGATCAGTCAGTGCCATATATTCGTTGAGCAGCCAGCTGATGACCTCTGCCGCTTTCACTGCAGCCTCACTGTCTCTGGGATTCAGCCGCTGCACTAGACGAGTTTGCAAGCATCAGATCTTACCTCTGTGTGCTCGTGTGCAGTCAGTTCAAGCGCAGTTGGCTCGGTGATTGACTGAATTTCATCAATGGCGTCAGTTACACCTTGTACATATAATAATTGATTGTTGCAGTAGTTTGCATTGGCAGTGTGTAAAATAATTAGTGTTGTAGTAATAGTGATTCTCTTTGTATGAAAAAAAATGTGTTCCATTAAAATTTCACATTTTCTTTATGAACTGTGATGTTTACTTAAAAAGTGCAGCAAAAACGTATTTCACGTCCGGGATGCATTAACCTCCAAGTATGTGGCGATTTAAGGGTTAAGAAAAAGGTTAGAATGAAAACCTGCAGCCACTGCGGCCCTCCAGGACCGGAGTTTGAGACCCCTGGCCTATGTAGTCATGACTAACTGCATGAAAGATAATAAAAGTGAGCTCTTGAATGAAATAATTCAGTCATATTTGCTCCATAACTGTCTCTTGCTGGTCTCTCCATCAGCTTTCACTTGCTGCACCTGTGTTTCCCAACATTTTTTCTGTGGTGGCACACTTTGTGTAACTAAAAATATCCCTAGGCACAGCACTCTTCAACTAACCACAAACACATTATATCTCCAACACGTCCTCAACTGTCCGAAGAGGGAGCGGAGAAGGCGGTGAAGAAGAAGCTCCGAGTTCAACGTTTGCAGACACAGCACTTAGTGAGCACTTCTCAGCTGCTTCCTCCCTTTGCCTATCCCTGTCTGCTTCAGAGGCAACTTGTATGCCTGCTATCTCCTGGCTCTGTGAGGCTCATTGGTTTACCACACACCCAGGCAGATGGACCCTAGCAGTGAAAAATGAGTCCAAAGTGTACCAAGTGTTGCAACATAATGATCGCAGAGCTACTTTAATGCCCGTTTCTAAAGGTAGTCCTGTCCTCCTCTGACAGGTCTCGACCACCTGAGGAGTTTGTCCCTCTGAGGTTCAGACCCAGCAGCACTACACTGTTATTTCCATGGCACACCTAGGCAGCTCTCATGATGCACTACTGTGACGCGGCACACATGTTCAAAAACACTGTGCTACACCAATGACTTACATTGTTTCAAAGCCACCCTATTCAATCCCCTTGACCAGGGGTGTCGAACTCTGGGCCTAGAGGGCCGCAGTGGCTGCAGGTTTTCATTCTAACCCTTTTCCTAATCAGTGACCAGTTTTTACTACTAATTAAATTCTTTTCCCTTCATTTTAATAGCCCTGTTTTTAATGACTCAGTGCTCTGAATTGATTCTTTTCTTCATTAAATGGCAGCCAAACAGAAATGAGACATGAAACGAGCCAACAGATGACCAGCTAAATTGGGACTTCAAACTCCAACCACTTTCACTCTAACCAGTTTCTTAATGAGAAGCCAATTCTTGCTGTTATTTAATCCCGTTATTTAATTCCATGGCTTGTTGCTGCTCTCATTCTGCCACAGCAGACATTTCCAAAGCTGTTGATTTTCTGTTTTTTCTAAGAACACCGTCAAGATGATTTGGTGACTTGAGAGATCAGCCTTACCGAGACCTTCACCTTTCTTTATTTTCAGATATTGTATGATGGGCACAGTTGAGCAGATTGAGTGGTGGCTCATTCATAGGCATTCTGCCGTTCTCTGTCATCAACTACCAAATGTGCAACAATCATGAACAGCACAAAGAAACGCGTTATATTTATGGCACATGTGCTTCTAAGCCTGCACTCTGAGAGATGCCATGCTGCTAGGGCTCTCATTCAAATGCAGACTTTTAGTCGTGATACTGGTGGAAATAAAGTAATTAACAGTTGCTTTACATTTACTGTGGATAATATAACCATTGCTTTTTAATACATTTTTTATGAATTTTGATAGAGTTCATTATTTATTACGTATGCATAGGCCTATACGGCAGCATTCTCATAATACGCAGTTAGTTTTAAGAGACATAGTTAGGATATAGCGGGTTGGATAATGGATTGATGGACAGATGACTGGTTGGAGTGAATTCTTGTAAAGTAGCAGCTATAGGCTTTAAAGATAGGCTTCAAAGTTTTAGAATTGAGAGGAGCAAGTTTGTCAGTGGATGCCCCCAAACCACATTTGAGTGGTCCGTTGTGAAAAATACTTTCTATGGGGTGGAAGGGAATGGTTTGCACTTGGTCTGGTCTTGGGTGATAAGGGTGAACGGTTGCGTAGGATGATTTCTGGAGAAGGTAGTGGTCTTCTGGAATATTTTCAGGTCTGTTGGGGGCTTGGGTATAGTATCTGTGGAGGATGGTTTCCTGGGATGCAAAAGTTTCAGAATGGGGTTCGTTAGACCTTGGGGCACCGTCACTTGTATGGGGTGAGCACTGTCTCTTCAATTGGAGATTCTTCAGGAGAATAAATGCAGTTTTCATCTTACTATAAGGTTGGTTCCTCCCGCTTTATCCAGTTTGGTTTTCAGTTTTACAACATATTTACATTTCCTTGTCTAAAAATTGTTGGTTGACCACAACTGATGAGCAAGTTAATGATGCTGTCATTCTTTCTCAAGTTGAATTTGTCTTCTCTCCCTTTTCAGTGTGTGCTTTCGTAATACTTCAGTGTGTGTCATTCCCTCTGCAGTTTCACTCTTCGTTGCTCTTTGGGTGGGTGGGATGTGGTGGGGTCAAACACCCTGATCATCAGCAGCTTTCCCTAATTCTCTCTCTCTCTCTCTCGGTCTCAGAGGGAGGTTTCCATCTAACTGTATTTCATAATACCTTAAATGCTGGGAAATCTTTGAATGCATAGTTAAGAATGAATTCTCATACATATTTAATGGTTAAACGTTCAGCTCTGTAATGGTTTGCTTCTGGGAAAGTGAATGGGTAAGGTCTTGTGAAAATGTAAAAAGTTAAACAAGTCAAACTGAATTAGCTTAAACAAGTTCCAGGACTATGACATGATGGCATCTATGAGATGGTAATGAGACAGCATGTAATAAAATAATCACATCTTGGACTGCTAGACCTTCAGAGTGTGCGTAACTAATGAATCATAAACGTTTTTACCATGTTTGTCAATAATACAGAACCCTGGGGATTTTATCTTTATGTGAGAATAAACCTCAGAGGAAAAAATAGAAAAACAATTCAGTGAGAAATGGCTGCTAGTTAATTGTATCAACTCGACCAGTAGAAAACAGCCGCGAGGTGAATTCTTGAGGGTAACCACAAGTCAAATGTCGCGTTCCACAGATTCACTATAAGGCAGAAAAGCTTGGTTGCCAACACAAAATGGAGTAATTTACAAATACAAACAAAATTTAGGATGTGATGAAGCTTCATTTTTTTAGACTTTAAGGCAAGCTATAGCTTTCGAAGATTATCAGAAAAAGACATTTTTTGAATGCACACATTCTTAAAAATTTTACACTTTTTAAAACAAAAGCAAAGTGGAGTATTGAATGGTTTGTGCTTTTGCAAGCTGAATTCAAATGATGATCCCCAGTGTTGTGCTGTTATCTTTTTTGAACATAACTGTGCCAACTGTGATTCTCGGCTTAAGCTGGCATCACACTACACAACTTGGTGATTCTTAAGTGTACAATTTGACAACCTTTTGTGGCAACAGGATTCAGTCACTACAGTCATTATACTGCAGTGAAATGTCTGCTTTGGTCATTCTTTAAAACAGTCCTTATTGTAGTATGAGACAATCTTGTCAACTGTACAAAATTTAGGTCTTGGACGATACTAGGCATCTCACCTTCAGAGATTTTTAACCACCTTAACAAGTGGATAAATGTCTGTGCTTGTGCAGGTCGTTTAGCTAGGTCTCTGTTATATGCCATTTGCTGGCAGTGTTAATGTTTGTGATGCGCCATCTGTTGGAATGACAAGTGCAGTGCATTTTGTTAATACATGCAAAATACATTCCAACTAGCCATATGCGCCCAACTACGTTGCGCGTGTTAAAGTTGTCGGTGAGGGGCTCCCTGTTTAAACACGGCTGCCAGTCGTGAACTGGGCCCTTCGTCGCACAGCATTATGGGAAGGGAAACAAAATTACAAAAGAAAACCCTTGGACATTGATTCGATAGGAACAGCCTACTCGGAATCACTGTCCGAATAGTAATTATGTGGTGGTGTAGGAGCATTTCTGCTTCTGTCCGTTCACAGTCCGTCTCGTTTTCACGACGCTATCGTTTCCTCTCACGATGTCTTCTCAACCTTTCTCCAATCTCGCAGGTTGCTTTGTGGCAATCCAAAGAGTAAAGCAATATACACGGAGGAATGGTTATAAAAGGGGGACACATAGGTATCCAGGCTCTTTAAAACATAAATAGGGATCACTTCACTGACATGTAAGCAAGCCAGAGTACAACTGTGAGACGCGCAGCACTCGCCGGCTACAACGTAACAATAATAATTTCCGGAACATGCTGTTACGTTGTCATTCATTTTACCCACTGTCTTTCTTTCATTCATATGTTACGTAGGCACGTACCTTTTATTTTCGGCAATCTCATTCTCTAACCAGGCCTCAGGAGCTAACCAGCGTAACACTGTCCACCACCCCTTTCGTTATTCCGGCATATTGTTGACATCCGTGAGTAACAACAACGTACTAAACTGGAAGGTGGTCTACGCATGCGCGGAATTCGCGGACAAACAAAGATCAAGATCTAAATGAAGATCTCTTTAGTTATTATAATTTAAAGCACAACAATTTGTTTAGTTTGAATGTCTGTGTTTTGAGGTGTGCCTGGAGTACTACAGTCTTCAGTAGTATAAGCCTGGAGGAGATTCTTAATACAATGCCTATGTTTTAGCTGTCTCTCTACTGCCATCTAGTGCTTCTTCTTCTAATTCATTTGCAGACAAACAAAGATCAAGATCCAAATGAAGATTATATATAGAGATAGATCAGGGGTGGACAAAGTCATTCCTGGAAGGTCGCAGTGGGGCTGCAGGTTTTTACTCCAACCCACTTGCTTAATAAGAAGCGCGTATTGCTCAAGTAACACTTCTGCTTCATTTTAGCTGTCTTGCTCATTAAGAATTTGAATTATCAATGCTTATTTTAGACTTAAACAGCCGTATTTTCGGTTTTTAATTGCTCCTTATTGGCAATAAGATGCAAATGACAAAAGAGACCAGCCTTTCTCTTTTAGCTTGTTACACCTCTGTGTATTTATCGTGCATTATTTGGTTTAATTAAATACTCGGAAGGAAAGTGAAAAGAAAAAAGTGAAGGACTGAGAATCACTCCTCCATTTTAGCCTTCAAATCATTTGGATGATATCCTTAGAAAGGGGAAGAAAATCTAACATATGAGAATGACCTAACATAGCAGAGTTAAAGCAACTAACATGCCATGAAATTAAATTATTACCAAGGATTGTTTTCCAATTAAGCAACCGGGTTGAAACAAAAACCTGCAGCCACTGCAGCCACTGCAGCCCTCCAGGACTGGGATTGAGGACCCCTGTAATAGATGGTGCACTGCTAACATTAACACTGAGGTCTAAGTTGATGATTAAGATTTCATCCCATCTTAGACAGGGAGCACCGCTAGTACTGACAATATGTTTGCACCTTTTGTTTAGCTCAGTTTTAAATAAGGAATTCCCTCAACACATTATTGAAAACTTAGTAGATTTATTAAATTAAAAGAATTCTCCTAACTTCCCTAAACCATCATCACCAATACTCATACTTGAAAATATTTACCGCACAAAACTCAATTTATTCAATTAATTAATAGAATAACTACTTTCATCATAAAATATAAAAAAAACAACATTGTAATGCACCACCATGCTAAACAAGTTTCAAAAATTGTTTGAATCAATTAATTTATGTGCGCCCCACGATTTTATTTAGTCACATATAACCACGAAAAATGTGATTAAAGAAAACTGTATTTTTCGCTTTGTAGCAAATTTATAACTAAAGTAAATAAAATCATTTTACTTACTGAAAAATATTTATCTATTTTATTTCATGTGTTTGCCTACATTGTCAGATCTGTGAAAACATTGCAAATTCTCTCTTGCTGTCCTTTCCCCACATGTAATTGATGCTGGCTGTGTATTTCGTATGCTGACAGCTTTGCTGCTTAATCAGACATTTGGCACACTTTGTGCAGAACTTCATCATGCATCATAAGTAGGAGCAGACAAGGCCATTGATGAGCAGTTGTTCAGTGACGAAATGCGGATGCCCTTTCATGCAGTGAAAGACAAACAAACCCGACAAGCCTGGAATCAAACTTTGAATAGCTGCTGTTCCCACTATTAGTAGCTGCTGATTTAGGCAAAAAAAATATACCCACTAGATACTCCATCCATCCATTATCCAACCTGCTATATCCTAACTACAGGGTCACGGGGGTCTGCTGGAGCCAATCCCAGCCAACACAGGGCGCAAGGCAGGAAACAAACCCCGGGCAGGGCGCCAGCCCACCGCAGGGCACACACACACTAGGGACAATTTAGAATCGTCAGTGCACCTAACCTGCATGTCTTTGGACTGTGGGGGGAAACCCATACAGACACGGGGAAAACATGCAAACTCCACACAGGGAGGACCCGGGAAGCGAACTGGGGTCTCCTAACTGCGAGGCAGCAACGCTACCCACTGCGCCACCGTGCCGCCCACTACTAGATACTGTTCCCACTATTAGTAGTTTTTGCCTTTGTCTTTTGAAAGCTTTTCGCTCTTTTGAATTACTGACATTTCACTCACTGCTGATCTTATTAGAATCTGAGCACTAGTTCAGCCTACTTGAGATATTTTTTAACCTTTTTTAAATTTAGCACTGTGTATTTAACGTCTATGACGCAATTGAACACTCGTCCCATTCCCCCATGTGTTGGCGTTGCCACGATCAACTACAGTGGATTCTGAAAGTATTCAGATCTCTTCACTTTTTCGTATTTTGTCATGTCGGAGAATTGTGCTAAAATCATTTAAAATCATCAACAAGTAATATTCAGTATCTCAGAATGGCAGAGCAATGACAGGATTTTAGAATTTTTAGTTTATTTATTAAAAATATAATCCATTAACATTTTTTCCTCAGTATTTAATTGAAACTCTTATGGCAGACGTGACATCTTCTAGGATATGAAGCGACAAGCACTATTCAAACTCTTTGTACGACACTGCAAATGATCCCCTGTCAGGTTTGTGAAAGGGCATCGGCATTTCATCACAGAACAACTGCCTAAGATCAAGAAATGACTAGGAAAGGCAAACACCTTCCTCTAGAGGGTCCCATGGGTCAGATGTGGATCAGTGAGGTTGAATGATTTGCCTACAGAGCTTATTGTGTGTTTTGGCACAGATTTCAGAAAGGCTAAAAAAACATCCATGCAGCATTGAAGGTTATCAAGAGCAGAGTTTCAGAGTTCTTACATGAAAGAAATTTGAAACAACTAAGACTCTTCTTAGCGATGGCCACCTGACCATATTGAGCAACTGTGGGAAGAAAGGCCATGGCAAGAGAGGTCAGCAAGAGCCCAATGGTCACTGTGGCTGAGCGCTAGACACCTGCATAGAGGGGGAAGAAACTTCCAGAAGGGCGATCATTACTGGAACACTCAACTGATTAGGGCTTCATGACACATTGGCCAGATAATATGGCCTCAAAATAAATTAATCATTGGTTGATGCAGGCCACTGAGCCATGACATTTGTCAATCTCCCTCATCCTGGAATCACAGATGACTTGTGCTTTAATGGAATGTAACTGTTCACTGGTAACAAAAGCAGCTTTGTTCTTGCTAGATGCCCTTATTACAATACGTGTGTTTTGCTTACGTTGCGAGAACTAGACATCCTCTGAAAGCAACTTCTCTCAACCATCCAAGAACAGTTTGGTGACCAACAATGCCTTTTCCAGCATGATGGAGCACTGAGCCATAAGGCAACAGTGAGAACTAAGCAGCTCGGGGAACAAACATTGAAAATTTTGGGTCAGTAGACAGGAAACTACCCAGACCTTAATCCCCATTGAGAACTTGTGGTCAATCCTCAAGAGGCGGGTGGACAAACAAAACCCCACCAATTCTGACAAACTCCAAGCATTGATTATGCAAGAATGGGCTGCCATCAGTCAGGATTTGGCCCAGAAGCTGATTGATAGCATGCCAGGGCGAATTGCAGAGGACTTGAAAAAGAAAGAAGGGCCGACATTGCAAATATTGACTCTTTGCATAAAGTTAATGTAATTTTCAATAAAAGCCTTTGAAACTTATGAAATGCTTGTAATTCTACTTCAGTATACCATAGAAAAAGCTGACAAAAAGATCTAAAAACATTGAAGCAGCAAACTTCGTGAAAATCGACACTTGTGTCATTCTCAAAACTTTTGGCCACGACTGTAGAACAATACCAAATAGAATAAAATATAACAGAAATATAATAGCAAAGTCTTAATTTAAACAGTCGTACTGAAAGCTTACTGAAAATCAGAAATGTGAAGGAGAGGATGTTGTCCTGAGTGACTTTTGATTTAACGATCGGTGTTATTCATAGGTTACATTTTTCAACATCCAGATGAAATGGTTACACGTGTCTCGATCTCTTATGTCATATCCACTCTTGCCCTTCTGTCATTATTTTTGGTCCCTCAGATTAGTCACATTTATTTTAAAACACACACATGGCATTTCAGGACATGTGACTTTACACGCATTCGGTCCAGATGACAAATGACTCTCATCAAAGTGTCTGATCTTTTAAGTATCTCCACACTCTTTCCTTTCTTAAGCTGTAAACTAATTCTGTAATTCCTAGATCTATGGCGTCCATCCTTTCCCAGGTTATAAGTTAATTAAAACAAGATTGTTGCCATTAGTACTTATTTCCCATTCCTAGGTCATAAACTAAAAAAGAAACCAATTGGAATAGATGCATACATACAGGAAGAATGTACAAGAAATTCCTGCCATTAAAGTCCTGTAAATTCAGTTCATCTTGGTTTGTTTAAGCAAAATAATTAAAATTTAATACAACAGTCTGAAGTTAAAAAATTGAAGATTTCCACCCCAGGACACTAATAAAGATGACTTCTTTTGAAAACAATTCAGTTTTTGTTTCTGTAAAAAATACCTTACTTAATTTACATATTTTAACAAATGTACATTTGATGGACAAACACCAGGCGCTACATCACTGCATGGTACTGGGAGATTGAAATGGGTGGAGCTCTGAGTTATCACGTGTTACTCAAATAGTAATGAAGTGATAAAAACTAAATAAATACAGTGAGTACCTTGACAGATGTGTAAACGATCCAATCACATTCAGTGTTGGAAATGGCCTCCTTCTTCTTGCAAACACAGATCAGCATGGAGCTCTATACTGTATTGGCAAAGGTATCTGAAAGCATTGTAGGGGTGATGGCAGCAGTTTCCTATTCAATGTTTTGTAATCATTCCAGCATATGAGTCTTGTTCTTGTACAGTTTTCCTTTCAGTGCTCCCCAAAGGAAGTGAAAGGTCCGGCGATTGAGGAGGCGTGTGACAGGTTGTGCCATCTTGCTGGAAAAATCCTTCACTGATCTCACAATCATCCAGTTAATTCCCAAACAAGTCCAGGATAAACAGTTTATCCAGGAATACTGTGATCTTTATTATGTTTGGATTGCTTCATTATTAAGACAGTAATACATCAAAACTCAGGGTCCCACCCATTAGAATCACCCTGTGGTTTACTCTTAATCATGGAAAATACCTTCAGTATATCACATCAAGTTCAAGCTTATCATCAAAGTTAATTTTCCATGGTATAATCATAGCCTTAAAAGAAGACTGTGCCACCAATTTTTTGGAAATTATTATATCCGCAACACCACCATTATGCCTTGTTTGCCTGAATGGAGGAAGAAGAGACCTCAGACAAAAGAAATCACTTCCACCATTGTATCGTTCGCCCCACCTTTTTGGTTCTTCCCTTAGTTAAAAATACAGATAACAAGTGGTCAGCTTTCATTTTGGACCCATCTTCCTAAGAGACAAGTTCTCCTGTGGGGACGGGTTTATTTTCCTGTTTTATTAAATTAGCCCTGAGTCAATAGTCCTGACTTTGATGTTTTGCTATTTTTTTTTAACACTACAATTACCAAAGCCTAGGAAAAAACACATAATCCTGGCCCACCTTAAATCCGTTCGCACCTCTCTGTCAGTGTCTTTTGTATTGTAAATGTGTCGATCAACACAAGCAGCCTGCTATCCCATCCCACACCCACCGCCACAGTTCAATTCGCAAAGAAGCTTCTCAGTGCTTATCTTGGAGTGAAGTGCTGGAGTTTTGGAGGGAAAATAATATATTGTCATTTGGAATACATACAATTCATGTGTGCTCTGCGTCTACAACAATCTATGTAAACACATTGTTAAAACAGAAATGTTTTTCATGTCTTAGGTATAAATGACAAAATGTTGACATGAACTGTATAATGTATGAAGCCTGAAGTCCAAATATCAAATAAACACTTTCACAAAAGGTACAAGTATAACAAAACAATTGCATTTTTTTTCAAGAATATAACTACAGAAAAAGAACTTGCGTTAAGATGCAAGTACCATAAATTCACACCGGCTGATACAGACTCAAATCAAATGTATGTTTTTATTCTATAATAGTAAGAATAAGAGCAGCTCACTACTCAAAACAGAGCTGTCCGGGTTCGAACCATAAAAGTCTTGATTACGAGTCAGCAGTTCTTACCACTACACCACCAAAGCGGTTGTATTAGGTGTGTGTCAATGTTGCATCCTACCAGAATTATGAGTTTTTTCGGGGCGATTTGTTTATGTTTATCATTGACTGAGCTTTTAAAGTAGCTTCTTCCTTTTAATATATGACATGCCTATGGAAACAGTAGTATTTCAACAGTGACATTAAGTTTATTGGATTAACAGAAAATATGCAACATGCATCATAACAAAATTAGACAGGTGCATAAATTTGGGCACCCCAACAGAGATATGACATCAATACTTAGTTGAGCCTCCTTCTGCAAATATAACAGCCTCTAGACGCTGTCCTCCTATAGCCTTTGGTGAGTCTCTAGATTCTGGATGGAGGTATTTTTGACCATTCTTCCACACAAAATCCCTCCTGTTCAGTTAAATTTGATAGCTGCCGAGCATGGATGGAACCTCCACCAAATTTGACAGTAGGTAGCAGGTGTTTTTCTTGGAATGCGGTGTTCTTCTTCTGCCATCCAAGTGCTTTTTGTTATGACCAAATAACTCAATTTTTGTCTCATCAGTCCAAAGCACGTTGTTTAGAAATTAATCTGGCATGTCAAACTGAGCATTTAAATACAAGCGACTCTGTTTGTGGCGTGAGTGCAGAAAGGGCTTCTTTCTCATCACCCTGCCATACAGATGTTCTTTGTGCAAATTGCGCTGAATTGTAGAACGATGTACAGATACACCATCTGTAGCAAGATGTTCTTGCAGGTCTTTGGAGGTGATCTGTGGGTTGTCTGTAACCATTCTTACAATCCTGAGCATATGCTGCTGATGTATTAAAGGGAAGCACAACCTGCAATTGACCACCTTAAATACCTTTTCTTATGATTGGACACACCTGTCTATGAAGTACAAGGCTTAACGAGCTAATCCAACCAATCAGTATTGAGCAGTTACATGTATTCAAATCATCAAATTTACAAGGGGACCCACATTTTTGCACAGCCAGTTTTTCACATTTAATTTAATACAACTAAATGCTGCTTCAGTAAAAATCTTTGTTTGGAAAACACCCCAGTACTCAGATGTTCCTAGGAAATGAAAGACATACCACTGTTACCTTTTTTGTTGAAAGGAGAGTAAATTATTATGCAGGCTGAGAGGAGTTCCCAAACTTTTTCATATGACTGTATATATACTGTAAGAAAATGACAAGACAATGAAAAAGATTTGAGGATCCAACCTGGCACCCTGTATGCTTGATTTGCAAGTAAAAAATCAAACAAATGAGAAAGGTGTTTTCAGACATGATTCAATATGGAACTGGCTAAGATGGCCGAGCTTCTGGTTTTCCGCCCTCCTGACAGGAAGAGGTGCCTCTAGGTAGACGGACACTGGAAGTGACATCAGCAAAGTTATCTGTCAATTATTTGGTCTGCAGAGGGATGAAGAGAGAAAGGTATTAAAACACAGTGCCAACCCCTGGTGTGGTGGTACAATTACAGACATTAGAGCCCTTCAGCGGTCCCCTATGCGCACGCACATGATAATGCATGTGATATATTATATACATAATACATACAATTACATTTTTTTATTTTGCCTCTGATGTTGAACTGTGTATACATGATACCTTAGTCTCTTGTAAGGGCGTATAATTTGTTCATGTCATTGTAATCTTACAACACAGTAAAATGAGCCAACAGTGACTGAGCTCTCAGGGTCTTCTTCTTCAGCTGTTTGGCAATATTTTGGGCTGCTTGTTTTTTGTAAAGTCATTGCCCTTAACATGGAAGCACCCCTAAACATCTGCATTCAAAGAGTGGTGCTGTTTGTGTTGTCTGTCACTTGAGCCCAGACAGGACTTGGCAGCCCACCACCAGGCTCCTGGCAGAATGCAAGAATAAGATGGAAGGAAAGCTCTGGGCAGCTGTTCTATACAACCAGTCAGAGCAGAGTAACAGATTTGTCAAGGCGTGGAGCCAACATGAGCAGATGAGCAGATGACCTACGGTTATTCGGCACCCCGAGAGAGGACAAACTGGCTGAAGTAGTGACAGACCGTCAAAGGCAACTGTCTTTTATAAATGACGTCTCAGCTGGAATGCTAATTACTGAAGATCTCACAGTCAGAGAATTCAGGAATCGTATCTTTTCTGATGTTAGTTGCATCTAATGTGTCTAATGAGTGCTGCTGTTTTGGTTTTGATTTGCACATACAGAAAAATATTTTTCAATGTATTTTACATGAAAGGACGGTGAGGACTTGAACATTCATTTTCATTCTGAAAGCAGTCTATTGATTTTTAGTCTACACTAACCCATAACTGAAATACTTTTTTACACATTTGGTTAACAATTGACTTCTTTGTTTTCTTGTGTGTGTGAATGGGCTCCTGTGATGGACTGGCAACCTGTCCTGATTTTGTTCGTCTTCCCTCCAGTGATGCTGAATAGGACTGACTGAGTGTGAGGATATAATGTTACGTCATATAAGTTCTTCAGAGGGCAGATCAGATTCATTTGGACCCTTTGTTCTATTGAGTATTGACATCAGTTGATATCTTAGATTATATCATTTTTTGAAAAGAGATGTTCTTCTTAATAAAGTTAATGTCCTTTGGACCTTGTGTTATTCTACCTCTACTGAATCCTGCTGGCACATCTAGCATCTTCTGATGCATATACGGCCATGGTACTCTTTGCTCAACCTTAGCATTATGCTTTAGGCGTGAGAGACAGAGCCGACCGTTCCTTTAGGTGACATAGATGGCCACCTAGGTCAGTCTGAGGGGTACCATTTATGAAAGTTAAGGATGTGCTCTGGACAACCCTCGTGTCAGGGTGTACTGTAGAAGCATGATATGATGACGATGAATGGGATCTGTTAATGGAAGTAAAAGAAGCACATGCTCCATAAACCAAGGGGCATGTGCTCCAAAAAGTCTGTGGTATAGGCATAAAGGGTGCCATTTGGGCTATTGAAGGGGCAAGTGCAATGGACACCAAAGGTTGTTGAAGTCTAATAATATCAACTACCCACCTATCTATCTATCTATCTATCTATCTATCTATCTATCTATCTATCTATCTATCTATCTATCTATCTATCTATCTA
>JANRMT010027041.1:23871260-23890978 GCA_026402145.1 Polypterus bichir lapradei
ATTATTATTATTATTATTATTATTATTATTATTATTATTATTATTATGTGGGCAAAAGTGTAATGTTATGTAAATACAGAGTTAGAGAAAGTGAGGGAAGACAAAGCAAAGGTAGTTAGATAAAGTATGAGGCTAAATCAAAAAGCAGAGGCAATCTGAACTGCAATGGATAGAAGCTGAGAACAAGTTCACAATGGCTTATGGGTAGTTTGACCATTGTCACACACGTGCAATTGGGAAACAGCTGAAGGGCCTAAATGATAGAAATTCTACACCAGACCATGGGGCGGTGGAGTGTGCTGACTGTCTCTCTCAGTCTTTTGCAGACCATCCATGGGAAATCCCAAATAGTTCCAGCACCACTGATGACATCACTTCCAGTCCCGAAGACGTCACTTCCATTTCTGGTGCCACTGATGATGTCACTTCCAGTCCCCGAAGACATCACTTCTGCTCCCGGCGCCAACGATGATGTCATTTCAGGTCACAATGACATCACTTCTGGTTCCGGCGCCGATGACGTCATTTCCTGTACTGCCCATTAAAACCTCCATGTTGCCTCAATACAAGGCAGTTCTGTTTAGGACTCTGCTCTATGAACATCTCTGTTCAAATTTAAATCAACTTTTGCAGCCAGGAAACAATATATGGGTAGCTGCTCCAAACCTTTACAATGTCTATGACTCATTATTGTGACAGTGGCATAGTCGGGACTGGAAGTGATGTCATCAGTGGCGCCAGAACCATGTGGGATTTCCCATGGATGGTCTGCAAGAAACTGAGAGAGGCAGTCAGCACACTCCGCTGCCCCCTGGTCTGGCGTAGAACTACTATCATTTAGGCCTTTCAGCTGTTTCCCAATCATACATGTGTGACACCACGCACAACACAGCACTTTGCCGTTAGCCTAGTTGAAACCAATGTCAAATGAACATGGATTCTCTGCTACAGGATGGCACCATTTTTGAACAACACTCTGTACTATGATTTCTTTGGGCTGAGGGAGTGAAAGCTGCTGAAATTCACTGAAGAATTTTGGCTCAGTATGGAAGTGAGAAGAGCGTGACTCAATGAAATGCTTATAAATGGAAGGAAAGGTTTAAAGCGGGAAGAACAACCAATGAAGCTCGATCTGGTCGACCATCAACATCACGCACACAAGCCCACATCGACATGGCGAATTCCTTCATCACAGAGGACCGACGAATTACATTGCTCGCTGTTGGATATCAGCTATGGATCTGCACATATCATAGTGTATGATGACTGGGGTATTGTAACACTTGTGCAAGATGGGCATCCAACCACTTACTGATCAGCACAAGCCAACAACCTTTGTTAAATCTCATCAGGTTTCACATTCTCTGCCCAAAGAAGTCTCACTACAGCACGGTGTTATCAATGCTGCAATCCCACAGTAGAGCATCCGTGTTAATTTGACCTTGGCTTCAACTAGACTGCCACACTGTGCATGTTTAAACTACCCATAAGCCATCATGAACATGTTGTATTGCATCAGCTTCTATTTGCTGTGGTTACCGTGCAATTTTCCAATTACCTCCACTTTTTGATTTACCCTCATAAAAGAAGATATGAAGGAAAAGGGTTTGAATAGAGAGGAGGGCCAGGACCAAGCAGTATAGAAAAGGTTAATCAGGCACATCATCCCCTCATAAAAGTGGGAAAAGATGAAGAAGAGTAAAAATAAAAAGAAGTGACATTCTGTAAATCACTGTTACCAGATCTTGGTGTCACTCAGTGATTTTCCCGAGGATCCAAAGATCACAGAGGCCAATGAAAGAGATGCCTCCAGAAATTGAGTCTAAGCTTTAATAAATAGACTGTGTTACCATGGCAACTTGCACTTCACAGCCAGTGTGTCCTGTCCCCTATAATTGCATGCTTAAGTTTTTGGTAATTAACATGTAGGATTACCAGACTTTAGGATGAGTAGGAGTAGATGCTCACTTTTCAGTCCTCCCGTGTCAAACATGAAGGCACAGAGTTTCCCAGCAAGCCTGAAATACTCCTCTCCTCAGTGCAGTTCAGTTTTTTTTTTTGGGTGAATAGGACTTAAAAAGCTCTTCCTTTCAGACCTCAGGTGAACTTTGAGTGAGGAGGTGATGAGGACTAGGGTTCAACTGCTAGAAGAAGGAAAGGCCTGAGTGTGGAAATACTAAGAGGCACAGGAGACAAGGAAGGAGTGATTAAGAGTGTTACTCTTACAGAAAGTGGACCATCCACACCACTACACAAATTGGGAATTCACCTTCTAATATGAAAAGTTATTGGGATATTGTTTTGTTTATTGTGTAATTTTGTCACTGCATTGATGCTGATTGACAATATGGATTATTTGCTCTAACAATAACAGGACCGCTCAGTGTTTCTGTACTAGATGGAATTCCAGCTTTGTAGGCTTGGTGTTTTTATAGGCTCCCCTGCAACTGGCTCTAATGCTGATCATGCACATGGTGGGATGTCAGCTAACAGTCGTGGTGACTCATCGCAGGCCAATGCAACTTGTCAGTATTGCTACATTATAACTAACAGAACCCATCATTCTCTACGTTCTGGCCTTTTTTTGGCTATTTTGGGTTTTATAGATGGATTAGGAGTGCCTCCTGTCTTTTAAAACTGTAACCGATAGAATGTCGTGCAAACTATGTGGTATGCTATTGAGATCACATGTTGAGTATGGCGTACAGTTCTGGTCCTCTTCCTGTAAAACATACATGGAGAAGTAAACATTTGACTGACGTGTACTCATTTTCACTTGAATAATTTATTGGATCATAAAGCCCATATCTCACTTCAGAGATACAGTATGTCAGGTTCAGAACACGTCGTCCACCGGAAGCTAAGCATGTTCAGGCTCAGCCAATACTTGTATGGGAGACTGTCTAGGAAAAGCTTGGGTACCTGCTGGAAGAGGCATTGGTGGAGTAAGCAGGGGGCACTTGCCCTGTTGGTCAGAGTGTGGACCCAAAAGCCCCTGTGCAGTGATGGGGACATTGTGCTGTAAATATGACACCATCCTTCAGATGAGATGTAAAACTGAGGTATTGACTCTCATAAAAGATCCCTGGGCATCCTTTGTAAAGAGTAGAGTGTATACCAATGTCCAGGCTAAATTGCCCACCATGACCTAGTCATTCTGGCCCCTAATCACCCCCTCTCTTTAATCAGCTAACTCTCTCTCCCCCCTTCACCACCTAACAGCTAATGTGTGGTGAGAGTACTTGCGCAAAGTGGCTGCCATCGAATCATCCGGGTGGATGGTGCATGTTGGTGGTGATTGAAGTGGCTCCCCAACTCACTATGCAAAGTGCTTTGAGTAGTGAGAAAAGCGATATATAAATGTAATTATTTATATTACATTTATTTATATAAAATTATTAATAATACAATTATATTACTTAAATACTTAAAAATGATTACAATACAATTATTATTATTTTATCATCATTATCATCATCTCTGCTAGAAGCCATATGGGAGACTCTGAAGTCAGCTAGAAGAAAGCTCAATGGTCTGATGAGACCACATTTTTGTGTTTTGGCCATCAGACTACACACAATGATTGAACACTGCACCATATCAGAAACACACCATTCCCACCGTGAGGCATGGCGGAGGCAGCATCATACTTGGGAGGTGCTTCTTTGCAGCAGAACCAGGAAGGCTTGTGAGAGTAACATGAATGCAGCAAAAACACTTGGAAATCCTGAAGAAAGCTTGATACAGTCTACAAGAAGACATATTGCAAAAAAACTCGCAATCCCGACCCACCTGAAATCCCTTCTCACCTCTCCTCAACCGCATCTTTTGTTTTGTAAATGTGTTGATCAGCACAAGCAGCAAGTAGTCTGTTATTCCATCACCCCTCACCACATCACCTGTCACCGCTGCAGAAAGGGCAAAAAGTTCTCCCAGCTCAAGCCTTGATTACATGGAGTTGTATTGGGTAAATAATATATCATTATTTGAAACATGCGCATTTCATGTATGTTCCGTGTCTACAAAGATCTATGTAAGTGTAGGATGACAGGAAATGCAAGAAATTTGAACACTTACCTAAAAGACAAATTTTATTCATGTTTTAGTACTTCTGACAACATTTTCACATGAATTGTATAATGTGCGAAGAGTGAAATCCAAATATCAAATAAACACTTTCACCAAAGGTACGCGTATAACAAAACAAGTGTTCTTTTATTCAAAAAATTAACTGAAGAAAAAGAAATCGGGCAAGTGTACTTTAGGTATGTGTTCAACATTTCTTGCATTTCCTGTCATCCTACACTTACACAGATCATTGTAGACACGGAACACACGTGAAATGCATATGTTCCGAATAAAGATATATTATTTACCCACTACAGCTCCAGGCACTTCACACCCAGACAAACACACTTGAGCTGGGAGAGCTTTTTGCCTGAGTTGAGATTTGGCAATGGGGGTGGATGGGATAGCAGGCTGCTTGCTGCTTGTGCTGATCAACACATTTACAAAACAAAAGACGCTAATGGAGAGGTGTGAAGGAATTTAAGTTGGCCCAGGATTATGAGCTTTTTTGTAGGCTTCATGAATTCTAGTGGGGAGGGGAACTGTTATGTGTTTGTGTTTTATGTGTGTTATTAATTTAGACCCCTTTACAGAGGTCTCTTTTCACGGCTCTAAACTCCACTTTGTCAATAATTCTTGAGTATGGGCATACAGTAGTTGCACAAATTATGTCATAAAATACAGTAACAGTACCTAACCTTACATCATTTACAGTCAAGTGTATGACACCAGATGGAAGGTTCCACAGCTTGTCTAAAGTGTGTGTGTTGTTTTGATTAACTTTTATTTTATTTGATTATTTTTTCTGATGTAGCCTTTATCTGGGGTCTTCCAGGATTATAAGGTCGCCATCATGACACACAACAGCAGCTATCCAAATGTCTACTACATGAGACCACTTTGCAGAGATTTGTTTTCACTTTGACATTAAAGTCTCTTTTTATGTTGATCAGTGTAAAAAAATGGAATCCACAGTGATTCAATATCGTATAACAATAAAATGTAAAAACTCCCAACATTTTTATAGCCACTGTACATTAATTAATTGGAAAGCAAGAGCACAAAGCTGAACCTGAGAACGTTCTGCCCCGGAAACCTCCAGGCAGTTTATTCATACAAGCATAAGATAAAGTGGCCAAGTCGTAACTCAAGACAGGATTGTCCAGTGGAGTACAGTTTAGATTATGGCAGCCGAAAAAAGTGAAGTGTGCAATTGAGGAGCAGCTGTTTACAGGGGGGAAGAAGTCAAACGCATGCTAGTGACAAAGACAGCTATTTTAGACAATATGTATACATGTCAGCTAAGAATTATGGCAAATTAGCACAAAACAGCCTGGAAGGTGGTGGATCCAGTCGAGGCAGGGACACCCAGAGGCCTTTGGGACCCATTACCTCCTTTCTTTGTCTGCATACCTTCATTCGAGTTAAAAAAAAAAAAAAAGACTAAAGCAAAATTACAAAAGAAGTTTTATTTTGTTCTCTAGTGTATAAAGACTATAGAAGAAGTGCACACTCTCTTCACCTAGTATGACATTACCTCTCAATGCCCATACAGTAATTATTCTTTTGAGAAGTTTTCAGTGCTCGCATCGAGAATCACTGGGGAATGCAGCTGCGCCTAATGCACATCCTGTGTCAAATCAAAGAAATATTTCTCGACTCTTCCTTCTCTCACTTCCTCTGCTTGCAAAGTCAGACTCCACTTCAAGTTATCCTTATGTAATGGCCACATAAATAATAGCGGACCTCATCGCATTGGGTCTTTAGCACTAAATCACAGGATGCCCCTGACTGCTTCCCAAGCACATTCACAAGGAAACAACATTGTCATCCATCATTAGCTGTGCCACTACACTCTTAAAGATCATGGAGACTGGGCTCAAATCCCAGCACTGGGACCATTTGTGTGGAGTGTGTGTGTTCTCTCTGTGTTTGTATATGTGGATGTCGGCTTTCTTCCTACAATGTGAAGGTTGATTGTCTCAGTTTATCCAGGTAGGGGTGCACCATGATGGATAGTTTTTGTTATTTTGATGGAAATGAAATTTAAAGATGGTTATTGTAGGAGATGGCATGGTGGCACAGTGGGAGCGCTGCTGCCTCACAACAAGGAGACTGTGGTTTGAGTCTCTAGTGCTCCCTGAATGGAGGAGTTGCATGTTTTCCCTGTGTCCACATGGATTTCCTCAATGAGCTTTGGTTTCCTTCCCAAGTTCAAAGACATGCAGGTCAGATGGATTTGTGTTGTTAAATTGGCCCTGATGTGGATGTGGATGTTCACCTGGTGCCTTGTTAAGGTGTTGTTCATGTCTCGAACCTGATGATGGCTGGGATACTGTGACACTGCACTGGTTGACTTGAGGTCTATATTGCACATTGGGGGAATGATATGGAGCAGTTTTATTCTGAGTTCAGGGCCATGATTGCTTTTGGATAAAAGCTGTTTTTAAAGCGGTTTGTCCTGGTTTTCATTGCTCTGTATCTCTTGCCTGATGGCAAAAGCTGGAAGAGGCAATGACCAGGATGTGATGAATCCTGTGAAATGTCTATTGCTTTTTTGCGGCATCAGGAGGTGTAGATTTGTTCCAGAGTGGGGAGGGTACAACCAATTCTCTCCACTGTCCTGATGACCCTGTGGAGTGCTTTCCTTTCTGAGGAAGTGCAGCTGCCGTACCACACACACAGTCCGTTTGTGAGCACACTCTCGATGGAACAGTGATAAAAGGCAAGGAGCAGATTTTTGGGGAGATGGTTCTTTCTGAGGATTCTCAGAATATACAGTCTCTGCTGCACCTTCTTCAGCAGCTCCTTGGTGTTGGCGCTCCAGGTCAGGTCATCCTCCAGCTCAATGCCCAGAAACCTGAACACCGGGACACTCTCCATACAGGCCCCGCCAATGATGAATGGCTGGATGTCAGTTTTGTTTTTTTCTAAAGTCAATAACAAGCTCCTTCATTTTTGTGGTGTTGTGGAGCAGGTTATTGACTCTGCACCACTCTGAAAGCCGCTCCACCTCGTCCTTGTATGCCAGCGACTACAGTCATGTCATCTACGAACTTTATGATTTTGTTGCTATGGTGAGTGGGGACACAGGTATATTTGTGTAGGGTATAGAGGAGAAGGCTGAGTACACAACTCTGCGGCGTCCTGGTGTTGAGGCTGAGAGCAGTGGAGGTGTGGAGACGGGAGTGACCAGACAGGAAGTTCAGCATCCAACTGCACGTGACTGATGGAAATCCCAGATCTGCCAGTTTGGACACCAGTCGTTGTGGGAAGATAGTGTTAAACGCTGAGCTGTATCCACAAAGAGCAGTCTGGCATAACTCCCCTGCTGCTCCAGGTGGGTCAGGGCAGCATGAAGGGCTGTGGCCACCGCGTCCTCTGTAGATCTCTTTGCTTTGTAAGCAAATTGAAAATGGGTTCAGGTCTGCTGGCAGGCAGGCGATGATATGACTCCGCACCAGTTTCTCAAAGCACTTCATGATGACAGATGTGAGTGCCACTGTGCAGAAATCATTCAGACTGTTCGTGATGGATTTTTTCGGCAGCGGAACAATGATTGAGGACTTGAGGCAGGATGGGACAGTGGCCTGGGACAGAGACTGATTGAAAATCCTAGTGAAAATTCCAGCCAGTTGGTCCGCACAGTCTTTCAGCACCCGTCCAACCACACCGTTACTTCCTGCAGCCTTCCTCGGGTTCACCTTCCTCATCACCCACCTCACCTCACACTCTTCCACCATGAGTATGTTGTTGTTGTGAACAGGCGGCTGTGATGGAGCTGCTGTTGGTGTCGCCTCAAAGCGGGCAAAGAAGATGTTCAGCTCCTCTGCCAGAGAAGCGTCTCCCTCAGCGGCCGAGGAGTTGCTAGATTTGTGCCTGGTGTTGTTACTCCTCAGATGGTCCTCTATCCTCCTGTACGCTGCCTTGGCCTCTTGGATGCCTCTCTTCAGGTTCGCTCTGGCTACACTGTAAAGAGCCCCATCCCCAGACTTGAAAGCAGTATTCCTGGCTTTCAGCAGACTCTGAACATCCCTCATCATCCAGGGCTTCCTGTTAGGATAAATCCTTATGTGTCTGTCCCTGGTGACATTGTCCATGCAGAACCTGATGTAATCCAGGACTGCCATAGTGTGGTTCTTCAGGTCTTGGCGATCGAAAACCTCCCAATCGTTTCTCTGGAAGCAGTCCTGCAACTGTTGGGAGGCCTCCTTGGGCCATATGGTAACAGTCCTGGTCATAGTGGGTGCTTGTTTCCTGAGGCGGGTATATGCAGGGATCAGAAGCAAGGACGTGTGATCAGACTGGCCAAGGTGTGCTAGGGGTTTAGCCCTATAGGCCTGTCTGATGTTTGTGTACAGCTTGGTGGCACAGAAGTTTAAGAAGATGGCTGGAGGGATGGTAAGAAACAAAATTTAAAGATGACTAAAGAGTAAAGGAGTGTCAGGCTGAACTATTACAAAATCAATCAGGAACCCTTAAAATGTGTACAGTGTCACTGGAAGAAACGTTTCTCTTGTTGCCGGCATTCTATAGATGTTTATGTAAGATTGACTGCTGGCTCTGAAACTGGCCTGAGGACCTCCCTGTTTTCCATGTGAAAGCTTCCAATAGGATACTATGGCACTGGACCCATTCATGGGTCCAGCTTAAAAGCGGCCTGCCACCTCACCTCGGGGAGTCAGACTCAGGAGGCAACAGATGGCACTTAACAGGAGAGAGAAAGAGAGAAGACTCACTGGTCTGTAATTGTGGTTTGGGTATTTCTGCAGAGTTTTATACTGTGTTTGGGAGTTTATACTGTGCAATAAAATCTTTATTTGAACTAGGGACTGTGTTGGGTAGTATTGCGTCTGAGGTTTGGGGCTCAGTGGTGCTGCCTTTTTAGTCATAAGGGGGAAAAGTATTGGAGTGCATTAAAATATTAATATGTATTATTAGACAACTGGTGTATATTTAGTTATGCTGGAGAGTTCATACACCTTGACTTTAATTGGTTAATTCTATAGTTTACATGAGTGCTCGGGTGAGTAATTTAAAGATAAAATCGGGTACTATATTTTTCTGAAGAGAATCTTGTTCTTAAGATAAACAACAATTCCAAAACTGTTATATTACTATTTAATCCTTAAACTGCCACATACTTGGGGGTTAATGCACCCCTGGACGCCAAATACTTTTTTGCTGCACTTTTTAAGTAAAAGTCACAATTCACAAAGAAAAAGTGAAATTTTAATGGAACACATTTTTTTTTTCATGCGAAGAGCATCACAATTACTGCAACACTGATCATTTTACACACTGCCAATGAACTGTAAAAGCTATTAAAAAAACTATTGGGACAATATGTACAAGGTGCAACTGACACCATTGATGATATTCAGTAAATCACCGAGCCAACTGCTCTTGTACTGGCTGCATACAAACACACAGAGGCCAATGCTGATGCTTACAGGCTCGTCTAGTGCCGTGGCTGAATCCCAGGGACAGTGATGCTGATTCGCTAGGGGGCGGCAGTGGTCATGAGCTGGCTGTTCAACGAATGTATGGCACAGACTGATCAGCTCTGGCGGTGTTTAATGAATGTATGTCACCGAATATACTCGGCTCCAGCATGCTCCCAAATTGCACTGGGATCCGACTTTAGCTGGTTGTGGCGTTCAACGAATGTATGTTGCCGAATATTCTCAGCTCCGGCGTGCTGGCAAATTGCATTGGAAACCGACTATAGCCGTTCCAGCAGTTTAAGGGTTAATGTAATGACTACCCTTCTAAAGTCCATTTTTACTTCAGTGAAGTATGATAAACACAAGCTGCGTTGATTTTTCACTCAGTTTTTTTATACTGAGTATCTATTTAAGTGATACATTTGTGATCTCTTCACTAATTGTTTTATTCTTATTTGTGTATTTTATTTTATTTTGCCTTTCTCTGGAATAGCAGTGCCTCATCTTCTACTGCCAGGTATCCCAGTAGGGGAGGCACAATGTAAGTCATATTCACACTCACCAGTGCCACACAAACTGCAGTTACGTACTGATCAAAGGCAGGATGGCATCTGCATGATTCATTATTCTGTAGTTCATTTCTGTAGCAAAATCATTGTGTGTTGTTTAAAAATAAAATAAATGCAATGAGTTCTTTAGACAAAGCCTTGCGTCTTGTCATTGTTTTAAAATGTACATTTACTTCGGTACTTAAGCACTTTTGAAAGCAGATACTTTTTTTTTTTTTTTACTTTTGCACAAGTATTTTTTATCTGAATTATTTTGGTGAAAGTAAAAATTTGACAAAGTACTTAGACTTTTACACAAGTATCATTTCTGAGTACTTTTCACAAACCTGACAACTGGTGATGCTAAACTGGGCTGAACTGAATGAGTGTGGGTGAGTGCAAGAGTCATACATTGGAATGATGTCCTGCGTAGAGGTGGCTACTGTATAGTACCTCATTTACAAGGAGGAGTCAAGCTAAAGATAGAAAAAGGGATTTATTAGAAAATGGAATGAACCTTAGCAAAGCTGATCATTTTATTTCTCAGTGTTGTCTCCACCCTTCTGAATGCACTTGCGCCAGCTGCCTGGAAGTGCCAGCAGAATAAAAGGTTTTATCTTGTCCTCGCAGCCATTCGTGCACCCGAGTTATTGTCAAACACCACATACCGAGGGGTACTACTGTCACCAGTGCAAGTTACTGTAACTCGCTGGAGACCATTGTGAAGCCTGCTATTCGATCCAAGAGGCGAGGACTGCTGTCTCAAGGAGTCCTTTTGCTGCAAGACAATGACACACATACTTCTAAGGACACCACGGCTTGTCTGGAGAAACTGACGTATTGCCATATCCTGCTCTTTTGCCAGATTTGGCACCGTGTGATTTCCACCTTTTTGGACCTCTAAAAAAAGTCTGGGTGGTCGTCGATTCAAGACAAATGACGACGTGAAGAAAGGGGTGCACAAGTGGTGGTGAGGACGAGACAAAACCTTTTATTCTGCTGGAATTCAGGCAGGTGGCGCAAGTGCATTGAGAAGGGTGGAGATTACACTGAGAAATGACATGATCAGTTTTCGGAAGGTTCGTTCCATCTTGTGATAAATCCCATTTTCTAACTTTAGCTTGATTCCCTCTTGTATATCTGTGAAATGCCTTCTTGTTCTTTCCTTGTTCATACAAGTTGTTTTAGGGCATTACGTGTCAGATTAATTAGCGATTGTAAACTGGGCTGAAATGAGTCAGTGTAGGTATGCGCTCAAATGTGGCTGCCAAGATAGGCTTTGACTCCTTGCAATCTTTTTATCTGCAACAGATTACATGGGTCCAGGATGTGGATTATTACATACTGTAGGTGGAATACGCCTTCTTTACCGACATCATTGAATGTTGATGCCCAGATGAGAATTGCTGTCTCTATTCTATATATCATTAGACAATAATAACTGAAAAAGACAATACAATCACTCACACTCTTTAACTATGCCGTATCTTATTTTGTTATTTCACAAAGGTACTGTATGCTGGCACTCAATTGATATTGTACACGCGTTTTTTGGTAAGAGAGAATATTGAGCTTGAACAAGCGACAAGAACTGAACAAATGTTATGGGCTTTCATTAATCCATCCATCCATCTTCCAAACCCAATTATCCAGGGTAGGGTTTGTGGGAAAGCTGGAGCCTATCCTAGCAAGCATCGGGCACAAAACAAGTAGAATCCTTGAACAGGGTGCCAAGACATTACAGGGCAAATACTCACAAATACTCACATACACACACAGGCAAGGGACAATTTAGCAACACCACTTCACCTAAGTTTATCCAGGTTTGAAGTTTAGTACGTTTAGTACAGATGTTTTAACAAAGGCAGAGTAATAACACAGAGTTGTCATTCCTGCCTGACCAGCCCGGCATCTGCATGGAATCTGCATGTTCACAATTTACAGATTGCTTTGATATTAATGTCAGTGAGTTTTCATTCAAAAACGTTGCCCTCAGTTCTTTTATTACCATATCCTCAGAAAGAGCGACTCATCATACTTTTAAAAAGTTGATAACTGGTTTGTGGCGCTTCAATCTGCTCTATCACCCTTTTTTTTTTTTTTTTTTTTTTTATCAAGCATGCATACAACACATCACGAAAACTGTGACATCCACCTCAACCCTATATGTACACCCACCCTGAAAGAGTTAATGATGCACAGGCTGAACACATAGAAGTAGATAGATGAAAACAAACACTTTTCCTGGTTGGTCTCCCATCCAAGTATTTGCTCAGCTTCAGATAGATGACCTGTTCTGAAGTGCAGGTGGTATGGCCGCTGTCATAATGACAACTACCTTAATTTGCACTAGCCAACCATAACATCATCTTGTTAGGAATACCTGATAAGGAGTGGAATATTAGATATTAGATTCTCTCACACCTATACTATGGGCTGTCAATATGCCCACCCCTGATGTAGTCTGTATGCCCAGAGTCCCCAACTCCAGTCCTGGAGGGCCACAGTGGCTGCAGGTTTTCATTCTAACCCCTTTCTTATTTAGTGCACTGTTTTTGCTGCTAATGAACTTCTTTTGAATTAATTTTAATTGACTTGTTTTCTAAGATTTGTTCCCCTGAATTTCTTCTTTGTTCTTCTGAATTGCTTCATTTTTTTCCTTAAACGGCACCCAAACACAAATGAAATGTGAAGTGAGTGAGCCAACAGAAGGTCAACTAAGTCAGGGTCTCAAACTCCAACCAATTTCACTCCAACCAATTGCTTAATGAGGCGCAGAGTCTTGTCGTTAATTAAACTCGTTCTTTAATTCCATGACTTGTTGCTGCTCTCATTGTGCAATGGCAGACATTTCTGAAATTGTTGATTTTCTAATTTTCTGATTTTTTAAGAGGACTGTTAAAATGTTTTGGGGACCTGAGCATATCAGCTTTCCTGAGACTTCACCTTTCTTTATTTTCAGATATTGTATGACGGACTAAGTTTGCTGGTCCTGTTTTGGCTTATTTTGTATCTCATTATTGTTTGGCAGCTAATTAAGGAAAAAGAAACAATTGAGGGGTCTGAGTATTCAAGAGCAAGTAAATTAAAATTAATTTAAAAGAAGTTAATTAGCAGCAAAAACAGGTCACTAATTAAGAAAAGGGTTAGAATGAAAACCTGCAGCCATTGAGGCCCTCCAGGACCGGAGTTGGGGACCCCTGCTGTATGCATTATCTGTATGGAGTCCAGCTTTAGGACCACCTCTACCCACTACAGCAGCTCATCCCCATCAGAAGTTAGTCTAATCCGAGTGGTGCCCTCATAGTATGTCAGTATTTTTTCTGCATGAAGTGGATTTATTGGATTAGAAACAGAAAAGACCCCATGGAAGGGACTCCATGCTCATACTTTCCGGCTTTGACTGCTGGCTACCTAGCCAAACAAGCTGCCAACAGATCCTTAGAAATTGAAAGAATCAGAAACATTAAAATTCACATTTAGGAGTGCCTATAAAATTATATATATATATACAGTATATATGTATATATCTCAGCAAGACTATCAAAAAGAGGGAGAGCTTTCATCACAAATCCGTGGAACGGTTAACTTCAAAAGTAAATGAAGCTGATCAGCACTGCAGTAAAACGGCACCATGCAGAGCACACGGAGTCATGGCTGTGCCTCCTGCCTCCCTCTCATTGGGGTGATAATAGCGCAGTTATTCCCATCAACATAAAATATATGGCTGTGAGGCCACTGACAGCTTACAAAACAGTGATTATAGCCCATGACATTTTGAATTGCGATTTTGCCACATACTGTAATCAAAATAGTAAATTCAAAAGGAGCACAACTGGAAAAAAAAGGAAATAGAAAAATCAGCTTTTTAATGTCTTGAACCCTGCAAGACCCCCATCCATGAGTATAATTACAATACTATCAAATACATTTTGTAAAGAATGCACGGTATGGTGGCAGTGCTGCTTCACACCTTCACAGTCCAGGGTTCGCATCCCACACCTGGTTGTTGCCTGTGTGTCTGGGTGGGTTTTCCTCCTACGTTTCTTAAATACATACAGGTTAGGTTAACTGGTGCCTCTGACTAGACCCTCTGTGGACCCTGTGATATGCTGGCCAGGACAAGCTATGGCCCCTGAAAGAGTGAAGTGGATTAAGTACTCCTTTTGAACACTTCTTTCATTCTTGAGGAAAGTTGCTATATGGCCCCCCAATACTACTCTATATCCCTGTGTCTTCTTAGTAGGATGTAACCTTTTAATGTGAGATCCAATTGCAGTTTTAACCCAGGTTCCTGAATGCATATAATATCTGGGAATGATGTCCTATCCTCTATCTATTTCTTACATGCCTGACCATTGACTAGTAAGCTCTCAGCATTCCATTGTATCACACTTAACACTGCTGTCTAGAAGGCTACGAGTGTCACTCACGTGCGCTTAAGAGGCAGCCAAACAGTCCAAATGTGAGTGAAAGCACAACAGATAGAGTGATGGAAACAAGTACTAATGCCTTTTCCCCTTTTCCAACAGACCTACCAAAGAATAATCACTCTTTTTCATCCTTACCAGTAGACAAACAATTCCCTTATCCATTTGATGGCACCATTTTCGGCCCTGAACAAGCACATCATTTCCGGTCCACATCTGATGACATCACTTCCATCACCTCCTTGAAGACATCATTTCCCATTCCTGTGTTTATGTCATTTCCAGTTCCTCTGTTTTGTTGATTTCACTTCCTCTGTATCCGATATATAATAACACCAATGACTGCGCCCATTTGTCTACTTTATGATGTACATAACCAAAAGATCAATCTTTTTTGACTTTTCTTCACCCGAAGATTACAAGGCGAAGCTTCCTCAACTCTTCATATTTGTTTTTGTGTTCTTATTTCATGACAGAGCTTAGTGCAACACCTTACAGCACCACAAAGACATCCCCTAAAGCAGGCATCACCAAATGGCGGACCTCGGTCCAGATCCGGACCGAGTGGTGGTTCTGTCCGGACCCGTGACCAGTCTGGTAAATTCACGACATTAAATAATTTTCATGGAGCATTATTTTGGACGGTCGTGGCTATTGATAGCAGGCGCTGCTACTCCAGTTAATACGACAATAGCTTCACTCAGTTGAGCCAATAAAATCGTTAGTTTACAACAACAGAGAGGAAGAGAGTTAAGTTAAGAGACAACATGGCTTGCTCCAAAAGGCGGAAAGTAGATGATGAAAATCGTTGTTTTAAAGATGAATGGACGGAGAAATATATGTTCATTCTTCAGGCAAGCAGTTCAAAACCGGTGTGCCTCATATGCTCCGAAAACGTGGCATTAATTAAAAGCGACAACGTGAAGCGCCACTACGAAACAAAGCACAGCTCTTTTGAGCAAAGTTATCCCCTGAAGTCCGAGCTGAGGGCACGCAAAATAACCAAACTGCAAGCCCAGTATGACAGATCTACCCGACTCATCACACATACATTTACAACCCTGAGAGTGTGTTCCCTGGTCTAACCAAAGTAGCACTGCACACCTTGACTATGTTTGGATCAACTTACAGCTGTGAGTCAGCTTTTTCCACTATGAACATTATCAAAAACAAGTACCGTTCTAGGTTTAACAATGAACACCTACATATCTGTATGAGAATGGCACTAACTCCATTCCAACCAAGATTTAAATTACTGGCAGGGCAGCCACATGCCCATTTTTCTCATTAAGAAAAGTAAAAAAAGAAGAATTAAAAGAGAAAAGTTCAAAGCTGTGTTTGCATTTCGCCCCCTAAAAAGCCACTTGTTGAAGATGTGGATTTTTTTTTCTTGAAAAGTAAGCCCTCAATTGTTTTTAGGCTGGGATCTCCTTATTTTAAGAACAAAGAAGAGAAAATGTTAAGTCAATGCTATGTTTGCACTTTTTAGTTATTGTTATCTGAGTTGACTTTTTTACTTGAAGTGTAGGCCTTCAATTCTTCAGGTTGGGACCTCTTTAATTTAAGAGAAAAGGAGTTATTCCACTCTGTTTGCACTTTTTAAAATTTATTTTATTATGTTTCTGTTCTTTAATCTAAAATAAAGGCCTTGAATTTATTTGCTATAAGGGGAAGGCTACAAGACACAAGATGGAGTTTGGTTCGGACCTTCTACTTGGACGAAATTTAATAACTGGACCTCAGTAACTTTTAATTGAATACCCCTGCCCTAAAGTGAAGCCCCCTTTTTTCTTCCTTTCTCCTGATTCTACCATGCAGGCTCCCTTTATAGAAACAGTTGGGTGCAGGTGCTGTCCTCTATCTGTTCAGAGGTGTGAATGAAGCACTTGACTGACCTGCTCACATTTGTCTATGAATACACGATCAGCCAAGTACCCCTGTGACGATGCGGGTCTGTTCCACGCTCTCATCTGTCTTTACGGGAGCCCTTGAACCCAACACCGTCAGTAATGTCACCGAGATGAGCTGACAAGTGAGGACAATTCTCAAACATGAAGCCAGGGGATATTTCCAAAAAGTGCACAAGTGCTTTTATTACAAACAAACATCAGTGTCCAAAAAAAAGTGCAATGTATTGTGGAGCCGACCCGGACACAGACAGGCGGACATGTTGTTAAATACCACCACACGTTTATTTACAGAATTATTTACAATTAATTGGTCACTCAGACCCAGTTCAGTAAGTGCACAAACCCCAACACACACAGTCCTGGCCACAAACGCCTTCTTCTCGGGCCGCCTCCACTCTCCTCTCTTGCCTCGTCCTTCTTCCACCCGACTCTAGCCTCGAATGAAGGGAGACGGCCCCTTTTATACAGTCCCCGGATGAGCCCCAGGTGTTCCCGGCATTCCTCCCTTGGCCACGCCCCAGCGTGGCGGAAGTGCCGGCTGTCCTCCCGGCAGCTCTACGGGTGCCGTCCTAAATCTTCCCCCCAGCACTTCCGCCACACCAGGAAGTAACAGGTCCCCAAGGCATTGGGGCGCCTCCTGGCGGTGACCACGGGCCCCTACAGGGTGGAGCTTCCATGCCCTGTACCCGTGGCCCCCAGAGCAACCGGGAAGGCGGCCCCCACGTGATCCAGGGTGGGCTCTGACCCTCTTCCGGTCCCTCACGGCGTCCCGGCCAGGTCGTTGCCCCTGGCATCCCTGACAGTATCTGGTTTCAATAAATAAATCCATAAAAACAAGTGTCCAGTGGGGATAAAAACCCTCAATAAATAAATCCTTTAAAATCCAAGGTTAAAATAAAATACAGAAGTTAATGCAGTCTCTCTCATTACTCTCCGGCTCACCTCCGTCACTCTTTCTCCCCGGCTAACCCACTGCTCCATCAACCGGCAGAGATCCCAACAGCCAAAGCACCTTCAGCCAACCTCCATCTTGGCCTCCTTGCGGACGTCACTGCCAGACCGTCGAGGTTAAATCTCCTCCCTTCATCCTTCGCGCACCTGTAGTCACTCCTCATATCCCTCAGGAGGACACCTACCCTGCTCACACCACTCACTTAAACAATCAGTGGGGTGAACTAGTCCCCAGAGTGCATCAGCCTAACGCTCCTTCACAGGGCCCCAGCTCATGGTGTCCACTTTCTGGGTGGCCAGATCATAACCTTCATGTCTGCTGTTTGCTGTCCTTTAACCTCACGCTCTCTCTTTTCCTCGATCCTTCCATTTCCCCCACCCTTGGTGTCGACCTGTATATATACATACCCTCATGCACCTTCATGGGAGCAGCAGCTTAATCACATGCCACAGGAAGCCGATGAAGCAGTCAAGAACGACCGCACCCACACGTGCAGGTGCGACTCGCTCCAACCACCTCATTAACATTAATTGTGCCCACGGAGAACGACATGGCTATACGGATTTAAAACCTGGCCTTTCTTTTATGAAGCCGCGGACCCAGTATACCACAACTCCAATCAAGCTTGGAGTGGCGCGTGCAACTCACATGTGCGCCTGCTGGTAACATCACTTCAAGAGTGGCCCACTGAATTTACAGGCTAATTAAAAGGGCAGACTCAATTATGGGACATACTCTGGACAAAACTGACTGCCATTATGAACAATGCTGCACATTCTCTCTCTGACACACTGGATGAAGTGGGTCCTTCATACCGACAGCAATACACCTACCATACATAATGACTCACTGCAACTGTTAAGAGCCAGATACAGACCTTCAATACAGTTCTATCTATCTATCTATCTATCTATCTATCTATCTATCTATCTATCTATCTATCTATCTATCTATCTATCTATCTATCTATCTAGCCTTTGTATGTTCTGAACAGACTGAGCTGCATGCCAATAATATTCTGAGCCTCTTTCATAGCCTTTTGTAGTGCTTTACAATCCTGAGATAAACAGGTACCATTCCAGGTTGTTATACACATTAAAAAGTTCATATATGACAATAAGGCCTGAATGACTAACTAATTGATTGAACTGAAAAGGACACATCAAACTCCCAAAGTGCAGTAGCCCAATCTTGGAAACATGTCAGATGGGCTCATTATCTCAAATAAGAAGCCTTTTCCCACCTGCTCAATTCCAATTGTATCAAATTTGTCTTCACAGCAGGAAATCTTAATGAATTCCTTGAAGACTCTCAGCTGAGATGTGCCGCAAGAAGCACTTGTTACGTTATACTTGGCAGGAGCAAAACATAATCGATCACAGCTGTATTTTAGAACATCAGGCGATGCTTAAAATGTTTCAGACAAATTCAAGAACCACAGAAAAGCAGAGTGCTCTAAAGAGATGAAGTCACTCGCTATGATTATTTTATTTATTTCTTGAGGAGGATGAGGGAGATCTGTGGTAAAGATTTGTTGACATTCATGAGCGTTGCAAAATGGCGTTAGTTTCAGAACTAATCATCCTACTGTGTGTTCTCCATTACACTGAAAGACTACAAACTATTGTGTAAGAGGTAATGTTCTTAATAAACAGGCATGTACCCAACATTTATGGATAGGGAGCTATAAAATAAAACTTTAAGTGAAGTATTCCAATGAAGGCAGTTGTGACACCCTGTGTAGTGGCAAGGTTGGCACCAGAGTACACAGTGAGCATCTTGTAGTTCTGGACCGACCAGGATCAGACTTGATAGAAGTCAGATATGGAGACACAGACACAAATAGGTGGTAATTTACAAAACAAAAATGGGTTTTATTTACAGGTGAGCAAAAACACAAAAATAATGTTCCAATCAAAACAAGTGAATTATATTTACAGTGAAGCTGTCAGTTACAAAAATGAAGAATAAAGACAAGACTGTATATAAACAAAATTATGGAAGCATATTAGGCCATGGAGAAGAAAAACAATACGGATTTAGTGAAGAAAAAAATTAATGTCAAGAAAAAAGTAGACACGTCAACTTTATTTTCAACATTTCCACTGTATTCTCACCGTTTATGTCGAGATTAAAGTTGTCATTTCCACTTTATTTTCACTGTTTATGTCGAGATTGAAGTCAACATTTCCACTTTAATCTAGTCGTTTATGTCGAGATTGAAGTCAACATTTCCACTTTATTCTCGCCGTTTATGTCGAGATTAAAGTCGACATTTCCACTTTAATCTAGCTGTTTATGTCGAGATTAAAGTCATCATTTCCACTTCAATCTCGACATAAACGGCGAGAATAAAAGTAGAC
>JANRMT010027041.1:23904139-23922354 GCA_026402145.1 Polypterus bichir lapradei
AAAAAGGTTAAATTTTCTTCTTAATAAAAATTTTAATGCAGTACTTCCACGCTGCGAAGCGCGGGTATTTTGCTAGTTGTCCTATATAATATACCGTATTACGTCATCAAGTTGTTTTAGTTGTCAGTACACAATGTTGCAGCGATAAATTTGATCAAAACTGCCTTTTGCCGATTTCTGTTTCGATACTGCTACAGTTCGGTTAGCATACACCTTATTGCAATTTATTTTATCTCATATTTAAATTCTTCATATTTAAATTCTTCGGTACTAATAATTGTTCTTTGGTCGTCGGCGTGAGTGATAATTGGTGGTTTTAAGCTGCGATTATTAGTATGATGAAATAAAGTTAAAAACCACATATTGGGACAGAACCTTTATAGTTTATCGTTAAGTTAATGGAACATTTCATTCATGTGAGTTTTTCATTTTAACCTTGGTTATAATTTTTTCCATTGTAAATGAGCAGTTTGATTATCGAGTATCATAGGCTCATAGCAAGTAGCGAGATGCGTGCTCATCACAAATTTTTAAGAAAATTACAATGAATAATGGGTCGAGTGGGTCGAACTCATCACCTCATTCGCTGAAGGATGCCCGGGCCGGTTTTGAGACCCAGTCCGCTCCTGGCTGAAGCTCATTCGATGGCCCACTCAGAGTATTCTCTTCATTTTAGACACACATCTTTGTTACTCAGAGAAAAGCCAAGTAAAAACACACACACACTCCACAGTGACCAAGCCAGGATGTAAACCCAGGGCTCTGTTTCTGTGAGGCCTGCTTATAACAGTTGTTGCGATTTGGCACATTGTACAGCTGAGGTGATGAATGTAAGACTTGCAAGGTAAGTTTATTTATACCTGCTAAAACTTGACTAAGATAAAAAAAAGTAGAGCTACTTACCAATCCCACAAAATGTGCTTATGGCTACTTGGCCCACTTTGATTATGTAATAAAAAGTTCAGAGTTCAGTACTTGAAAGGAGCATGGGGACCTACTTATTATAAAAGAAGAACGCAGCCAATGGATTTAATAAACACCTTCATGTCAAGTCCTGGCTCACCACAGCCTACTAAGCACTATTACTTCATTAGGTTTCTAACCACAAACCATGCCATATGGCTGATCATTTAATGATGCATATAAAATTACATGCAACGCACCCATCTTTCATAGTCCAGACCTGCAAGTGTTCAACAAGGGAAAACAAAACAGGAAATGACAGTTTTAGTAGTCACAGCATGAAGTTATGGGAAAGAGTAGTGGAAGCTAGGTTAAGAAGTGAGGTGATGATTAGATGAGCGGCATTATGGTTTCATGCCAAGAAAGAGCAGCACAGATGCAATGTTTGCTCTGAGGGTGTTGATGGAGAAGTACAGAGAAGGCCAGAAGGAGCTGCATTGCGTCTTTTTGGACCTGGAGAAAGCATATGACAGGGTGCCTCGAGAGGAGCAGTGGTATTGTATGAGGAAGTCGGGAGTGGCAGAGAAGTACATAAGAGTCATATAGGATATGTACGAGGGAAGTGTGACTGTGGTGAGGTCTGTGGTAGGAGTGACGGATGCATTCAAGATGGAGGTGGGATTACATCAGGGATCGGCTCTGAGCCCTTTCTAATTTGCAATAGTGATGGACAGGTTGACAGACGAGATTAGACAGGAGTCCTCGTGGACTATGATGTTTGCTGATGACATTGTGATCTGTAGCAATAGTAGGGAGCAGGTTGAGGGGACCCTGGAGAGGTGGAGATATGCTCTAGAGAGGAGAGAAATGAAGGTCAGTAGGAACAAGACAGAATACATGTGTGTGAATGAGAGGGAGGTCAGTGGAATGGTGAGGATGGAGGGAGTAGAGTTGGCAAAGGTGGATGAGTTTAAATATTTGGGATCAACAGTACAGAGTAATGGGGATTGTGGAAGAGAAGGTGAAAAAGAGAGTGCAGGCAGGGTGGATTGGGTGGAGAAGAGTGTCAGGAGTGATTTGTGACAGACGGATATCAGCGAGAGTGAAAGGGAAGGTCTACAGGACGGTAGTGAGACCAGCTATGTTATATGAGTTGGAGACGGTGGCACTGACCAGAAAGCAGGAGACAGAGCTGGAGGTGGCAGAGTTAAAGATTCTAAAGAATTGCATTGGGTGTGACGAGGATGGATAGGATTAGAAATGAGGACATTAGAGGGTCAGCTCAGGTTGGACGGTTGGGAGACAAAGTCAGAGAGGTGAGATTGTGTTGGTTTGGACATATGCAGAGGAGAGATGCTGGGTATATTGGGTAAAGGATGTTAAGGATAGAGCTGCATTCTGGCATTTTTATTTGCCAGGGAAGAGGAAAAGAGGAAGGCCTAAGAGAAAGTTTATGGATGTGGTGAGAGGACATGCAGGTGATGCGTGTAACAGAACAAAATGCAGAGGACAGAAAGATATGGAAGAAGATGATCCGCTGTGGCAACCCCTGATGGGAGCAGCCAAAAGAAGAAGAAGAAGTTGTCAGCTTGAATTAAGGCACTGCTAACAGTGAAAGAAGATTTAAGTTATTCAATGCAATATTATGTGATTTGGTAGGCAGATTGTCAGTGCATTTGTGTGAATTGGTTTACTTCCAGCTCACAATCTTCATTCGTGTTCTGTCAATTATGGATTTCTATCCTAGTTGCGTTTAAAGAATAATGGATGGACTTGGGGATTCTGAGCAGTTCATCCTCCGGTATGAGAGGGGGCAGTGCTCCTCTGGTTTGGCCCCAGCCTGGACACATTCAGGGTTGCCTGGAACTTGTATTGCCATCAGTGGGTGCTGTGGGGGAATACACTTCCCTGGTTTGGGAGGCTTCTGTATGACCCAAAAGTTCCATTATGCAAGGCTGTAGCTCTGGGGTCTTCCAAAAAGGGAAGCCATCTCACTTCAAGAGTTGGGTCAGTGTCAGGAGGCAGAAGGCAAAATCCAGATGGAGGAGTGTAAGGAGGTATTGCATATTGGAGACTGAGGTATGAACATTGGAAATGGGGTGGCACTGTGGCGCAGTGGGTAGCGCTGCTGCCTCATAGTTAGGAGACCCGGGTTCGCTTCCCTGCGTGGAGTTTGCATGTTCTCCCCGTGTCTGCATGGGTTTCCTCCGGGTACTCCGGTTTCCTCCCACAGTCCAACGACATGCAGGTTAGGTGCACTGGCGATCCTAAATTGTCCCTAGTGTGTTTGTGTGTGTGTACATGCCCTGTGCTGGGCTGGCACCCTGCCCGGGGTTTGTTTCCTACCTTGCACCCCGTGTTGGCTGGGATTTGCTCCAGCAGACCCCCATGGCCCTGTAGTTAGGATATAGTGGGTTGGATAATGGATGGATGGATATTTAAGATAAAATTTTATAATTTTAACATATGTGCATCTCAGGTCTTGGTTTTTACTAACAGCAGTTCCACATCATTCTTTTATCAGACCTGTTATTCACAGTAATTGCTAAGGTGTTGCAGGCTACTGGTGCATATATGATGTCACATGAGCGTCAGAGGGTTACCTTGCCAGCTCCTCCAAGGTAAGCTCTACTAGCCAGGGACACCGGGGGTGTGATCGATAACCACCTTATTTTTACTTTTCCGCCCACAGCTAAGAGATGCCCCTACCAGTCCAGGAGCTATAAAAAGTGGGTGATCGTGGAAGGTTGTTGCTCACTTGGAAGATGAAGAAAGGAAATCTGACGATAAGCCTGGCAAACCTAATTAAATGCTATAATAGCCGATGACTTATTTGATTTGTTCTTTTTCTTTGCACCATTGTGAACTTGTTCAATAATTCTTATACTGTATCAGTGAAGTAAACAGGATCGCCTGGTTGGCACATAAACATTTTCACCTGTGGTCCCGTGGTTACTATAGTGGCAACAACATCAATTAAATACCACGTGATAGTTCTACATTAGTGTAATAAGTCTTTTCTCCTGGCATACCTCCTCCTGGAATTGAAATGTTTTACGACATTATTTTTTTGTTCTTAAATTGTTAAGTGCTGAAATCTTACTTGGCACAACTGGTATTTCTTTAATTCCGCCCCTTAATATTACATTTGGTCCTTTTTAACACAGGATTACTGATAATTTTTTTGTGAGGGTTTATATCCTGCGTATATGCCAAATTCTTTATTTAATTCATTTCTAATGTGAAGACAGTAGTGTGATTTGATATGAAATAAATGTTATTCAACCCACTATATCCTAACTACAGTGTCACGGGGGTCTGCTGGAGCCAATCCCAGCCAACACAGGGCGCAAAGCAGGAAACAAACCCCGGGCAGGGCGCCAGCCTACCGCAGGGCAAGTCTTTCAATATGTTTACATAAATGTTTTAAGTTATATACAATTCCAGGAGTAGCAGAAAATAACTCCAAAGTTACATACATGGTATGGTAAAAAAAAAAAAAAAAGAAAAGCAGAACTTCCAAATGGGTCCAATTCAATGCAGTTAATGTGAAGGCTAAATCTGCCCCATAGCTTTCTAGTTCTGTTTCTAAATTCCTCCTGTTCCTGGGTTCATTCATGAAAGGGCAAGAGTTCTTTTTGACATAGAGAATCGTTGAACCTTTAGGAAGGCCCATAGGAATAAAAAATCAAAAAAGAGATCTCCTTAACGTCTTTTTGGTTTCTCCTAGACAACAACAAGATCAGAAAGAAATAAAAGGGAGATGTTTTCTTATGTCTCATGCTTCTCAGATTTTCTACCTGTGAAAAATAGAAGAAGGGGCCTAAGTTGCCTCGAAAGCTGGCATATTCTAATTTTTAACTTAATCTCATTTTTAGTTAGCCAATAAAAGATGTCATTTTGCTTGACTTCTCACTACATTCATAATGGCTAACACAGTACGTCACCCTAGTACTACCTGTGGAAAAAAAAAATAACCCAGTCTCCTCTTGAGCTTCAGTAAAGATTTCACCAGAGTCACACGATGGGCTCACATCCTCCAAGTAGTGTCTTGATATTTTTATTCCCAATTTTAAAGTATTTGCATTGTGTTCTCAGTAGTACACCGTGAAATGATTGGACATTCGTTTGTGGTGATAAGATAATATGATTACAAAATTGTAGTCATACTATTACTTGCTCGTACTCCAATTAGACCAAAGTCATACTGGAAAGCTAGCCAGGAAGTGTGCAATGGTGGTTAAAGCTTTGGGCTTCAAACCCTGAGGTTGAGGGTTCAGATCCCACTTCTGACACCATTATGTGACCATGTGCAAGTCACTTCAGTTGCCTGTGTTTCAATGTACAAGGGGTGTTCAGTTATAAACAGGACTTTTCATGCTCTGTTCTTATAAATAGTGCAAGGTAGATGTGACTCATTAGACAAACACACGCATATATGAACTTGTCGTTAGTAGAGCTAGCTGCTTTTTCCCCCACTTCCTGTCAGTTGTAACCAACATGTCAGAGCAGGAGGTACACAGTAGTGCTGTGCATTGCATTTTTATTCAATTTTTGACAAATGAAGGAGTCATTCCATCTCAGATTTATTCGAGACTTAAAAATCAGTTTGGGGATCAGTGTCACTCTCTCTCTCTCAGTCTGGAGTGTATGATTGGTGCAAGTCATTCAGAGAGGGACTATCATCTCTTTGGTCCACTTAAGTAATTTTTAGGAGGGAAGAAGTTCAAGCTGAATGAGGAGGTTATTGACGCTGTGTAAAAATGGGCCAACATGCAGTCAAGAGACTTCCACTCTTCGGGGATTTAGGAGCTTCCTGAGCACTGGAACAAGTGGATTGCAGTGGCCGTAGACTACATAGAAAAACAGTGTGTAAATCATTTCATTATGTTCAATAAATAAAGCATAGCTTATAAATTCCTTTTTATATCTGAATGCCCCTAGTAACTGATCAAAGCTCAAATGTTTTAAGACACCATGAATAAAGGTGTCAGTCCAATAAAAAGCAAAAACAAATATGAAGTCTTGGAAGAGATTCTAGGATTCCCCCGGAAGAGCTAGAAGAAGTGGCTGGGGAGAGGGAAGTCTGGGCATCTCTGCTCAAGCTACAACTCCCGTGACCCGATCTCGGATAAGCGGAAGAGGATGGATGGCTGGAAGAGACTAAAACAACACCAGAAAGAGATCTAACAAAATATCACATGCTTTTCAAACCAAATTCTCAATTTTGACTCCTTTCTCCTCAGTTGTATCTCGTGTCTCCTTTTTGTCTAAAGCTGTTAACATGAGGAGAAACATCTGTGACAAAGTTGATTCTTAAATTAAACATAAATCTCAAAGCCATCAAAGATCTACCTTTGAGCAGTAAAATGTTCCTCTGGAAGATGGCCTGACATGCATATGTGAGGAGGTTGTCCCCTTATTGAGGTAGGGCTCGGCGTAATCCTCCCCCTGGACATTCAAAGGACATTTTTCACTCAGTTAATCCCTTAAGATAATTGTTATTTGTGTATTCATGTTTTGTACTGTAATCTGTGAGTATAGGGGTGCCCTGCAGCACGGGATTTGTATTAATTAGCCATTTTATTTGTGAATAATAATCATTCTGCTTTTGTTGGTGTTCTCTGTAACTTGTGTGATTAGTAGGGAAGTCGTGTTGGTCACTCATGCTCTGGATCATTTATTAATTTCTTTTATTCTTTTTATTGCCGCTCTAGTGATCAATAGCGTATATTATAATCATGCTGTCCCAGGACGGGAAAAGGGTCTTGAAGCGTGATACAGTGTTAAAGGGTCTTTTTCTGTTGATCAGTGTCAAAAAAGACAATTAAAATCTACTGCGATTCAATGTTGTATAACAATAAAACGTGAAAATCTCTCAAGGAAGTAAATACTTTATATAGGCACATCATATCATTTATACATGCATGGTGGCCTGAAGAGAAGCCAAAACAGACTAAGAAATGCACTTGTTAGCAAGTGTGCATTATGACACCCGCACCTCCTCTCAATTTCAGTTCTTTTCTTCCTAAAGGTCAGGAAAACAATAAAGGCCACCCAAGTCAAACCAAACACCCAGCAGGTGTGCACTCTCAGTAAACTACATTTTACATATGCAGCACTTTCAAGTATGAGGTTTCTTTTTTTTTTTCTCTCTGTTCTTTGAGTTTCCTTGAAAGCCCACTGCGGCAAAATATGCATTCTCACACATGGCGATGTCTACATGTAAAGAAAAAATTAGCCCAAAGCAAAGATTTCAAAAGGATGATTCACAAGTCAAGGAAACAATAAAATGTACTGATGGCCTCCACGTGATACTTGGAGCTTTCGACAGCTTGCAGGTTTTTGCTGATCAATAGGCCAGCAAAACAAACAAGAACCAGTTTTGGTCTGGGTTTACTCAGGCGCCAAATTACTTGTGTCTGCATTCTGCGCTGCATAATTTGGATAAGATCCAGTGCTTTAAGATCTGTAGATCTGAGATGCGTTCCAAAATGAAGTGATGTGTGAATTGTCAGGGTCCCCATGTGAGACACTAATTCACCTAGATGAGACTGAGCTGATGAGTGAAATTAGGATGAAGTGAACATTTTACAATTAAAATAATTTTTATATTTAATCACGCTTCATTTGTCAACTCCCCCGTCATGCACTATGGGCCAGCCACTTCGTGTTTCTGCCACTCGCGTATGTGGATTTCACTTTCACCAAACAACAAATCTTTTAATTCTTGCAGATATGCCTCTTCACTGGGAGGAAACACTACTTTTCCCTGATGGCAACACAAATTAGATGATCTAAAAGTCTCCGATTTAAAGTTTAAATCCGAACAATATCTACAAACTTCTGTCATATCACCAATGTCCATATATTCAATCTTTTTTTGCTGTTCCGTTATTTCACTGAGTAATAATTTCCGTTTGTTTGTGCTAATTCGATCTTTAATATCATTTTTTTTAGACTTTTGAATTTTATTACTTTCATTATCCCTAAGCTGCTCTGCATGTGTATTGCACCAATGTTTTCTAAATCTCTTTACGACGTTCTACTTTGTCTTCTACTCTTTGTCTTTTATTTCCGGCCCCGGGCGTGGATAAATCTCTTGGCACAAAGTCTCATCTCGTGGGAAATGAAATTATCTCTCTGAAAAAGTCACGTCTCATCCCAGGCTAAAAAGTCTCGTCTCATCCCAGGATTTTTTTTATATAATAGAGAAATATCAGTCAGTATCCAACCCACTATATCCTAACACAGGGTCACTGGGGTTTGCTGGAGCCAATCCCAGCCCGCATAAGGCAGGAACAAATCCCCAGGCAGGGCGCCAGCCCATTACAGGACTCACACACACACACACACACATCAAGCACACACTAGGGACAATTTAGGATGGCCAATGCACCTAACCTGCATGTCTTTGGACTGTGGGAGGAAACCAGAGCACCCGGAGGAAACCCACGCAGACATGGGGAGAACATGCAAACTCCACACAGGGAGGACGCGAGAAGTGATCCCAGGTTTCCTGACTGCAAGGCAGCAGCGCTACCACTGCGCCACCCTAGAGAAATATCATAGACCATTTAATCATGGGGTTCCAGGAAGCAGAGAGAATGCAAAGATCTCTCCATGAAAAGTAAATAGGTCCTTTGGAACAAACCAAAAAAAAAAAATACAAATTAAGAGGATTGAATTTTCTCCAGACAGAATTCTCATTCCATTATAGCAGAACTCATCCATAAGTGCCTGTTGCTCTGTCCCTCTTGCTGAGTCTGTTATTTCTATATTTTCTATGCACTTTCTCCTTCTTCATTTCCATTATCTTTTGATGGCTCACAGTTTATCTCCCTAATGATGGATAAGGTATTGTGGTGCAATGTGATCACTCATACAGGAGGCTACACTTAACAGAAAGAAAGAGACCAAGCACATCAGGTAACATTGTCATGTCCAGATCCGACGTTAACTCAAAGAGGTCATTACTAGCTCAACTATTTCCAGTGGATGTCTGCTTTCTTCAACAACAATGACAATGAAATAGCTCTCTGTCTGACCTGCCAAGAGATGTGGCCAGATGTGTGCTTAAATAATACCTTTGCCCTCCTCACTTTGAAACGATGCTTCTGTGGTGACTCATCTGGTACAGTTTCAGGCAGTTTCAGGCTGATCAGTTACAAGTTTGCTGCTTAAAGCAGAGCCGGCTCAGTCAAGTCTGCAATTAAAGTGGAGACCCCCTAGTGAGCAGCACAAACTGTGGAGCGGTGCAATGGAAGAGCCCAGACTTTGGTAGTAGAGCAGTGAGATGCAGCTGGCATTGCATAACACAATTTAGAGTCCTTTAATTCCATTGAAATGTGTAACCATATTTACTACTTTCATTCCTTTTGACTTTCATCAGCTTCCTTCCACGTATCAGGGTATACTTTTCTACAGCAAATTTCTGAAGTGAAATCCCTAAAAAAATCTAACACAACACTTACTGTGCAGAAATGATATCTGATAATGTCTTTTGGTGGTTTATGCTGTGGAAGGTGTTAAATAGCACAAAATAAAGTGACTGATTGAAATCCTTTGCCTTCCCAGTACAATTAAAGTCTCCCTGCTCTTCTCCTACAAACTTGCCTCTTATCACAGGCCAGCAGCTTACAGAAAGAATTAGGAGTCATAGTAGACTCTAAGCTATCAACTTCCTGACTGTTCAGAAGCTATTAAGAAGGCCAACTGAATGTGATGTTATATAGCGCCCTGACGTACAGAGTACAAGTCCAAGGAGGAGCTGCTCAAGCTTTATCACGCACTGGCGAGGCCTCATCTGGAGTACTGGGTGCAATTTTGGTCACCAGGCTACACAAAGGACATAGCAGCACTAGAAAAGGTCCAGAAAAGAGCAACTAGGCTGATTCCAGGGCTACAGGGGATGAATTATGAGGAAAGATTAAAAGAGCTGAGTCTTTATCGTTTAAGCAAAAAAAGATTAAGAGGTTACATGACTAAAGTATTTAAAATTATGAAGGGATTTAGACAGGTAGATCGAGATGGCGACTTTAAAATAAGTTCATCAAGGACATGGGGACTCACTTGGAAACTTGCTATGGGTAAAATATTAAGAGTTTTTTCTTTACAACTTAAAACAAAGGCACATGGAATGAGTTACCAAGTAGTGTGGTAGACAGTAACACTTTGGGACTTTCAAAATTCAACTTGATGTTATTTTAGAAGAATTAAGTGGATAAGACTGGCAAGCTTTCTTGGTCTGAATGGCCTGCTCTTATCTGGATTGTTGTAATGTTCTAAATGTTCAGCCCATTTACACAGAGCTGTCAATTTTAAATTAAACAAGACAATGAACTTTAACTATAATAACAGTTAAATGATAAGTCTGGTATTTTTCAAGTTAGAGTTATTTTACTTTCTTGTATAGGCCTAATAAGTATAGTGAAAGTATTGATGTCGAGATTTTGATGAAGAATTCATAGCCCTAGTCAGAAAATACCATTTTTGGAATTATGTCTTTGTGTCTGTGTTTGTTTAAACATAATAACTTGAGTACGCTTTCACTTAGGTCAACCAAATTTTGCATACATGCGGTACAAAATGTAGATTTCTATCAACTGTTGTGTTATTTCCGCTAACTGGAAGTGGTACTTTACCTTTTATTCATGCAGCTGCAGCGTCCGATTTATTCAACTTTACTTTTATAATATTGTTCAATATATTATTAATTTGATTGGATTTGTTGTTAATGGTTCTTTAATGTACATAATATAAAAATATAATCCTACTCCTCAAATATCCGTCCTCATATCTGAGTACAGTATACGAGAAAGTCATGGGGACACCACTCCTGATTTTTTTCACAGTCATTGTGTAGCTGCGTTTGTCCACAGTTTCCAAAATTTTGCAGCTTCAACTTATTTCATACTTATAGAATGATTCTGGCAATATTGGGAGGTGTATGCAAATAATTCCACAGTCCAAGTAAAAGTTTTAGTAAAATTCAATGCAAAAACAATTCACACAAACAATGATATTACAAACAAAGGAAGGGTTCTAGTATAAGATGTTTAAGGTTTAGGTATCTTCTTACATTTCTTTAAATTCCTATTCCACACTTGCAGGACGCAGGTCAGGGCATGCGTTCATTTGGTCAGAAAATGTTATGCCATTGTTCTATTTTTTTTTAATTATTTGATTAAAATAACATTCTATGTGACCAAGTTTAACTTATACAACAAAGAAGATAACTTTACCTACTATCAAGTCGAATGTAACAAAACAGAATTCAGCCCCCCTAAATGTTCTGTTTGAAAGTCAATTTAACTTCTAGTGCTTCTAATATAGAGACTGTGTTCCTAACTGGCTAATTAACAGTCTGTTATTACAGATAGACTTAAGAAAGCTCTGGTACATGTGGTAGTTCTATTATCACAGATAGTTTCTAGAAATTTTGAAATGTAGCTAAAATTAAGTCTCTTTTATCAACCACAGACCTGGGGCCTCATGCATAATGCCGTGCGTAGAATTCACACTAAAACATGGCGTACAGACAAAAGCAGAAATATTCGTATGCACAAAAAAATCCAGATGCATAAATCTGTGTGTACACCAACTTCCACGTTCTTCATAACTTTTCACGCTACATAAATCCTAGTCAGCGTGAAAAGTAACATAAGTGCACGCGCCTGCTGCCACTCTCCAACTCCTCCCAGAATTACGCCTCTTTGAATATGCAAATCAATATAAATAGCCCTTAAGCTCAGCATTCTGTGAAAAGGCAATGGAAAAAGCAAGAGGGGAAATAGAAGAATTTCAGCGAATGCCAAGTGGAGGCAAGGAAAAACTTACTATTTGTTGGTTTAAACAGTGGTATAAACAACAAAAGGAAGTTGATCGAGTGACATAGAGTGTTGGAGAAACTCGAAAGCTCAAATTCACAAAGTCGCACAGTGCCCAAAATAAAAAAGATGTTGTCAGATATCAAAGTCGCAGTGAAAAGGTGAGTTGTAGCCCACTGTCTGATTGTCATATAAAAGCTTATTAGGGTACAGAGAAAAGAAAAAAAATAGGGACACAGTGGGGAAAAAAGCTTGAAATGTCAACTTTAATCTCAAAATTTTCACTTTAATCACATAGTTTATTTTGTCATTAAAGAAGAACATCATAAACTTTATCTTAAAATCGTTTAATTTACTAGTTTCTCAAATCCCATCGTAACTAAAGTAGCATATTAAATGCTTTGTTTTGTATGTGTTCTTCTCTGTGTGTGAATCACTACGTGTTTCTTATACGGGCTTTCTCTTCCTCCGGCTGGGCACAGAATCCATTACATTCATGATATTACAGCTCTCTGAATAATTTAAATACTGAGATGTATACTTGATATAATTTTCATGATGATAGGAAATAAAGTATGTTATTAAACATGGGAACATGGTGGCACAGAGAGAGTGATGAGCCGGCGCCCGGTCCAGAGATACTTCATGCCTCATGCAAGATGCTTGCTGCACCGTGCACGACCTTCAATGAAATAATTTATTGCAGCAGTACTGTCTCTTTCAAACGTACTAACCTTCAATCCCTTTCCTTACTTTTCTTTCTCCAAATACCCAATTGCCACACAATCAGCTCTGTAATAGACGTTAAGCCATCTGTAAGCTGAGAAAGCTGATTCTTCAAAACTTTTAAGGAACATTGAAATATCTTCATAGTATATGTTTAATTATTCTATCCATCTATTCATCTACTATCGTGCCAGCCCCAGCAAGAATACAGCATGAGGCAGGAACAACAGGGCGCCAGCTCCTTGCTAGCACTGCGACACCGTGTCCTCACATTTTTAATTATTAACAATACATATTAGTTAAATGAAGTTAAAGTTTTATCTATATAATATAATAAATATATTTTGCTGTGTTTTATCTTAAAAATGATATCATATGTAAATACGTGCTTTATAAAGTGGCTCAGGTTGTACAATATTATAACTGTATCTGAAGTTTACAGTGAGGTAATTGTACTTATAAGTACAAACAGTTCTACAAGGAGCACTTGATGGACTGATTGAGTGCGCTTAGAGTTCTTGGGATGAGACTGTTTCTGAACCGCGAGGTCTGTACATGAAAGGCTCTGAAGCGTTTGCCGTATGAGAGCAGTTTAAATAGGCAGCATGGCTGAAGCAGCGTGTGCTTGATGCTGTATACCGATAATTATCTTTCCGATCAGCTGCTGTAGGGCTGTGATTCCACACTCAGATACAGTGATATAAATACTCCGAGTGGTGCAGTGAGAGTAATATGGAAAAAGATGATCCGATGTGGCAACTCCTAACGGGAGCAGCTGAAAGAAGAAGAAGGTGCAGTGAGAGTAACAACGCTAAAGCAGTTATGGTATTTGGAATAGTTTGGCTATTCCGTGGACCATTACATTGTTACAGTCAGGTGCCTTAAACCAGCGTTTCTCAACCTTTAAGTATTTGCGACCCGAGTTTTCATAAAAGTTTTAATCGCGCCCCCCCAATGTTTTTTTGAAAGGAGCCCACTAATACCAATTTGTTCTTTTTTAATTAATGATATATCATAGATGCATATTTTATTATACCTACTTAACTTTTATCAACATTTATCTAACTCTAGATTTATTTTTCTAGTATCAGAAAGTAGTTTAAGTTAATTTGTTTTGGTTTCAATAGATGTATTTTTCATACTTTTGATTCTTGTTTTCTTTATTCACATCTTCGCGCCCCCTTTTTTGTTACATCGTGCCCCCCTAGGGGAGCCCGCCCCACAGTATGAGAACCACTGCCTTAAACTAATAAACAATATGCGGTTAATTTCAGTGTATATGATAAAGCCGCATCAGGGATGTGAATCTAAAAAAGAAAGGGAAACCACACAGGAACAGTAGCACTGCTTTGACGCTGGGTGCTGCCAGTTTGTAAAACCGAGCAAAGAACTTGCGTACGGCAGGGTTTGAGCTAGCGTGAAAATGTGTGTGGCTTTACGCCAAGTTTAGTTTTTATACATCGTGATTTGAGCGTGGAAACGGGAGTAAGCAACATTTTTGTGAGCACACACAATTTATACATGAGGCCCCTGGAGATTCTTATCCATGCTTTTGTCTTTAATAGGTTTGGTTTCTCTAACTCTCTACACACAGTTATGGCTATGAAGCCTATTGTTGTGTTGGCACTTACAATTGAGGGGGCAAAAAAGATAGATTTGAAACAGCTTGCTCTCTTTCTCTGCCCACCCTTGCCCCCTGTCCTCCATTTTACCTCCCCAAGTGAGGCTAGACTAAGTCCCAGTCCTATGACATGCCCAGAGACAGATCATGTCCAAAACAAAACAAGCCCCCAAGTAGTGTAGAAAGATTAAAGTAAAGATATCTGTTGGTAATACAGTCCAATACTATAAACCTAGAATATAATCTTAAACATTTTCAAAAGAATAAAACCAGGTAATGATGTTAATCGATACCCACTGTGAAGAAGCTGTACAATCCTAAAATAGTAAAAAAAATTTAAAAAAAGCCTTACGCATTTATGACGCATCCTTGTGGTAAGAAAATGAAACTAGAAAAACTTACTTTATCATGGATTCTTGGAACTACTGTTCTTGAGATAAGAATTATTTTCCTCTTCTCTTGTCTGATTACAAGTTATGACCACCCCTATAACAGCCTATACTTTTCTTTCCACAAGATTTTGGAGTGTGTCTGTGAGAATCTGTGTCTATTCAGGCAAAAGACATTTGTAAGGTCAGGTACTGATGTTGGACAAAAAGATTTGACTAGCAAACTGTATCCCAGTTCATCTCAAAGGTGTTCAATATCATTTAAATCAGGGCTCTGTGCAGGTTACTTGAATATATTAATGTCTTTGTAGACGTGGTTTGGTTGCCATTGGGCAGAGCCATGATAAAACAGAAAAGGGCCTTCACCAAAACATGGCCACAAAGTTGGAGGCACACAATTGTCTAAAATATCTTTGTATGCTATAATATTAACAGTACCCTTCGCTGGAACCGAGAGGTCTACCCAAACCCTGAAAGAAAGCATTGGGTCATCATAGCTTTGCCACCAAACTTTGCAGTGACTACACAGTCCAGAAGATAACGTTTTCCTGGCATGAACCAAACTCAGATTCATACATCAGACTAGCAGATAATGAAGCGTGATTCATTACTCCAGACAACAGGTTTCCATTACTCCAATGGTAGTGCACTTTACTCCAATCCAGCCGACTCTTGATATTGCACATGGTAATCTTAGACTTGTGTGGAGCTGCCCGGGCATGACAACCCATTTCATTAAACTCCTGACAAGCCCTTGTGCTGATACTGCATCGAGAAGTGGTTTAGAACTCTATGATTAGTTCTGAGTGCCCTGTCAGAGGACAATGAAGACTACATGACTTTGAGCTTGATTTTGTGCTCCTGTTAACAAAGAAGCACTTGAACTTAGTCATTTACAGGAGAGTCCATATACTTTTGGCCATACAGATATATATTAACATATATTTCGGAACAAAGGAGTTTAAGTCTACTTAATATATGAGGGTGAGGGGAACCAAAAATTCTTGGAAATTATTCAATAGCATGGGAGTAGGATGTAGTTTTGAAATATATTGTTACGTATTGAATGCCTGCAGTCTGGATAAACACTGCATCAAGTGGTGTCGTGCTGAATTGATTGAGTGCGTATTTCTGGCATTTGTGCTACAATGGTGCAGATGAGACATGGGCAATTTTTTTTTTCTTCAAGCCACCATGACAGATTTTCAAGAGACAATGATGAGCACATTTTTTAACATTGACAGAATTGGTTATAACTAGTTTGTTCCCCATGAACAGGATTTTAATCAGTGACATTACATTGAGCTGCTGGAATCTCTAAGGAAAAACATCTGTAATAAAATGTAAGGAAAAGTGGCACACACAAATCTGAATTTTGCTCCATGACAGAGCACCTGTACACACCACATTGTCAGTCAAAGTGGCTGTGGCTTCACACCTTCTGTTTGGGCCAGGACTTGCACCCTGTGACTTCTCTTTGCTCCTGAAATTAAAACTGATACTGAAGGGAGGATTTGCTACTATGATAGAAATCCAGAAAAGAATCTAGACAAGGCAACAGAAGAGCGATATATGGGAAACCATACAGGAACGGAGTGGGTTGCATCTCAAGAGGAGTATTTTGAAGGTTACTAAAAAGGAACTACTATACATTTTATAATTTTTTTTTAATAATTTGGAACTTTTTGGGTACCCTCTCATATATAGTATGACCTGTTAAAGCCCATTGAGACATTCCTTGTGTGATTTTGGCCTATTCAAGAAATAAATTGTTGGTGTTATTTATACACTTTTACTTCTGACTTTATATTTTCTAAGTTGACCGCATATATGTCAAAATCCATTATGTTTTTTAAATAATAAGAAAAAAACCAGTAAAATAAACATAATATTACTCCTATTGTAAGCACAGGAGAGAAAACAATAAATAAATAAACTGAATTAAAATGACACTGCTTTCCAATCCAGACTAGGAGTATGTCCTGCTGTCAGATATCACTGTAAAGAGGTTTTCCTTTAACTTCTAGGAGTCAGCATGGCGACTTGACTCTCCATTTGCACCAAAATAGGGCAGCGAGCTGTGATCCACTTGGATGTATTAAAGGTCTTCCAGGGGGAAAAATCCTTGCTGGTTTGTCAGAATCATGGTATGAACTCTGCTAATGTTGTCATAAGTAGTGTACATGGCCGGGCATCCTGCTCCTCTTTTGTGCTTAACACTTACTTGTCCGACCATTTTTGAACTTCTCAATTCATTAGCAAACACTCTATTATTGCAAAATACTATCTACATATTATGCAGAAAGCATTTTTGACACACCTTCAGCCCATAAAAAGTGAATTATTACTTGCTGCTCTTTGGTACAAACAATGAGCAGAGCATCCATGTTTACTTGTAGAAAACAACATGAGAAACAGACTGATCAAGGCTGACACTTTACCGCTTTTGATCAGAGACCCACCATATATCCATATGTGTGTGGGGAAAGTGGTACAACCTACCTAAACAAAATGATCAGAAAATGACAGGTAGCCATTGATTGAAACTCATTGGTGGCCCTGCCTTATTAGGCTACACAAACGAATGGCAGGGTAGATAACAAAAAACACCACGTACAAGTAAAATCTTTTTACATAACACAAAAAGTTAAAAGATTAATAACACAATATTAGATAGATCTAACACATATAGGAAAAGAATTAATAACAAAATATTTAAAAAAAGGTTAAAAAAATAACCAGATAACGCACACAAAAACTGGCAGAACCGTGACAATGACCTTCTCAATTAATAAACCCAATGGAGCAATATGGCAGATTATAAAACATGATCAGGCACAGTACTTCTTATATCCTTTAGCAAGACACAAGTTGATGGATTGTAAAGCAGAATGTAATGTAATGTAGAATGGTGGTCTCTCTTTATATATTTCGCATGCTTCATAATGTCAATGGTAATTCAAGAACTGCAGCTGTGATTTAGAGTTGGACACTTCCTTTATTCATTAGCCAATCAGATCCCTGGTGTCTTATTTAGGTTGACGAGCCCCTTGTTGCAGTCCCCTTACTGCTCTTTGTTCATTGTTGTCAATCGCTCATTATGTTCTCCACTCTCCCTTTCTTTGCACAGAGGGAGAGGAAGGCTTAGCAAATTCCATCTTAATTACCCTCCATGCTGAAGTTTGACGTAAGCTCTGTAAAAGCTGACAGGAAGCGGGCGTGGACTTGTGACTAAAAGGAATTCACCTTTTTTTAAATCTATTCTTCCTGAGGCTTAATGGGGAGAGAAAGCCCAAGTGAATATTCAGGACAATGCAGGTGGCCAAAGCTGGGATATAACCCTCAAATTGTCAATGATGGCCTCTGGATCTGTATGGATACAAGCAGCCATATTTCACTTCCTAATGTAGCCTGTAATACTTCATATTTTTGTGTTTTCTAGTGTACAGTTTTGTCAGTATTGGAGTTCATGGCTATAAAAAGAATAAAACTCTGTTTACTGTAACAATAAACTGGTGTGCATGTTACAGCCCTGGAATAGCATGGTATATGCTGAAAGATTTATGAGTTGGTCTTAATAATGATAGATAGATAGATTGATAGATAGATAGATTGATAGACACCATATGACAGATAGATAGATAAATAGAGTGAAAGGCACTACATAATAGATAGATAGATAGATAGATAGATAGATAGATAGATAGATAGATAGATAGATAGATAGATAGATAGATAGATAGATAG
>JANRMT010027041.1:23930313-23969855 GCA_026402145.1 Polypterus bichir lapradei
ATAGTAATAATTTGTTACTAACCCTCACCTATTCTGTTTCTCTTCTCAAACTCCACTCCTGGAGGGCCACAGTGGCTGCAGGTTTTAATTCTTTCCCTTTTCTTAATTAGTGACCTGTTTTTGCTGCTAATTAACTTCTTTTGAATTAATTATAATTGACTTGCACTTGAAGGCTCAAACACTCTTAATTGTTTCTTGTTCCTTAATTAGCTGCTAAATCAACTGGTGTCCATCATACAATATCTGAATATAAAGAAAGATGAAGGTGTCAGGAATGTCTATCTGCTCAGGTCCACTTGACCTTTTAACAGCCCTCTTAGAAAAGAGAGAGTCAACAATTTCAGAAATGTCTGCTATTGCACAATAAGAGCAGCAACAAGCCATGGAATTAAAGAACGGATTTAATCAACAACAAGTATCAGCGCCTAATGAAGCAATTGCTTGGAGTGAAATTGGTTGGAGTTTGTAGCCCTGACTTAGGTGGTCTTCTGTTGGCTCACTCACTTCACATTTCATTTCTGTTTGGGTGCCATGTAAGGAAAGAAATGAAGCAATTCAAAGGAGCGGTAAAGAAATTCAGGGGACCAATTTAAAAAAACAAGTCAATTAAAATAAATTCAAAAGAAGCAAAAACAAGTGCCTAATTAAGAAAATGGTTAGAATGAAAACCTGCAGCCACTGGAGCACTCCAGGAATGGAGTTTGAGAACCCTGGTCTAAAACTTGATTGGAGTCCATCTGCAGCAATTTTTATTGATTTGATAGACTTTATTAATCCCTCAGGGAAAATTATTTTTACACATGAACTTTGGAGGTCAGAGCACTGGGTCAGCCATTGTACAGAACCCTTGGAAAAAATTTCATATTGAGGGGCCTTGCAGTATGCAGTAGAATCCCTGCTGGATTTGAACCAGCAACCTCCCAGATACCAGCACAGATGCTTAGCCACAAAGACCACCACTCTGATTATTAGGTCATTAGACATCATTTAGAAAAAACACACATCTTTGTAAATAAGGTCCCATAAATTACAATGCCTGTCAGGACAAAAACCAAGCCATGATGTCCAAAGAACTCTCTGCAGACCAAATTCAGGTGAGACGAAGATCAAGACAAGGGCATAAAACCATGTTGAAACCTTAAGAGTGTTCCCCAGAGCACATTGTCTCAAAAAGTATGAGGTGGAAGATGTTTCAAACTGCCAACCACTCTTTCTGAGTAACTGAGCAAGAAGGACCTTCAAGAACCCAATGGTCACTGTGACAGAGCTTCAGAGGTCCTATGCCAGTGGTTCCCAAACTCAATCCTGGGGACCCACTGCGGCTACAAGTTTTTGTTCCAACCAAATTCACAATCGGTGATAATAATTGATAACAACTGATCTCATTTAATTAGCTGGTCTTTTTTATTCTTCTCTTATTCTGCATTCATATTTATAAGACATTTAGAAATAATTCTATTTTTTTCTAAATCTATAAATGCTTAACTCTCTTGTTGTGTTCCTATTATTTTCCCCTTTTCCCTAATAGTGACAATTAGCAACCAGCAGAACTGATGCCCAGGTTGAGGAAAGCAGCAACGACGTCAGTGTCAGACTCACTAATTACTAAATAATCAATTACATAACCAGAACACGTGGAAAAGCAGAATGCAAATTAGGTTGAAAATAGTTTAATAAAAATCTGCCAAACTTAGTTTGTAATTTCTGCATTGACTCCAAAACACAGAAACTGGGAAATAACGACTCACTTAATTAGGCTAAGAGTCCAATGAAAAACGGAAGTTGGTTGGAACAAAAACCTGCAGCCACAAGGGGGTCCCCAGGACCGAGTTTTCTAAGATAAGAGAACTTTTCAGAAGGACAACCAAGTCAGCAGCACTCCATCAATCAGACATTAATGGTAGAGTGTCTAGCTCCTGCTTGGAGTTTTCCAAATGGCATTTAAAGGTCTCTGAGAGCTGGAGGAAAAAGGTTCTCTGGTCTAATGGGGCGAAAATTGAACCTTCTTTTTTGATTTTTTTTTTTAATTATCTTTTTCTGAACTTTCAGTTTTTGAATTAACACATACCTTTGAAATTTTACAGCAGGATCCCAAGCACTATGTCTGGTGAAGACCAGGCACTACTCATCACCTGTCTAATACCATCACTATGGTGGTGTGAACATCATGCTAAGGGTGGTGCTTCTCAGTTGTGGGGATGAGGGAGACTGGTCAGAATTAAGGAAAGGATGAATGCAGCTAAATACAGAGAAGTTTTTCAAGAAAAGTGCACACGCCCTCTGTCTGGAGTGATGGTTCACCTTCCAGCATGACGATGACCCAAAATCTACAGCCACAGCAACGATGGAGTGTCTTGTGAATGTGAATATTACTTTTAAATATCCTCTATGTGTGTGACCAACGTGTTGTATAAAGTTGTTCAGTGTCTTTAATACCCCGTGCTAATCTGGCTGTCCCGTTTTTCCTCCGGGATGCAATAATTTTGCTACTATTTTCATTTTGTTATAAGACCTCCAGTTGCGTTTGTGACATCATGATCGCGACTTTCTAAATTTATGCCAGTGTTAGTATGCATTATCCGCCAGTGGATAAGTAACGTCTTGTTTTTTATAGCATAGTTTATTTTCTAAGTAAGTCTAGGAGTAGGCATGTTTTTAGTGTTTGACTCTCATTATGATGACACCGACTCTCTCGAATCAATAACACAATGTCTTACTGGTATTTCTGAATGGATGAATAGTAATTTTCTCAAGTTAAATAAAGAGAAAACTGAAATTGTATTGATTGGCAAAAACGGATTAAGTGAGGTTATCAAAAATAATCTTGACGCATTAGGATTAGAAGTTAAAACCGAAGTAAAAAACTTAGGGGTAACCGTTGACTGTAACCTGAATTTTAAATCACATATTCTTCAGACCACTAGGACTGCATTTTTTCACTTAAGAAACATAGCAAAAGTTAGACCTCTTATATCATTGAAAGATGCTGAGAAATTAATTCACGCTTTTGTTTTCAGTAGACTAGATTACTGTAACGCACTCCTCTCAGGACTACCCAAAAAAGACATAAATCATTTGCAACGAGTGCAGAATGCAGCTGCTAGAATCCTAACTCGGAAAAGAAAATCTGAACACATCTCTCCAGTTTTAATGTCACTACACTGGTTACCTGTGTCTTTCAGAATTGACTTTAAAATTCTGCTTATAGTTTACAAAGCCTTAAATAATCTCGCTCCATCTTATATATCGGAATGTCTGACACCCTATATTCCAAATCGTAATCTTAGATCATCAAATGAGTGTCTCCTTACAATTCCAAAAGCTAAACTTAAAAGAAGTGGTGAGGCGGCCTTCTGCTGCTATGCACCTAAAATCTGGAATAGCCTGCCAATAGGAATTCGCCAGGCTAATACAGTGGAGCACTTTAAAACACTGCTGAAAACACATCACTTTAACATGACCTTTTTATAACTTCACTTTATCTTAATCCTGATACTCTGTATGTTCAATTCATCACAATAACTATTCATGGTGGCACTAAAATCCGTACTGACCCCTACTCTCTCTTCTGTTTCTTTTTCCGGTTTTTCTGTGGTGGCGGCCTGCGCCACCACCAACTTACTCAAAGCACCATGATGCCCCAGCATTGATGGACTAAAAGCCAGAAGTCCACGTGATCATCATTATCATCATCATCAAGTCCTTCCGTGAAAACCATAAATACAAAGAGGACTGTTTCATTTATGTTAGGTAGATTGCCCAGAGGGGACTGGGCGGTCTCATGGCCTGGAATCCCTGCAGATTTTATTTTTTTTCTCCGGCCGTCTGGAGTTTTTTTTTGTTTTTTTCTGTCCCCCCTGGCCATTGGACCTTACACTTATTCTATGTTAATTAATGTTGACTTATTTTATTTTCTTACTGTGTCTCTTATTTTTCTATTCTTCATTATGTAAAGCACTTTGAGCTACATTTTTTTGTATGAAAATGTGCTATATAAATAAATGTTGTTGTTGTTATTATGCTCACAATGTTTGGTTAAAGTCTTTCCTTCTGATTCCTGGTTGCTTGGTTATTTTTGGATCATTCTGCTTCGGCCCATTTCTGTCTCTGATTCCATTATTATGTCTTGGTTTTTTTGCTCATTCACAATAATCCTTGAACTATACGTGTCTCATGACACAGAGTTAACTGAACATTGACATCTTATACTCTAGTACTCTGGAATATCCAATAAATTAGCTGTCAGCTATCAGTTAACCTCTTTACCGATGGATTTGAACATCAAATGGGCTGTAAAAACTGTGCTAAAAGCGTTAGTCTCGAGTGTCACTCGAGCAACGGAATTGATGCATCTTGTGTAAGTGTTAGACTAAAGATTTCTCAGGCTGTAAAAGTACTAACAGCATTAGTGCTGTGCGTTACTCAGGAAATGGTATAGATGTGTCTTGCGTAAGCGTCAGGCCCAAGTGTTATCCAAGCAATGATGTAGACGCATCTTCTTCAAACTTCATAATGGTGTCTCGTATGAAACACCTCTCATCAGCAGTGACGACGAGGCGAATCTGTTTATAGCCAGTGAAACGGAAATGGACAGTGAAACCAAAAGTGACTCTGATGAGTTCGAAAGTGACACTTGCGTCACTCGTGCATGTGCAGTGTGGTGTTCATAATATATTATTATTATTTGTGTCATTATTATACTTTCTACACTTCTGGCTTTGTACTTTTAGCATTTTGCATGTTTTACTGTAGAAAGTTGAGATTTTATAAAAATGTAATTTTTCAAACCAAAAAATGCAAAGCTTTTTTACATGTTTTTTGAAAAAAAATGTAACGCCAAGGAGGTGAATATAAGCATGTCTAAAAGTTAGCCAGTTGTATCATATATGGATAGACAATGGTCAAACCTTGCATGTTGCAAAACATCATTTTATTATAAAACAAACACACACACACCAAGCGCTGTGTACACCACTTATTTCAAGTATTCATGAAGACATTTCATTCTTTGTACTCACCGACCTCAAACAATAGAACATTGAGACGGGCTCCCGAGCAGAGTCTCGTGTCTTACACTGACTAACTGGTATCTGTGTTGACTGTCACAATAACAAGAGTGTTAAACATGTCTAGCATCTGGGTCAGGCCCTTGGTGATGGGGGTCAAAAATGCAAACCGTTCAATACAGTAATGTTGAGTAGAAAGGGTTTTATTATTGTCAACACCATCATCATCACCCTTTATCTGCTTTTTCTGAATACAGTCAAAATGGCACCATGCCAAAATACACAAACGTGGCTCATGAAACGTTTTCAGCTACAGTACATGTGGGGAATTCCCATCTGGTCAGGAGATTGAATCATTCACAATCGAAGGGGTGGGAATTGCAAGAGATCTTACAATACTTTAATCATGTTACTATCAGTCCACAGTGTAGTGAATATAAAAGCGTTTACAAAAAGTTTTTAACCTCAGTTTAAATTTTCTTGTTATACAATACTGACTCACATTGGATTTAATTTGACTTTTTTGACAGTGGTCAACAGAAAAAGAAACCAGATCTATGCAAAGTGACTGAAATAAACTACTGATATAAAACATTAGATAATTGATACCATAAGTATTCACCCCTTAAAAATGATGCCCCTAAATCATCACTGGTGTGACCAATTGGTTTTGGAAGTTACACAACTAATTCATTGGAAATCACCTGTCTGGGGTTTCACTTGGTTGTAGTGTAAATGCTCCTCTAGGCATCTACAATGTCCAGCTTGTGGTGAGTCAGTATGGTGTCCTAATTTACACAATGGAGACAAAAGAACACTCCAAGCAATTCCATTGAAAAGCACAAGTTAGGACATGGAGACGGAAAACATCCAAGTCACTGAAGAAACTTTTGAGACCAGTGAAATCAATCATTAAGAAATGGACTAGGTATGGCAAAGCTGTAAATCTGCATAGAGCAGGCCATCCAGGAAAACTAATTGATCATGCAAGAAGAAGACAAGTGAGGGAGGTCACCAAGAGACCTATGAGAACTCTTTAGGAGTTACATGCAATGCTGGCAATCAAAGTTTTATGGGAGAGTGACAAAGAGAAAGAAACTTTTAAAAATTGCAGAGAGAGTTAGCCAGAAACCACATGAGAAATTCCAAAGTAGGCCTAACAGCGCTTCTCAGCCTTTAAGTATTTGCGACCAGAGTTTTCATTACAGTTATAATCGCGCATGTAGACGCATATTTTATTATACCTACATAAATTTTATCGACATTTATCTAACACTATATTTATTGTTCTAGTATCAGAATGTAGTTTAAGTTAATTTGTTTTGGTTTCAACAGATTTTTTTTCATATTTTTGATTCTTGTTTTCTTTTTTTCACATCTTTGCGCCCCCCTTTTTGTTACTTCGTGCTCCCCTAGGGGGGCCCGCCCCACAGGTTGAGAACCACTGGCCTAACATTAAGCGTTTTGGCCAACATATTTGAATATTGTACTTCATCACAAATACACTATTCCCACCATGAATCATGATGGTGGCAGCATTAGGCTGTGGGGATGCTTCTCTGCAGCAGGCTCTGGACATGTTGGAGGAAAACCTAATGCTGTCTGCAAGAAACTTGCACCTTGGGAGATTTGTTTTCTAGTAAGACGACACCTAGCAAAAATCATGGCTTTAAAATAAAAATATGAATGGCCTGCCGTGGCCATGTCAGAATCCAGACCTCAATCCAGTTCAGAATTTGTGACTAAAAGGCTATTCACTAACTATCTCCATGCAACGTGACAGAGATTTAGCAGTTTGGCAAAAACAGCACGAAAAAGAAGATGGAGCTGAGTATAACAGAGGAATGTACATTTTTTTAGGAAGGATAGACAGGGCAGAAAAGGAGTTGGGTGTCTGTTTATGTTAAACAGAATTTAAATGCAAGTCCTCTTCATTTGGATGATGAGCCCCATCTTAGTGAGGACATCTGGCTTCATCTGAAAAGCATTTGGGAGAGAGGCCTTATTTTAGGAGTGTGTTATTGACCACCTAATTCAGACAGTAATTTCAGCACACATCTTTTTAGTAGTATCAAAAAGGCAAGTTTACAGGGGGATATTATAGTCATGGGGGACTTTAATTATCCAAATATTAACTGGGATAACCTTGCAAATGGAGGAGCACAAGAGCAGGCAGTATATTAGAAGTGTATTATAGTCAGGGGGGACTTTAACTACCCAAATATTAACTGAAAAAAGGAAATGGAAAAACTGCAGTGTCCAGATATGCAAAACTGATAGACAGACATGGAGAAAAGGAGATCTATGCACACAGACTCAAAGCTGTCTTGGCCGCCAAAGGTGCAGCTATTAAATAAACACAATCAATTATTTTGTGTTTTATATTTGTGATTCATTTTGACCACTTTGCAGAGACCGGTTTTCACTTTGACATTAAAAGATCTTTTTCTGTTAATCAAAAATGACAGACTTAATTCATTGTGAGTCACTGGTGTATAATAATTAAATGTGAGAATTTCCAAATGTTGTGAAAACTTTTTGTAGGACCTGTAATTTACACTTCTTTAAGATATGGAAAGTGTATTATTTTGGAATTTGAGACTTACCAAGTCCATTTAAAAGATTGGTCTGCTCCTGCACCTACACAAATACACACACATAGAGGTCCTATCCAGACAATGACTCAAGTGATGCCCAATTACCAGTCACCTCACAATATTCCACAATATTGTGAGGTGACTTATATAAGACCCCCTTCTCACATAAGTATGTACAGTATATGTCATGACACAGGAGACCCAAAATCACAGGTACCAAAAACACTTAAAAAATTGCCCACTAGAGGGTGGAAGCCCTGTCAAAAACCCCACCTAGACACCCAAAATGCTGAGAAAAATCATTATAACAATAAAAAGGTTTATTATAACAAAAGGCTTCTACAATAAACCTGAAACTCCTAAGGGCAGAAAAGAATTGCCAGAAAAGGCAAGAACATACACAGTAAACAAAGTCCCAAAACAAAATCCAAAAATCATCATCAAGACTGAGCAGAGGTTCACAAAACTCAGTAAACGCAGTTCCAATACTGAATCCAACAATGTTGTCAAAAAACAGAGCATAGGGGTTGAAAATTTGGGAAATCACAAAACAAGGCCAAAAGCAACAATAACACAAGAAACACTCAACTCCTTAGTGCATTCGAAATGAACCGTGAGGAACTCTGGAAGACCCTCCCATAAATACGGTGGAGGGCCATTCCTGGCAGTGATTGACAGGTAGCCCCACCCTTTGGGGAACCACCCACAAAGCCCATGGGATATAATCACAGTGTAACAAAATAAGAAGAGGCAGAAGAAGGTGTGGGACTGGTCACCCCATATACTGAAAGTCTGCCAGAAAAAAAAAAACAGTCCACAACTGAACTGACATTAAAAAGGTTGTTCTATTTGTATGTAGCAGACAGGAAGAGGTGGGAACTGATGGACTGGAACTGGAATTGAGATCATCAGGAGGAAGTTCTGGAAGCGCCCTTACTGGGTGGGTTCTATGATTGGTCTGCAAAGGTAGAAAAGGAGAGAGGATTAGATGACAGCACCAACCCCTGGTTCGGCTGAGAAACTACATTATTTGAGCTTGTCAAGCATCTCCCATGTGTGGCAATGGTCTCTTTCACTTACAAACAAACACAAAGAAAAATGTACATTATTAATTAAAGAAACATAAATGCAAATAAATGACATGAAATTAGACAATACAAACAAAAAACACAACTGTGAACCCCCAGCCAGTGGGAAAATGCTGGATGAAATACGACAGTATAAGAGTGATGTCAAATGCATGTCACTCTATGTATTCTACATAGGAACTCACTCTTAGGAAAAGAATTTCATGCGCCTGACCTTACTCCTTCAGAGGTAGGTTCACCAAATATTTTTCACGGTTGGAGGACAGGCCAATTAGGCTACTTATTCAGGATTAAAAGATGAGGTATAAGCATGAACTGAGCCCAAGGCCTTGTCTTGTGTTTTAGGTCACTATACCACACTACCTAACTCACCATTGAGAGACTATGTGGCCCTACAGGATGCAATATAGAGTGTAGGTCTGTAAAAATTAATAAAGGGAATAACATACTAAGGGTTGGAGGCCAACCAGGAACCTTATTTAATAAACACAACCAAATCAAAAGAAAAATAAGGCAAGAATAAGAATGGCTATATGCAAGTCTCAGTTGCAAATCACTCCTCCAGTGTGGTCCAGAAGTGATGTGATGGTCATCCTGGGACTCATCCTCAGGTCTGTGGGGAAAAGAGAAGAAGTGGATAGCAATCACCTTTGTCTTACCCTGAAATCAACTGTCCTACCTTAACAAAACTTCTTGATAGAGCTGGGCGCTCCTCAAGCAATGTATAAAAGACAATAAATTTACTACCGCACTCACAAAAAAGAAGACGCAACCCCTCTTATCTTAAAGACCTCCTTAATCAAGATCAGATTCACAGTGGCTGGTGCCCATGCTTGTAGCAAAAAGCAGAATTTGTCTCTATCACTGTGATTTGTACGCCTCCGCTCTAATATGTGCAAAGAAATACAAAGATCAGAGATCTCAGCTTATACAGAACTAAAATGTATATATGAGAAATGCATACTGTAACATAACATTCTCAGACCATGCTAATCCAATTCAGCGTCATGGGGAGAAACTAGTTTTTCTTGATAAGGATGGCAGAAAATTGTCTCCCCATATCCCAGTATGCCCCAGTATGTCTGGCTTAATTTGAGCTTAAGCTAATGCTTATGTCTGCTGTCTGAAGCCAAATTCTACCACATGAGCATCGGGCTTCATTAGACATCCAGGAGGCCTAAAAAGAGAAATAAACAAAGTTCTGAAAGGAGATTAAGTGGTGAATGCCTCCTGCTGAATGCTTTGAAAAGCACACTCCACGAACGTCTGCTGGCCATATTGAGAGTGACAAGAGTAATGGCAGAGAGCAGTGTGTGTTGTGCAACACTCTCATAATGAGATTCTCCTTTTTAAATGTGAAGTCCAAGAAAAGCAATCGCATCAGGATCTCTGTAATGTTGACTTTTAGTGAATTCATACAGGCCAGGACTATTCACATTCTAGTTTTATTATCACTCGTACTGTACAAAGCACAATAAAGTATGTACCTGCTTGTCTCCCTTATACTAGTGACATTTTAAAACATCACAAATGACATAAAAAAGACAACGACTGCAACACCATCATATTTATACAAGAAACCCTCAAGCAGATGTCAGTATAAGAGGCTGCTGGGAAACCTTGACCTGAGGGTAAAGAAGATTGGTGGTCAATCCATCGTCCCTCCTGGTGGTTAGTGACTATTCTGGTTTGTCACGTCATTTCCCAGGCCATTCATTATTTAAAATTAAATCCTTAGATATTTGCTGCCAACATCTTGGTCATGATGTAGAAAGTCTGGTTTTAATACCAAAGTCATGTGTGTTAGATTAATTTGAAATTCTAAACCTGTCCTACTGTTTGTGAAAGGTCCTTTCGATGGACTAGCACTCCCATCAGATTGTCTTTTATTTTGTGCTTGATGTTCCTTCAATACAAACCTGTAGTGTTCGGCAAATATAATTAACTATCTGTGCAAGCGTGCTGTAAAAAGCCCAGGCTCCAAAAAACCTGGCACTTCAATCAATCAATCGCATTGGTTGTGCATTAGCGGCTAAGCAAGTTTTGCTTTCCTCAGCGGTTTCGTTTTGCCAGTGTGCTCGCTTCCATTGTCTATCAGTGGCTAAGAGAGTTTCTCTCTCCTCAGAGGTTTCGTTTTGCTTTCTTTGAGTGTCATGCTGTAGCCTCGCACTTCCGGGCTGGACAGACAGACAGACACACTTCCACACGTAGATGTTTATATATAATATAATTATGTATGTCACAAAGACATTTCTACATATTTAGCACTGGTGGGTTAAATGACTTTCTTAAAGGTAATTCAATGGTGGCGACTAAACCAAAAACTTTAGGCATCTATAGAAAGAACTGAAACATACAGTCTGATGAAGGGGTCCCTCTGGCTGGGGTTTATATGTGTCCTTTGTGCATGTGATGATCATTTTGTTTGTTAATATAATATTGTTGACCATTAAGTTTCTTTATGTTGTGAGGGACTTCCAGGAGTCTGGCCAGGCTGGAATACCCTCATTCTGGAAGGACAGGGGAAGACAGCATGCACCAGGTGTTATCTGCCCCTGAATACTAGCTGGAAGACACCCAGGGTTGCAGCAGCAGCACAGATTCCCACAGGGCATCATGAAACTTGGAATTTGTCAGCTCAGCCCTGTTGAGTTCCGTGGGCGCTGCCAGATGGTGCTGCAGGACTAGGGAGCCCTACTTTGTGGTGCTCGAGCTTCACCAGGAAATGCTCCCAGGCCAAGTCTTAGGGACACTGGAAGTATTTCTGGAGATAGTATAAAAGGAGCTGCTTGCCATAGCTCAGGGAGCCAGATTCGGAAGGAAGATGATGCTTGCTGGGAGGAATGGATGGGGAGAGAGAAGGTAAGAGTATTAAAGAGTGCTGTATATTGCTGTGTACTTGTACTTTCGGCTGTGGTATGGGAAACAATTACAGAGAAGTGTTTCCCAAAATAAAAATCCTGTTTGTGCTTTTACACTTGTGTCAGAGCCTTTGTGTTGTGTATTTGGGGATCTGGCGTTCCCCCTCATGGCCAAAATGTCTAGGTACCACAGAAAACCCACAGTCCCTTGCAGTTCATTGACTACACAAGGTGATTGGTGAGCTTTCCTGTGTTATTGTTTATTTGATTTTTATTGATTAGTAGATTTTATGACCTCTGCTCTGTGTTCTGACTATTCTTTGACTTTGTATTTTGGGACATTTTTTGCCTTGATTTGCCTTTTAAGGCAACTCTTTTTGCCTCTTGTGCTCTGTGGAGCTTTAATTTGTTACAGAGCATTTTTGTGGAATTAAAAATTTTATTATAATGATGCTATGGGTCTCTCTTGACTATTAGCAAAAGTTTCATGGTATATCTCCCTCTAGAGCATTTTGAGTCATTGTTTGTGACTTTATGCTTAAGAACCCTCTAATTCATAACACTAATGTTATAAAATCTTGCCACATGAAGTACAAAAAAGGGAGAAGACCTCCAAAAACTTGCCCTTAATGGACGTCTGTGCCCCTAGTAGCCCTTATCTTAGTAACCTAACCCCTTACTGAAAAGGCAGGTTTCAGCCTGCTCAGGCCCAAAAAAGGGGGCAAGGCCGTTTAAACTTAAAAGTTGAGCTCTACACACAGGAGACAGGGCAGATGACAATAACAAAAAAAATGGATCATACAATGATAACGTAATACAAAATTATACAATAATTAACAAAAAAAGAACAAAACCAAAAGCAGAATTAATGCAAAAAATTATCTTTAAAAAGTACACAACACACAATAAACAAATAAACTTGAACCAAAGCATCAGGCCTGACTGAAAAATAAGGCCAAGGCCTTTCTCAAAAGTTGTATTTTCAAGTTTCAAAGTCCTCAGCATGTATTCAAATCCAATATTTTTTACTTCCCTTGTGTAATACTTTATACTTTACTTACATTAAATTTCATCTGCCACAAATCTGTCCACACCTGCATTCTGTCTAGCAGGACTGGAGCCATTCACAAACTGAACAGGGACTGCATGGTTAATCCTAGTTCACCTCGTGGAATGTGAATTGGAATTGGAATTATACCAGGCTCATGAAGAAAAGAACAGAAATTGAATTGGAATGAAAGGAAATGGAATTTAATTCCAATAAATTCCACAACATTCCGGTTCTGAGCTAATTTGTCTTGATTTGTTAGATATTCTGAGCCACATAAACTACAAACACATCAAATATTATATATCCAGACATAAAGTAAGTATTACTTACTATCCATAATAATTTTTCATCTTATTATTATTTGTACATGAAGAAAATGTGGATGTCTTTTTTTGCATCATTCACTCTGCAGAATAAGACTGTTTCTGAATTTGATTAAAACAACAGTACCCAGAATTTCTGACAGACATGCTGACTCAAAGTTTATGACCTGAGAATATAAAAGACGTCCAGCTGGGCTAATGTTGAAGGTGTAATACTAGTAATTTAGTGTGTGTTAGTTTGATGGACTCTGATTTATTGGTTTAGTTTTTGAGTACAACGCTGTATGATCTTAAACTGTTTTGAAGACCTGATTTGCTCGTGAACTCTGGACTGAAATATTAATACAGAGATCTGGAACTCCTATTAAATTGAAATTTGATAAACAATTTGAAATATCTGGAAAGACGTCAGGGAAGGATCATTATTGCAAAACAGTTCCAACATCTTTAGGTTATCACAGGGCAGTCTGTGAACATTGTGATGCACCTGTTCATGGATCCAACAGAGCAACTTTAAACTTTAAAAAACAATTTCAGGTGATACTTACAGAACATTTGGAAAATGGAGTGTAAGTGCCATGGAGGACAGACGGGCATTCTAGTCTCTAGGAGGATGATATCATGGCTGCCTATTAAAAGGACTGCGAGAGTGGTTCATCCTCCACACAGAAGGTGGCAGTGTTCCTGTAGGCTAATCCCAGTTAGGACACCCACAGCATTGCATGAGGATCAGAGTGCAGAAGTGCAACCTTGTTGGTGTCCAGGGTACCGCCAGAGGATACTGCTATGGGAGAACAGCATTGGTTTCCATGTGATCCGGAGGTACTTCCAACAGGTAACTCAGTGGCACTGATAGCATTAACGGGTCTGTCTTAAAAAAGAGCCTGCCAGCCTCACCTCACGGATTCAAAGTCAGGAGGCATCAAGCAAAACTCATCAGGAGGATTAGAAAAATGTATTTATAATTGTTTTACTTGTGGCTGTGTGCGCTTAAAATACAAATCTAAAATTTTAAACCCAGAGTTGGGTGATATTGTGTCTGAGGTTTGGGGTTTAGTGATGCCCCCTTATGGTTAAAGGAGATATAAATCATTGACATATCTAGACTTCCAATCACTATTGTTGTTTGGATTCTTGCCAGTGCAGATAAAATTGCTTCTGTAGAAGATGCCCCTTCAGAGCGAATGACTCCACCGTTGTCCCTCTTAGACACTTACCCCCCTTCCATTCCAAAACTTATAAAGGTGACTATTCCAGGAACGAGGGGGAGCTGAAAAACAATCTTTATTTTTCTGGGATAGGGCATTCTGAAGACTCTGAAGAAAAAAAAACAGGCGCGAAAAGACGACAATTTCATTTAATAAGCAGCAGGACTCTCTGGACATTTGTATAATGTGTGTGTATGACTGATGGGGTGTGCGGTTATGAATCCGATTGCTGTCATTTTTGTTTGTTGTGATTTGTGTGAAATCAATTTATTGCATGTGTTTTCCGCTTTGTCTGTGGTGCTGGGTCATTTTCTTTATATTAAATTAATTATTTTATTTTATCTATCATTTTTCAGGAATGGGTCCGAGGGCAGTTCAGGGTTGACTTGCTATCGGGATCAAATCCATCAACAAAAGCTTGGTGACTTGTAGAGGTATTATCTGGGATAGGGCAAAGCATTATAACATAACTTTCCACTGGTGAGTGATTAGCAGGTAATTCAAGGTTGGTGACTGAAACAGAAACTTTGAGCTTTACAATTTCTTGCTTAAACATCAAGTTTACACTTGTTTCTTTTTACAACTTTTTGACTAAGCCCTTAAGTATTAACACAAAATAACTCAGTGCATAAGTATTCACACTTTTAAAATGACACATCTGAATCATCACTGGCACAACCAATTGGTTTTAGAAATTACATAATTAGTTCAATGGAGATCAGCTATCTGGGGTCTAATTCATTATAATATAAATGCACCTGTAGGTATCTGAATAGTCCAACTTGTGCTCAATCAGTTTGGTGGGCCAACCTATCTGTTTAAAAAATGCACATAACATCTTGGCTAGAGTTTCTCAGGAGGCTCACGGGAGACTCTGATGTCAGCTCTAAGAAGGTTCAAGGATCTGTCAGGTCAGGTCAGGTTGGGGAGCATGTGCTGGTACACCACACGATGAAACAACTTGGAATCCTGGTTGGTAACCCCCACAGGCAGACATGTGGTTCAGTCCCACCCTCCAAAAATGACTATCTATCTGCTGCAGCCAGGTGTTGCCTGGGTATCCACTTGGTCTGGTCCAGCCTCTCGGGTCCTAAACAATGTGTAACCTGTGAGCTGAATCACCCTCAGGGAATCGCACCACATGGCTGTAGTGCCACAACTGACCCTCCCTCAAATTACAGGTAATGTGCCTCATTCAGGACTCCGTGAGCAACCGCTCATTCGACACAAAGTCAAACCAACGGTATGCAAGGATGATGATGGGACCAAAATTGAGCTTTTATGCCATTAAACTAAATGTTGTTATTAATGTAAGCCCAATGCTACACATTATCAAAACCACACAATTTACACAGTGATGCATGGTGGTGACTGTATTATGCTGTAGGAATACTTCTCTTTAGCAAGTTCTGAAAAGCTTGTTAGGGTAAATTGAATGAAGCAAAATGTGGAGAAATCCTGGAAGAAAATCTGCACCTTGGGAGAAGATTTGTTATCCTGCAAGACAACAACCCCAACCAGAAAGACTCAGCTACACAAGAGTGGTTTCCAAACAACAATATTAATGCCCTACAATGGCCAAATCAGTGTCCAGGTAGCAGTTCAATTAAGAATTTGTAGGTGGACTTGAAAAAGGCTCCTCACACACAATCAGTTGGGGAAAATGGCATTGTGAAGATGTGCAAAACTGGTAGAGAGACCTGTGCACACAACCTGAAAACTGTCATGCCTGTCGAAGGTGTACCTACTAAATACTGACTTCAAGGGGCTGAATACTTATGCAATCAATTCTTGTTTGTTTTAATGTTTGCATTTTATTTAGACTACTTCTGCAGAGATCCGTTTTCTCTTTGACTTTAAAGAGTCCTTTTCTTCTTATCAGTGTCGAAAAAGACAAATCAATTACACTGTGATTCAATGCTGCATAATAATAAAATGTGAAAACTTTCAAGAGGGGGAACGCTTCTTATAGACATTGGTTAGTGTTGATCTGTGAAATTCACCAAAGCATTTTTCACAACAAATTTTCTGGTGACCTACTTCATTGAATATTCTGAGAATTTGCCATGTGGCTTGCCTAGACAGACTTTTTTTCCCAGCTCCCCATGATGCTTTGTGAGGCTATCATGATATCACAGAGCTGTAGCAGCCAAAGTTGGTTAGGACAGCTTCTACGAGTTCATAATGCTGATCCTAACAGTGGGCGCTGTGCCAGATCAGCTGCTATACTGGGAGAAATTCCACTTCCGGTATGTATTTTATAAGATTTGCTTAATGGTGTTACATTTCAGTCAGGGTTTCTCTCCTGCCTGGGGTTCATTCTTTTCTTTTATGTCCTTTTCATGTAATTTATTTATGCTAATGTTCTTTTGCTTTGTTTTCTATACCTGTGTAATGAGCCGTGTATTTTGTGGGTGGTCCCCAAGAGGTGGCAACAACTGCCCTTCACCACCAGGGACAACCATCAGCCCTATAAAGGTGAGGGTTTCCCACAGTTCCTGGCGGTTTATCTGAATGCACTCGGAAGTTTTGGGGAAATTACTGTTATTTTCTGTACTTATTTTGACTACTTGCATTTTTTAACTTAAATTTTGCATTGCTTTGGGAATTGCTTTTTCCAGGCATCGTATGCCTTTCATGTTGTTTGGATCTATACAATGTAACAAACCCTTTTTGTTAAATAAATCTTTTATTTTATAAAGATACTGCATTTGTCGTTACATCTAATCAGGGTTTCACGATAATTGGAAGTGTTTTTGGAACTCTACTGTGTTTCGGAACTCTCAGTTCATATAATACAATACAATAGAATCTAATTTTTTGTATAGCCCAAAATCACACAAAGAGTGACGCAATGGGCATTAGCAGGCCCTGCCTTTTGACAGCCCCCCAGCCTTGACTTTGTACAAAGACAAAGAAAAGTTCCCAAAAAATCCTGTGTAGGTAAAAAAATGGAAGAAACCTTGATAAAGGCAGTTCAAAGAGAGAACTCTTTCCAGGTAGGTTGGGCATGCAGTGGGTGTCAAATAAGATGGGGTAAATACAATAAAATACAAAGAACAGAACAAAAGTAATCCTCTTTACCAGCGGTTCTCAAACTGTGGGGCGCTGAAGCTGTACAAGGGGGGCAACGAATAAATGAACAAGACATCAAAATTAATTTTTTATATTTTTATTTCAAATTTAAATTTGCAAGCATATAATCACAACGAATGCATTATAACTAAAATTAAAATAAAACATTTCAAAGGCATAGATCTAATGCGTAGCCAATATTGCCAAATTAAGTTAAATAATTTACTGCGTATTGGGTTATTTTCATGATACAACTAACAGCGGTATAATATTTGTCGGACAAAATACGTTCATCTTGCGTAGATTGACTTCATCGGTGTTCTTGTTTACGAGATTTTTAAAATTAAAACATATTTAATCGTTTCTTTACATAAAAAAGTAATTAAATAAGAATAAATGATTTATTCTTTGTTTTTGGGATTAGAATTACTACCAAAGACCACACAATGCATTTTAATAGTTATTAAAGCACTTTTAAAAAAATAAATTGCAAATATTTCATTGAAATTAGCCGAACACATGCAAATCTTATGGATGTAAAAATGATAGGATACCGCGACATCGCACGAGTATCATACCTTTGTTAGTTGTATCATGGGTTATTCTCATCTATCTTATGTTATGCAGGGGGTGCAAAATTATTCCAGGTAGAAAAGGGGGGGCACGAAATACGAAAGTTTTAGAACCGCTGCTCTATACAATATAATACTGTAGTGCAATAGAAATATTACAAATACAGAGCAGAATTCAACAGTAGATGATATTACATAATAGGATTGGGATTTGTTCAGAGTCCTGGAGACCTCAGCCATCAAGCTACCTCCCCCTATTGGCCATTCCACAGCTTAGTCAGCCAATCTGATGAAAGGGCCCCTCTACCCGACCATTCCAGTGCTCCTCCATCAGAAATGACTTTACCTTATGCAGGCAGAACAACTTGGCAGGTGGGTAGTGATGCCAAGTGGCACAATTGAGTACCGAGAAGAGAAACAGAATAGGTGAAGGTTAGTAACAAATTATTAAGTTTCAGTAGAACAGTCCATAACAACTGGTATACCAAAAAGTAGCTGAAATATTGCAAATATATTTAAATATAAAGTGTACATGTAGACAGAAACTAGAAATGTGTCCATGTATTTATATCTTAGGGGTAATGTCTGTGTGTACGAACTTTTATATGACCTGTGTGTAATATATGAGCCTACCCCTCCTATAGTATTAACCAAATCCGAGAGAGACGCAGCAGGCCGAGGGGAGGGGGTCAAGTCCCTCCTCACTCATGTGCCAACCTCGGTTGTACCTTACATCCGCTTAGCTGGTGAACGACATAACTACTTAACGGATTTAGATTTGCCTTTTTACTAGAATTTGCCTGAACATTAAGGTTGATTTTGCAACTTCTATCATCACGCTAAGAATCACAGTTCACTTGTAGGAGCGATATATTTGCGCTAATCCGTCACAGAGGCTGTGGGCCGAGGGGAAGGGGAAGTGTGGCGTCAGGAGTGGGGAGCCTGGCAGGGCCTTCCTCGCTGTCCTGTTTCACTTCTACGTGGGTGGAGCCGTAGGGTATGGCTAGTAGTGAATATGGACAACATACCATGGTATTTTAATTTTGCTAATTTTTCTAAGTTTATCTTCAAAGTCAAGTTTATCGTCTTGTATACACAGCATAAAGAGATTTTTACTCACATGTCGTTCCCAGATTTGTGTTAGTAGTAAACTACACTCAGATGACACTTGTAAAAATTATGAGTTGAGTTGTTAGTTGCAGAAGAATAAACAAGTGTGGCCCATTGATCATCTGTTTAATCCTTAGTGTAAATGTTATCTGGCCTGGGCTTGCTAGCACTTTAAGGGTGGTGGCCCCATTCAGCTCTCCTACCTGAAACAAAGAACATCTGGTTTCCTTGCTGCCAGCCAGCGGCTCTTCAGACCTGACATCTGGAAGCACTTCCCTCACACATTCCTCCTACTGCCGCTCAGCCTAGGAGTGGAGTTTGAGGTGGGAGCCATCATGTCTTTTATCATTCCCGCCTTCCCCAGCAGCCACACAAAGCCCCTGGGGTTCCCGACCCCTTTACACAGGAGGCCACACTTCAAAACAGTACTAGAATTCAAGTGAACCTGCTTGCCGCTAACATCCTTGCACATACACAGGCACACGACGCGCTCACACAGGTCACGGTCAATAAATTTACTGCCTCTGAGGAACAGGGGAGGTTAGATGTTAACGACAGACGTGCAGGACGGGCATTGGCTTGGATCCTCTGAGGCGACTGTTGGGATGATTTGTTTATGATCCCTGCAGAATCTCATTTATTTACCTTGGGAGGAAAAAAGGGGCTGTGAGGGACAGATATCTCGAAAAAGTTGCTTAACATATTATCCAGATTAGATTGGACACTGATAATAGGCTTTAGAAATTTGTCATTTTTGATCTGTAAATGAATAAAATTTTACGATGAAGACACTGAATTATTTCAGTCATTTATTTTCAGAATTTACTAACTCCTAGACAAAGTCTTGGGTTGCTGCTGTCCATCCCACACAGGGAAAAAAAAAACACATTTGTAAAATTAATGCTTAAAGTGCATTAAAGGAAACAGTAGCACAGAAACTTTGTTTAAAAGTTAACACAGGCCATAGTGCTATGTACAGTTGTGGCCAGAAGTATTGAGAATGACACAAATATTAATTTTCACAAAGTTTGCTGCCTTAGTTTTTATGATGGCAACTTGCATCTACTCCAGAATGTTATGACGAGTGATCAGATGAATTGCAATTAATTGCAAAGTCCCTCTTTGCCATGAAAATGAACTTAATCCCAAAAAAAACCATTTCCACTGCTGTTGTGAAGAAGGCTTCAGGATGCCCAAGAATGTCCAGCAAGCGTCAGGACCGTCTCCTAAAGTTGATTCATGGCTTGGGATAGGGGGGCACCACCAGTGCAGAGCTGAATGGCAGCAGGCAGGTGTGAGTGAAGTGATGACTTCTGGAGGATGGCCTGATGTCAAAAAGGGCAGCAAAGAAACCAAGAAAAACACCAGGGACAGACTGATATTCTGCAAAAAGGTACAGGGATTGGACAGCTGGGGTCAAGTCATTTTCTCTGATGAATGCCCTTTCTGATTGTTTGGGGCATCCGGACAAAAAGAAAAGGTGAGCGGCGCTACCATCAGTCCTGTGTCATGCCAACAACATGAGACCATTCATGTGTGGGGTTGCTTCTCAGCCAAGGCAGTGGGCTCACTCCCAATTTTGCCTAAGAACACAACCATAAATAAAGAATAAGACCAAAACATCCACTGAGAGCAACTTCTCTCAACCATCCGTGAACAGTTTGGTGAGCAACAAGATGGAGCACTGGGCCATAAGGCAAAAGTGAGAATTAAGTGACTAGGGGAACAAAATATCGAAATTTTGGGTCCATGGCCAGGAAACTCCCCATTGAGAACTTATGGTCAATCCTCAAGAGGCGAGTGGACAAACAAAATCCAACAAATTCTGACAAACTCCAAGCATTGATTATGCAAGAATGGGCAGCCGTCAGTCAGGATTCGGCCCAGAAGTTGATTGACAGCCTGCCAGGGCAAATTGCAGAGGTCTTGAAAAAGAAAGAAGGACCAAGTTCAATTTACTGCTGTTATTTTTAAGCATGACATTTCTTGTATTATGTATGTTATTTCTCTGTTGCCTTCATTTGAGCTTTGCGTCTGTATCTGTGTATTCTATGTTTTTGTTGAGGTATGCATGTGAAATTCCTCTTAGGGATTTATAAAGTATATCTAATCAAAGACAGGAACCAAGCTGAAAGAGATGCCAATCATTTGCCAAAATGCTGGGCCTGTAAACATTCATCAATCAACCTTTAACCTATAAACTTTTAAGTTAAGTAAAATACATCTGTGTACTTATAACACTAACAAAGCTTTCTTCATTCCTGCCTAATGCAATTCCGATTCACTGAAGGCAAAAGTCTATCTGTGCAACACTGGAAGAAAGGTAGAAACCAATGCTGGAAAAGGTGCCAGTCCACTGCAGGACTCACTGATGCACACACTCATGCACGGACCAGAATGGAATTATTTGTAAACCTTATGAACATGTAGGAGGAAAATCTATCTATCTATCTATCTATCTAGTGCCTTTCATACCATCAGAGCTTTATAAAACACCAGTCCTTCAGACAGATACCTCCATTAGACGCTAATCTCCATTTTATTTAAACTCCATCTGAGTGTAAATAACATGCGGAAGATAAAAAACATCAGCATTGCTACCAAGTGCAGAATGGTCAAAACAATCGTGTTACCCATAATGACTTGTGGAAGTGAAGCATGGTCATTGAAAACAGCTGACAGAAAAATAATATGTTCAAAATGTAGTGTTGGAGAATGGACAGGTAAAAATCATAAAGGAAGAAATTAAAAGCAACACTCCCTTGGAAGGCAAGCTAGCCATGCAAAGATTGACATGCATCTGTCATTTCACTAAAACCAACTCACTAGAAAACTCACTAATACTGGGAATGGTCATTGGAACCCAGAGAAGAGAATGGCAATGAACTTGATGGCTTGACATTTTTTTTTCCTTTTTATTAATTTTATTGCAATCCATACAAATCAATTAAGTTTTTACAAAAAGAAAAATTGAGTTAAGAACAAATCGATCCCCACCCCTGAGAGAGAGGGCAAGCCAAACGGCGTGAAATTTAAGGCTTGTAAACATACCTAAATTAACAAATTCTCTGTGCTTCATGAGCTTATTTTAAAATATTACTGATTAGATCCTGCCATGTTTTGAAAAAAGTCTGTACGGATCCTCTAACTGAGTATTTGATTTTTTCCAATTTCAAATAGTATAACACATCAGTTTCCCACTGACTTAAAAGAGGAGAGTTTGGGTTCTTCCAGTTTATCAGAATAAGTCTGCGTGCCAAAAGTGTAGTGAATGCAATCACAGTTTGTTTGTCTTTCTCCACCTTAAACCCATCTGGAAAAACCCCAAACACAGATGTTAATGGGTTAGGAGGGATTGTGAGACCAAGGCTGTCTGAAAGGTAATTAAAAATTTTCGTCCAGAATAATGTTAATTTGGTGCAGGCCCAGAACATGTGACCCAGTGAGGCTGGGACTAGTTTGCAGCGTTCGCAGGTTGAATCATGCCCTGGAAACATTTTGGAGAGTTTTAGTCGAGACAGATGTGCTCGATATATAATTTTGAGTATAATTGTATGCTTTGCGCATATGGAGCTCGAGTGAATTCTCTGCATTGCTACTTTCCACTCCTTTTCTGATATATTGATTGAGAGATCTTTTTCCCAGTGTCCTCTTGGATCTTTGAAAGGCAGGGATTGTAAAATGATTTTATATATTGTAGAGATGGTGTCTAAGTCCTTGAGATTGAGCAATATTTTTTCCAGCATGGATGTGGGTGCAAGATGAGGAAAATCAGGAAAGTTCCTGATTTGATGATAGTGAAAGAAATGTGTAGCTGGAATGTTAAATTTGGAATGTATTTGTTCATAGGATGCAAAGACGTTGTCTATATAAAGATCTCTAAGCAAGTTAATTCCAAATTTTTTCCAGATATTAAAAACTGCATATGTTTGCGAAGGTTGAAGGAGGTGGTTCTCTTGCAGAAGTGCCACAGATAGAAACTTCTCCGTCTTAAAATGCTTTCTACATTGGTTCCAGATTCTAAGTGAGTGGAGCACAATTGGGTTATTAGTATATTGCCGATAACGTGTGTTTAGGAGCAAGGAATACAAAGAAGTACTGCAGGATTTTACTTCTATTGCGGACCAAATCTGTGTATGTTCTTCTTTTTGTGTCCAGGTTCTTATTCACCACCAACTCTTTTGTCTTGCTGATGTTGGTCTGTAGGAAATTCTTCCTGCACTACGAGACAAAGTCCTCCATGTGACTCCTGTACTCTGACTCGTCTTCATTAACAATGCAACCTACGATGGAGGAGTTGTTTGAGAACTTCTGTAGCTATTGGCATTATATTATATTTGCGTAGAGAGTAAACAGTAAGGGAGACAGAATTGTTCCCTGTGATGTCTCAATATTACACATCGCCATCGCCTCACAATCTGCTGTCTGTTGGTCAGGTATTCTGTGATCCAGCAGACTGTGGAGACATCAAAATGGATAGTCCTTAGCTTGTTCCGAAGCCTGTGAGGCAGGATGGTGTTAAAGGTACTGGAATGAAATATGACCAATTGTACAGTACTACAGCCAAAAGTTTTGAGAATGATATAAGTATTGGTTTTCATGAAGTTTTCTGCTTCAGTGTTTTTAGATCTTTTTGTCAGATGTTTCTGTACTGAAGGATAATTACAAGCATTTCTTAAGTTTCAAAGGCTTTTGTTGACAATTACATTAGGTTTATGCAAAAAGTCCATATTTGCAGTGTTGGCCCTTCTTTTTCAAGAACTCTGCAATTCTCCCTGGCATGCTGGTAATCCACGTTTGGGCCAAATCCTGACTGATGGCAGCCCATTCTTGCATAATCAATGCTTGGAGTTTTTCAGAATTGGTGGGTTTTTGTTTGTCCACCTGGAGGATTGACCACAAGTTCTCAAGGGATTAAGGTCTGGGGAGTTTCCTGGCCATGGACCCAAAATTTCGATGGTTTGTTCCCCGAGTCACTTAGTTCTCACTTTTGCCTTATATCCCGATGCTTCATCATGCTGGAAAAGGCAGTGTTGGTCACCAAACTGTTCTTGGATGGTTGGGAGAAGTTGCTCTCGGTGGATGTTTTGGTCCCATTCTTTATTCATGGCTTGGGATCGGGGCACCACCAGTACAGAGGTTGCTCAGGAATGGCAGCAGGCAGGTGTGAGTGCGTCTGCAAGCACAGTGAGGTAAAGACTTTTGGAGGATGGCCTGGTGTCAAGAAGGGCTGCAAAGATACCAAGAAAAACATTAGGGACAGACTGATATTCTGCAAAGGATACAGGGATTGGACTGCTAGGGACGGGGGAAGTAATTTTCTCTGATGATTCCCCTTTCTGATTGTTTGGGGCATCCAGAAAAAAGATTGTCTGGAGAAAAGGTGAATGGTGCTACCATCAGTCTTGTGTCATGACAACAGTAAAGCATCCTGAGAACATTCATGTGTGAGGTTTCTTCTCAGTCAAGGCAGTAGGCTCAATCACAATGTTGCCTAAGAACACAGCCATGAATAAAGAGTGGGACCAAAACATCCTCTGAGAACAACTTCTCCCAACCATCCAAGAACAGTTTGGTGATTAATAATGCCTTTTCCAGCATGATGGAGCACCGGGCCATAAGTCAAAAGTGATAACTAAGTGGCTCAGGTAACAAAACTTCAAAATTTGGGGTCCATGGCCAGGAAACTTCCCAGACCTTAATTCCTTGAGAACTTGTGATCAATCCTCCGGGTGGTCAAACAAAAACCCAGCAATTCTGACAAACTCCAAGCATTGATTATGTAGGAATGGGCTGCCATTAATCAGGATTTGGCCCAGAGGTTGATTGACAGCCTGCCAGGGTGAATTGCAGTTGTCTTGAAAAAGAAAGAAGGACCAACATTGCAAATATTGACTCTTTGTATAAACGTAATGTAATTGTCAATAAATGCCTTTGAAATTTAAGAGATGCTTGTAATTCTACTTCAGTATACCATAGAAACATCTGACTAAAAGATCTAAAAACACTGAAGCAGGAAACTTTGTGAAAACAAATACTTGGGTCATTCTCAAACCTTTTGGCCATGACCGTACTTGATATGAATTTATGCCGTCTATTTATCTTGGTATGAAGAGAAACATCCTAACACTTGTGTGTCGCTTACCCTTAACAAGTTCCCACCTGGGTTGCCCCTTGTTAAATAATCCATTATCAGTCTAGGAGGTGTTTCACTGGTGAACTAAAGGCTGTCATCACTATTCCCAACAATGATTAGACCCACATTTTCGTTATGCTATAGTATTTTTGTGAAAAGCATTCTCTTGCAAGATTCAAGTTAACCCGCTTAAGTTGCATGGAAAATTGAAATTCACAAAGCCCTAGCATGGCCATTGTTTAGCTCCATCTCCATGTTTGTTCTTCATCAATCCCAGTGATTGGACATGTCATAACATAAAGATTAATGAGTTGCACTCTTATACGTACGGAAAGAATGGATTCCAGGTTTCCAAACCTGTCAGCCTCTGTCTGGACAAGGAAGAGGCCCAGAGCCCAAAAGCTGAATGCCTGTCTTTTGAAAGTCCGGCGTTGAAACAACCCTTGTATCAGCTAGACGACTGACCGGTTATTAATTTGATATGGCACCCTATCCAGTGTTAAGATTCTGCCTTGCACTCAGTGCTGTCAGGATATCCACCAGTTTACCTGAACTGGAAAAGCAGGTTGCATAAATGAAAGAAGGTATAGCACCCTTTGGTAGACAATTGACTGGTTATTTATTTAATACTAGCTGTGCCCCTCGGCTGCGCCCACATACTGTAGTAGTGAAACAGGACAAACTATAACAACCAATAAATCTGATCGTGTTCACGTCTGACAGGAGATTGTCCCCCACGTAGCAAGGAAAGCAGGAGGCCGTGATATCTCTGCCAATGAGCAGCTACTCTCTAAAACACATGTAGCTCTGATCTCTTTCTCAAAAACACCAAATGTTACTCCTTAACAATCTGTAGATTATAATGTCTGCTGAACAAACAGGTATCGCTAGCTAAGAGGAAGAAAGGTACGCTCGAACACATGACGAGAGGTAGACTGCCTCCCCCTCCACTTGGACCGCATGCCTGTCTCTCGGATTAGCACAAATATATCGCTCCTGCAAACAAACTATGATACTTAACAAGATGAGCAAAATCAACCAGAATGTTCAAGCAAATTATAGAAAAAAAACTAATCTAAATCCGTTAAGTAGTTCTCTCATGAAAAGCGGAAGACAGATAGACATTGTTTTTTATATTTATATATATTGTCACACATGAGCGATTAGGGGGCAGTCAAAGAGCCAGACGAAGCACAGAAACACGCAGGATGGGGGACTAAGACAGCGTATTAATGCTTCTCTCTTTACTTCACCAGAAAAATCGAAGAACAAAAGAATATGGTATCTTGAATTCTTCGCAAAAACATCATCCCAACACCTGAAGAACTTCTGCATTCCTCCCGTCCTGCCCTGATGACTTCACCTCCAGGTCGCCTGTGATGATGTCACCTCCGTCAAGAACTTTTCATGTCACCTCTTTCTACAATCTACTTCCTTTCCAGATCCCATAAATTGCTCCATCTGTCAGCTATTGTTTGTCAACTATTTTTTTTTTACAAAACTGACAATTGTGCTTGCTGCAAGAGATTTACTGGACCACACAGTATACGGGGACTTATCCACAACCCTTAATGTGGGTCTCTTTGATTTCTTCACAATATAGAGATACCAGTAATGGCACACTGTACAATAACGTTCAGTGATTACGCTTGACTTGAGCATTCCTAGTTTTCATCCTCTTTCTCTGTACGTTTAGCATTCATTTGCTCAGAGGTTGATGCGCTTGCTGCTTTCTGAGCAGCTCTTTTTTCTCCACCCTACCGGCCCGCTTCTTCTCTTCTTTCATTTACATCTTTTCACGTTAAAACAGAATAAGTCAGTGTTTGTGTTGCAATTACTTAGAACATTTTCTTTAATTTTTCACTTAAGCTGGCACTTAAGTCTTCAGTCAGTTTCAAGAATGATTTAAGATATGAAAAGGGAGTGAGTGGACGAGTACAGTAGTGCCCTTTGCAAAACGTGATAGGAGCGGAGACTGCAGTCAAATACAGTTGATTCAAGTCAGTTGCTTCTGTAATTGCATAACATAATTCAGTAAAAGTGAGTAGGTGATTATTTAGGTCATGATCTTGTTTATGGGATGGGCGTGTCCCATAAAAATTCATGAGAAATGGTGATAAATGGATCTAGTGAGGTGTCAGGTTAAGGAGGAGAAAGGAATGTGTTAAGACGGCACACGTTATTACAGGAAAGTATCTGAGGTTTGGGGAGAGGGGAACCATAAAGGAGTGCAGCTTTATTGTAATAAGCTGGATTTTGGAAAGTTCATTGTGACCAGGGTTTTCTAAAGGACCACTGGATTTCAAATGACCATAGGACTAAATGGAAAGACCCTCCCCATATCAAATACAAATTCAGAGCAATTCCTTGCCTGTGATTTAGAAACAGATGGATGGAACAGAAGCAGAGCAACCAAAGTGAAGATGTCAGCATGATCACCATCCGTCCATGAATTTTAAAATCCACTTTATCAAGCTATTGGCCTTTGAGCAGCCAGATCACATGGGCAGTGAGGAGAGAGGGGGTTACAGGAGGCAATGGATAAAATTAAAATAAACGGGTACTATTTTCCTTATTTTTTTTTTCTTTTATTTTAAAGCTACGGCTAATGTAAATATGTTTGTTAATGACCACTGAATAAGATAATTAAATCCATCCCATCCTAAATAACTCGCCCTTGGATATTATCAATTCTTAAAACAAAAAGACTTCAGTTTAACAGTTAAATGTTTCATAATTACAATGGATTGAGAAAGCATTCAGACCTCTGCTAAGTTGAGCAGCCTTGAGCTAAAATCATTGAAATTCTTTTTGTTTTCTCTCTAATTCTCTCAAATTATTTTCAGCATTTACGTGTAGATTTAACATTAAATATCCATTCCTTTGATCACAAATAATGTAAAATTAAGACAAAAAGCTCTATCCCCCTCAGCATATCATTTAGCATCACATTTTGAGGGATGTCTCTGTTATACAAACAGTAAGAACAGGAATCCTACTTAAAATAGCAAAATGTTTAAAGTAATTTTGACAGCACTAATCTATAAGACATTGTAGGCTGACTGGCTGTATCCCATTATATAGATATGTTCACATTTTGTTTTAAATAAGAAGGAGAAAACACATTGCAAAGCAATGGGGAGCTTTGTGGCGAGCACGCGTATCAGACTACAGAACCCTCAGCTACACTGCTCTCAGCCTAATGACCTCAGAACAAACAGAGTGACCTACTGAGTGCTCGCGGGTTAGTGGGTTTTTGTCAGACATTCAATTATGCAGTCCTATCAAATGGAGAAAGGCCACTTGATAATGGGAGGCGGCTATGGTTACGGTAATTGCGGCTTTTGGCCTTTGTTGAGTAGGCCACTTCTTATTGACTTTAGCATTAAAGAAACCCTTTCATTTTTTTGTATGCCAAAAGAAAAGCCAAGTCAAGTCCTGGAGTGTATTGACTCCCAGAAAAGAAAGAGCCGACGCAACTGGATGTGCTTGAATCTGAGCTGTATCTATGACTCCAGTGTCTCAGACAGAACTGCAGCTAAGATGCTGAAAATTGCTTTTCTCTTTTCCCTTTTCAGCAGGCATCGCCTTTTGATTTCATAAATCTCTAATTTGTTTCTCTTTTCTGTATATTAGCCTGCTGTCCCAACTGTCAAATACATTAGTAAGAACAATTTAATGAAATTATTTTTACAATATTTTAGCAGTCCTGGGTATAACAAACTGCATCTGGCCCTGCAAGTGTTGCTCCAACTTGCAGGGAAAACCTCGGGGTTGGTGGCAAGATTGACACTCCAGCAACCATAAAAACTCCATGCGTCTCCGAAACAGCAGGCAGGACTCCTTTCTATTCTCCACGGGAGTAGCTCTGCTGCAGGCACCCACAGGAAGGCTGCTTGCATTGTGAAGGGGTTGGGGTAAGGCCCTCGGGAGCTTCATCCCCAGAAGGGTCAAGACTACCAGAAAGCCAATGGGGTCAGTCCTGTTGGGGGTCGGAACTGGTGTGGTGCCGAGGCAGCGCTTGGGTCCCAGTTTGAGGTGGTCCATCCCAGTAGGCACATAGAACATCTTGTTTCTCTGGCATGATGATCATCTTCCTCTGCTGTCGGAGAAGCTTCATAAACTCTGTACTTCAGTGACGGCACTCTCTGAGGTGCACAGACCTGGGATAGGCCAGATCTCTGTAGGTGGGTACACCTTTTGTTGGTCCGGTCGCTCTGATGGCTGTCATATTCAGGGAGTAGCTGTTGCTGTAGCGGATAGGCTTCTTCCAATGGTGTCTGATGTCACTTCTTTCAACAAGCATATTATGAGTCTCAGATTACGGCACTCTCTGGGTGCCTTGTCTGTTGTTTCAGTGTATACTTCGACCATGGTGAGTGATGTCTCGGTGAGGGAAACATTTTATTCACATCTTTGCTTGGTGAGAGAACCAGCTGAGGGTAGGGAAGACTGCAGGGATCTGTGGTATCTGGGGTGAACTTCTCCAGGTTGGTGGTAAAACTGTCCTCCTGGATTTGCAAGCAATCTTTGCTTCCATTTGGGAGACATCATCCCAACTGACTAGAAAACAGGACTAGTTGTCCCTATCTGGAAAGCGAAGGGTGATCTCCTGGATTGCAGCAACTACAGAGGAATGACACTGCTCTCGGTGCCAGGTAAGGTCCTTGTTAGGGTCGTCCTCATTAGGATCCCTGATCACTTGCCCACCTACCAGCAATGAGAGCAGTCTGCTTTAATGCATAAGAAGTCTACCATCAACTGCATCCTGGCACTGAGGGTTCTCATCGAGTGCAAGTGCGAATATCGGCTGACTTTCCTTGCAGCCTTTGTTGATTTTCTTAACATGTTCGACTTAGTTGATCGAGCTGCCCTGTGGGACTTCCAGACACTTGGCGGGATTCCACCCAAGGTTGCTGGATATCATGGCCGACCTGTACACTGATACTGTGAGTGCTGTGCAGAGTGGGGGCAGAACCTTTGTTTTTTTCCCAGTTGATTCTGGGGTTCATCAGCAGTGTGTTTTTGCTTTTACTCTGTTCAATGCTTGCATGGACTGGGTGGTAGACAAGGTCATGGGGTCCAGTGGCTGTGGGGCATCTGTTGGTGAAGAGAGATTTACTGATCTTGATTTTGCTGACAATGCTGTGATCTTCGCAAAGTCAATGGGGTCTCTGATTGGGGCTCTCGAGAGACTGAGTGAGGAGTCTGAGTGTCTGGGCTTGTGAGTGCCCTTAGTAAAAACCAACATCCAGGCATTTAGGCACAGCCATCATCAACAGAGTGTCTGTCTGAGAGTGTCGACCTTGTCGAGAGGTTTACTTACCTCGGCAGCGATATTCATGTCTCTGGTGACTCTTCCTATGAAGTCAGTAGACAGATTAGGAGAGCACGGGGGGTCATGAGGTCACTAGAAAGGGGTGTGTGGCACTCCCGATATCTCTGCAAAAGGACAAAAGGTCCAAGTTTTTAGAGTCCTGGTGCTTCTTGTTTTGCTATATGGTTGCGAGACATGGATGCTATCCAGTGACCTGAGGCAAAGAATGGATTCTTTTGATACTGTGTCTCTTCGGACAATCCTTGGGTACCGCTGGTTTGACTTTGTGTTGAATGAGTGGTTGCTCATGGAGTCCCAAATGAGGCACATTACTTGCATTGTGAGGGAGCTTCAGTTACGGCACTATAGCCGTGTGGCGCAATTCCGTGAGGGTGATCCCGCTTGCAGGATCCAAATTGCTGAGGACACAAGTGGCTGGGCCAGGCCAAGGGGATTCCCACGTAAACACCTGGCTGCAGCAGATACTGTAGAAGATCATTTTCAGAGGGTGGCACAGAGACCGGCTGTCTTGTGGGGGGTTGCCAACCAGGATCCCTGGCTGTTTTGTTGTGTGGTAAATGTGGCAGCATGCTATGCCAGTGCATGCTCCCCAACTTCACCTCACCTAATAGAGGCTCTTTTGTGTGGTGAAAGTCTATAAGCAGTTCCTCAGTTTTGTTGATGTTAATTGGTAGACAAGAAGCAAAGTTCTCCACCTGACTCCTATTCTTGGTCTTATCCCCATTATCAACGCACCCCATAGGTGCAGAAGCATCTGAGAATTTCTACAAGTAACATGGTTTATTTATATATAAAGTTACTGATTAACCTAACATGCAGTGGTTAAGGTGGAAAAGAAAGGAAGAGGCAGCACAGCTGCTTTAGCCTCTTCAGCTTACTGGGGCTTGGGTGGGCTCACCCTTTCTAGATATATAAAGTCAAAAATAAAAAGATATTAATGTTGAAGACGTTGGGAGGCCTCTCACTACAATTCCTAGGAGGTGGCATTCAGATATTATAGTACAGAATGGTAGACAGAAGTGCTAGCACTGCATATTGCTGAGTAACCAGGGCTGTCTTAATAGCATTATAGGCCCCTGGGCAAAGCAGTGCACTGGGGCCCCTACCTACACAACCACTCAGCAAGTCACAACATACATAGATTAGCATGGGGCCTCTGTGCTCGTGGGACCCCCAGGCACCTGCCCAGCATGCCAATGCATTAAGAAGGCCCTGTGAGTACCGGTAAGCATGGAGAAACTCCCCGTATTCCAAAAATGCAAAACACTGAAGTGCCGGTAGAGAGTGCCAGTAGGTACCGGCCCGTTTACGCACTACTAACATGCACACCTTGGACATGTGGGAGAAACATTGGAGCAGCCATAGAGACACAAGCAAAGTCGTGCACAGGCATGGATCAGACCTGGACCTGAAACAAGAAGTTTGGATCAGTGAGTTGCCAGCATTACCCACCCATAATTGCCATTAGAAGTGTCAAGCTGGCTTTGTCATACGGAGCTGTTTGATGTCTGAATGTGTGTTCTGTACACTGAGCACCTCAGATGGTGATTTGCCATACATTTCGCCTTTCTTAAACATATCTTTTGGGAAGGGTCAATGGTAACATTTTAGAGATAAAAATAAAACCATCATTTTTTTTTTCCAAGGACAGTTTACTTATGTCTGGGCTGGGCCATATTTATGGTGTTGATTTGAACAATTTTTTATGCTTTAGAAAAATGATTATTGGTTGCATCCGAAATAGACTATACTGTACATAACCACATACCAAAAGTAAGCTTTAAGTCAAAACAAGTTATATTTGTGGATAAAGATAAGCCAAACAAAAAGTAAAGATCTGAATAAACACTAAGGACACTGGAGAAGATAAACACTTCACTAGGACAGGAATGTATCATTTATAATCAGATGAGCTCTGGAAGTTACATCCTGGGTGGAATTTTCACTCTCTACTCATTGGTAATGCTTTTTTTTCCCCAGGGATTTCCATAACTAACAGACGTGATGTAGTCAACGGTGAAGAATAATCGATATGTTGTTGCAGCCTGTGAGTTCAGCTTTTTTATTCACTTACGCTCATGTTTCTCATGATTAAATACACATGAATTATGGATTGTAATGTCTGATCATTGTTTGACTTAAAAACTTAAACTGAATAACCGTTTTGCTGATATACAAGTAGCTTTATGAAAATGAACTGATTTAAGCTCATTTTGAGGCCTTTTGTTCTCTCTTTCATAGATACATAAGGGGCCCGTCTCTTCCGCCTCACACACCTCATAATAACCGAGGCTGCTGTCATCATGGAGTCAATCGACAATAAGATTCATGTCTGGAAAAGGAAATTTTGTTTTTTGTTCAATATACAGGGTTTGCCTATGGGTGCCCTAAATCTTTATCATCCCCATTATGTTTATTTTCTTACAAAGCACATGCGATATATGACCGTTTGGAGTGTCATTTTCCATGTTTCTACCTTTTAGATTCTCTTGTTTTAATAATCCACTTAGGCTATGTGCCTAATTCATGCACCTTTTAGAAGTCGGAAAGGCCTAAGAATAGACACATCCATTGTAAAATCCATCCTGAATTTCTCACAAAAATTAAATTACAAGCTTAAAATATACCATCCTTTCTCCTTATAGGGCATTTTCTTGGACTTCCTTGGTGTTTTGAACTTTTTAAACCAGTTCCCCACTTTAGGCCTGTCTAGGCTGAAGCCTGCAGGTAGCAGTTGGGGGAACCATCTGGTTTGGGCTGAGCCTCTTCTTGACTGGTCAGTGAAGGGTGTGACCTGCTATGTGGTCATTACTAAAGCCTTACACATCCTTTTGCTCCTTTGTCTATGTCATGAACTTGGAGTTCCAAAGCATGCAAGTCTCAAAAAGCATTTCCAATTATGTCCACTAGACAGGTGAAACCTTCAAAACCTGGCTAATAATAGAGCAAATGCAGGATCTTTATAAAGTAAAAGATTTATTTTTCACAAAAAAGTATTCCAATGGCAATGAATCTCTGTGAGGCACAAAGGAAAAATGGAATTGCTTGAGACCCAAGGAAATCCAAAGCTAACAAGTCACAATACAACAAATCAAAGAATCATTAAAAAACAGGGCAAAAGTCCAGCAAATCACAATAAGTACAAGGCACAGCAAAACCACAGGACTCGCCAAAACTCCCTAGTGCATTCAAAATAAACCGTCAAGAACAATGGGAAAGGGTAAAGGGCAGTTCCTGGCAGTGATTGGCAGGTGACTCCATCTCTTGAGGAACCACCCACAAAACACACAGAACAAAAACTCATGCATATTTTATACATAGACTCGATCAAAAATAAAGAATAATGCAAACAATCATCAAAAGCAACATTAACATATATAAAAAAATCAAAAATGAACGAAACAGACCAAGAACATGAATTTGAAACCCTGGCTGAAACACAACAGTCTCCTACTCCAGTTCACAAAATCCACCAGTGGGTGATAGAGAGGCCTATAGTAATACTTAATAGTGTTTTTCAGGAATTCACCCTCAAACCTCAGAAAACACACTGAGGTAAGGATAAGCATAAGCAAAGTTTAAGTGTGCATCCAAAATCGCATATTACCAGTTCATTGTACAGGTAAGATGGTATATCCTGCTTTGGCACTTCAGCCTATCGCGCCTCCACTGGTGCCGTTAGGTCAGCTGGAAACTACCATTCACTGATGTTTCGCCCCCTAAACCAGTACATCTCCCAGGGGTGGGGAGAAGGTCTGCAGTGGCATCCTGGGGACATCTCCCCGCCACCACCTGCAGCTGCCTTCTCCGGGGTGTTGACCACCAACCAACCACAGCCAAAACCAGTAGCTCCCTTTCTCTGCTTCCTTTCTCAGTGCCTTTATGGCTTTCCTCAAGGTCGAGCCCATCACTCCCACAGCGTGTAACAATTGGACTATAGCTTTGCCAACAAAGCTCCGACAACCTCCACCGGGGTAAACTCTGGCTTTCCAGTTAGCTTTTTGGCATTCAACTGCCCCCTCGATATACCTCAAGTGCTTCCTTTCATGGGCTTCCATCATACCGTCTTTCCAAGGGATGGTTAGTTTGATGAGCGGGACCCTCTTCTCCACTACAGACCACATGACAATGTCTGCCCAAAGAGTAGTTATTGCAGCCTTTCTTGGGAAGACCAGCTGTTTCCTGAGGCCTGTCAACATCTACCAGTCTTTGCCAGGTGTAAGCATGCTAACCCTCTTCTGCGCAGGAGGTTGATACGTACTGCCAGACTTTACAAATCCTGCTAGGGCATGCTTAGCTATTGCTGGTGTGCGGTTTTCTGCTACCCTACAGCTCTCCAGGATCTTGGCCAGCTTTGCAAGGACTTGATCATGTCGCCGCCTGAAGCGTCTCTGGGTCAAAGCCACCTTACATCCTGACAATATGTGCTGGAGGATCGCCATGATGCTCTCGCAGAGGGAACAGCCTACCTCCTCACCATACCACTGTGTGAGATCCCGAGGGCATAGGAGGATGTCGTAGGTTGCCCTCAACAGGAAGCTAAAACTAAATAATGTCAAAATAAATTGATGGCCATGCATACTTCTTTAATATTTTATTCATTTTAGAGTACTATGCAGTTTCAGTTACTGTAAGTGAATTACAGTGCATTCAGACCCCTTAGCTTTCTGCATGCTTTATTGTGTGGCAGATTTAACTTTAAATTGATACATTTGCCATTTTTGCCCATCAGTCTATGCTCAGTAACCCATAATGACAAAGGGAGAACATGTGTTCAAAAAGGTTTGCAAATTTATTAAAAATCAAAAGCCGAACTCTCTCATTTCTATAACGATGGCTACACTGTGTTGCAGAAGAATTGGCGTCCCAGAAAACGCAGACCTAAGAGCTCCTTGCCAGATGAAAGTACCTCAGAGAGAAGAAAGCTCATCTGTTAGAAATGTCATCATTGTCTGGGATCAAACTGGCTACTACTCTGTGCTGTGCCACTCGTACCCAGGGCCAATCAGCTTTACTCTACCTGTTGCTCTAGACTATGACGACAGCAGAATCTGGTAAGTTTGAATACACAAACCCAGTTCACACCTCTGCTTTCTCAAGCAGGCCTCATCACTCACAATACTCTCCGCTCAACAGACAGTGGTGATGTGGATGTTATGGGAGACTTTTGTGTCTTGTTTTCCTGGTGTTTGAGTTAAACTGGAAAGATGAGCCCTGGCAGTTCTTGAGAAGCACAAGGGCAGGACAGTTGGGGCAATCATATTGAACACTAGCATCAAAGACATTCAACTCCTGAAGACAGACTTTGTATCCCTTATTCAGGCCATATAGGAGAGGAATCGTAATTTCAGGTCCACTTCCCTTGCTGCACAGTTGACTTCATACCCTAAATACCTGAACAAGAGCCTTCAACGAGAGGCAAAAAAATGGCTTCATGGACACCTGGGATCTCTTTGGGAGAAACTGCTTTTCTACAGATGTGATGGTCTGCATCCAAATAGGTCCTGCACTCAGGTCCTCTCTGAAAATGTCTCAAAGGTTTTTGACTATGCAGCTTTAGTTCTAATATTAAGTATTAACCAATGTTAGAATGTGCTATTTCACTGTAGTTAATTTGTCATTACCATCTTCCCAGATTGTCTAAAGACTGCAGTTGTTAAATCCCTGTGCAAGAAAAATAATCTCGACTCTTCTGTCTTTGACAAATCTGCACCAATTTCTACCCTGCCTTTAAGTTAAATTCTAGAACAGTCACTTTTTCAGCAAATAAATGTCTACTTGAAAAAAATATTCTATGCTTGATAGGTTTCAGTCAGGTTTTAGGGCAAATCGTAGTACAGAAACTGCATTGATTAAAGTAATAAATGACCTGTGATTAAAGTGGAAAGAGGCTGCATATCTGTTCTTGTTCCCTGCAGCATTTGACACCATAGATCACAGTTTTTGCATAAATCATATTAGAGGATGGGTGAGTCTCTCTGGCAGTGTCTTAAAATGGTTTCACTCTGGTTTAAGAGTTTGTTATGGTGATTGCAGTTTGGAGGTCCATGATATTGTATGTGGTGCACTACAGGAATCTCTCCTGGGCCTGCTGCTTTTTTAAATTACATGCTTCCATTAGGCAAGACTGTATCGAAACACAACATGCGCTACCATAGCTGTGCAGGTGACGTGAAGCTTTACTTATCTATCGCACCTGATGAACCTAATACTCTGGCCTCTCTGATCCAATGTTTTACTGCTATTTCTGAATGGACAAGTAGACATCTTCTCAAGTTTAATAAGGAATAAAATTAAATCTGCTTTGAAATGATGGAAATAATGAGAGAATTAGACATAATCTTGTTTCCTTATCAGTGAAAGTAAAGGCACAAGGAAAGAATTTTCGTGTAATCATGGACACTGGACTAAACTTTAAATCACGCATTAACCAGATCACTAGGACTGAATTTATTCATTTAAGGAACAATGCAAAAGTTAGATCTCCTCATCAATACAATCAATCAATCAATTCCTATATTTCAGAGTGCCTGTCCCGCTACTGTCCAAGCTAAAACATTCTTATGGTGGTCTACTTATTATTTCAGGAGCTAAGCTTAAAAGAAGTGATGAGGCAGCCTTTTCCTGTTATGCACCAAAAATCTGGAATACTTTACCAATAGAGCTATCTCAGGCTAACACAGTAGAACATTTTAAAAATCTCGTAAAATGCAATTTTTTAATTTGGCTTTTTCGTAGCTATATTATAGTTCTACTCCTAATAGACTACACATGCATAGGATTATCACATCTCCAGAGATTTGCAACATTTACTATCTGCTTTCTTAGATGGGTGCCCCAGCTATCCACAAGACCCATAGCACCAGATCCTCTAAGACAAAGCCTGGAAACAATGAGGAACAACTCAAGAACGTTTATGTTATGTCCAGTGGGGGCAGACCAGTCTTTTGGCCTTGAACCCCTGCAGATTAGTTTTGTTTTTTATTTTCCCTTCAGAATTTCACCTCTGGAGATTTTTCTGTTTATTCTTTCCTTCTCAACATCTGACTTTATCATCAGATTCATCATTACAGACACTTACAATTTGATACTGTGTATATATATATATATATATATACAGTATATATATAGTAATAAGAATGACCAAGAGACATTGGGAAGTTTTGGGTCAGCCACTCTTATAATATTTCCCAGCTGCAAAATCTATCAAAAAGAAGAGACATGTTCACACAACTGAGTCAAAAACAGAACAGACTATTGTCTTAAGATGGCGGCTTTTAAATGCTTGCAGAGGATGTGATGTCATCAGGACTGGAACCAGAAGTGACGTCGTTGGCTGCCCCAGAACCAGGTGGGATTTCCCGAGAATGGTCTGCATGGAATTGACAGAGAGAATCAGTGCACTTCGCCACCCCCTGGTCTGGTATGGAATTACACCTCTTCAGGCCCTTTAGTTGTCCCCTGATCACCCGTATGTGAATTTCTATATATGTGTGTGTGTGTGTATATATATATATATATATATATATATATATATATATATATATACTCAGCAAAAAAAGAAACGTCCCTTTTTCAGGACTGTGTATTTCAACAATAATGTTTTAAAAATCCAAATAACTTTACAGATCTTCATTGTAAATTGTTTAAACAATGTTTTCCATGCATGTTCAATTAACCATAATCAATTAATTATCATGCACCTATGGAATGGTCGTTAAGACCTTAACAGCTTACAGAAAGTAGGCATTTAAGGTCACAGTTCTAAAAACGCAGGACACTAAAGAGACTTGTCTACCGACTGTGAAAAACACCCAAAGAAAGATGCCCAGGGTCCCTGCTCATCTGCGTGAACGTGCATTAGGCATGCTGCAGGGAGGCATGAGGACTGCTGATGTGGCTAGGGCAATAAATTGCCATGTCCACACTGTGAGACGCCTAAGACAGCGCTACAGGGAGACAGGAAGGACAGCTGATCATCCTCGCAGTGGAAGACCACGTGTAACAACACCTGCACAGGATCGGTACATCCGAATATCACACCTGCGTGACAGGTACAGGATGGCCACAACAACTGCCCGAGTCACACCAGGAACACACAATCCCTCCATCAGTGCTCAGACTGTCCGCAATAGGCTGAGAGAGGCTGGACTGAGGGCTTGCAGGCCTGTTGTAAGGCAGGTCCTTACCAGACATCACCAGCAACAACGCCGCCTATGGGCACAAACCCACCTTCGCTGGACCAGACAGGAGTGGCAAAAAGTGCGTGAGTTTCTGCATGACAGCAATGTCAGTGTTCTGCCATGGCCAGCGAAGAGCCCAGATCTCAATCCCATTGAGCACGTCTGGGACCTGTTGGATTGCGGGGTGAGGGCTAGGGCCATTCCTCCCAGAAATGTCCAGGAACTTGCAGGTGCCTTGGTGGAAGAGTGGGGTAACATCTCACAGCAAGAACTGACAAATCTGGTCCAGTCCATGAGGAGGAGATGCACTGCAGTACTTCAAGCAGCTGGTGGCCACACCAGATACTGACTGGTACTTTTGATTTTGAGCCTCCCTTCATTCAGGGACACATTGTGAAACATTTTTAGTTTATGTCTTATGGTGTTGACTCTTTTAGTGTTCATACAAATATTTACACATTAAGTCTACTGAAAGTAAAAACAGTTGAAAGTCAGGGGACGTTTCTTTTTTTGCTGAGTATATATATATATATATATATATATAAGATTTTTAAGCACAAAAATAGTTAATTATACCATAGAATGCACCGTGTAATCGTGTAATAGTAAACTAAATGTAAAAACATTGAATAATACTGAGAAAACCTTGAATAGAGAAAACTAACATTGCAAGAGTTCACACTACAGCCTTACAAACCCGCTCGCTGTAAACACTTTTTTTTAATGAGTTTTAAGCACAGGGAAAAAAATGAAAATTTGCAAAATCCTTAATTTATACAAAAACTAACCATAAACAACCAAGAAAACTAATCTTGCATACACACACGTCTGACCGAGAACAATGTACAGGGAGAGACTGAACATGTGCGGAAATCATCGGTGAGTACGAACCAGAAGGGAAACTGGCTTGTTCGTCACTCGGGTGTGTGGTCGAGAACAGATGCAAAAGTTTGGCGAACTTTTTGGTCGTAACCCGATTTGTACGTGTTCCGAG
>JANRMT010027041.1:23984057-24021508 GCA_026402145.1 Polypterus bichir lapradei
AAATTCCTCCAGAGCGCTGTAAAAGACTCATTGCAAGTTATCGCAAATGCTTGATTGCAGTTATTGCTGCTAAGGGTGGCCCAACCAGTTATTAGGTTCAGGGGGCAATTACTTTTTTCACACAGGGCCATGTAGGTTTGGATTTTTTTTCTCCCTAAATAATAAAAACCATCATTTAAAACTGCATTTTGTGTTTACTTGTGTTATATTTGACTAATGGTTAAATGTGTTTGATGATCAGAAACATTTTGTGTGACATAACTCCCCTTCGTCTGAACCCATGCTGACTACAATTCCTGTTCTTACTATGTGTTGCTTAATCTTTCCCTTAATAATTCCTTCCATTAATTTGCCTTTGATGCACGTTAAGTATTTACCTATAGCTGCTTGGATTTCCCCAGTCAAACTTTTTATATAAATGGATAACATGTTAGCAAGAACTTCTCTGTACCCTGTAGAAAAGGCGGGGGTGCTTTAAGTTTAATGCTTTCATACCTTTAGACTGACTTTTACAGAAGATGCGTTTATTTTTGGCTTGTCTTCTTTGTGTCTAATCCAGCAGGTGCCGTGTCTGTTGATCAGAGTATTTTTTTGTCACCATGGCAACAAAACAAATTCTACATTTTTAGCTATTGTCTGCTTAAAAACGAAGAGTCAAAGCATCTGTACAATGGCAGTCATGAACAGTGGGCACGCAGTCTAGTGAAATGCACAGTGATTAATAAGAAAGTTAGTGTTTGTGATTATTTGACTTTAGAAATTACTTTCTGATTGTTAAAAAAATCAATGACTTGTAAAGCTTTAGCAAAACAGAAAAGAGAGAAAAAATGTAAGGGGACGTCATCTAAAGATGTTATAATATTATCAAAGGAAAGGAAAACGAAGACAAAGTGAACATTAAAAAACAAATTCCCAATTGCTATGCCATACCATTTCCAGGCCATGCAATCATTTTTTATTTTGTTTTTTGTCCAACGTTCAGCCAAGTCTCATATCTTGTTTTTACAAACTTAGAATAGCCTTCCATTGTATGATCTCCTTCATCCGCGCTTTTTCTCTGTCAGAGCTAATGGTGAAAGCTACACAAATAAACTCGTCCATGTATTAATATCAAACACAAGGGTGCTGCTCAAAGCACTTCAAGAAGAAAACAGCTGCTGGGTAATTTGAAACAGCTTTGTTTGCTAATACTTTCCAACATAGAAGTTAAGTCATAAAATAGTCATGTGGCTAATTTAGCCCACAATGAAGATGTAACCTTGTATGGCTTTAAAAGGTTCAATTAAAGATAAGGAACAATGGCAAGGTCTGTCTTTGTCACCATTATCTGCGATCACAGATGATGTTTTAGTGGATCTCTTCACAAATATTGAACTCACCTGAAATCTATGCATGAAGTTCATTTTTAGAATTATTTGCAGAAAATAAAATAGTGTAGAAAAGCCATCAGGTCAGTTTTATCAAAACTGGTATGTAAACATAGTTATTATAATTAGATAAAAGAAATGTTTGTAAAAGGAAATCCAGGAGAACTCCCCATTTACTGTAATATCAGAAAGCGAAAATAAAAAACAAGGCAGATGGTGGCTTCTGTTCCGGTCTTCTGTCTAAAATTGTTGGAAATAACTGATCACCCGAAAATGACCTTTTTTATATGTTACTTAACCCATGTATACTATAGCGATTGCTGTGAAACCTTTTCATCCTAATATTTCATGCAGAACAATAATAGAATAAAAACCAAAGAGATGGTTGGGGACTACCATAGGTCTAGACAGCAACTGAGGCTTGTCTCCATTGAAGGGGTTGATGTGGAGTGGGTCAAGACCTATTAATACCTTGGAGTGCAGTTGGATGTCAGGCTGGACTGGTCACAGAACACAAAGACTCTGTTCAGGAAGGGGTAAAGCTGGATGTATTGTCTGAGAACGCTGGACTCCTTTAACATATGTAAGAAACTCCTGCAGATGTTCTATCAGTCGGTGGTTACCAGTAATCTCTTCTATGCTGTGGTGTGCTGGTAGCTTGATGAAGAAAGATGCTGATTGTATTGACAAGCTGATCAGGTGAGCAGGATCTGTGGTTGGCATGGAAATGGACTCTCTGGTAACAGTGGCAGAGAGGAGAACACTATGTAAGCCATTATCTACTATGGACAATGAACATCACCCACTATACACCACCATAATTAAACAGAGGAGTTTTTTTAGTGGTAGGCTGCTATCATAGAACTGCAATATGGACAAATATAAAAGAGCCATTGGACTCTTTAACGTTTCTCAAACGGGGCAGGGAGTGGTTGAGTTCTGGGCCTGATGCTCCTTCTCTGCTCATGCACTACATTAAAAATGGCTCACTAATTAAGAAGATGGTTAGAATGAAAACCTGCAGGCACTGCGGCCCACCAGGACCGGAGTTGGACATCCCTGTGTTAGAGTAATCATTGGGTTCTTGATCACCTCTTTGACTCCCGGTTACTCAGTTTGGCCGCACAGGGAACTCAAGGAAGAGGCCTGGTTGTTCCAAGCTTTTTCCATTTAACGATTAACGAGTTCACTGTGTTCCAGGGAACACTCAAAGCTTTAGAAATTCTTTCATCCCCTGATCTGTACTTCAGCACAATGTTTACTACAAAGGTCTGCAGAGAGTTCCTTGGACTTCATGGCTTGTTTGTCTCCTGACATGATTTGTGAATTGTGGGATCTTTAATACATAGGTGTGCGCCTTTCTAAATGATATCCAATCAATTCATTTTGCCACAGGTGGATTCCAATTAAGTTCTAGAAACAAGGAGAGTTAAAGCAAAGAGGATGCACCGTCCACAACTTTAAGTTCCACAGCAAAGGGTGGGAATACTTACAGAAATAAGAGAATCCAGTTTCTGGTTTTAACAAATTTGTAAACCTTTCTGAAAACTTGTTTTCACTTTGTCATTACAGGTTATTAAGTGTTTACTGATGGAAAATACACCTATTTATGCATATCAAATTAAATCTACAATAAAGTGTGCAGAAAGTGAAGGGAACTGAATACTTGGTGAATCCCCTGTATATAGCATAATTCTATATATTAAAAATATATGCACTTCTCCATTGCTACTGTCATTGCTCCTTGCAGTGCATGTGTCTGTGTGTGCGCCTGCTTTGTTTCATTCATGTCCACCCAGAGGTCGGCTGGGTTAAATGCCACAATAATCACAGGCAGCATGCAGATAGAGCAGCAGGCTGAATATCATTGGCTCTTTAAAGCAAAAAATTATAAAAAACAGGCAAAAGAATAAATGGACCTTTGTATTAAACAGAGCTTATTCTGAAGCAGCAAACAAATTCTGAAGGTTTCTTTTTTGCTTTTCTTTGTATGTTTTTTTCCTTATGTCCAAGAAACATAATACAGCGTGAAATATCTTCTCCCACTGATAACAATATGCTTATTGTCTTAATTGAAGTTCATCAGAAAAAGAGCATTCCTCTATGCCTTTAAAGACAAGAATGAAATGATATCTTTTTCCTCTGCTCAGAGGTTCAGTGGCTGGTGGGACGTGACTTGAGGCTGTAGCATTTGATCCTGAAGTCTTAGACTTTGTCAGAACCCTTTGTTATTCCTCAAAATGTTTAATTTTATTTAAAATAAAATAAAATAATAGTAGGGCAGCACGGTGGCACAGTGGTAGCACTGTTGCCTCGCAGTTAGGAGACCTGGGTTCGCTTCTTGGGTCCTCCCTTCGTGGAGTTTGCATGTTCTCCCCCTGTCTGTGTGGCTTTCCTCCAGGTGCTCTGGTTTCCTCCCACAGGCCAAAGACATGCAGGTTAGTTGCAATGGCAATCCTAAATTGCCCCTAGTGTGTGCTTGATGTGTGAGTGTGTGCGTGCCCTGCAGTGGGCTGGCGCCCTGCCTGCGGATTTGTTCCTGCCTTGCGCCCTGTGTTGGCTGGGATTGGCTCCAGCAGACCCCCGTGACCCTGTGGTTAGGATATAGTGGGTTGGATAATGGATGGATGGATAATGACTGACTGACTGACTGATAAAATAATAGTCCATTGCTTTGGACTTACATAATGCTGGTTTGAACTGGACTCTGATGCACACATTTCTACCTACACTTTGTGACTATCAGAAGTCACTTAAACTGCTATAAGAGTTGACTAAGCAGGTAAACGTGTCAGAGAGCCAAAGAAAGATTAGGGTACCATCCTGGTAGAGCTCTGTAATATTAATACAATGACAGCTTAAAGCAAAAATGAATTGTCTTAGCAAGAAATGTAGGAAAGGCAAATAGGAGGTCTGTTGTCTGCTGTAGTCAGTATAACATCTGACACCACCTTCTGGGAATGGGCCGGCTTTATATGTTGGAGGCAGGAAGGGGCAGGGTTTTCTCAGGTGGTAGGGCGGGGTAAGTCATCCGTCTTGGGCATTTTTTCTTAGCTACTGAGGAGGAAGGAGAAGTTAATGTCAGCATCCCCTCTAATCCATGGGGTGGTATTGCTTACTTCATTAGAGCCAGGAAAGTGTTCCCATGGTCCCCAGATGTTTGTAAAGTTTCACACAAATTAATTTCGCAGGCGATTCACAATTGCAAAATGCAGAACTAACTTAGGAGTTTTTGGGAGTTTAAAAGTTTTTCTTTTTGGAAAGGGGGGGGGGGGGGGCGCCAAAAAATAAAGAATATTGATCCCTAAAGCCTTACTCACACTGTGCTATTTTCTGCTGCTGCAAAAGACATGTAATCCATAAAACACCAACAAAATGTATCCTATTATGGCTCTCGTTCACATCATGGTGGAAGAGCGCAGTACATTTTGTTTTAAAATGTGACATGCTGCATATTTTACACATGAAGAGAATCCCAAAATGCAGGTATGTTACTGAATTTTCTCCACAGTAAAACTCACAACATAGAAAGCAGTTGCCTGTGAACCCAAGGCTTTTACCAATGGGCCACCTTATCCTAGTTGAGGATATGCACACTTCTAGTGATTTTATCTTTTACTAGAGATTTTTATTTAAACATTAAATGCCAGAAGGAATACATCCAGAAAGGAACTAAACAATTTTTTTGTATGTGTGAATGGTACAAAATTTGCAAGTAGGAAAGCACAATTACATTTTTTTGTGTGAAGTGAAACACTGAGCTTCACTTATCACTGCCATTAGCCAATTGTCCATTTCAATCAGTAGAAGTTGGCCATTCACAGCTCACAGGATCACTGTGCTGCCACTGATCAGTCTGCCAAAGGTACAGTACCGTTCATATGTTGTGCTGTAGAAGGCCCCTTTTGCGGTCTGGTAATGACATTCACAGGATTCCTTACAGTCTAACACCTGTCCTGAAAATTATCAATTTGTTTGCAGCCCTAGTCCCAACTGGCTACCCTGTATATTCATGAAGGTAGTATGGTGACACAGAGCTTACTGTTGCTGGTTTCAAGTAATACTTTAGTTAAGGTACTTCAAAAATACATCCATTACTGATTTCTCCTTATGTAACAAGACCTTAATAAAGGCTTCTTTTGGTCTTCATAACTCTTATAAAACATCAATAGATGGGTTAACCATCTCTGTGCTGTGCGGAGTATTGACATGCTGGTAAAATGATTTGTTAATATGGAGAATTCACAGGTCTTATACTAAAGATGAAACATCAAGAGAAACGTGTCTCCATTAAGCCACCTCAGACAACTCCAAAGTGTAGTTTTGTGATTATGTCACATTACAGAGGTGAATAAAGCTTTTTAAGTGTAATGAAGATCCAAAGAAGTGTTTGTTATGGTCTTGTTACATAACAGTAAATAGGTAATAGAAGCAGTCTCATCTTATATTACAGTACCTAAACTAAAGTGTTACCCTAGCATCATGGTGCCAGTGCCCGGGATTTGAATACCATGCATATTCACTTCCATGTTTGCTGTCTGTCTGCAAAGGTTTTTCTCCCACATTTCTAAAGACGGGCTGGTGAAGCCCTTTGACATTAGTCACATGTGCATGTGTGTGTATGTGAGGGGGGCTCTGATGTCAATGTCAATGTCAATTTATTTATATAACACATTTTAAACAACATAGGAATGATGTGGCCAAAGTGCTTTACAATAATAGAATAAAAGAAAACATACAAATAACATAAATAGAAATAACTATATGAACATAAATAAAATAAATAATAAATAGAAGTAATGTTACATAGTCTAAATGAGGAAACCATCAGTATTATTGAAGGTCATGGAATGCAAGTGAATAGAAATGAGTCTTTAATCTCGTTTTGAACTGTTCAATTGTAGACGATTCCTTTATGTAATGAGGTAAAGAGGTCCACAGGAGAGGAGCAGCAGCTGCAAATGCTCTGTCCCCCTTAGTTTTACACTTAGTATGAGGGACAACAAGAGACAACTGACCAGAAGATCTAAGCAATCTAGATGGCTGGTGTAAAGCACACAATTCAGATAAGTGGGCAGGAGAAAGCCCATGTAAAGATTTAAAAACTCGCAACAAGATTTTAAAATCAATTCGAAAATTGACGGGAAGCCAGTGTAAAGAAGCTAATATTGGAGAAACAGAATCATACTTTCTTGCCAAAACCAGGAAGCAAGCTGCAGCATTCTAGACAACTGTAACCTGCGTATCAGGGATTTGCTAATCCCAGAATACAGCGAGTTGCAGTAATCAAGGCGAGAAAAGATAAAAGCATGAGTAGCTTTTTCAAGATCGTTAGAAGATAAAAAAGGCTTGATCTTACCTAATAGACGAAGCTGGAAAAAGCAACTCTTGACTACAGAATTAATCTGTTTCTCAAAAGAGAGGTTACTGTCAAAGATAACACCAAGATTGTGGACTTGAGGTTTGCAAAAGACAGCGAAAGAGCCACGAAATCCAAGACCAGTTTGGGCTTTAGCTGATGGACCCACTATAAGCACCTCCGTGATGTGGCTTGATTTCCTCACTAACACTTGTTCTGGTTTCATGTATTACAACCCAGTCCTGGCAGGACAGGTTTAAGCTCCCTGAATTTCACTATGCAGATTTGAGAAAGATATGCATTTTTATAGGGAAGCAAAGTGGGACAGTGGTAATGCTGCTGCCTCCCACCAAAGAGAGCAGTGTTTGATGTCCTGGTTGCTCCCTGTGTGGAGTCTGCATGTTCTCCCCATGTTGGTTTCATCAGGGTACTCAAGGATATGCAGGTAAGGTGGATTGGCAGAGCTAAATTAGCCCCTGATGTGTGCGTGTGTACAGGGTGGTAGTGAGACCAGCTATGTTATATGAGCTGGAGACGGTGGCACTGACCAGAAAGCAGGAGAAAGAGCTGGAGGTAGCAGAGTTAAAGATGCTAAGATTTGTATCGGGTGAGACGAGGATAGACAGGATTAGAAATGAGGACATTTGAGGGTCAGCTCAAGTTGGACGGTTGGGAGACAAAGTCAGAGAGACGAGATTGTGTTGGTTTGGTCATGTGCAGAGGAGAGATGCTGGGTATATTGGGAAAAGGATGCTAAGGATAGAACTGGCAGGTTAAAGGAAAAGAGGAAGACCTAAGAGAAGGTTTATGGATGTGGTGAGAGAGGGCATGCAGGTGATGGATGTAACAGAACAAGATGTAGAGGACAAAAAGAGATGGAAAAATATGATCTACTGTGGCAATCCCTAACAGGAAAAGCCGAAAGAAAAAGAAGAAGTATGCATGTGTATGTGTGTGTCTTTATGTTTTCATCCTTCAATGGATTAGCATCATGTCAAAGGATTATTTCTGCCTTGTGCCTGATGCTTGTTGAGACAAGCTCCAGCTTCTCTGCATTATTGCTCTGGATAAGCTGTGTCAAATTATTTTGTAACCCACTTAATCCAGACCAGGGTTGCAGGGCTGGCTGGAGCCTCCCCCAGCTAGCATAGGGCGCCTTGGTCAGGGTACCAGTCCATCACAGGGTGAACACACACACACACCAAACACGCACTAGAGGCCAATTTAGTGTCGTTCACCTGCTTGTTTTTTAGACAGTGGGAGGAGCACCTTGAGAAAACCCACACAGACATGTGGAGAACATGCAAACTCCACAAAAATCGAACCCTGGTCTCCTTACTGTGAGGCAGCACTGTGCCGCCCTTGGTTTTTGTAACAGATGGATGTGTTTTAATATAATAATGATAATAATACATGTTTTTTATGTAGAGCATTTATGTTTTGGATTGCGTTTTACTGAATTGTTATTTTATGAAAAATGCCTAGTTGGGATACTGGGACAACTGTGAACCAATCAGACATGTCTGAAGGACTTAATGGTCTTATCTTATTTGTGGCATTTCTTATATTCTCTTTTTTATTTTTTCTGCGTTTCTTCTAATTGGAGCTGCTAACCTTTCTTTCCTCCTTCTGTGTGCCTGTCTATTCACCTGTTTCCTCATTTTATGCAACTGCTTTGAGCTAATTTATTAAATCCTCAATGATCTCAATTAGGGTCTCAATTTCCAGGCTTCAAATCTGAATGTTGCTGCTCTCCCTCATGCTCTTCTTACACCGTCTCAGGAAAGTCATTTTGGTGTTGTTTCGCTGAGGGATCCTATGCCCTCATTAAACAGCAGTAACGTGACCCCTTTAACTTGGTTATCTTGCAACATATCTTTTCGGCTCAATTACTGTCTCTAAGTGAATAACAAACTGATGAGCCGTGGTGGGCTGAATGGCCTCCTCACATCAAAGACTGTCTCTTGTGCTCTTTTCCTGCCTCTATTCCCCTGTTTTAAAGCAAATCAAATTTCTTGTTAGACGTTTCCACTGCTTAGCCTTCAAGCTAGAATCTTCAGCAGATATGAAACTTCCACAATAACATTTCTGAATGTTAATTAACTTGAGAGTGAATTAAATATAAAGGAGAGTTCAAAGTTTGGGTGATAGATTACTCCCTAAAGCTGTCATCAGCTCCCTTCTAGAAGTTAGTGGAAGAAAGAAAGCTTTGATGGTTGACTGCCATCTTTAGGGAACCCAGAAGTACCAGAACATGAAAACACTGAAATTACAATTCCATAAGTGGGTGTTGAAATCAATGTTTAGTACAACGATATTGACTGGGGACTTACTGGCAGGTAGAACAGTGTCTGGGGTCTGTAATCATGGCCATTTTTGTGACAGTCAACACATTGTTTGGTCACTAATGTTGCGTTATAATCAGGGATATTTCCCTGGCTTGCTGTATTTTCTGTTTTTCTGACAGATTCAATAACTTTTTCACTTTAGATAAGTTGTCGGCTGCTGTTAAACTCTCCATCCATTTGTTGGTTTGTGAGTGTGTGAGAGGCTCCTGTGCTTGTACTTCTGCTTCCCCACCAGTAAGTATTTCATTGTATCACTCTCAATTCACAGTACAGAAACGGCACTAATTTGTGTTGTAAACAACATTCTAATATCCTAAGATGAAAGAAATTCCACAGTAATTATAAGATTTAAGCACAGCTTTTTATATCTTTGTCCATTCAATTATATTACATGGGCATGAAAATTACATTGGACTCTCAGGCCCTGTCCTTGCATGGTTTGGTTCATATTTATCAAATCAATTTCAGGACATACAGAAATATCCTGACAGGACTTAGAAGTTAAATATGGTTTCCCGTAGGACTCAGTTGTGGAACTCTTACTATTCTCACTTTACATGCTTATATTATCGGTATCATTTGAAAATAGTTTAGGTACTGCCCAACTATTACTCCCTTCCTCTTATGTAACAGGACCTTAACAGGCTTCTTTTGGTCTTCATAACACGTAAAACTCTGTGCTTTTTGGCATATTGACATGATGACAGAATTATTTGTTAATATGAAGAATTCACAGATCATGTACTAAACATGTAACATAAAGAGAAACGTGTCTCATTTAAGCCATCTCAGACCACTCCAAAGTGAAGTTTAGTTAGCAGGTGTGGAAGTAACCCCCGAGGAAGACAGGAAAAGTTCAATCAATCATTCTTTATTCAGTCACAGATGAGTACATGGATTCCATGTTGCAAGGCAGAAGATCAAAGTTTTGCTTTTTCAGTGACTTTTTATATTTTCTTCGTCCCCCTTCCCCTGACTTATCTTGTTTATCTAAGCATTTCATCTTACATTGCGTGAATCGGCTAACCGTTTCTATTTTGTGTACATTGCGAAAGGGGCCATAAAGAAGGAAAAGTCATCTTTCCAGTGTCTAACAGACGCATTATAAATAAAGAAGTTGTCCTTGGTCAGCTTACTGCAACCTCTCTTATGACAGACGGCTGTATGAATAACCTGCCGTTATAGCAAAAACAGCTTTTAACCCTTAGTAGCTTGCAAGCAGTTTCATTTTCTTTCACACAGGTCACATTGCAGAGATGAATAAACACTTTACTGATACTTTATAAGTGTTATGAAGACCCAAAGAAATGTTTGTTACGGTCTTGTTAAATTACAGTAAATGTATAATAGATGCGGGCAGCACGGTGGCGCTGCTGCCTTGCAGTTAGGGGACCCGGGTTCATAAGTGTTATGAAGACCCAAAGAAGTGTTTGTTATGGTCTTGTTAAATGACAGTAAATGTATAATAGATGCGGGTGGCACGGTGGCGCTGCTGCCTTGCAGTTATGGGACCTGGGTTCACTTCCCAGGTCCTCCCTGCGTGGAGTTTGCATGTTCTCCCCGTGTCTGAGTGGGTTTCCTCCGGGTGCTCCGGTTTCCTCCCATAGTCCAAAGACATGCAGGTTAGGTGCATTGGCGATTCTAAATTGTCCCGAGTGTGTGATTGGTGTGTGTGTGTGTGTGTGCCTGTGCTGGGCTGGTGCCCTGCCTGGGGTTTGTTTCCTGCTTTGCGCCCTGGGTTGGCTGGGATTGGCTCCAGCAGACCCCAGTGACCCCGTAGTTAGGATATAGCGGGTTGGATAATGGATGGATAATAGTTGCATTTTTGCAGTACCTAAACTAAACCGTTACACATTAATTTTCACCAAAAGGAAGGTATCACTCAATTAACCTTTCTTTTAGACCAAATGATGTTTCTCCTATGGTATCCTTAATTAATCAAATTGATGATGTAAAGAAGAAGGTGAGTAAGAACTGCCTGTGTCTGTATAAATAAAAACAAAAATTCTATTCATAGTGGTGAATGATGCAGAGTGTAAAAATATTATGCTTACTTTTTAACTAAATTAGAATCACCATTAGTTTTATTGAATTAATCTTCATCACTATCTTGAAAACTAGCATTTCTTTTAAAACAATATTTCAAAACTGTCTAAAGCATTTTTTCCCATCTTCTAATGCTTACAAATTAACACTTTTTCTAAAAATGCAGGATACTGAGAAATTAATTCATGCCTTTATTTTTAGTAAACCTGACTACTGCAATGCATTATTCACTGGCTGTTTTAATCCTCCTTTATGGCACTCTTGGTTAACTCAAAATTCTGCTGCAGGAGTCCTTACAAGAACTAGAAAGTATGAACACATAACTCTAGTCTTCAAGTCCTGACTTTGGCTCCCAGCTAAGATTCTGGATGATTTCACAATCCCTGAAGGGGAGATGTACTTGAGTTCAGGATGGGCCCTCTTATTAATATGTGAATAGGCTTTGCTCACCAGAAACCTTCTTCACCAAATATGTTCATGGAAATTTGCCATGCAGCTGGCTTCGATTAACACAACATCAATAAAATGGAATGTTGCAGTCAGTGCACTGAAGACTAGAACTCTCGTAAGTGCAATGATATGTTTATATATTTTTATGCATATTGCTAATTTGTGGCCATTTGTTGTATTTTGTTTGTGGTAATCTTTCTGCCTGTGCATTTTGTTGGTGCTGCCCCACAGATCAAGTCTCATTTTTGTGGCACTATAATTGATCCAACGTAGATGGCAGGCACTCCCTTAGCTCTCGGGGACACTTAAAATAATCCACTCAAAACTCATCCAGTTCCATCCTACCCCTTTGACTTCAGTCTATATCAGTAGGTTTGGGAAAGCCCCAGAACATTTCCGCAAGTTCACTGAAGCAAACTCAGCAGCGTTAACTCATCACTACATAGCACCAATCTATCACCTAACCTTAGAATCTGAAAGATCCCAGAGACTCTCAGTCTTGCACCTACACATCTCAGATTTGAAGACATGTCCTTCAGTCCACTTGCCCCTGTATGTTGTTTAAATATAGTGAATTGGAAGAGGGTGTCTGTCCAGCAAAGGGTATCCAGGCTAATTTGAAGACCAAATCCACACTTCCAATCAAAGAAGTGTCCAGGGAGTGATAAGCCCTACATGTTTTAGCAACATGTCCTTGAAAAACTGCTAGAAGGTTTGTGTTATTCCTATAAGACAATAGAGGGTAGCACTCTGTCATGATTATTAGAGGATGGGAGCGTGTTGCTGCATCCACCTCAATTATGAAATTTTAAATATATCCTCTAACATTATTCAACATATTTCTGTTTTGTGTTCTTCTTTTTAAATGTTTTGGAATATACAAAATTCATTTATATAATTGGTTTTGCAATTTAGGGTCAGTTTTGATTAGATAAAGATATTTAAAGTCTTATTGCTCCACCACTTTGTTTCCTTTATTGGTGCTGCAATTTTTACGATTTTTTTTTTTTTGTGGTTGCTATGCTTGTCACAACCATGTGACAATGGAAGATTCTGCGAGGGTATTAAAAGACAGGATAACACATCTCCCATTTTCCAAGTTTCTGCACACTTTATTGCGTTGTAGATTTAATTTGAAATTGATAAATGTGTCATTTTTGGCCATCAATCTACATTCAGTACTACATAATGACAAATTGTAAACTTGCTTTCTGAAAGATGTGCAAAAATCTAAAACTGAAATAAATAAACATTCAAATAAATATTGAGACCCTTTGCTGTGGCACTCCAAACTGACTGTGGTCAGCTTTATCATGATTGATTTAAAACCAGAGATATGTCTAGAAGTTGATTAGAGCCCATCCGTTGCTAACCTCAATTGATTGCACATCACTGAGAGAGGCACACACCTGTGTATATGTGAGGTCTCACAGTTCACACTGCATATCAGGGCAAAAACCAAGCTATGAACTCTCTGCAGACCCCTGTGATCAAATTGTGGCAAGGTGTAGATCATGGGAAGGGTATAAAGCCATTTCTAAAGCTTTCAGTGTTCCCAGAAGTACAGTGGGTTCAATAATTGTGAAATGGAAGAAGTTTGGAACCACCAGGACTCGTCATAGTGTTGCCCGTCTGGGCAAACTGAGTGACCATTTAAGAAGGGCCTTGGTTAGGGTGGTGACCAAAAACTCAATCTAACAGCATTTCAGAAGTCCTCTGCAACGAAGACGTAATTTGTCAGAAGAACAACCATCTCAAGAGCACTCCATCAATCAGGTGTTTATGGTAGAGTGTCTAGAAGGAATCCACTCATAAACAAAAGGCTTATGACAACCCAATCGGAGTTTATCAAATGCTATCTGACGTACTCTTGAGAGTGTCACACATGTGTACATGGGAGGCAGCTAAAGGGCCTGAATAGGGATAGTTTCACGCCAGACCAGGGGGTGGAAAGGTGCACTGACTTTTTCTCTCAATCCTCTGCAGATCGTTCATGGGAAATCCCACACGGTTCCTGCGCCCATGAAGATGTAACTTCCAGTTCTGTTGATGTCACTTCCTGTCTAGGCCTTTAAAGCAGCCATCTTTACACACCTAACTTAGTTCTGTTTTGGACTCTGACCTGAAAACAACTCAACATACTTACCCATTTGCAGCCAGAGCATAATATATGGGTGGCTGCCACAAACCTTTAATGTGTTGTGTTCATTTTTGTGACAAGATCTTGATGAAAAAGTTCCTCTGATCTAATTAGACAAAAAGTCATTCTTTTAGCAGGACTCCAGAACACTATGTTTGGTGATGACCAGGCACTGCTCATCACCTGCCTAATAACATCCCAGTAGTGAAGCATTGTTGTGGCAATATTGTGCCATGAAGGTGCTTCTCAATGGCAGGGACAAGGAGGTTGGCAAAAACTAAGGAAAGAATGAACACAGGGAAATACAGAGAGGACCTTGAAGACAACCTGTTACCAAAGAGCACACAGCCTCAGACTTGGATGATAGCTCATCTTTCACCATGAAAAATGACTTGAAGCACACTGCCCAAACAATGGTGGAGTGGCTTTGGGACAAGCCTCTGAGTGTCCTTTAATAATCCATCTAAATCCCAGACTTAAACCTCAGAGAATGTCTGTGAAGACACCTGAAGATGGCATGTTATAGATGCTTCCCATCCAATCCACCATAGAATTAAAGGATCGACTAGGAAAAATGGGATACTCTACTCAAATCCGCGTATTGAAAGCTTGTAGTGACTTACCCAAGAAGACTTGAAACTATCATTGCTGCCATAGGGGCTTCTAAAAAGTCCAGAATTAAGGGTCTGCATACCTGTATGAATGAGAGATTTCAGTTTTTGATTTTCAATAAATCTGGAAACCTTTCTGAAAATATGTTTACATATTGTCATTATGGGTTATTTCTTGATAAATTTCAGTCAGGTTTCAGAACAAATCACAGCACAGAAACTGCACTCGTTAAAGCAGTAAATGACTTGCGGGTAAATGCAGAATTAATCTGTTCTCATCCTCTTAGATCTGAGTGCCGCATTTGACACCATTGATCACAATATTCTTAGAAATCGCCCTGGCCATCGGACCTTACTTATTCTATATTAATTAATGTTGACTTATTTTTTTATTGTGTCTTCTATTTTTCTATTCTTCATTTTGTAAAGCACTTTGAGCTACATTTTTTTGTATGAAAATGTGCTATATAAATAAACGTTGTTGTTGTTATTGGGTTTAAGTTATAGACAAAAAAGGCAAAATTATCCTATTATAATTAAATGTACAACACAACAAAGTGTGCAGAAAGTGAAGAGGTGTGAATATGTTCTAAATCCACTTTATAAAGCAGCATTGCCAGATGCTTAAGAAGTTAACACACCCCGTAGGAATGAAAAATCAAAAAAGAGATTTTCTTAATATATTAATAATAATAATAATATCTCCCAGACAGCAATGAGATCAGAATGAAATTAAATGGAGACATTTTCTTTCATCTCATCCTTCTCAAATTTTTCTCCTGAGAAAAAATATGCCGGTGTTCTCACAAGTGTCTCCTCTTGAGTTTCAGCAGAGATCTCAGCAAAGTCGCACGGTGGGCTCAGATTTTCCAAGTAGCGTCTTGACATTTATCTTGCGGTTTGAAAGTGTTTGCATTGTGCGCTCAATAATATCTGGTGAAATGTATGGGCAGTTGTTTTTGGTAGTAACACCCTTTACTATGATTGCAAAACTGTAGTCCTTGGTTTGAATAATTTTAGTAGTTGCTCTAACAAACTGATGTGCTCCAATTAGATCAGACTCATTTTAAAACAGACAGTCTGGCATGGTGGTTGAGGCTTTGGATTTCAAACCCACTGCTGACACCACTGTGTGACCAGAAGAAAGTCACTTCATCTGCCTGTGCACCAACTGGAGAAACAAAAGAAAAGTAACCAATTAAAGCTCAAATGTTGGAAGTCAGCTTAGATAAAGACATCATCCCAATAGTAAACAACAATATGAAGTCTAAATAAGGCTAAAAAGAAACCTCACGAAACCTAACATGCATTTCAAACCAAATTCTCAATTTTGATTGCTTTTACCTCAGTTGTATCTCATGTCTCATTTTTGTCTAAAGCTATGGAATTTTAGGAGAAACATCAGTGACAAACTCCATGTCTGCATGGGCTTCCTCCGTGTGCTCCGGTTTCCTCCCACAATCCAAAGACATGCAGGTTAGGTGCATTGGCGGTCCTAAACTGTCCCTAGTGTGTGCTTGGTGTGTGGGTGCCCTGCAGTGGGCTGGCACCCTGCCCATGGTTTGTTCCTGCCTTGCACCCTGTGTTGGCTAGAATTGGCTCCAGCAGAACCCCGTGACCCTGTGTTAGGATGTAGCAGGTTGGACAATGACTGACTGACTTACTGACATCAGTGACAAAGTTGATTATGGAGATGCTGAGTCCTCAGGACTGATAAATATTTCTTCTGGAATAGAAAGAGGTGGAAGGTGAGGAAAACTGGGCAAGTTTAGTTTAGGAAAGATTCAAATTTGGAGAAACTGGAAAAAATTTTGTTGGCGTGAAGTTAAATGTGAAGATTTTTTTTTTCATTCTTACCATTCCAATGAATATTAAGATTGATTTCTCCTACCCTGTTGCATTTTGTTAATTCTTTTTCCATCTTTTCTTATAGCAGTCTCTAAAATGATATCAACAATTTGAGCACAAGAGACTGTTGATACAGACACCCACGTTCATTCAGCTACAGACAATTATTTCAATATGCTTGATTTCAGAAATAACCCCCTTATCCACCTCTAGTTGAGAATATAGAAAGTTCTTTTAACATTTATTAACATTTGTGAGTGACAAAGCAAGGGAAAATGTGAAAATCACAAACTTAAAACAAATGAAAATGCAGGCTTTAAAAATGTTAGACATCACGGGTCAGCTGCAGTGAGCATTCAGCACAAGTTCATCTCAAGATGATGTCTTAGTACAGATTTATGGTGTAAAGACTCTTTGTTAGGTTTAGCACTGTAGTAGCGTGCAGGATATGAGTAGCTGTGTACTAAAAATAAGTGCCATTGTAATATGCATCTTGAAATGAAATCCTGCAGTACTTCTTTATATTCATTGCTTTGCACACCAGTAAATACAAGGTTATCATCAATATACTAACAACCCAATTGTCTTTCATTCACTCAGAATATGGAATCCATCTAGGAATCATTTCAAGACGGAGAATATTTTATCTGTGGCACCTCTACATGATAACCACCTTTTTCCACCCTCTCAAACTAATGTTTGGAAAATTTGTATTTAAATAATGTATTTGCATCCTATGAACAATTACACTCCAAATTTAATTTCCCATCAACACAATTTTTCCACTATCTCCAAATTAGAAACTTTACTAAACAAAATCTGCCCAATTTTTTTCACCTCCCACCTATTTCTATTCCAGAAGAGATATTGATCAGTCTTGCGAACTCAGACAGCATTTCTATAATATACAAAACCATTTTAAAGTCCTTCCTTTAATGATCCTAGTGTTTTGTGGGAAAAGGATGTCTTACTTAACATTTCAGAAATGGAGTGGAGGGCAGCCACGCACAGAATTCACTCATGCGCCATATGTGCAAAAAACTCTTTTAAAATCTTTTATCGAGCACTTATATCTCTTTAAAATTGTCCAAAATGTTTCCAGGGCAAAATCCAACCTGTGAACGTTGCAATCGAGCTCCAGCCTCACTGGGCCACATCTTTTAGGCGTGCATCAAATTAATATCATTTTAGACCAAAATCTTTTGAGTGCCTATCAGATAGCCTTGGTGTCACAATCCCTCCTAATCCAGTAACATCTGTATTTGGTGGGCTCACAGATGGGCTTAAAGTGGAGAAGGACAAACAAACTGTCATGGCCTTTACTTCAATATTGACTTGTATAATGTAGACTTATCTTCCTCAACTGGAAGAGTCCTAGCCCACCACTTTTAAGTCAGTGGGTAACTGACATTATGTACTATTTGAAATTGGAAAAAATAAAATTCTCACTTAAGAGGATCTGTTCAAAACTTTTTTAAAACCTGGCAGAATCTGATCAATAATATTTTAGATTAATCAATTATATTGGGGAGAAAGATTCCTTTCCCTCTATACTACTCTCAAAAGATGGATGGGGGCTGATTTGAGTTTAATTTTGTTAAGTTTGACTTGATTGTATAGAATGTTACATGTTTTAAATAAATTCAATTAAAGTAAAAAAAAATATATAAAAATAAGTGCCATTATATTATGCATCATAGAGCTGACAAAGATGAGGAACATTGTGAACCAACTTAGATCACCTCTTGAGAAGTTCTAACTGACTTAGCACAGCAACATACAGCCATGCAAAAAAACATATATGCAAATGCATAAACTGAAACCATTATAAAACATATATAGTGTTTGTCCTGATTTGGATGAAAATGTAGCAAGGTAATTAATAATGAACAAAATGATTTGTTCAAAATTGATCTGTGCATTCAAGTTCTTGAAAAGTCACACACACATTTAAAGGATAAATGTCAAAATTATTTCTTCACAATTTTGGTATATATTAATTTTCCGCATAAAATTGCGTTCCGAAGAGAAGCATTTTCTAATAAATTTTAAAAATATTTTGTCTTTTTGTGCAGCTTACAAGGGACTAAGGGTACATGGGCCCATTAGTGAATGGAAAAGCTTTAAAACTTACCAATATGTCCACTTTGAAGCAGCAAAGGTTTCAGTTTAAGAAATCATGCCTTCCACACGTATGAGGTATTCTCATAATAACAAAAGGAAATTAGAAATAATTACTTGGAACTATTTTTGTTAAATGTAAATGCATTTCTTTTTCACTTGTCTGCTCACCACCTCCATCGTGGGTAGAGTTATGATAATCTGGTAAGCCCCCAGGTACCAAACTCTGCCTGCTTAATATCCTACTTTTGCCTCTGTAATTTTTTTTTTCAGTGATTTAGTTCTACCATGGTAAGTAATAACAGATGTGCGCTCACATCATAAGGTTATTTTTTTTCTTAAATGTCACTTACTTTTCGCCCATTACATTCTGTAGCAGCGTCTTTTCCTGATTCCCAAAATCTAGCAGCTATTGAGTTGGCAAGGTACAATGCAGAATGAGTCAAATGCGTAATAAAAGAAATTTCTCAGTTCATTACAGTATACTTCATTTTAAAAAGGTTTAGTGAAAATTTAAAATGGTACAAATCACAAAAATTCAGGAAAAGTTCTTACACACTGTCACACACATGCAGCTTCAGGAGAGCTTAAAGGCTCTGGTGGTGGTAATTCAACGCCAATCCACAAGGTGGCAGTGCTACAGACCGGATGATTGACAGCCTGACCACCTGTGACATCACTTAGAGCGTCTGATTCCTCTGGACCCGCCTCTTCCTTAACAGGAAATGTCGTCATCCTTGTCAGTTTAGTCTTATACTCCCTTAATGTCCTAAGAGGCATTATTTTGCCGAAAACCCTTTATTATCCACGTATTATAATATACAGGATTGCGGTGTCTCCCCAACTCCTTTTCTTTGCCATTTGTCATCTTTTACAACATGCAACATAAAAGGGAAAAAGGATTTCTTCACTGTTTCATTACAATCTTAGCTTTCTCATGTTAAATTTCAGTTACTTTCTATACTTAAAAGTTGTGTTATTTCTCTATGACGAACATACATAGGCTTCACTTCAGTACATTCAGTACATTCTGTACATACAATTTGAAACTGTTTGCCTGCTATGCCTTACCAACTGCAGATCATAAACTGAACTAGTCTGTAGTCAAAATGACAAGAAATAATTAAAAAATTAAATTTACAATTTAGTTTTTAGGGGTTATAATAGAACCTTCCATTGACTATGCACTAATATTTTAACATAACTAAACAAATACTATCAGTTTAACATAACCTAACTAACTAATAAATGCCTCTTATACATTCTGTGTTGTTATTTTACATTAGCTGCAGAGTGCGATTTACACTGAATGACCATACAGTGAACAGACTTTCATTGTAATTTGCATATATAATAATCAACCTGTAAATACATGTAGAGAAACTGTAAAACTCTTGCAGATGCTGGTAATTCTGAGGCAGGAATGACAACTCTGCACTACCTGCAGAAGCCAACATTAAAGAATCTCCACAAGTAGCAGTAGTAGCGGCGCCAAGGACTGTGGGGTGAAGGCGCAGATCACAGACACATCTCTTGCTGACCTTCACATAGGAAAATTTTACTGCTCAATAATTGGTCTTCAATGGCTCCTAAGAGCTAGCTTATGTTTCATTTAAGAATCAACTTTGTCACAGATGTTTCTCCTAAAATTCCTTAGCTTTGGACAAAAATGAGACATGAGATACAACTGAGGTTAAAGGAGTTAAAATTGAGAATTTGGTTTGAAAACCCTGTTCGGTTTCAGGAGGTCTCTTTCTAGTCTTGTTTAGACTTCATATTTTTTGTTTATTGTTGAATTGTCTTCTTTATCTAAGGTGACTTCCAACATTTCATCTACAATGAGTTACATTCCTTTTGTTTTCCCAATTGGAGCACATGCAGCTTAAGTGACTTTCTTCTGGTCACACAGTGGTGTTAGAAGTGGGATTTGAACCGAAAACCTCTGTGTTTGAAGTCCAAAGCCTTAACCCCCATGCCAAACTGTCTGCCCTTTCTTCAAGAATGAGTATAATCTAATTGGAGCATGGCAGTATAAGTTATAGCTACTAAAAATATTATTCCAAATCTAGGACTACAGTTTTGTGATCATAGTAAATGGTTTTATTACCACAAACATTATTCACTTTAAAGTCACTTTAAATATTTAAACATTTACTCCATTTATATCGAATTTGAATCCATATAATTCAAAATTTGATACATTTGCCTGCTTGGCACATCATAATGATATTACAGTTTTACTCCTTTGCCTAACCATGCTGTTTAACCAAGTAGCTATATTCTCAGACCAGTCAAAATAGCCTGAATGAACACAAACACATTTAAGAAAACCCACTCATTCTTACTACAATTTCATTCAGCCTCTCAAAACAATAATTACTTGCAGTAAAAGTGAATAATTCAATCACTAACACATATAAGCAGTCGCCAGCCAATCACTGGCAAAACACTGAGGCATAACATGAACAGTGTAGACATTTGTAAAGTGCAATGCCTGTTGCTTACTGCATGTAATGCCAGAAATCAGAACAATTACTCCTTTATTTTAAATATAATGATGACAAATCCAGCTATGCAATCATACAGACATTAAGGGGATAAGATAATAAGATGCAAGAATGAAAAAACACACACACAGTCTTCACAGTCAAAGACAAAACTGCTCGTGCTTTTATGGCTCGGTTAAAAAAAATATAAAAAGCTATTTTTAAGTAAAAAGATTTTATTTACTTTAGTTATAAATTCACTAAAAAGCAAAAAAAATAATTTTTCTTTAACCACAATTTTTTCGTGGTTATATGTGACTAAATAACATTGTGGGGCACACATCAATTAATTAATTCAAACAATTTTTGAAACTAGTTTAGCATGATTGAGAATTACAATGTTGTTTTTTATATTTTATGATGAAAGTAGCGATTCTATTAATTGATTGAATTAATTAATTTATGTTCGCCCCATGATTTTATTTAGTCACATATACTCACGAAAATAGTGGTTAAAGAAAAATTTATTTTTTGCTTTTTAGTGCATTTATAACTAAAGTAAATAAAACTGTTTTATTTAAAAATTGTTTTTTACGTATTTTATTTTTTACTTTATAGTCTTTGAGGATTTTGCAAATGATTTTTCTTTAATCATTTTTCATGAACAAGAAGCTTCCTTAAAAGTATTATATAATACAGGGTGACACAGAAAAACGGGAACTTTTGAAAAACCCAATAAAATAGAAGAAATCCAACAAAAAAAAATATTGACAGCAATTGAACCACTACAACTTGCCTTTTAAGAGACAGTAATCCAAATTATCAATGTCTGAAAATTACGTCCTGTAGATGGCGTCCTCCTGTTCATATGCATTCTTCCAATCTGCTGTTGAGGTTCCCCATTGATCGCTGCAATATCTCAGCTGGAATACCACGAATTTCGTCTTGAATTCTTTGTTTCAATTCATTCAGTGTCCTTGGCCGAGTCGTGTAGACCTGACTGTTAAGGTAGCCCCACAAGAAAAAAATCACAAACGGACAAATCCGGTGATCTTGAGGGCCAGGGAATGTCACTGAATCTTGAGATGAGACGGTTACCGAACAATTCTCTCACAGCTGCCATTGATTGCCTTGCAATTGATTACTAAATGGTGAGATTGTTTACAGCTCAAGGTCCCTGTTTTGCAGTGCTGCCAACTGTACATGGCTGCCACTACGCATTTCAAAAGTTCCCATTTTTCTGTGTCACCCTTGTATATCTTCTTTGCAGAATTATTTGAATACTAAAAAGAATTATATTTTGTTCTCTTGTATTTTTCTGTTCAGACTCTTATGGGATTAGCGCTCGGTCGCTGCAAAAAAAAAATATCGACGACAGAACGGCGAGCTTACACCAATACTTCGTCACCACGATCATCAAGGCTACTCCTTCGCAAGAGTAAACAAGTAAAGTCGGCTTGTGTATTCACCCACTCTACTCACTGGAAGAGGCAAGTGGGGGCAATACAATGCGTAACTCACTTGTATGCACCAATATCGCACTAGATTCTCTCTCCGTCATTGTTCTGTGTGCGTTAATTGGAATCGCATAACCATTGATTACTGTGAAATTTATTACGTAATTGCATCAGTTTTGACAGGTTATTGCATTGTCAAACGATACTGAACACGTATACAAAATTTGAAGAAATTTGCTTTGCCAAAAGTGAGTTTAAAATCAGTTACAAGATTTGACCCAGACAAACACACAGGCAGAGGAGTCAAGTTAAATAAAACTGTTGAAAAAAATACATCTCTTGTAACAGAAATGTAGCACAACGATGTCAATCGTTTATCTTTTCTGTCCCTTATGATAGACTACATGGATTCAGCAACATCACAAAAGATTTTCCTTACTAGGAATGCAGCAGGGGAAGTACCTTCTGGAAGGCCTAATCCAGCCCTGGCAGTCTGAAACAACGATTACCTGATAAGCTTCAGTCACAGTGTTCGTCAGTGGCATTTAGTAATTAGGATGCTTGTCATCGCCAGGAGGAAAAAAATCTTCTGAAACTCTTCGATACGACTGAGGAATGGAGAATATGATGGAAGGAATTCTGTTGACAAGTATGGATGAACGCACATGTAATGAGTGGTGAAATGATAAATTGTCCCATCGATCATGGCATCCTGTTTTTCCTCGGACAGAAAGAGATTTCTGAAATGTCCATCAAGTAATGTGATAAGGCATTGGGGAAGCAGAAACCTTGACAACTTGAGTGAGATGTTGGGACAGCTTAGCTATTAGCTAAACTAACTGGCTTGATTGACTGAATGGACTGAATTGACCTCCTCTCCTTTGTCAAATTTCTTATTTTCTTATGTTACATGACCCCATTTTAATAGGTAGGTGGTGTAGCAGTTTAGCACTGCTGCTAAACAACTTCAGAGTTCTGCTTTTTGTATATGAGGTCTTATCGACGGGAGATAACATATGAAATGTTACATTTTTTGACTAGTCTAACTTTAATCCATTTTATGGAGTGCTGCCATGTGTCTAAAGGTTTTTCTAAATCACTCAGCAACTAAGACTGATTCCATTAGCCATATAACTCAAACGATTTCTTCATTTGCCAAAAGAAACACACTTTTCCCAGAACTCTAAGAACAATTCTCTGGTTTGACGCATGTTACATATTTGTGGAACCTTTAGTGTAAAACTCTATACACAAATCCCTCCATAAAGCACAATTGACCCCATAATGTTTCAATTTAAAAAGCACTACAAGTAAAAACAACACCCAAACCTGAAGTCAATGAACACATAAATCTTTAGGTGTGAACACTAAGAAGTAAAATTCTACACACATGACTTACTGTAGAACCTTGGGAAAAACAATTAGGGCCACGGGTTTGCTTATGTGCTTTGCCGTGATGGATGCCAATGCTAGAAGAACAATGAGAGGAAAGCGTTGAAGAGGATGAGGACAAGGAAGAGAAAGGGCACTTGTATCGGATGACACATGGGCAACTTTGGTGGAACAGGGTTTCGTTCACTGCATGTCCATGAGAAAGTCCAGCCAAATCTGGGTAGATTCACTGTTGTGTCAATAATCAGGGGTCTCATTAATAAAAAAAACTGTGTGTTGCTTCGAGTAGGCCAGAAAATGGGAAAATGTGTATTCCAAAAAAATCGGATTTACCTGTACATTTCGATGCCATTTACCTTTAGAAATCACAATCATCTTGTGAATTTGTGAAGTGCATTTGTGAATGCACTTCAAACTCTGCCTGGTTGCCACCCTGAAACAACCATATATGGAACATGCTAATCAACCTCATATATATGCAATCACGATGCTACAGAAAGTCATTGGCTGGTAGAGCAGCCTCCTTCCTGACGCATTGATACCCTGCTCCCTACATTCACAAGTATCTGCCTGAGCACTGCAAATGACCATTCAAGATCATGCATGGCATTACAAAGCCTTTCTACTGAATTCTGGCGATCAGAGAGGTCAAGATGCCAACATGTGAGCAGGTAGCAACTATAACCGGGTACATGTAATGAAATAACTGCTCTTACAATGAATAGTTCCGGCTATATAAAAAACTGAGGGTTTAGCTAGTTATCTTTCTAACAATCCAGCTAACATGTACAGTACCATCATGGCTGCCAAAGCTACTTTGCCTCAAAATAAACGAAGCATGGACTGAACCGGGCCATTCAGTTAACCGAAGCAGCTTCATTCTTGCTAGGTGCCCTTATTGCAGTATGAGTGCAGTCAGTTGCTCCAGTTATGCGAGGAGAACCAGACACTGCTGCAGAATTACTTTATGTTGGCCAAAACATATTATGTTTTATGGATGAACACTCACAACATAACTGGATATGGTGGTTCGCTGGTTGGTTAATGGCTTTCAGCACAGCAGGCATGATGGAATGAAGCTTAGCTGAGATATTTCTGTCCTGTCGGCAAGTTCTAATGAAAAATGACCACATATAAACTGTTGAAAAACCAAAAAAGTCATTCATTACAAATACACAGCATTGGCCCTCTTAAAAGGGAACTAAAATCTGTACATCATAATTATCAGTTTTGACGTGTTATATGTTTGACACGTCAATGCACATTCTAACAATGGCTTGTGTGACGGGTGGCCGGATCCCATGCCCGGCCAGGACACCCCTTCAACACTGGATCCAGGGGAGCAGCCATGGGATGCACTCTACGTCCCCTGGAACGCTTGGTGGCAGCCCCCTTGGGTTATGTCGGGGCCACAGGTGTGGGACTTTACGACTCAGACCTGTTGGGCTCCATGGCCACCACCCGGAGGAGCTGCATGCCTTAAAGAGCCACTGTGGGCTGGAATGCAGCCACACTCGGAAGTGCAGCCTAATTAGGCCAATTACCACCTGGAGCACTACAAAAAGGGCTACAAAAAGGGCCTACAGACCACTACTTGGGAGCCAGAATCGGGAGGAAGAGGACGAGGTTGCCTGAGAGGAGTGGTGGTGCCGTCAGAGAAAGAATTGGTTTGGGCTGTGTTGTGTTGAGTTGAAGTGGTTTGGGACTGGGTTGGGCCTGTGGGACACGGGGAAAACGTGCTGAAGAGAAAAATAAAACTTTTGTTTATTGAACACGTACCTCAGTGTGAATCTGTGCAGGGTTGGTTGCCTATATAGCGCCTTATTCACACTTGGTGATATGATTTAAAATACGTGCAAGTCGTCACTGCGCTGGTTTGGTTGTATTTCCCTGCTTGATCGAGGGTGTCGTCAATTCCCTGATTCCCTGAAATGTTGCAAATGAATGGGTCAAAGTGGCTGTAAATATACACATTTTCTCCTGTCAAGTTTTCTTTTATAAATCTTGATGTCTGTGTGGAAAGCTGCATATATATATCTTTGACCTATTTTTGTGCATACAGAAGTTGTATAAATCTGACTCCAAGATATTACGACAAGTCATTTGTCATTATAGATGGAAAGATTACAATGCTTGCTGCTACTTCATATACAGCAGTATGTATTGCACACTGTTTGTCTCTGTTTGTGTCACTGATTGTAAGAATACATTACTGTTCCATATGCTGTTCATATGTAGCTTCCAATTATTTCAACCTTATATCAACTATGAAACTATTGTAGTAACTGAACAACAGAGGGCAAAGTATCGCTCACGTTTACCACTCATCCATTGGTACCTTTGAATGCCAATCTACAATTTGCAACAGTTTGTCTTTTTTTAAACAATGCAGTGTGCTCGCTGCACATGCCACACATATTTACATGTCTAATAGGGGTTTTTAAGGGGACTTTTCAACTGTAGACCTGTTCATCATAAACAGAAGCTATGCATCCTGTTAGACCAGGTCAATGAGAGCACCACTGATCTTTGCAGTTGAAAATCACCACCCCTACTTTAAGCCCCACTTTCATGAGCCATTGGATTGGTTTAGAAATGTGACACTCAATGAGCCGTCTAATTGTTCCCACCCACTTGTAAGCAAAATTCACTCAGTTGTCTCCAGACATACAGTGCATAATGTTTGCCAGTGCCATGCAGTATCCCATGCTCTGTGAGCTGTACAGTAGTTCTAGTATTGCACTCGCATTACTGTTTTTTGGCAGAACTGAGAGATGGCCAAAAACTGGGGGCATAACATGGCTGTTGTCAGCTAAGAAGGAGGAGGCCATTGTGAACATAGTGCTTGCCAAAAATACAATTTATCTTCGAGAAATTCAGACCAGGATGTCTTTCATGCAATAGACAGAATCAGCACAGGAACCAAAGACCCTTTCAAAAAGATTGCTGAACCTGAATGAAGCAATTGTACCGTGTTTCTTTGGTAGGAAACTTAGACATATGGTTATATATCTCTCTATTATATAAAGTAATCCTGGGATGAAATGAGACTAATCCTGCGATGAAACTTTTTGGAAGCAAGTCTTGTGAGACGGAGACTTTTGCCATGAAATTCTTTCAAGTCACGCCTTTCTTACAACCATTTTCAAACAAGACCACGGTCGTCTCACCTCTCAGTCATGTGAATGCTTTTGTCAGACATACTTCCTGCGCTCTCAGCTCTTATAAATTTTTGCTTTTTCCTCATTTTAAGTCGTTTATGAAAAGTCCACAGGTTAATTCTTTAAAGATGTTTTTCTGGACAGTATTTTTATACATATAATCTATTCAAAACATTCATTGAAGTCCTTATCAGGACAATACTTTTATACGAGCTACAAAAACTTTTTGCCATTTCTGCAGTGGTGGGGGGATGTGATATCAGGCTGCTTGCTACTTGTGTTGATCGACATATTTACAAGACAAAAGATGCTGATGAAGAGGTGCGAAGGGATTTAAGGTGGGCCGGAATTACAAGTTTTCACAGGCTTTGGTAATTGTAGTGTTAAAAAGTGCAGCAAAAAAGTATTTGGCGTCCAGGTGTGCATTAACCCTCAAGTATGTGGTAGTATTAAGGGTTAACAGTCCATTGTGTTCAAGTCCCTGGCCAGCATGGAGACAATATTACGATTAGTGATGCCGTGAGCATTCATGAGGTCCATGACCACCACACCACTCTAGGCACATAAAACATAGCACATCTACATCTAGTCATATGCACAACAGTATCTTTATTCTGAAACAAAAACAAATGGCTCTTTATTCAGTGCCAAGGCAGGTTATTAAAGTGCTGTGTTGAGTTTGTGTATTAGCGTTTCATGGCTGGTGTGTGCCATTATAGGGTAGAGTTTGACTTACAGGTAGATGGACAATTGCAGTGGTTTGACTCAAATACTTTTGCTGGGCTGATTTTGAGGTTTGTACAAACTGCCATGTTGTTCAGGAGTTATGTTCATAGTTTTGAGAAAGTGTTGTATTGCTTCAGGAAATGTGTCTTAGCAGTTGAGAAAAAACTGTAATTTGTCTTGTGATGGACCAGCACCTATTCCTGTAACCCTGAACTCGATAATTAATAATAATTTCCAACATTTATATGGAATGTTTCTCACTGCATAAAGCATTTTTCAAAGTGAGTGGGGAGCCACTTCAAACACCACTAATGTGATGGCAGCCATTTTTGCATCAGGAGACTTACTACAAAATGAGATATTAGGTGGTGAAGGGGTGAGAAATAGCCAATTAGATACAAGGAATGATTAGGGGGACAAAATGACTTGGCTAAGGAGGGCAATTTAACCAGTACATCGGGATTTTATGTCTCATCTGAAGGACAACACCATTTTTACAGCACAGTATGTCCATCATTGTACTGGGGGTCGGGATCCACATTCAGACCACAGGGTAAGCGCTCCCTACTGACCTCACCAACACCACTTCCTGCAGCAATCCAAGCTTTTCCTGGATGGACTCCCATCCAAGTACTTTCTGGACCCAAACAGGCTTAACTTCAGGGGGATGAGCTGTTCTGAAGTGCGGCTTGGATGGACGAGAATGACAGGCCAGCACATTACAATACATGTGCGTATGATCCTCTGCATCTGTGCAACTAATTTCAAAAAAGTATTTAAGGGAAAATATTACTGTAATACTAGCACGATATGAGATAAAGAGACTTACTATTTGCTCAAAATGTGCAAGTGCATATTGTAGAAAATTAGAAGTGACATTTCATAAAGTTAAGGTAAATCAACTGTTTTAATACCATTGCAGAAGTTAAATGATTGAGATTTATTGAAAGGGAAAATACATTTAGAATTCTCATCTATATTGTCTTTTCACTCCAAATAAAATTGAAATCCATTTAAATGAATAAACAATGTCACAGAGAAACAGGAATTGTAATGTACTCTGTGAACAAAAATAACTCATTCCAGGCAGATGCTGAGCAGCACAGAGCTCAGTGAATAGTTCATCTGGGAGCACAAGAGAGGAAAATAAAATCAAGTCCAAGTTCCAATGACAATACAGCTGCACAACTTGTCAAAGATGCCTTGAAATGTGCCTTGTAGAGGCGGACAGTTCCAAGAAAGAGAGAGAGAGAGACGAATAATTAGTATTGTTAAAAATGATCCAGGAATACAAGAAATGTGTGCCTTGGAAATCAACCAAAATGTAATCAGGTCTAATCAAAGTCGGAATCCCATAAAAGCAGTCGTAGTCCAAGTTTTGCATCGGCTAAAGATACCCAGCAGATTTTTCACTTCATATGCAGTGGAGACTTAAAATGTAGAAGTCTGGTGTGTGTCTAATTTATAATGTAAATGATGGCATCATAGCCTGCGGCATTAGTCTCCTTCATTTTGAATATGGTTAATACTGTTAGTGTGGAAAATGTCTCACAAATCTTGTGGAATTGAATCCTGCCTTTGTGGAAGTTGCATGTTCTGCACAGGTTTTTGTATTCCTCCCACACCTCCAAAGATGTATGCCTGACTATACGTTAATTGATTATTTTAAACTGTCTCCAGGTGTTAAGGTATTACATGTGTTTTATTGTTGGTCTTGTTTCTGAGTTATCATGTCTTTTAATTTTATGTACGAGGGATATTCAAAATATTTCTGCACTTTTATATTTTCATTGGAAATGGTGAAAGTGGGAGGAATAGTAATTGAGCATGTGGTACCCAGCCGGGATGCCCGAGAAGACTGGAGGAGGGTTTGTGTCTCCTCCAGACCTCGAGGGGGCGACTGCCCTGGGGGCCACGGGTAAAGAGCTGGGAACCTTGACCCTGTAGGGGCCCAGGTTTACTGCCAGGGGGACCCCAATACCTGTCTGTGTCCGGGGCAACGTCCACAAGCATTAAAATGTTGGTATGATGCTGGGAAAACTGCATCACAAATGAAGGTTACTATGTAGAAAAGTGATGCCATTTGGTTTTGAAATTCTTAATAAATAGAGTTTAAAATAGTGCAGAAACTTTTTAAATGTCCCTTGTATTTTTATGTTTGTAATTATCTACTGTCTCTGTAAATGTGAGTATGTTCCACGTTTCTTGTGGGTGGAGCCTCCTGTTAATCTCCATTAAGAAACTGAATGCAGCCCTGTAAAAGCCATAAAGACAGGTAGTTCTGTGAGAGAATAATTTAAGAATAATTTAGATGTAACATAATATAATTCAAATGTAACAGTATTTTTGTTTGAAGTGTGTATATCTACTCTATATATTGTCACACACGTGCGCATGGGAGGCAGCTAAAGGGCTTGAATGAAGGCAGTTCTGAGGCATGCCGGGATGTGGCAGAGTGCACTGACTCTTTTTCTCCCTTCCCTGTAGACCATTCCTGGGAGGTTCCTGGGAGGTTCCATCTGGCTCTCTTGACATCACTTCCAGGACCGAACCAATGGAAACAGACCTTACCAGCTCTGGCCCCTCTGATGTCACGTCCGGGCTTGATCCAATGAGTGATGAACACGTGCCCGATCCTTATGACCTCACTTCCTGTCTTCCCCTTTAAAAGCCTGCCCTTTTTCCCTTTTCCCTCAGTCTTGTTTTGGACTCGTTTGTATGCACTTCAGTGCTGTATATTTGCATAAAAAGAACGACTTTGCAGCCGGGATACCAGATTATACGGGTGGCTGCCCCAAACCTTTATCTTGAGTATGTCTCGTTATTGTGACAATTTATAAAATCCTAAGCCTAAAAGTGCAACGATTTTATGTCACCTTTTTTGTTACACTTTAAATCAGGCTTATTTTAAAACCTGCATATATATGTTTGATATCATTCTTTTTAGAATTTATAGAACTTTAATGTGATGTTAGATTTTCAGATTCTTATTCCGTTTTTTAAATTATAAACTAAAAAATATCAAGAACTCACATCCCGCGAGACGAGACTTTGTGCCAAGAGATTTAACCACGCCTGGGGCTGGAAGTAAAAGACAAGAGTAGGACAGCTGCTGTACAGGCTTTTAAATGTTTGAAGTGTCGTGCAAGATGCAGATCATGAGGCGGCGGTGGCGGCAGTGGTGGCGCAGCAGTAGCAGCAGCAAGCCAGCAGCTGATCGAGCAAAGAGGAGGTAAAAAAAAACTGGTTTTGTTTCCCATTGTATCACCATTTAAGAGAGTGTTTTGGAGGAGCAACCACGTGTCCTTGGAGTGCGTTCAGCCCCCCTCTTCACAGCGCAAGCAGCTGAGACGCAAAGTGGCTGGCGCGTAGCGCAGGCCTGGGGGATTGGTGAGCAAAGCGAGCAGGGGGGCAAACCCCCTAATTGAAATATAAGAATTGGTTTAGGAATAATACTAAGATGGTCAAGTAAAGAATGTACCAGAATAAAGGCTGATGTAATATACAAAATTTATTGAAGGATGACTAAGAGATGAGATGTCCTACACAATCAGAATGGACAGAAATTTCAAGGTTGGTAGTTCAACTCAAAGGTACTGTATAAGAAGAACCAGAGAAATAATAAGATTGACTTTTATTTTATTTGTGTTTTGGGTATAAGCTGATAAACCAACCGGAGTAAATGCACATATTGATTGACAGTGTTGTGTAAATTCATTTGCTTATAAAACAGACATCCAGCCTTTAATATTTTGGCCATTCTGACCATGCTGTAATAGACTACTTGTGAGAATGCTCCCTCTTCTTGAAGTGACATTAAAAGACGAATACAAAAGTTCTTCTCCTGCCTGGTTTCTAATACTAAGAGGTTGTAAATTTAAGATAAGATTCTATTAATATATCTAAATTTAATTTTTTCCACAGTTCTTGTGTGAATCTTTTGATATTGTGAATTGTGAGCATTTTGGTTCATGGTTAGATTTTCTGTTTTATTTTATTACTATTATTATTGCTATTGTTTTAAGGATTTTGTTTATCAAACTGTGTTTTTTGGACTTAGGGAAGAGATCACCATCAGGGTGGAGCAGTTTGATTTTACATCAGGGAGAGGAAGAACCGTCACAGTCTTTCAATTGAGACAGCTAATAGAGAAGCACTGAATAAAACGGATATGGAGATGGCTTATGATAGACTGCCACATCAAGAGGCCTGGAGGTGCATGAGAGAGAAAGGAGGACCAGAGAAGAATGTAAGGACTGCCCAGGATATGTATGAGGGAGTGAGGATTTGGGATAAAAGCAGTGTTGGGATAACAAGATCCTTGTTAAAGTAGCTCTGCACCAGGGATCTCCTTGAAGTCTTTACCTCTTTGATCTGCTTGTCTAAGTGTTGAGTCATAAGAAAAAAGACCAGTCCCCCTGGTGCAGGCTTTGTGCTGGTGACATTGTGTTGTGTAGCACCAGTAAAGAAGACACCGAGAGGAAATTGGAAGGATGGAGAAGGGATTTGGAAGACAGAGGGTAGATGATTAATACGATGAAGACAGAATGTATGAGGTTTAATGATGATCGGGATGCAGAGGTAAGTAAGTAAGTAGGCCAGGGTTTGCATCCCGGGTGTTCCCTGTGTGGAGTTTGCATGGTGTGATACTAGAGGGCACTGTCGCTCCGCTAACCCAACAAATGTCCAGGATACCAGGTAAAAGCACAAAAAGGTGTTTTAATTTGTTCCTTTTCTGTAATAGTGCCTCTAAGCGCCCCAACCACCATACACAGGCAAGTAATAATAATAATTACAATAATAAGTACACCATTCTCTCTCTATGAATCTCTCCTCCACACATACCAGCAAGCTCTGTCATCTACCTCTCAACTCCGGCTTGCTTGCTGAGTTCACAGCAGTCCTTTAAATAATCCTTGTCCCGGAAGGCACTTCCAGGTCAGATGGAGAACTTGTAATTTCTTCAGCCCAGAAGTACTTTTGTACTTCCATCCCTGTGACTTTAAAGTACTTCTGGGCTATGTAAACAGTAGGGAATCCCCAGTCTCCCTACAGCATCTCCTGGTGGCACCCACAGTACCCAGCAGGGCTGTGCTGCTGAACTCCAAGTCCCATAGTGTCCTACGGGCATCCGGGGCACCACTTTAGCCCAGGGAAGCTGCCATATAAAGTCCTGGGAGAGGTAGTGTCCTTGATAAGCTGCCTTCCTGCATCCTTCAATTACTGGGCTGCCCCGGCTGGGATAAACTGCTGGCTGTCCCTTACAATGGTCTCTCTGTGTCTGTATAGCAAAGTGTATTCTGCTTTTTGTAATTTTGTAGTTTTTAGTTATGATCTTCCCCAAAATCAATTGTTCCTGTTGTCACAGGAGGCTGAGGGTCAGACCCAGCTGGGATGCCTGGAAGGACCGGGAGGTGGCCTATACGTCCCCCTGCAACATCTAAATACTGTTAAAAAAGTGGCAATTTTAAACTGTTAAAAAATATTAATTGATTATTATTGACTGAAATGAGTTAAATTATCATAACATTCATTTGAGGTCATATCACCCAGCCCTACCAAATACAGCCAAAAGATGGGGACAAAAGGAGAACCCAAATATGCACAGTAGCGGGGCCTAAGGATTTATGTGAATGAGCAATAGTAAAAAAGCACATTATAAACTAAACTAAAATATGTGTAAGAGCCACTTGCTAGTTATTTAAGTTATATAAATGTTTTAGTAGATATTAGTGCATTATCTATGGGAGGTTTCTATAACCTCCATAATTTAAATTGAATTGGTATATTCTAACTATTTCTAGCCTCTCTGACTAAACATTATTCTCAGTTAGTGATCAGCCTTGCCATGTGTAAGGCATGGAGGGCACAAGGTTTTAAACCGTGCGTTGTGTGTTTTGTGTGCCAAGTAGTCTGAAAGACAAAGTACTGAATTGTATGTGCTGCACCGTATGTTTAAAGCACACAGAAGAAGAAGAAGTAAAGAATCTTTAAGTATAGAAACAACTAAAGTTTTACAAAAAAAGCTAAGCTTAGAGAAGATACATTTTTTTCTAATTTTTGCCCTTTTATTCTACGTGTGTAACAACTTTTTTCTTCATTCTTGTGTGGATTGTTTGCTTTGAATTTTCACTAAATATTTTTTAAATGAATTTTTGGACTAAGAGATTTCTTTCGGCCTGCGTTTTACCCGTGCTAGAACTCGCCTTACACTCCTGCGGCTACAATATGTGATCTAGACATTGAAATACTGACTGAAAATGTCCATGTTACTGCATAGGAAGGTAAGTTACATCATCCCTGTTAATGTTTATTAACTTAACAATACTCTGTTAGCAACTCTCTAATGATGAATCATTCTGATCCTAGAATGCTGGTGACTACAAACAGGGGGACAAACTTCTGCCATTGTGTTCCAATTGTGGACGCAACACACTGGATCTTCTCTATTCAGATTCAAATGTTAATGCCATGGTAGAACTGAGAAGATCTGATCACAGTTTACTGCCACCTACAAGCCTGTTATCAGACGGCAGCTTCTCTCTCATTATGCAAGCCAGACGTTGAATCTGCTGCAGAACTGTACTTCATTTCCAACGAAATGTGTGCCATTGACACCCAACACAGATGTTTACTCGTATCTGGAAGTGTTTACTTGCTTTAATTCCCCATGTGTGTAAAAAAAAAAAAAAAATCACTACACATTTTGTAGACATTTTGTGGAGCTGCCAGACTTGTTCTAGTAGTACAATGCACATTATGCCACATGTGATGAAAATATTGCTGAATACTACCCAAAAGTTGCATCAGAGATGGAAATGCTCCAATGTGTATGAAGTGTGTACAGTATATCCCAAATCTCTTCTGCAGGAGTGGCAGTGAGGGATGGTTTTCCATGTAGTGACATTTTCCTGTGGAGAAAACGCAGTATGAACCAGCAGGGGGTGTTGCAGAACCCCACACCCCAGACCCAACAGCAAAGACACAGTTTCAGATGCCAATAAATAGACTTATTGCCTCAAATAACTTATACAGACTCTAAAACCCCAATCAAACAACTCTTCCATTCTCCATTCCTTCTAGGTGAACTTTGCTGCATACTCTCCTAACTCCGACTCCCTGGGAGAAGTGGAGCAGCTTCCTTTATACCGGACCCAGGAGCACATCTGGTGCTAACACATTATGTCCAGGAAGCACTTCTGGGTCAGATGGAACCTCCCTGTGAGAGGAGAGCCTGCCTCCAGCAACTCCCCCTAGTGACACCCATGAACCCCAACAGGGCAGCCCACCAATTCTACAACTCCCATTCAACCCTGTGGGTGTCAGAATTGGATGCACGTCAAAGGGATGTCACCACCCAGTGTACCTAGAAGCACATGGTCCCGAGTAGGAGTTTCCTCTTTGTTCATCAGTCTCCTGGCCAAAAAGGTACCAATAATCAACCTGGCTGGGATAACATCCACCTACATCCTTCCATTAAAAAGACTTCCACCCCAGCAGCCCTAGAGTATGTAACACTTTTCCATTGCATCACAGGCTCTATGGGTGTTAGTAAGTTGTAGTCATAGGAGCTCAGGAGATGCAGGGAGAGATAAAGAATTCAAAATATAATTTTATATTAGGGAGGCACAATGGTGCAGTGGTTAACATTGGAGCCTCACAGCTCAGGTCACATTTTTGGCAACAGTATTCAGTCCATAATAGTTGACAGACATTTCCCTAGCCCTCAGGGACTCTTAGAAGACCATTACAACACTACAATCCACTCCAAACCATTTCAGTTTCTCCTTTCTCCTTGACTTTAATGCATTTCACTAAGTTTGCCAAAATTACAGAACAATCCCGCATTTTCATTAAACTCATTCACTTATTGCTCATCACTACTGCTTACTAAACTGGTTACTAAAATGGCAGGGAAAGAGGACACATAGATTTCTGACAATAGAATAGCATTATGAGTCCATTAATATCATTTATTTATTATCACAGGGGTCTCCCTCTCCTCGCTCCAGGCCATTTTTCAGCCACGCTGTCTGTGTAGAGCCCTCCGCCATTGTGAAAGACGTCTCTCACCTGTCACACACACACACACACACACTGACCTCCTGCTGTCAGGCAGAAGATTCTGCAGCATTAGGACCAGTACAGCCAGGTTCTAGAACAGCTTCTCACCACTGCTATCAGACTTCTGTTACCCAGCACCATATCCCTTTAAAATTCCTCCATATATGGAAATTTGTATTGTTGTGGACAGGATTAGAAATGAGTACATGAGAGGGTCAGATCAGGTTGGACGGTTTGGAGACAGGTGAGAGGTGAGGTTGTGTTGGTCTGGAGATGTGCAAAGGAGACATGCTGGGTATAATGGGAGAAGGATGGTAAAGATGGAGCTGCTAGGCAAGAGGAAAAGAGGAAGGCCTAAGAGAAGGTTTATGGATGTGGTGAGGGAGGACATGCAGGTGATGGTGTAACAGAACAAGAGGCAGAGGACAGGAAGATATGGAGAAAGCCAATAGAAGAAGATTGCTCCAATCATGTACTGTCACTCTGCACTCTGCACTTTACTATGGACATTGAGCATTGTTTGAGTTTTATAGTCCTGCATTTTTTGTTTTGGTACCTTGTATTGTTGCACTGGTTTTGGTAATGTTATGGTGTATGTTAAATATAAGTTGATTTGTCTATGCACCTGGGACTGTAAGGAACGCCATTTCGTACAACCGTATAGTATGTACAGTATGTGGCAGAATAACAATAAACGTTAAGTTGAGTTGAATATTAGCATAATACACTGTAAAGCATAGAAGATACAGAAGTTTAGAATTGTAGCCCTTTTAAAGGGAAACCTCATTTTTTGTATGTGTACTGAAACAAATTGACTCCAGACAGTCACAAAAGTTTGGGATAGCCACCCATATAATATGATCCTGGCTGCAAAAGGTTTGAAAAAGTGAGTTGTTTATAAGACAGAGTTCAAAACAGAACTCATTAAGTGGAGGCAAGTCGGCGGTTTTAAGGGCTAGAAGAGGAAATGATGCCCTCCATGCCGGATCCTTAAGTGACTTCATTATGGGCCCCAGGACCGGAAGTGACAACATCAGTGGCACCGGAACCTGGTGGGATTTCCTGGGAATAGTCTGCAAGAAACTGAGCGAGGCAGACAGCACACTCCGTCACCCCCTGGTCTGATGTAGTATTACAGTTACTCAAGCCCTTCAGCTGCCTCCTAATCGCACGTGTGTGACAGTACAAATCTATTTCTCTTCATGCTCGTTGTGATTTTTTTTTCTTGGAATTACACTAAAGTTTGCTTGGACTGTTGAGTTTGTTCTTTGAAGCTATTCAGCATATAAAACTACCAGATCTCTGCAGTCCCAGTACTTGCATGACCTGAAACATAAACAAAGCACAACTTCAGTTATTCTCTTTTAAAAAGATATGGTACCCAAGATAAAATAGTGTGTTTTGAGCATATTGAACACGCCAATCTAATCACTTACATACCAGTCAGTTGGGCCAGTAGATAAAACCATCATGTGCAGAAGCTGGAGTCCATGATACAAAAATAAACTTTCCACCAAATTGTATTTTTATTTGGTATGGTTATAATGCTATACACAGTTGATTAATCTTTGGATTTTTGTGTGCCTATAATTTTATTAATAGCTCTCGATTAACCAGTTCTAGGAATACAGAAGCAGAATTGTTAACAGATGAACATACAAAATTTTATGCCAATTTTTTTATAGATCGAAAGTGCTTGGTGGAGGTAAATTTTAAAACGTAGGAAAATGAATAATTATCTACATTTCTCTTGGCCCTTACTTTTTTCGTGAGCAACTTTAGATAGATAGATAGATATGAAAGGCACTATATAATAGACAGATAGATAGATAGATATGAAAGGCACTATATAATAGACAGATAGATAGATAGATA
>JANRMT010027041.1:24021518-24040421 GCA_026402145.1 Polypterus bichir lapradei
GATAGATATGAAAGGCACTATATAATAGACAGATAGATAGATAGATAGATATGAAAGGCACTATATAATAGACAGATAGTGTGAAAGGCACCATATGATAGGTAGATTGTGTTATGCATGCATATCAGAGGGTCATCAGAGATAAGCACTACCACTCTGCTACACCAGGGGCGCAATCACTGACTGTTTTGTGTCTTTTTCTACCCACAGCTCAGAAATGAGGGAAACTGACACCATCTATTCCGGTCCATGAGCTATAAAAGCAGGGTGCTTCTGGAAAGAGGTGTCTTATTTGGGAGATGAGCAACCCATTACATGGCACTGCGACCCTGAAGAACTGAGTGCTGCTCACAACATATCTACTTCTGCTGATTGCATTTTCTGTTCATTTCTTGCTATTGCACACCTGTTATTGTTTGTTTGTTTGTTTGTTTGCTTTATTACTGCAAGAAAACAGGATGGCACGGTTTGGCACTCAAACATTTCCTTTGCGTTCCTCTTGGTAGATGATGATAGATAGATAGATAGATAGATAGATAGATAGATAGATAGATAGATAGATAGATTTAAATAAATAAATACATAAATAGGTAGGTTAATAAATAAATAAATATACCCACACACTACGATCTGAACACACACCAGAATGACTAAAAAGAAAGAAAGCTTTTGAGTTGGCAGTCACAGTCGCAGTGAAGCATTATGCAAAGTGTATTGTCGTTGGTATAAAGGAGCCCCAGTAGAAAACTTAGAGAATCTTTAACTCAAAACACAGTTTATTGGGAAGTATTTGATTAATTCCAAAGTTAAAGGCCACTCTTGGCTTAGATAAATATACCACCAGTAACTGTATTTCTCAAGGGTTCCCACAATAGTTTAAAAATGCAGCTACTAGAAATGACTTGTGTACAAAGAAATTCCACCTTCCAGGTGTTTTCATTTTAATAATTTTGGTAAATTTCAAAGCAAAATGTTCACAAAAAAAATGAACAAAGTTGATAATACACACACTCACACAAAAAAAAAGTCTTGTCTATGCTACGTCGTTTAAGGCTTAAATGTCTGGATTATATTTTTCTGTGTTATCACATGCACAATGACCTATAAGTATGACATTCGTATATAATGTCCAGGTGGTCAGACAACTCTATACCTTTATACTTTTCTGCCTAACAGTTTGTGTTTCTGTCTAGCTATCTATCTAACAAACTGGGCTTATTCAAGTTCAAAGTTTTCAAGTTCAAAGTTTTATTGTAATGTGCAGAGTAAGGAAACACATTTCCCTGTAACTTATTCTTTTGTGACGCAAGAGATACTGCCAAACATTAAGAGCATTCTATTAATATGTCCACTAAAACAGAATCTTCCCTTATCTATGCACTGTAGCTATGTGAAGCCTACATTATATACAAATTGAGCAAAAATGTATGTGAATTTACCATTAGCATTAATTGAATAAGCATTCGACTCTAACAACCCCATTACCTTTAACTCTTTCAGGGCTGATGTTGACTTTTGTCGAAGTTCAGGGGTAGAGGACAGTAATTGGCTGTAAACTGTGACAAAACTCACCGTTATGTTTTAGTTCGACTCTCTTTACTTGCACGTGCAGGAGTAGTGAAGAGCAAACAGCCTCTAAAATGGCAGCAACATCTGGCGAGAGACTAAAGCAAATGTGCAAAGCAAAATACTCCGTGGACATTTTACGTATTATTTCTGAATCAGACTTTGACTTTTCGGACTCCGAGTTTGATGCAAGTGATCTGGAGATGAAAAATGAAAATGAGGTACCTGCATCAGCCTATCAGTCCCCAGCTAACTGTGGTGCTGAACACATTCGTGTAGCAGATAAGCCTACAGCAGCGTTTGCCTTGGAGGACCACCACTTATGATGACAAGAGATACAAACCATATTGTATCACACTGCAACTGCCACCATCGTCCACCTGCTTTGCTAAAACAGATTGGTAGCTGGCCTGTCGTACATTCCTGCTGGCCATTGAGCCAACATCTGCACAGTCACTGCTGCCAGAGATGACGAACAGGCGCCAACAGCAACCACAGCACGTAGCAACAGATGATTTCTGTTGATTTCTTTGTAAAACCAGTGCATTGTGTGTTTTTCAGAAAAATGAGTTTTTTGGAAAAAATATTCAGCCCTCAAAGAGTTAAAATAAAGGGTCATCATACCGAAGGAGGTCCACGTTTCCTGTCCTGTACACTTTTGTGATTTGGGAAACCAGAAATTCAAACCCATAAAGTGACGAGGATTTAAGTTTAGGATTCCAGAGTTTTCAGACCATAGTAACTGTAGTGCCACACCATAATATTCACAAACCCACTTACCCCAGTTCATAGTCATGAGGGCAGCACCTCATCCCAGCAGCAGAAGCAAACCCTGGACGGGTTCCACACCGCAGTATTAATATTATTACTATTATTATTAGGATGCATTGGCATTTATATTTAATTTTGAATTGTGATTTCACATTTTCAGGACAAATAAAGACATACTTGTGTCCCTATTATAACATCATTACCAGCTGTGCCAAACAACACTTTTGCTATTTTAAGTTAACACAACTACAGACCTCCAATCTGTTTCTGCCATGTTCACAAGCAGATTTATATCTTTATTTATGAGTGTGCTTGACAGCTAATAAATTTCCACCGGTTGTCTTAGGCCTTTCCTGGAACACTTTTAAATATTTGCATTTGTGTTGCTTTCTTTGTGGGTGAGCATATTTGCTTGCATCTGTGCACCGTGCACAAGTGTGATGGATAATCTTTGGTCATTTAACAAATGTACACGTGTCACCCACATGGCTGAGACTTTTCACAGCCTGAAATTATTTGGCGGGAATGAAAGAAACACCACAGTGGCCTTGATATGACTGTAAACATTATGACATGCAGGACAATTTGGAATAAACTTGGCCAATGCTGCCCCCTTATGGATGTTGGAGGATATTGCTTTGCCAGGGATCTTGTTTTCTATTTGTATTCCAGTTTCAGGAATTTCAATTGATTCTTTAATCATATAAATCTATTAAAAACCGAGGCACTGCTGAAGAAGCGTAATATTTTGGGTGAATGTATTTAATTAATGGTATAAAACCATTACACTGGCCATTAAAGGAAAAAGAAAAGGACAGAATTAGAAATGTGAAAATCAGAGGTATAACAAAAGTGGGAGAGATATTGAAGAGAGTACAGGAAAGAAGGTAATATGGACATGTGATGAGGAGAGACAATGAAGATGTGGGGAAAAGAGTGATGGGAATGGAAGTACAGGGGAAGAGAAAGCAGGGGAGACCAAACTGGAGGTGGATGGATAAAAACAAAAGATGATCTGACGGAAAAAGGCTTAACTGGTGTGGAGATGCAGGGCTAAGCTGTATGGAGAAGTCTGATCAAGCACATCAGCTCCACACAGGAGTGGGAAAAGAAGAAGAGAAAGATGAAGATATTTTATTAAAATCTAAAACAGATGATTCTGTCATTCCTGATAACTGACATTTCCTACATGTTGTAACAATCGCCTTACAAAGGTAGTACAGCTACACTTCACCACCCATAAGAAAAGTGGATGATGTTCGAAAGATCTACTAACATTAAAATATACGGTTCTAAACCTCTCTTCCCCCTTACTGCTCCCGCCAATACTCAAAAAAATAAAAAATAAAACCTGATGATAGATGAACTTCATTAAATCTGTAAGTGTATTGTGGTAAAAAAACACAGTATTTACACATACATATACAGTAAAACGGTGGCAGGGTGTTCTTTTAGTGATCCTATTTCCCACAGATGCCACTTCCCTGACCTTATCCCCTTCATAAATACAAACATCAAGAGATACAAATATTCCAAATCATACAAAAAAAAAAAAAGAATGGGAATGATTAAATACAGTTAAGATGAAATGACAATGAATATACTGTCTTAAAATTCAGGCTGAGTGATGTGAAAAAATAACAGCCAGCAGATGTATATAGCTGATTTCTCGTTAACCTGAGGAATAGAGAGGAAAGTCCGACTAACCAACAAGGAGAAGCATCGAGCCATATACTGAAACCCATACATCTTCTCAGGTATTCACCTCACCGTTTCTTTTCTTCTGGATGGCCACCCTACAAATAGCGGATGTTCCTAGGTGAAGTTCGCCTCCACCATCTTCCTAGGCTTAGATAGCTGAGCCCTTTATTTTGCTGCTTCCTTTCTCTCTCCTCCACCTTCTCAGTTAGTGGTCATCCTAAGATAAAAAGTTTCCCGCTAAAATGCCCCATTTCCTGCCCCAGTAGTCATAGTAACATGATGCCTGCTCTGGAAATCCTACCAAGTGGGGTCCTCCAAAACTTAGCTGTCAACTACTATGCCTGAATGGATTTTCCTTCAGCATTCTAAAGTCCACAGATTTTAATTCTATGTAGTCTTGCTACAATGTAGCACAGCAAAAGTGCTTTAATCTATATGATGCCTTTCTAAAGTGTAATGCCAAGGTAGACAGTTGCTTCACAGCTCCAGAATCCTGGGTTTGTAGGGTACACCAATACTCATGTCCGCATGACTTTTTGTCCAGCTACTCTGTTGTCTCACCAACATCCTAAAAACACGCATGTTGGTGACTCTAAATTAAACGAGTGTGTGAGTGGGCCCTGCAATGGACTGGCCCTCTGTCCCATGTGTTATTTATGCTTAAGGTTAGCCATGACCTCCAGAACACTAACTGGATTTGAAAATAGACCCATGTATTTTTCTATAATGGCATTAGAACACAAGAACTTAATAAATTTGACAAACAAGAGGAGTCCATTTAAGTCCATTAAGACCATTTGTTGAGCTAATAGATAAGCTGTCCCAATATATCATCCAGATTCTTCTTAAAAAAGAGATTAGTTAGATTTAGCTAATTTAAAGATAGACATTAGATATCCATGTACCTCATGGTTTTACTTAGGAGTACAGGCAAGTTAAATGACTTTCTGATGGTCACACCAGTTTTAGTTGAGTCAGATTAGCCTCTAGGATTGAAGTTAAAGTTTCAGAAAATAGATATATGAAAGTATGTAGTAGTGATAGTAGAAGAAATACATAGTAGTAGTGTTGTCACGTATACAGAGCAGGGTGCTTATGTTAATTTTATTGGCAATTTATTTATAGAGCACATTTAAAACAACATCAGTAATGCTGTAGCCAAAGTGTTTACAATAACATATACAATAAACATAAATAAAATACATAGAATAAAATACAGTAAAACACAATATGAACCAACAGTAAATTGAAAACAAACAAATGACTAAGAGGAAGGAACCATCAGTATCAATGCAGGTCACGAAAAGCTAAAGAATAGAAATGTGTCTTCAATCTAATTTTAAACAGTTCAGTTGAGGCACAGCAGCTGCAAAAGCCCTGTCTCCCTTAGTTTTGCAGTTAGTACGACTGACCATAAGAGACAACTGACAGGTCTCTGGATGGCTGGTGAATAACACACAATTCAGATAAATAAGTGGGAGCATACCCAAGTATTGACTTTAAAACCAGCAGGAAAATTTCAAAAACAATTCTGAAACTAACAGGCAGCCAGTGTGAAGAGGATAAAATTGGAGAAACAGAATCAAAATTTCTTGCCTGAACCAAAAAATGGCCAGCAGCATTCTGAACCAACTGCAACCTGTGTATCAGGGATTTGATGATCCCAGAATACAAAGAGTTGTAGGAATCAAGGCGAGAAAAGATAAAAGCATGAGTAACTTTCTTAAAACCCCTAAGAGATAAAAATAGCTTAGCCTTGGCTAAAAAACGAAGCAATGAAAAGCAACTCTTGACCACAGAATTTATTTGTTTCTCAAAAGAGAGGGTACTACAAAAATAAGCCCAAGATTCTGAACATGATGTTTGCAAAAGCCTGTGAAAGAGACAAGGAGTTCAAAATCAATTAGAGCTTTGGAAGGAAGACCAGCTCTCAGCACATCCAATTTATTTTCATTAAGATCAAGAAAATTGTCAGCCATCCAGGATTTTACTTCTACAAGACAATTGTGCAGCCAATTCATGGAAGAGTTACACACAGGAATATAGACCTGCATGTCATCAGCATAACATGAACAGCAACATTAACCTTCCTAAAAGTAGCACCTATAGGATGGAGATATACTGAAAATAAAATAGGACCCAGAATGGATCCCTGAGGAACACCACATTTAACAGTAGCATTAGACGAAAAAGGTGAAAAGCGTCTCTCACTGAGATGTGATCTGAACCAGTTACAGTCATATGAATAAGTCTGGGAATCCCTCTTAATTCTTTGGATTTTTGCTTATAATTGGCTGAACTTTCAAAGTAGCAACTTTCTTTTAATATATGACATGCCTTATGGAAACAGTAGTATTTCAGCAGTGACATTAAGTTTATTGGATTAACAGAAAATATGCAATATGCATCATAACAAAATTAGACAGGTAAGCTTAGGTGAACCTCCCTTTGCAAATATAACAGCCTCTAGATGCCTCCTATAGCCTTTGATGAGTGTCTGGATTCTGGATGGAGGTATTTTTGACCATTCTTCCATACAAAATCTATCCAATTCTGTTAAATTTGATGGCTGCTGAGCGTGGACATCCTGCTTCAAATCATCCCATAGATGTTCGATGATATTCAACACAGGGGACAGTGACAGCCATTCCAGAACATTGTACATCTCCCGCTGCATGAATGCCTTTGTAGATTTTGAACTGTGTTTTGGGTCATTGTCTTGTTGGAATATCCAACCCCTGCATAACTTCAACTTTGTGACTGATGCTTGAACATTATCCTGAAGAATTTGTTGATATTGGGTTGAATTCATCCGACCCTCAACTTTAACAAGGGCCCCAGTCTCTGAACTAGCCACATAGGCCCACAGTATGATGCAGCCTCCACCAAATTTGACAGTAGGTAGCAGATGTTTTTCTTGGAATGCGGTATTCTTCTTCCGCCATGCAAAGTGCTTTTTGTTATGACCAAATAATTGAATTTTTGTCTTATCAGTCCAAAGCAGTTTGTTCCAAAATTAATCTGGCTTATCTAAATGAGCATTAGCATACAACAAGCGACTCTGTTTGTGGCGTGAGTGCAGAAAGGGCTTCTTTCTCATCACCCTGCTATACAGATATTCTTTGTGCAAATTGTGTTGAATTGTAGAACGATGTACAGATACACAATATGAAGCAAGATGTTCTTGCAGGTCTTTGGAGGTGATCTGTAGGTTGTCTGTAACCATTCTCACAATCCTGCACATATGCCGCTCCTGTATTTTTCTTGGCCTGCCATACCTGGGTTGGTTTAACAGCAACTGTGCCTGTGGCCTTCCATTTCCTGATTCCATTCCTTACAGTTGAAACTGACAGTTTAAACCTCTGAGATTGTTTTTTGTAGCCTTCCCCTAAACCATGAGATTGAACAATCTTTGTTTTCAGATCTTTTGAGAGTTGCTTTGAGGATCCTATGCTGTCTGTCACTCTTCAGAGGAGAGTCAAAGGGAAGCACAACTTGAAATTGACCACCTTAAATACCTTTTACCACTCATGATTGGACACACCTGTCTATGACGTTCAAGGCTTAAAGAGCTAATCCAACCAATTTGGTGTTGCAAGTTATCAGCATTGAGCAGTTACATGCATTCAAATAAGCAAAGGGGACCCACATTTGTGCACAGCCAGTTTTTCACATTTGATTTAATTTCATACAACTAAATACTGCTTCACTAAAAATCTTTGTTTGGAAAACACCCCAGGACTCAGATGTTCCTAGGAAATGAAAGACATACCACTGTTATCTTTTTTGTTGAAAGCAGAGTAAATTATTATGCAGGCTGAGAGGGGTTCTCAAACTTTTTCATGTGACTGTAAGAGCAGCCCCTTTAATCTCCACCAGATGCTCAAGCTGTAATGATCAAAAGTGTCAGAAGCTGTTGAAAGGCCTAGAAGGACAAGCGCTGCTGTCCCACCTGAGTCAGTAAAGTCAGTAATGAGAGAGAAATCATTAAATACTTTCGGGAGGGCCGTCTCAACACCATGCTTAAAGCCAGATTGGTAGATCTCAAATAAATTATTGCAGTTAAGTTAATCAAGTAACTGATTATAAATAAATTATTTCTAATATTTTAGCTAAAAATGGCAATTGAGAAATCAAGCAAAAATTACCTAATACACCAAAGTCTAATTCTGCTTTTTTAAGACAGGGTTGCAGCACTGCATGTTTAAAAAATGAGGGCATGAACCCCTCAGTAATAGATCCATTTATAATAACTTATAATGCTGGACCCAAGATAGCAAACACTACCAGTAAGAGGCATGGTGGAGCAACATCAAGAGGTCAAAAAAGTAGGTCTAAGTGTGTCAATAGCTGTGAAAGTGAAACAACATCAAAGGATTTCAAAACAATAACATGATTAACAATAGGAAGTACATAACCCAAATGGAACCATGCCAGAGTGGATAGTATCAATTTTGCTGACAAAGAATTAAAGAAGAAGCTCACATGAATGAATACTACTATTTAATTCTGTCTCTGAATGGAGGTAAATAGCCACAATAATTGCATTACATAAGACCTTGAGTTTCTTAAAATGACAGACTAAAAGAAGAAAAATATAAGATTAGGTAAGTAGCAAAGAAACCAAATAAATTCAATAAATCAATACAAATTTAAAATGCATAGGCATTTAATTAGTAGAAAACAACATCCTTATATACAATGTGAAATTGTAGGTCTCTACAGATGGGTACAATGATAAGGTCAGCTCGCCGAGATAATAGAAGAAGAAAAATAATAAAAATAAAAACCCTCCAGTTAAGTTGGAGAACAAAACAAAATCTGCAGGGGATCCAAGGCCTAAAGACCCCCACAGCCCCACTGGCATTCTACCTAACATATGTGCTTACATCCGTATTCATTGTTTCCAGGCTCTGTCGGAGAGAATTCAATGCAATCGGTCTCATGGACAGCTGAGGCACCCGTTTTCATACGGGCATCACAGGTGACTGCATGGTGCCTTGGTCAGGTGGTGATCTTAGAAAATGCCACCACAGAAGAACCAGAAAAGAAAGCACAGAAAAATCCTGTAAGAATTGTAAAGTAAAGATTGTAAATCCATGGAGAATGTAAAAATTCTATGCCTATATAGCCTATTAGGACCACACCTAAAATGTAGCTATGAAAAGCCAAATTAAAAAAGTGGGCTTTTAGCAGTTCTTTGTAAATGTTCCACAGTGTTAGCCTGGCATATTTCTGTTGGTAAAGTATTTCTCATTTTAGGTGCATAACATCAAAAGGCCACCTCACCCTTTCAGTTATGCTTAGCTCTTGGAATTAGAAGCAGACCACCATTTGAAGATCTAAGTCTATGACTTAGAGTGCAGGGAGACAGGCATTAAAAAATACAGGAAGGGTTAAATTATTTAAGGCTTTAAAATCAGTTCTAAAAAACAAGGGTAACCAATGTAATGATGCTAAAATTGGTGTGATGTGCTCAGGTTTGCATTTTCTAGTTTCTTGCTGCTGCACTCTGCACTAATTGCAATTTCTTGTCTTTGTTATATTACTATTATTTATTGTACTGTACTTTGGTAGACACTTTTGTGTTTTTTATATAGGTGTTTTATAAATAAAGTTGACTTGACTTGAACTGATTAATCTGTTTCTTACGCAGTCCTGTCAAGAGTGCATTACAGCAATCTACCTGACTTAAAAAACAAAACCAAATTTAATTTCTCAGTATCTTACAATGTTATAGGAGGTCTAATTTTTGCAATGGTCCTTAAGTGAAAAAATGCAGTCCTAGTAATCTGGTTATTGTGCAATTTAAAGTTTAGGTCAGAGTTCATGATTATATCTAACTTCTTTATTTTCATCTGGACTTTTAATGCTAAGGGATCAAGTTTATTTCTAATACCCTAATTATTTTCATTTTTCCCAAACATTAAGATTTCTGATTTTTCCTTATTTAGCTTTAGAAAATTACTACTCATCCATTTCCAAATACTAGTAAGACATTGGATCAGAGAGCCAAGAGCACCAGGGTCATCAGGTGCTGTAAATAAGTAAAGCTGTATGTCATCTGCACAGCTGTGGTAGTTCACCTTCACATAAAGTTACCGTCAATACCTCTAGACCTCCTGAAATAGCACAAGCTCAGGTTAAAGCAATGTCAGCTAGCAACACAAGTGTGCTGCTGACCAAACTGTGGATTCAGTTAATATAAGAAGCTAACAAAGCAAGTTGTTCCATAATGTTTGGAATGCAGAGAATATGTCAAGACATGCAATCAATGCAGGAAGATAAATGTCTTTGTGTCTGTGTACAGGTGCGTCTGTCTGGTTTCTATGTCTCTGTCATTCCAACAGATAGTACATCACAAGCATTTATAGTAATAAAATGCTTTACATCTGTCATTCAAACAGATTGCACATCACAAACAATAACACTACTTTAACACACAAAGCATTAACACACAAAATAACATATAACAGAGACATATGAGTTGCATTTTGAGCAATGGTTCTTGTTCTGTCTCAGGTCACTTGTGTAACCAATAAAAAAAAATCCACCTTAATAAAAGGATAACTATCTGTTTATATGTATGTCTGTTCAGTTGCCGTGTCTCTGTCATTCCAATAGATAGTACACCACAGACATTTATAGTACTAAAATGCTTTTGTAACAAAACACTTTGTCTTTGTCATTCCAGCAGATTTAGTACTACAAATGTTTGTGATGTGCCATCTGTTGGAATGAGAAATGCAATGCATTTTATTGCTGCATACATTACAAAATGCATTTTTTTTTAAATTTTATTAATTTTATTGCAATCATTCCATACAAAACAATCAATTTTTACAAAAAGTAAAAATAAGAATAAGTCGACCCCCACCCCTGAGAGAGAGAGAGGCAAACGGCGTAAGATTTAAGGCTTGTAAACATGCATAAATTAATAAGTTTGATAAGCCAATAGAGATAAATGCAGAAGACAAAGAAATACAGAAATAATTGCTTCCTCTGTGCTTTAAGAGCTTATTTTAAAATATTACTGATTAGATCCTGCCATGTTTTGAAAAAAGTCTGTACAGATCCTCTAACTGAGTATTTGATTTTTTCCAATTTCAAATAGTATAACACATCGGTTTCCCACTGACTTAAAAGAGGAGAGTTTGGGTTCTTCCAGTTTAGCAGAATAAGTCTGCGTGCCAAAAGTGTAGTGAATGCAATCACAGTTTGTTTGTCTTTCTCCACTTTAAACCCATCTGGAAGAACCCCAAACACAGCTGTTAATGGGTTAGGAGGGATTGTGAGACCAAGGCTGTCTGAAAGGTAATTAAAAATTTTGGTCCAGAATGATGTTAATTTGGTGCAGGCCCAGAACATGTGACCCAGTGAGGCTGGGACTTGATTGCAGTGGTCGCAGGTTGGATCTTGCCCTGGAAACATTTTGGAAAGTTGTAGTCGAGACAGATATATAATTTTGAGTTGTATAATTGTATGTTTTGCGCATATGGAGCTCGAGTGAATTCTCTGCATTGCTACTTTCCACTCCTTTTCTGATATATTAATTGAGAGATCTTTTTCCCAGTGTCCTCTTGAATCTTTGAAACGGAGGGACTGTAAAATAATTTTATATATTGCAGAGATGGTGTCTGAGTCCTTGAGATTGAGCAATATTTTTTCCAGCATGGATGAGGGTGCAAGATGAGGGAAATCGGGAAACAAAATGCATTCTAATAGATGATGCACTGCAATAGTGAAGGCAGAGGTCTACATTGATTATTTAGATTTCCCCACATATTGGATAGATAGAACAGCTAGTGAATACATTCATGGAAGTTAAAACCAATATAAATGAATCAACCTTGTATATGTTAAAAGCAAGAAAAAAATAGTCAGGATCCATCCATTAAAAATACACTCACAAGTCTCAGTGCCTCCTTCTAATCAACATTTCCTCTGCACACCTTCCAAGGTCCGCTCAGCGAGGGGAGACGTCCTTTGGCAAGCACAGTCTACCATTACCTGGCTTGTGTCCCTGCTGCTACCCCTTGGGTCCACAAGCACCCTCTGAACCCTGCTCCCTTCTCCTACCTCCATCCCTGGCTGTCTGTGGGATCTCGTGGAGCTCTGTAACCAGAACTGAAAAATAACTGTTTGATAATTGTGATTTGTGAGCCTAATGCAGCTGAAATAGAAGCAGTTCTTTCAGGAAGCGGTTTTGGTTGATTAAAGCAGATCTGACTCATCACTTTCTGGCAGAGGCCATGACTGAGCAGGTGTGCTGTGCACACATGTATAACATAAGCTCAGATGGTAGTTATCCATACCTGGCAAGTTTCATAAAAAGCTCACTGAATATGCACAATGTGTAAATATTGATAACAGCGAGGGTCTTTCTAGAAGCTAGAAGCCGTCTGTAAGAAGAATGTCTGCAGAACTTCATTGAACTGGACATACAATAATCAGCATTCCCCACTGAAGACCTAGATGATGATTGTTCTGCTCCCGTGGTTTATCTTCAGCCTGGATATGTATGTACTGTATAAATGATTATACTACCTTGTATATTGAGAGTAAAAGTTGCTTTTTAAAATAAGTTAAATGTTTATATCTCTCTTTTTGTACCATATTTCTCTCATCTGATTATTTTCAAGATCCCAGAGAGCAAACACCCTATCCCCCAGCCACTGGAGACAAGCTTAGCAGGAGCAACTCTACCCCTGGTGTACCACTGTTCCAAACTGGGCATGATCCCCGACTGCTTGCCTCCTTTCCACAGCACTGGCTCTGCCATCTTCCTGCCTGACTTCTTTTCCATTCTTCCTCTCAATTTAACTTCTGGCTCTCTCTTTCTTATCTTACTTCCTACTCAGGCTCCTTTATACTATGGTGGGTGTAACATGACTTAATATCCATCCTCACAGCACCAATGAGGAAACTGGCTGAACTGATCACATCTGTACGTAAATTTGCGATCAGATTTCCATTTGAACATACAGGGGGCAAATGGCTAAGCTATCCTGGACACCTGCCCACCATCCAAGCCTGAGTGCACTGTTTTTACCAAAAAATTTGCATACAGCCATGGACCTCCAACACGCATCATCACATGGATCTGTGTCCTTAAAGTGTTCAAAGAACTTCAATAGAATTGAAGTGACCACCACTGACCTATAGTCGTTCAGACTGCTTGGCCTGGAAACCTTCCTGCCATCCTACATATCATTGGATAAAGGATCCAAATATTGTTGTCTCCCCAGTCCTTCCATTATATTGGCCTCCTGGACAGGTAAGGGTTCCTGTTCCATCCTGACATGCAAAGCCTGTCAGCCCATTTTCCTTCATTATGTCATCCCAGCCAGGCAAGGAATTATCCTGCATCTCCTGCGGGATGCCTGTCCATCCACTATGGCACTCGCAACCGATAAACAACCACAACAAGAGATGACAAGTGAGACAGATACACAGAAACAACAGATGGAATGCTATGACAGACACCACTGAGTGACGGTGACTTTGTCAGGGTTTATGAACAAGGATATTGAAAGCCAGCATTCTTTATTCAATCGACACCTAAATAAGTCCTACCATATCTGAAAGCCAAGCATGCCATCAAAACTGTTGTCACAGCCTCACCACCAAAGAGAAGCTGAACATTCTGCAAGGTGTGGAGTGCCCTTGTGATGTATAGGGTGACCTCAGGACACCTCAGGACCTCTGCTGTCTTCACATCTGAAGCACACACCCTAGCCACAGACTATAAATCTAAAGGGAGAAGGCAAATTTCTGCTCTATTTAAAAATAAAGTAAACTTGCTAGGCTAGATTTTGTCTTAAAACATATTGTTAAGCTACAGTTTATTTAGTTAATCCTTTTTATTTAAAATAATGATGCATATGAAGACAAGTGTAGGGTTTAGACAATAGTGAATGTTATTATGTTCTTGTGCCATCAGTGCCTGTAACTGTATGATGCTTACAGTCTCAGACATGTTACATGCAGACTCACTGTTACTTTGTTTTGGTGGAGAGAAATGTAGTATCCTGAGATTATGGGATGTTAGGAAAGGATGAATAAAGAAGTCATATACCTTCCTATTGTTGATGGATGAGAACTACTTGTCATTGAACACAGATAAAACAGAAATTTAAGTTTTTGGAGGGAATAATGATGATCGCAAAAGTATTTTGTCATTACTTAACTTGAATTTTTTTATTCGATTTTACTGCCCACAATCTAGGTGTTATCTTTCACTTTAGCATATTATTTAATGTGCACCTTACAAAACTATCCAAAGTACAGTATATTAGTTTTCCATCTTAAAAATATTGGAAAATTAAGGCGTTTTCTAAATATGCAGGATACTGAAAAAATATTTTAAATGCTACTGCAAGAATTATTACAAGAAAAAGAAAATACAAACACATAAAACCAGTTCTCAGTTCCTTACACTGGCGCTCAGTTGAGTTTAGGGCAAATTTCAGAATCCTCCTTTTAATGTATAAAGCCTTAAATGGGCAAGGCCCTTATCTGAACTTATCATTACTTACAAACCAGAGTGAAGATCTCAAGATGCCAGCCTACATAAAATTTAATGGATTAATAAAATAGCAGTGGGAGGCAGAGCTTTCAGTTACAGGACCCCTAAACTGTTGAATGATCTGCCTGTTAATATAAGAGGTGCCCCTTCAGTCTCAGCTTTTAAATCCAGGCTGAAGACTCACTACTTTAGTTTAGAATACCCTGAGTAGAGCTGCAGATTCGCTCTGTATACTGCACCTCTGTTGTTAGTCATTAGTACTAAACTATAAGTAAAATATTCATAAACTGTTAATAACCCTTGGTTGTTCTGTATCTTCTGTCACTTCTCAGTGTCCTCATGTGGCACTCGGTGCAACTGCACTACTGCCAAGTTGTTTACCTGCCTATGGAAACGTCATTTGAGATAAAGGAGCACCGGAATCATCGGTTCTTTCATCTAATTGGCTGGCCCAGTACTGACTCAGCTGTAGAATGGCCAGTAGGGGTGAGGCGGCTTGTAGGCCGAGGTCTCCAGGACTCTGACTCTGTCTGGCTTGTCTGACACCTTTTCTACAATTAGCTGATGGGGAGATGTTGTTTTTGGTTTTCATTAATGTTAATGAGTTTCTAGTTTGTTTTTAAAGCATTTCAACTGATCTGTGTTCTCATATGTGATAGTTCTGTATTTAGTGAATGGTATGATGCTATTCTTGCATTTTGCCTTGCAGTTTGTACTGTTGTATTGTATTTCTGAGGTAGCCATAATAGGCTGGCCATCCAGTTCTGTGAAGAAAGTTACTTGTGTTCTGTTTTTGTGAATTGAATTTACCCCATGTTTTATGCACCCATTGTTCACCAACCAACCTAGAAGATCAGAGATCTCTCTCTGGTGTACCTTTCCCAAAATTTCTTCCAATTTCTTTCCCTAGAAGGGTTTTTTTTTTGGAGTTTTTTTCTTGTCTTCTTAGGGAGTCAAGGCTGGGGGGCTGTTCAAAAACAGGGCCCTTTAAAGCCCATTGAGGCATTCCTGGTGTGATTTTGGGCAACTCAAGAAATACATTGTTGTTGTTGCTCTGGGTCTAATTTAAATGATTAAGCAAAGAGCAGGATGTACAACAGGGCTCATCCTAAAAGGTGTTCAATTTAAAAAAACCTGATCTTATTATATTAATGAATGTACCGGATTTCTTTCTTTCTTTCTTTCTTTCTTTCTTTCTTTCCCAGCTTGACAATTCTCTATCCTTCCTGCCCTTTTTGCTCTGTAAAGAGAGGAGCCATCTCATTGTGTCTTTAGTAACCTTCAATTACAATGACTTCCTGCAACGCCTCCACATTAGTTTAGTCCTTCAGCTGCAGTGGTGGCCCAAAAATATAAAACTTCATATATAAAAGCTGCACAGTGAGGCTGTGGCAAACGTGAAAATACAAATGAGGCTATGTCAGTCACCGACACACAGCAAATACAAAAATTTACAATACCAGCAAAGGCCAGAATTTGCAACCAGCACATTGAGCTAATAGCTAACCGGTCATTTTTCTTATGACAGCATTTTAGCATTTATTTTCAGTTTGTGATCACCGCACATCCAGGGCCGACTCTAACATTTGGCAATCTGTCCAGTTATATTGTTTTATATTATTTTCCCATATTAGTGAAACACAATACAACAATAACATAAACAACAACAATAGCAATGATAATGATAATAATCCTCAAACTGTAGCATAAAAGACGCAGACATTGCATAATTAATATTAAATGATCAAAAAAGGTAACAGGACTGCAGCTCTTGAATGTATTGCTAAAGGCCAATTTAATTCAAATTTTCCAAAATGGGTTTACAACAAAACTTTTGTTAGACTTGGTTGGTTAGACATGATTGTGAAACAAAAATAAATTTGTCAGGACAACTCGTTAAAAAGTTTGTAGTGAATGGTACCAAAATCTGCCACTGCAAAGGCTACACTCACGATGCTTTTTGCTAAAACACCCACCACCAATTCCACTAAAATAAACTGCCAAGGTTCAGGGGGAGAGCAAAAGTAACAGAATAAGTCAAGTCAAAAGTCAAAGTCAAAGTGAACTTTATTGTCATCTCAACCATATACAAGTATACAGATAGACAAAATTGTGAAGCTCAGGGTCCACAGTGTAACATGACGTGCAAATAATAAATTAAAAATAGAATTAAAATTTAAAAATTAAAGATTAATAATAGAATAAAAGACTTGACACTGAGAGAAAATAAAAAGCTAAAACTGCTGTTGTTCTTTCAGAAGCTCAATAGCACAATGTAAATGAAGCTTAATAATTAATTTATACGTTGTAATGACAGAGGAGAAGAAGAGACAGACACATATGTAGACCACTGCAGCGACACTCTGTCCTCTGACTTCTGTCCTCCTGGCCATCAGACCTTACATTATTCTTTGTTATGTAGTATTCCATCCGTCCATTATCCAACCCGCTATATCCTAACTACAGGGTCACAGGGGTCTGCTGGAGCCAATCCCAGCCAACACAGGGCGCAAGGCAGGAAACAAACTCTGGGCAGGGGACCAGCCCACCGCATGTTATGTAGTATTGCTTAACCTTATTTTTATATTTGTATTTTTATAAAGTTTTCTTTCATTATTTTGTAAAGCACTTTGAGCTACACCATTTGTATAAAAATGTGCTATAGAAATAAATGCTGATGTTGTTATTGACACAATGTTTTTCTGTCATTTTGACTAATGCATCACTATATGGCATAATAACAGCAAAGAGAGTGTATATGATCATTATGGTCTATGAATACACTACATGTTAAAACACTGCGGCTATTCTGGCATGGCATTTTGCATTTCCAATTAGACAGTAACTTCCATTAGTTACTCATTTAGATTTGCAGTCTGAAGGTGGGTGCTGTGCAGCCTTGTCCGTGCTTTACTGGTGTCGTTAGGCAGTGTGAAAATGTGAAAATAATTCTTCATGCTCCCTGAACCTGAACAATTTGACCTTGATGAATCTTGGTATTGTCATCCTGGTCACATGCTTGTGCCATCAGGGAAGAAAAAAAATCCATTGATGGGATAACCCATCTTTTCTGCAACATGTTTAAGAAATGAGAAGCTACACCATGCATCTGTTAAAGCTACAAGAATTATTGTCAAGTGAAACATATTATTCAATACCATAATGACCAAATCATGGGCTCTTTAATATTTGCTTATATCAACATTTTTTTTTAGCCAAGCAGTGTATAACCAGTTGTACTCTCTGTAGTGTCCCACGTCACTTTACAACTTGGACAATCAAATGTATTTCATATACAGCTAACACCCATTGTTGTCAGTTACCCGAAATGTCAAACTATGGAAACTGCACCAGTCAAAGGTAAGATTTCTCCACAACAAGAAATAGAAAACATTAAATAAATGCAAGAAATGTAATAATAATAACTCCCTAAGAAATTATGAGAATCCTAAGAGCACCACCTATCTAGTAGTCAAATTCATATAAACCAAAAGGTGCACAATGTTTCATATTACTAATCCCAGTGTACAATTAAATAATGCAAGTGACAATGATCTAGCCATATCCAATGTGATGATTACAATATATAAGTCAGGACAGTTCAAAATGGCATGTCTTATACCCCAAGGTGAAGGATCCTAATATACCCATCACCACCATTAAGGTATGAGTATACAGATAACTGAGGGCATCATCATCAGATCCACCCGGCTGCTATGAACCGTGCTTTTAGGAGACAATCGAGTCAAAAACAATCTCGTAAGAAAACATCTACACCTGGTTGTCACATCCCATGAGTATAAAGTATATAAAGCAGAGCTGCTCCAGTTTTAGGGCTCGTATGCCTATTCCAAAAGAAGGAGAAAATATCACCACTATAGAGGGATACATTATCTAATGTGTTTAGCAGCCATCTTGTTCCCTTTTTCAAGGACCATATAATTTCAAGGAAACAGCTATTCAAGTCTTCTGCTGCCTCTACTCCTCTCCTTCACAAGCTCTGTCCTCTTCCACATGACTCCGGCTCCCCGAATGAACTGAGGCAACCCCTTTTATGTTGCACTTGGATGTGTTCCAGATGTTCCTGGTTCCTGTTCCAGCCGCACTGCCTGGTGTGGCAGAACTGCTGCAGTCCAGGGCTTAGCTAATGTCCATGCATCCCCTGGCGGTGGCCATGGGCCCCCACAGGGTTGAGCGTCCAAGCTCTGCTCCCGTGGCCCCAAAACCCACCAGAGCAGCTGCCTTCTCATGTTCCAGGGGAGGTACTGCTCCTCTCCTGGTCCTTTCATACTCCAGGCTTCCCGAATAGGCATGAACCCACCCCAGCTGTCCACCAC
>JANRMT010027041.1:24043143-24133434 GCA_026402145.1 Polypterus bichir lapradei
TATCTATCTATCTATCTATCTATCTATCTATCTATCTATCTATCTATCTATCTATCTATCTATCTATCTAAGAGGTGCCTGCCTTCTTTGGAACAGGAACAATGCAGGATGTTTTCCACAACAGCAGCATTAATGACAGACTAAATGTATGATAGCAAAAAGAAGAATTAATGGAGAAAGAATGTGCATGCAATTAAAAGTGAGGAAGCACTGTAAAGAAAGGAGGACAAACCTCTCTCTGCTGTCTCTTGTTCACTCAGTAACTGTAAAAGCCTGGTTGAAACCTGGATGCCTGAAGATCAAATTTCATGGTGCTAAACATAGCCAATTAGTGCTAAGATGAGGTTTAGTGGCTGCATAAAATTGCATAATGTAATATCTAATAGGCTCGGTTCAATGTCTTCACCCGCTGCAAGTTTCAAAGGTAGATCTGTTCAGATATGGAAAGTGAGATTTGTCTTTTTCAAACCAAAAAGAAAAGGATCAATTGAAAGGCAAACAGCATTGTCTAACTCCTGCCTGCTGTTGCCACTGGCGTCAAATTATGATTGTGTAAAAGCGAGCCTTACATAAGGAAAAACACGAGGAAATAAAAAACTGATTGCGCTATTTAGACACTATTGAAGCACTGGGACTAAGCGGGTTAGAAAATGACTGACTGAACAAGATATCTCTCTGTTAACAAGGTGCAATGTCATTTCTGACTTAATGACAGGCACTTGGCAGCTGTGAAATTCCAGGACCAATCCTATGGCAGGAGCTTTGCAATGTCAGTCTCATAAGGGCTGCAAAATCCGCTGTTTCTGAGAGAAGCAGATGCTTTCGAGCAGCCGGGGATGTGTTATGTGTGTTAAATCACATGGTCTGTGACAGCATTCATTTTTTTTAATAAACCTGAGCATTACGACTGTGGGGTTGTTATTTTAGGAAGAGTAATTATCAGGCTGCGAATGTCAGAAGTGCCACCTGGTCTCCAAATTAGAAGAACCCCTTTGTGACGTTGTTAGCTTGGTTATAAATGGTTCAGTTAAAGTTTATTGTGATGTGTGCATATTTTATTGTATTTTTCTTCACAACAGTGACAATAATACAATATGCATAAAACTTACAAAGTAAATATATGGGGCAACATTTACACTTTATAGCCATGTGGTATGTGGACTCCCCTTCAAATCACTGAGTTCAGGTGTTGTGGCTGGACCCCTTATTAACAGGTGTATAAACTCAAGCACATTGCCATGCATTCTCCATTGACAACACAGCCAGTAACATTTTAGTGATCACAAGGCCGCTCCCACACCCAGATATAATAATATCTCTATTGTCTTAGACCAACTTCTCACAAGCAAACTTTTATGGGACTTCCACTCACTTCCTTGCATTAATAGTCAGGTATACAACCAGTATAATCTTGCATGGAGGATTGAAATGCTTTTTAAATCAAGACCATGTTGATCTTTATTTGTGACAAGAGCCAGCTGCATGGTGAGGGTGTGAATAAATTGTTTTGCCTGTCCATCGCTCTGAAGTTGCATGGGTGTGGTGTGCATTTTTGTATTAAAGAACTCAGTGTCTTTAAATGTGGCACTGTCACAGGATGCTACTTTTCCCACAAGTCATTGGGAAAGGCAGCTCGATCAATTGAACTGTAAGTACTGTTATTATGAAGTGGAAGCATCAAGGAGGAGCAAGAAAAGCACATCCACAAATCATAGATCACTTACACAGCGGGGCTGTCAAATGCTGAAGGGCACAGTGCATACGGATCTCCTGTCCTCTGTGGCATCGCTTAAAACAGAGTTCCAAATGGCCTCTGGAAGCAACATTGATGCAAGAACCATGAATTGATAGCTTCATGTAATGGGTATTCATGCCCACTATGCACTGCACTATGCGGTGGTGTAAGGCACGCTACCATTAAACTCTGGAGCAGTGGTCACATGTTCTCAAGAGTGATGAATCATGATTCACTATCTGGAAGTCTGATGGATGAATCTGCGTTTGGTGGATGCCAAGAGAATGCAAAGTGCCTACTATATAGTTTGGTGAATGACTGATGATGGCCCGGGGCTGTTTTTCAGGGTTTGGGCTAGACCCCTTAATTCCAGTGAAGGGTATTGTTAATGCTACATCATACAAAGACATTTTAGACAACTGTGAGCTTCCAATTTTGTGGCACCAGTTTGGGGAAGGCCCTTTACTATTCCAGTAAGATTATGCCACTAAGCCAGGTCCATACCGTCATGGAGGAACTCGAGAGTCCTAATATTAACCCTTTTGGACACTTTTGGGACACATTGGAAAGCCTATAATGAACCAAGCATTCTCATCCAACATCAGTACCTGTCCTCACAAATGCTCTTTAAGAAACATTACAAACATTAGATATATTTGGTTTCCATTTATGTTTAATCGTTTTTTTACCTTGTTCATTGTGTGTTTTAACAAAACTGCATTTATATGTGTACTAGAACCTGAAGGAACTCAAGTGTCCTGCACAGAGCCCTAACTATAACCCTGTTGGACACTGTTTGGATGAATTGGAAGCCCATAGCAAACCAGGTATCTTTGTACAACATCGGCACCAGACCTCAAAAATGCTCTTTAAGAAACATTACAAACATTAGATATTGTTAGTTTCCATTTATCTATAATCAGTTTTTACCCTGTTCTTTGTGTGTTTTACCAAAACTGATTTTATATGTATACCGGTTTTGTATTTAATAATTAGTATAATCTATACTTGCATTTAACTGAGAATTGTTCACAGTGTTCTGCGCCTGTACTCAGTGGAGAGTGCTATACAAAAATGAAATAAAATAATAAGTTCTATTGTATTCTATGAAAAAACTTTTGATGAAATCAGGCCATTCTATTCAACAAAACTCACCAATCCTGTCCACTTGCTTTCTCCAAAATAACATCAAGTCAAGTTTTGAAAAATCCCTAAAGTCCTACTGCCTACCACACTATTTGGTCACTTATTCCAAGTGTCTATGGTTCTCTTCATGAAGAAAAACTTCCTAACATTTGTTGTAAAATTTTCTCTTAACAAGTTTTCAACTGTGTCCCCAATTCTCGATTTACTTTACTATGATAGAGGAAGACCATTTGGATTTAGTCCAGGAAAAGGTGCAACAAAGTCAATCTTCACCTTGAGACAGAGTATGAGAAAATACAGAGAGAAACAGAAAGGACTGTTATTTTTTCAAATCATATGATAGATACCCCTGGCAAGAAATTCAGAGATTTTTGAGAGAGATGGACATACTGGAGGAGTAAGTAAAGATAGTTAAGGACATTTATGAGGGAGCCTACACACAGGTGATCAGGAGTGTTGAAATAATATACTGGTTTTCAGTTAAGGTTGAGTTACTTCAAGAATCCTTAGAACATTAGAACAATCTAGATAAGGACATTGAGCCCAACAAAGCTCACCAGTCCATCATCATTAAGCTCAGGTCTTTATCCTCTAATTATGGATGGTATTGGTAGGGAAATAATAGATCAGTCCCCATGGTACAATGTGGCACATCTAAGAATAATGAGGAAAGGAAACAGGAAGAGTGGAGAAGATCTGTGGAGGTTAGTGGCCTTACAATTTGTAGGAAAAAGATAGAATATCTAAGATGTAATGGACAAAAGCAAGATGGAGACTGTGGTACAGCACTTTGACGCTCCTATTATATGGTGAAACAGCTCGGGATCCCAGTTGGCAACCCACAAAGCAGACGTGGTCCAGTCCCACCCTCCGGAAATGAACATCTATCTGCCGCAGCCAGGTGTTACGTGGGTGTCCCCTTGGCCTCGTCCAGCCACTTGGGTCCTCAACAATGAGGACCCTGTGAACCAGATCACCCTCGGGGAATTGCACCACATAGCCATAGCGCTGTAACTGACGCATCCCCATAATGCAGTTAATGTGTCTCATTAGGGACGCCATGAGCAACACAAAGTCAAACCAGCAGTTCCCAAGGATTCTCTGAAGGGACACAGTTCTGAAAGAGTCCAGTCTTTGTCTCAGGTCACTGGATAGCGTCCATGTTTTGCAATCATATAGCAAAACAAGAAGCACCAGGACTCTGACGACCTGGACCTTCATCCTTTTGCCACACACCCTTTTTCAAAGACCTAATGCCCCCCATACTCTCTCAGTCCTTCTACTGACTTCATAGGAAGAGTCAACAGAGACATGAATGTCGCTGCCGAGGTAAGTAAACCTCTCAACGAGGTTGACACTCTCTCCGTAGACAGACTCACAGCTGATGGCTGTGCCCAAGGGGTCAGCAAAGGCCTGCATGAGCAACTTCGGAGTCAGTATTTTTTGCTGGAGCCAGTGAAAATGCCAGTTTGGCCAAATGAGTTCACATTGAAGAGCAAGAATCCATTGGCACTTGATGTTGGTGAACACTGGCATGGCACTACATTGGTGTTGGAAGTGGGACAAGGATAAAACCTGTAGTCTGACTTAGTGTTGAGAGCCATGGAGACTTAAATGGACTTACTGAGCTCTTCTGAGTAGTTGCTGAAGATTTCTTAGGCTGAGATCTGGGATTTGGAATACCTTTTGTAACATCACTATGGGAAGACATCACAGACTGCCACTCTTCTGTCTCAGCAGAAGACAGTGAAAAAAGAAAAAAATAAAGGGCCAGGACATGAGGCGAGTTAAAAAAATATGTGCAGCGTCAATACCAGAGAGACAAGGTGATCTTTTGACAAGCCAGAAATGTTAAGAAACAGTAAGTTAGAAAAATAAATCAGAAAACCATCAAGAGTATTTACTTAGAGAATCACAAACCAAATGTCAAATCAGCCCAAACTCAGATAAGTACGAAACCTTTTATTTGGTTGGTGAATACATGGAAAATCACCTAGACAATGGGCATTGCAAATGTCACAAAAAGGTGGTGTCTGTAAGATTCCAAATAGGTGGTGGGAAACAATAAAATATAAGTGTATCTTGACTAATAATATAAAAAAATAAATAAATATTAAAATTGAATTATTTGAGTTCAAATGCCCCAGTTTAGTCACATGCAAGTACAAAAAATTATCTAGAGAAGGCACACAAACTTAACAAAATGCACCACTCATAACAGCTACCTCCACTGCTTAGTATACCCTACTCCATATGTTAAGATTCAAAGACCTGGGTGCACTGCCACCGGTGGTGCTTCGGGCTCATGGCACTAGGAAAAAGTGTGGCAGATTCGATTTGCACTGGCACCATGTAAGAAGTTTCAGACTGGGCTGATCAGGAGAGTATGCAAAGGAAATGATTATAAGAACATTACGGACCAGCTGTGGTGGGAGATTCTCAAAGCTGAGATCCAGAACCTGAAATGCCAGTTGCAATGTTAGTGAAGGATGGAAAACAGCCATGAGACCAAAACTTCATAAATGAGGTTCAATTGCCCACATATAATGGACAGATCATCACACAAAAGTGCAGCATTAAAACACCTCTACCACACGGCATGGCAGCACAGCACTCCACATCCCTAATGCACCACCAGACAGCAAAGAGATCAATACCCCTGTTGATGTGTCTTCATTACCAGTGTAAAATAAACACAGGGACACTGTCAAAGGGTTGGGGGAATTCCCCATATACTGTTGCACACAAAAAAAAGATGTCTTTACAGACAGAGTTCAAGAAAAAAGACGAACTGTCAGAAAAGAAAATGAGAGTAGTATATATAGGTGGATCTGCAGGAAGTGATGTGTAGGAAGAGGTGTGATTTGTAGGCTTGAAACTGGAAGTGATGTGTAGGGAGAGGCGTGATCTTGAGGGTTTGAACTGGAAGTGATGTTATTGGGTGGTTTCTTCAGTTCTGCCGGGAGAAAGGAAAGAAGAGTTAGTGGGCAGCGCCAACCCCCGGTTTGGCGAGTAACTGCATCTATTTGAGCCCGTAAACTATCTCCCAAGCGCACGTGTGTGACACCAGCAACATGACAGCAGAGGAAAGGAAGCCTAACCCGCCATTTCAAAAGGTTTGTGCACCTTTGCAAGGAGTTGGAAGTGGTCTCTGGAGACAGCAACTTCAATAGGAGGGATATATAATGGTGCTACATTGGTGTGAGAAGTGGGATGAGGAGAAGACTGTTTGACTTAGCAAAGCATCAAGTGCCATGGAAATCTACAGTACATGGCCTTGCTGAGCTCTTCTGAGGAATTGCTGGAGAGTTTCAAGGCTGGGATCTGGATTGGCCGTTTAAGTACCAATACAGGAAGGAAGACAGCTGTTAGTCTGCTACCTCCACATCACCATTGCTTCTGAAGTGTTTCTCTGTCTGTTAAGGTCCACTCACATAGGCATGAAAAATCAAAAAGGAGATCTCCTTAATATCTTTTTGGTTTCTCCTAGACAACAATGAGATCAGAAAGAAGTTAAATGGAGGCATTTCCTTTTGTCTTATTCTTCTCAGATTTTCCTCCTGAGAAAAAATATTCCGCTTTCTCCTGTTGAGTTTCAGCAGAGATCTCACACAATAGGCTCAGATTTTTCAAGTAGTGTCTTGATGTTTTTTGCAATTTGAAAGTATTTGCCTTGGATGGTGAAATGTATGGTCAGCTCTTTATAGTAATTAAACATTTTGACTATGATTACAAAAATGTACTCCTTACCTCTGAATAGTACTATTAGTTGCTCTAATTTATATTGCTTTGATTTAATGAGACCATACTCATTTTTGAAGAAAAGGCTGGAATAGTGTTTAAGACTTTGGATTTCAGACCTTGCAGGTCCGTGTTCAGATCCCACTACTGACACCATGTGATTACAACAAAGTCACTTTCTGTGCATGTGCTCCATTTGGGAAAACAAAAGAGATGCAACAGATTGTATCTCCGATGTTTTAATTCACCTTGGATAAAGGCATGAGTCCAAGAATAAGTTAAACAAAACTAGAAAGAGATGTTGCAAAATTCTCAATTTTGACTCCTTCTACCCCAGTTGTATCTCATGTCTCCATTTTGCCTAAAGCTATATCTGTGACAAAGTTGATTTTTAAGTGAAAATAAATGAGAATCTCTTTTAAGTCTCATGAGCCACTTAAGATCAGCTTTTGAATAATAAAATTTTCTTATAGGTTGACCTGTGTGCATGGCCACTGGTGGAGCTTCTTGCTTATAGGGATGGGGGAAAGTGTGGAAGATCAAGCTGCCACCAAACCCATTTGAGCAGTGTGGAGAAGAGCCACTGACAACACCATGCACAGAGGTGTTACAGAGCAGCTGTGGTGGGTGAGTCTGGAAGTTGAGATCCGGGTCCTGGAATACATGCTGCAGTGTTTGTGAACGAAGTAATACAGTCAAGAGATGAAAACAATTTCAACTTCATACAGGGTGGACCAAAAAGAAGTACCTAATTTCAAACGTTTATTCTACAAAAATGCTACAAGATTACGACACAAGAAAGGGTATACAAAATTGATTTTTTTCACTGTGTTTTAAAAAGGATGTCTTCAAGGTGGTGGCCATCATTAGCCATACACTCTTTGAGACGATTTTTGAACGCTCGCGTGACTAATTCGGCCATTTCAAGGGGAATAGCGTCAATTTCTTAATGAATAGTGTCCTTGAGGGCTTCTAGGTTTTGTGGTCGGTGTGTGTATACCTTCTACTTGAGAGAGCCTCCCAAGAAGAAATCACACGGAGCGAGATCATGTGAACGTGAAGGCCTCTCGACATTGCCACGCAGGGAGATCAGCTTCCCTGGAAACATCTCCCGCAAAACTTGCATGGATCTCCACGCCATATGAGCTGTTGCTCCATTCTGTTGAAACCAGGCACCCATCACATCCATTTCTTCCAGTTGGGGCTGCAAAAAGTTCTCTAGCATTTCAGCGTAACATTCTGAAGTGCTTATGACCGTTGTTCCCCCCTCCACAAATAAGAAAGGGCCTACAATGCCAAACTCTGCAGCGGCGCACCAAACTGTAACATGCTTACTGTGCAGGTGTCTCTGATGAAGTTCACGAGGGTTGGTTTCAGCCCAATAGTGAAAGTTTTGCTTATTTATGCAACCATTCAAATGTAAATGTGCCTTGTCCCTGCACATGACGATGGCATCTTGATGAACAGTTTTCAGAATGTTCTGCACAACTCTCTACGGCTCTCCCAGTCTCTCTCAATGAGTTCCTGCACCACCATCATTTTGTATGGATGGAAATTAAGTCCTCATGCAAAATCTTCCTCAAAGACGTGTTGGAAATGCCTAAGGCAGAAGTGTGTTTGCGTGCCAAACGTCTAGGAAACTGCAAAATTGATGCCCTTACAGTTTGGATGTTTTTGGGTGTTTGTACAGTCCAAGTATGGCCTGGAGATTTTCTGTTAAATGTTGTACCCATCTGTCTAAATTTAGCCATCCGATTTGGGACGTCACCATTAGGAGGAATGCTGAAGTGCGTTCAGAAGGCGAGTTGTGTAGTGATGATGGATTTGTTGTTTTTGAAGAACGCTTCAACAGCGAAAGCATGGTTGGCACCGGACCAAGGCATGTTGCCGACTGAAAACTACAAGGGATCACCTATCAAAGGACCCCTTCACTCCAACCCACTCGGCTGCCTCTACCTTGCACAATGACCTTGAGAAATGGGGTACTTCATTTTGGCTTATGCTGTATAATGGACAGCACACTGCAGAGAGGCAAACAGTTAAACTCACTGGCTACACGGCAGCAGCTGAAATGAAGACCACCCCGCCATTCAAATAGTTTCTGCACCATTGCAAGGAGTTTGATGTTGTCACTGGGGACAGCCAGTTCAAAGGGAGGGATTTATAAGGGTGCAACACCGCCACTGTCAGAACCTGACTTAGCAAAGCATCAAGTACTGCAGAGACCTACTGTACAGCAAATGGCCTTGCTGAGATCTTCTGAGGAACTGCTGGAGGCTTTTGAGGGTGAGATCTGGGATCTGGAATGCCTGATGAAGTATCAATACAAGAAGGAAGTCAGATGAGAGACTGTTACCCCCAAAGCTCCATTGCTTCAGAAATGCTTCTCCATTCTCCATTGCTTCGGAAATGGTTCTGGCTTATGAGGCTGGGGGAGGTTGAGTTGCCACTGACCCCCCAGGTAAGTGGTGTAAAGAAGAACACGTGATGAAGCTATCCAGAGAAAGGACAAAACTAACAGTGGTGTAACAGAGCAGCCAGCTGAGATCTGGGACCTGAAACACCAGGTGCAGTGTCAGTGATGGAAGGAAAATGGCCAAAAGGCTGATACATTTGCAACTTCATACAACAAGGTTGCCTGCCCACATTTAATGGGCAGATCTTTACATGGAAATGAAGGGCTAACCACCACTGCTGCACCCCATGACAGCACAGCACTCCACATCTCTGCTGCTGCAAGTGACAAAAAACAGATAAGACGCCTGCTTACGAGTATGTGTCTTTGTCACTGGCCACATGACAACAGAGGAAAGGAAGACCACGCCGCCATTCAATGAGTCTGTACATCATTTCAAGGAGTTGGAAGCTGTTACTGAGGAAAGCGACTTCAAAGGGAAGGCACTGAGGATGAGTCACCAGAACTAAAAGCTGGTGTTCCATCATGTGAAGGAGCAGCTTCAGCGCCAGCTGCAGGGGTGCCTATAAAAATGACAAGTCTGCCAAAGTCATACAAATTCTAACTTAGTACAACAACAGTGAGAAATCCTTCTATGGATAGTAAGCTACATGGAAGAGCAACGTAAAGAGCAGAAATTCATTGGCCCTTGGCTCCAGTGAGCAACAGCACAGCACCACATTTTCTTTAAAATTACCAATGAAGAAATGAGATGAGTGGCGTACTCCTTAGCAGTCTGGGAGGTTTAAATCCTGACAATGTAATGTTTGCATTTACTTCTTGTATTTCCTTAATGCTTCAGTGCTCTTCCTACAGCCCAAAGACGTGCATGTTCGGTTAATTGGTGAATCCATATTGACCTGTCAGAGTGAGTGTGGCCTGCAATACACTGTCATCTATTGTTAATTTCTGGTTCTGCATTTCCTTTTGGATTAAGTGAATCTGAAACAACATGGATGGATGGAGCTGATGTAACCCAATGCATAACTTTACAATGAAACTCCTTGGCTGTAGCCATCGATGAGCTTCCTTTCAGAAGGATATGGTGACGCTAGTGAATCAAATTCTACTTTCTTTTGACATACAGAACAATAGAACCTGCCATAATGAATTAGGTCGTTAATAAGTAGTTACCTGAAGCAGTGGCAGCCATTGTCTCACCCAATGGACTCTTTGATTGCCATCTTTTAAATTTGGGAGGAGTCTGTGTTACTTTTGATTTCCTTTCTAAAAATAGCAGTGAGAGAAGATGTTTACATGAATAAATAATACCCTTCTTCAGAATACTCCGGCCATATGTTTTATTTCATCTGCATTATTAAAGAGCTGCAACTCAGTTTAACAGGAACACTTCAATAACTGCAACTCAAATCAGTGACCACCTGCCATTTTTTCACTTGGCTGCAATGGAAACATCTGAGAAGAGCTAAATTCATTCCATCAGTTCCTCTTTGATAAAATAATAGCAGATCCGAACACATCTCTCCAGTTCTGATGTCACTACACTGGTTACCTGTGTCATTTAGAATTGACTTTAAAATACTGCTTATGGTTTACAAAGCCTTAAATAATCACACTCCATCCTATATTTCAGAATGTCTTACACCTTACACTCCAAATCATAACCTTAGATCTTCAAATGAGTGTCTGCTTAGAATTCCAAGAGCTAAACTTAAAAGAAGTGGTGAGGCGGCCTTCTGCTGTTACGCACCTAAAATCTGGAAGAGCTTACCAATAGAAATGCGCCAGGCTAATACAGTGGAGTACTTTAAAAAAACTGCTACAAATTCATTATTTTAACATGGCTTTCTCATAGCTTCATTTTTGTTTAATCCTGATGCTCTGTATATTCAATTAATTAGCATTACTATTCATGGTTGCTCCAAAATCCATACTAACCCCTACTTTCTCTTCTGTTCTTTTTCCGGTTTTCTGTGGTGCCAACCTGCGTCATTACCACCTGATCAAAGCACCGCACAGTCCCTACATTGATGGATTGAAGGCCAGAGGTCCCCATGACCGTCATCATCAAGTTCTTCCATGTGAACCCTGAATACCATGAGGACTGATTAAGGTCACTGATGTTAGGTAGAATGCCTGAAGGGAGCTGGGTGGTCTTGTGGCCTCGGAACCCCTGCAGATTTTATTTTTTTCTCCAGCCATCTGGAGATTTTTTTTGTTTTTTCTGTCATCCCTGGCCATTGGACCTTACTTTTTATTCCATGTTAATTAGTGTTCCCTCATTTAATTTTCTTGTTTATTTTGTCTTTTTTCTCTTTCTTCATCCTGAAAAGCACTTTGAGCTACATCATTTGTATGAAAATGTGCTATAGAAATAAATGTTGTTGTTGTTTTGTTTAATGGAAACAATCATTCTTAACTTTTTAAAATGTGTAGTTACAAAGCAGTGACTATAAAAAGTATTCACCCCCTTGGAAGTTTTTACATTTTATTATTACACAACATTGAATCAAAGTGGATTTAAATTGGCTTGATGGTTGGTCAACAGAAAAACACTCTTTAATGTCAATGTGAAAAAAGATCTCTGTAAAGCGGTCTAAACTAATTACTAATTGTCAAACACATGCGCATAGGAGGAAGCTGGATGGACCAAATGAAGGTAATTCCACACCAGGCCAGGGGGTGGCAGGGTGCATTAAATCTTCCTCTGTTATTTCTGCAGACCAAATACGGGAAGTTCTCCCTGATTCAGTCCTAACAACACCACTTCCGGTTCTGGCTCCAAGGATGACGTCACTCCTGTTTCTGGTGCCAAGAACATCACGTCCGCTTCCGGGCCCCAAGAAGGATGTTACTTTTGGTTCTGGGCTCTCGAGGATGATGTTACTTCTGGTTCTGGGTCTTGATGACAACAGTTCCAGCTCCCTGCCTTAAAAGACCAGTCAAATTCCATGTACGTGATTTCAGTCTGGAACCCAAAACTATGAAATCAATAGCATTTTCATAGTTTTTTGCAGCCAGGGACAATATATGGGTGACTGCCCCAAACCTTTTTGTGTGTGTCAAGGCTGGTTCTTTCACATAATATAAAACACTAAATAACCGATTGCATTAGTATCCTCCCCTTCGAGTCAGTATTCAATAGTCGTATCCTGAGCCTGTGTGCACAGGTCACTCTATCTCTATCAGCCTTGCACATCCCCGTACTGCAATTTGTCCTCATTCTTCTTTGCAAAACTACTCAAGCTCTGTCATTATCCATGGTGATTGTGAGTGAACAGCCTTTGTCAAGTTTAACCACAAAGTTTCAGTTAGATTGAGGCCTTCAGTCTGACTCGCCCACTCCAGCACATTAACGTTGTTGTTTTGATACCGTATCTGTGAAGCATTGGTGTTATCTTAGGGGTCGTTGCCTGTCTAGAAGACAGATCTTCTCCCAAGGTGAAGTTTTTTTGCAGACTGCATCAGGTTTTCCTCCAGGATTTCTCTGTATTTTACAGCACTCATTTTACCCCCAGAAGTCTTCTATGGCCTGCTCCAGAGAAGCATCATCACAGCATGATTCTGACACCACCATGCTTCACGACAGTAATGGTATCTGACAATGTGCAATGTTCAAACGTGGCATTAGTGTGATGGCAAAAAAGCTCAATTTTGGTCTCATCAGAACACAGAACCTTCTTTCCAACTGGTATAGCAGGCAAACTGTAGCTGAGATGTCATGTGTAATTTTTCTCTTTGCCTCTCTCCCATAAGGCTACGAATAGTGAAGCACCTGAGCAATGGCTGCTGTCTACACAGTCTCTCCGGTACCACTGTAGCTTATAACTCTTTCACAGATCTCTTGATGTCCTACCTCACAAATGTTCTTCTTGCATGATCACTAGGTTTTAGTAGATGGCCTGCTCTTTGCAGATTTACAGCTCTGCCATACTCTTTCCATTTCTTAATAACTGATTTCACTTCACACCAAGGGATATTCAGTGACTTGGATATTTATTTTGTCCTTATCCCCTGACTTGTGCGTTTCAAATACTTTTGCTTGGCGTGTTATTTTTGTCAAAATGGTGTGGGCATGGCCACCATACTGACTCACTGCCAGTTGGCCCATCCAGCCAATCCTCAGGTGTATTTATACTGCATCAATGGAAATCCCATCCATAGGAATTTTTTATGGTTCAAATGGTGATCTTTGATGGCTCATGAGGCTTAAAAGAGAGTCTCATTTATGTTTCATTTAAGAATTAACTTTGTCACAGATGTCTCTCTTAAAATTCTTTAGGAGAAGTAACTTCAGACAAAAAGAAGACATGAGATACAACTTGTGTAAAAGGAATCAAAATTGAGAATTTGATTTGAAAAGCATGATATATTTTGCAAAATTTCTTTTGAGTTTTGTTTTACTGTCTTTCAAGACTTCATATTTTTTGTTTTGCACCCTCCCCACCATAACCCATCGTCTATATGGGAGGAGCGAAAGCTTTAGAATCATCAAAAATTTCAATCTCCGCTTTTCAATGGATCTCGATGTTTTTGGGTCCCCTGATACCGAAAAATATCACTATCTCAATGATGGGTGTGCGTCTGTCTGTCTCTGTGTGTGTGTATCACAGTTTCTTGAGGACGGTCTAGAGCGTAAGGGAAAAATACCAAACTCGAAACTTAAGCCTGTTTTGAGATGACAATGTGCTGATTCGTTTTTAAGCCAAATCGTGCAAAAGGAACCCTCAAATACCGTAATTCTGCAGTTAATTATGAATTCTTCTTGTCAGCTGCTGCTGTAATGGCCTATTTTATGATCAGAAAGATCAGCATCAGAGCGATAAATAATTACTGAAATGTTAGAGAATAGCCCAGGTAGCTGGGTTCTTAGGGTGCAAAGCCTACTGACGCTCACGTCCAAATTTATTACTTATTATTGGAACGATGCCTTTCACCAAGGTGGCAAACAACATTTGAGATATGAAGAGTTACATTTCTTTTGCTTTTCTATTTGGTGCACAGGCCGTCGAAGTAATTTGCTCATGATAAAATGGTGTCAGTAATGGGATATGAACCTGCAACTTCAGGGTGTTAAAGTCAGTTACCGTGCTGTAAAAAATAATTACACCCAATGAAAAGGTGTGTGCTGCCCAACATGTTTGCATGCACGGAAAGTTTTTCTGCATTTCAACAATATTGACAGATATAGTTAATCTAATTTAACACGTAACAATAAAAATTATACTTTGCAATCATTTATTCAATTTAAAATAAGCACACCCCCATCCTTATTTATAGCCATTTATCAGTTTCTTACATCAACTTGGAGAAATCTGTGCCCATTCCTGCTTGGAAAACTCCTTCAACTATATGATGTTTGAAGGTCTCTCCTGCAGGAACCTTGAGCTTCAAATCCCCCCATTAAGATTTGGGCATTGACTTGGCAATTCCATAAGCCTCCATTTTTCCTTTTGCAGACTTTTTTTTTATAGTTTTCCTGGAGTGTTTAATGTCATTGTCTTATTTCAGAATCTGCTTCTTGTCTGGCTTTAGTTTTTTTGACATTATTTTACTGTCTGGTACAATTCATGATAGCATGCTGGCCAGGCCCTAAGGCAGAAAAGAAGACCCACCACAATTTGGCTTTACAATTGACGTGGGGCTCTTTTTGACAAAAATCATTTTTTTTGGCTAACTGTGACATGTGATATTCTGGCAAAGTAGCTTCCCCTTGTCTCCATGCAGTCCCTACATTGATGGAGTGAGGTTAGCATCCCAGATGTCCACATGACCATCATCATCCAATTCTTTCACGTGAACCTTGAAAACCATGAGGACTGATTGAGATCATTTAGATTATTTCGAATGCCTAGTCGGGACTGGCTGGTCTCTTGGCCTTGGAACCCCTGCAGATTTTTTTTTTATAGTTTTTTTTGTTTTTCTGTCCTTCTGGCCATCTGACCTTCTTTTATTCTTTGTTACTAAGTACTGCCTAATCTTATTTTTGCTTCTTGTAATCTTTTCTCTCTTAATCTTGCAAAACTCTTTGAGCTACTCCATTTGTATGACAATGTCCTGTATAAAATAAATGTTGTTGTTGTTGTTGTCTCATCTTGTCATCGTTCATCCTATAGGTGTTATCTGAAAAACCTCAGCTGTGACTCTGAGATCAGAAGTTTCTTTTTCCTGACCTGACATGCAGATCAGATCAAGCAGTCTCATTCTTTGACGCAGACACTTTGACATTGACTGAGGCCTAATTTGCCTGTAGTGGCAGCAGTAGCAGTGGCAGTGTCACAGGTACAGAATATAGACGTCTGATCAGCTTTTAACAAGAACAACTTACAACTTACAAAAGAATGTATTAGAATGCAATTCTTGATTTGAATCAATAGAAAACATAAATCAGCTTACCTGATGTATTCCTTATTCTTCTTTCTCTGTTCATCTACAGTTCATTCAAGAAGTTTTCAGAGCCCTTCAATTTCTGCTGTCACACACATGCGAGTAGGAGGACGTTGTATGGACTAAGTGAAGGTAATTCCACACCAGGCCAGGGGGTGGCAGGGTGCACTAAACCTTCTTCTGTTCTCTTAGCAGAACAGCCACAGCAAAACCTGTCTGACCCAACCTTGAAAACGTCACTTCTGGTTCTGGTGCCTGAGATGATGCCACTTCCAGTTCCGGTGCATAGGATGAGGTCACTTCTGGTTACGGCCCTTATGATTACATCAGAAGAAGGTCACTTCTGGTTCCCATGTGTCATTTTCGTTCTTCTCACTTAAAACCGCCATCTTCCCAAACCTCAATGAGTTCATGCCTGGAGTCCAACCAAGACACTTCTATATACCAAATCAACCCATTGCAGCCAGAGATAATATACGGGTGTCTGCCCCAAACCTTTTTTAAGTGTGCTGAGTCTGAACTTTCACACTGCGCACTCTAGTGCATTGTGGATTTCATTTTAAATGGATGCATTTTCAATTTTTACCCATCAAGCTACACTCAATGACCCCATAATGACAAAGTGAGAACATGTTTTCAGAATGGTTTAGGAATTTAGATATCAAAAACTGAAATCTCTCATTCATACAGTATAAGTCGTGGTCTCTAGGGGTCACTGTTGCCCCATGAAACCCACCAGACAGACGTCCAAGATACACTTGTAAAAAGCACCAAGAAGAATTCTAATATTTTTTTCAGTTACAGTGCACAAAGCACCACACTCTCCACAATTCTCCAATAATTATACAGTAATCAATACTCTACCACCCAACTCCGGCTCTCTTTGCTTAGTTTTCACCAGTCCTTTAATAGTCTATGACCCGGAAGTGTTTCTTCTCTTCTTCCGGGTCAAACACCACATCATCCATCCTTCAAGTAGCCCGGAAGTACTACGGGCTTCAGTCCTCGTGACTCCGAAGTACTTCCGGGTTGTAGTAACAATAGGAGCCCCCAGGTTCTTTGTGAGCTCCTCCTGGTGGCACCCATGGCACCCAACAGGGCTGAGGAAATGGATTCCATGTCCCAGGATGCCCTGAGGGAATCCGGGGAACCACTGCCATCCAGGGGAGCTGCCACCTAGCGTCCCAGGGGAGGCAGTGCCCTGCTTCCTACGTTCGTCTTTTTCAGGGATGTCCCGGTCGGACTGAACAACCGGCTGTCCATCACAAAGTTTTCAGATTCTTAATTTAGTATTTTGCAGAAAACCCTTTGGCAGCAATGCCAGCTTCAGACCATCCCCAGCTCCAAGATTGCCACGGTGCACATTAGTTCATAAGACTCACCCTGTGAAGCACTGAAAGATTCAGTTGTTCCCAAGGCTATGAACCGAGTCAAGGCAAAGTCCATAAAGTCTATAAAAATCAATCCAAATCAGTGAAGTTCGGGTCAGATGCATCCATGAACTATATATACAATAAAAATGCGAAATAAGTGTAATACATGCAAATTTAGCACAACTGTTAAAGGCAGCAACATGCATGTACCAGTGGCCCTCCCTGATTAGCTTAGAATCAGAAGAGATGTGAACTGACAGAACAGGTAATCCACCTGAAGCTAAGCATGCTCAGGACAACCAAGTACTTGGGTTGGAGACCAACCTGGAAAAGTTCGGGTTGCTCCTAGAACAGGTGTTGGTGAGGCCAGCAGGGGGCATTTATCAGTGATCTGAATGTGGAGCCCAATGCCCCAGTGCAGTGATGGGGATACTATGCTGTAAAAATAGTGTCGTCCTTCAGATGAGACAAAAACATCGAAGTCCTGACTCTCTGTGGTCATAAAAGATCCTTGGACATCCTTAGTAAAGAGTAGGGTTTTTCTCAATATCCTGGTTAAATTGCCCACCACAGCCTGGTCATTGTCCTTCTTCCTAGCGTTAGTCCCATGCGACTGCAGGTTCCGCTTCTCTGCAACGTCTCCTCCATTTGGTACAATCTAGGGCATCCTTTGGGGTAACACCAGCGATTTTCATGTCCTCCTTGATCCGGTCCATCCAATGTTTCTTCGGTCTCCCTTGCGCGTGTCTGTCTTGGGGGTTTAGGCGCAGTGCCGTTCTGGTCACTGAGTTCTCATCACTGCGGATGACATGCCCATACCATAAGGCCGGTAAAACCCTATCACCACCTCCTCGTGGTGCCTGCTGGATTCCAACCGATGGTGAAGGTCTTTGACGTCAGGTGGAGTGACACACTGGTCGAAGAATTCTCTAGTTGTATCAAATGCAATGTCTAATCGAACTGGTTGTGACCAACCTAGGGTGTCCCTCACAGCCTGGTCATTCTGGCCCCCTAATAATCCCCTGTGTCAAACTGGCTAACTATATCTCAACCCTTCACCACCCCATAAATAATGTGTGGTGAGCATACTGGTGCAAAATTGGTTGCCGTCACAGAATCCAGGTGAATACTACACATTAGTGGTAGTTGAAGTGGCTCCCCACTCACTTTGTAAAGCATTCTGAGTAGTAAGAAACACAATAAATAAATGTAAAGAATTATTAGAGGGGTGAGAACCGGGAGAGCAAAAGAACACCAACAAAACTAACCCATGAGACAAAATTAAGGTCAAAAACAAAGCAAGAGATCAAAACAAAAAAACAAGAAACTAGCAAAGGTTTGAAAGGTTTTCAGAATGTGTAGATTGGAATGAGAAATTGCAGCTGACCTTTTAACCCATCATGACGAGTACCAATAGGTGAAGCCACAACCCTGACAACTCTGGATACAAGTCTAATGACAGGTTAGGAAAATGGTGGCAATCATCAGGAACTGAACATGGTGGGCAAAACGATCCAAAAAAATATGAAACTCTTAAAATATTAGGGGAACCCACAAACTAACACCATAATGGAATTCTCTGACCCAGAAAATCCCCAAATGAATCCAAAATTATTACAGAACCTAGAACATAGCAATCATGGAGCACTGGGAGAAGAACAAGGAGTAAACCACCTTGTGTGATTAGGTTCTATGATTGGCCTAAAAGCTTGTACGAATTCCCCAGGAGGAACTAAGGGAAGTTCCTGTGGGCAGAGTGACCTGCCCTGTCTAGCTCAACATGTTCAACATGACAGAAAGAGAAAAAATGATAATGATGGTGATGATGACCCTGGGAATCAAAGAGTTAATACAGAGGGCAAATTCCAGTTATTTGTTTTGTTTAATGATGCTTCATTTAATTGAGTGCTTATAGGAGTGAGCTGTTGTTCATTTGCTAAGCTCTGTCAAGAGGAAGTTTTTCAATCTCCTCTCAAAGCTCCAGCTGTCACCGGGTGCGCAAAGACAGAACACAAGGCACGGCGCTCTTCAGGCCTGTCAATCGCCACCTCAGCACACATTAGCAAACACACTAAGACAGCCGACACCTGTCATTAAAATGCTTTCAGCTTAGTGTTGATTTAAAGGATTCCTGTATTAAAATTCTGCATCTGTGCCCGTTTGTAATCAGAAGCACATTTCTCCGGCTGCTAGGTGAAGAGGAGTGAAAGAGGAAGTGGTCCTCTCCGATTGCCTTTACACGCTGCTTTAATCAGATGCTATTTAAATTATTTAGTCACGCTTTCACTTTAAAGGGCTTTGATTGTCACATTTATTTCTTTCCTGCTCTATTATTTAGGTCTCATCATAAGTCTTTGTCATTGGAAGGAGTCCTGTGACATCAAAACCACTTCTCACCTGCATACTTAGGCCTTGGCAGAGTAACGATTTGGACTTCAATGCAAGCCTGGAAACAAGTTAAAGGAAAACATCAGAAATATAATATGTTTAACATAAAAAAGGCTCATCTTTATCAAACCTCAGTGACTATTTTGGTTTTATTTTTTCATTTCTAGTAGACATGAATGATTTACACTTCAGTTTTAATACAGAGGGGTGATGTTATGGCACACTGGTTAGGTTTGCTGTCTCACATCACTTGGGACCTGGGATCAGTTTCCCATTTTTTCACTGCCTAATTGCATCCAGAAAGTATTCAGACCCCTTCACTATTGTCACATTTTGTTATATTGCAGCTTTGAGCTAAAATCATTTACATGAATTTTTCCCCCACATAAAGCCACACACAATATCCCAGAATGACAAAACAAAAAACAGGATTATGGAATTTTATGAAAATTTAGTAAACATAAAAATTGAAAAGTCTCATTTATACATGCACAATTTACTTAATACTTTGTTAAAGCCCCTTTTGGTAGCGATTACAGCCCGATGTTTCTTTTGGGTATAACATGACAAGCTTGACACTCCTGGATTTGGAGATTTTATGCCATTCTTCTCAGCAGTTCCTCTCAAGCTCTGTCAGGTTAGATGTAGACCATCGGCGGAAAGCTACTTCATGTCAATTCCAGAGATGTTCGATTTGTTTCAAGTCTGATCTCTAGATGGGCAATTCAAAAACACTCTCAGAGTTGTCTCTAAGCCTTTTATGTCTTTGCTTTACATTTTGGGTCATCATCTTGTTTTAAAGTGAACCTTGGGTCCATTCTCATGTCCTCATGCACACAGGAGAAGGTTTTCATTAACCTCCTTAGCATTAGACCCGAGCGTCACTTGGGCTATGAAAACACAGACAGCATGACACTGTCAGATCTAAACAGTAACTCGCATACTGAAGTGACTTTAGCTGCAGGTGGAAGTCCCATTTTACTTTGAGGTGCCAAACAGAGTGCAGCAGTCTAATAGCCGTCGAAAACGCCGTGAAGAAGCTGTCTGTTGTTACGGTCCTGCCTTTGTCCAGTCTGATAGCAGTCACAAGATATCGTATCTTTGATTGTCAGTACAACAAACAGTTCTGAGCAGGCATCAGCCACAGCGCTACTTTTGTGAAAAGAATGGAGATAACTGCCATCAACTCAAAGAGGGAGAGGCAAGTTCGGTGTACAACATGAACGTCACTGAGAGAATAAAACTGAATAATAAAAAAAAGCGCTAACTTTTACAAGTAGCCAAAATTTACACCGGGTGTTACAGACTCCTGCGGTGGGCTGGCGCCCTGCCTGGGGTTTGTTTCCTGCCTTGCGCCCTGTGTTGGCTGGGCTTGGCTGACCCTGTAATTAGGATATAGCGGGTTAGATCAAATGTATGTTTTTATTATATTATAGTAATAATAATAGCAGCTCACTACTCAAAGCGTGGAGTACCCGATCGTCAACCCAGGACCTTTAGGTTATAAGGCAGCGGTTCTTACCTCTACACCATTCAAGAACATGAATTAACTCTCTGTCGCTTGACATTTGAACTTGGGTTTTTAACTCATTGACAGCATCATATAAATTAAATGTTTTTTTTTTTTCCTTTGGTTATATTCTTGAATGAAAGCACACATTTATTTGATATTTGAACTAAAGTCTTCATGCATTATACACTTTATGTCATTATTAGTATAACATAGAAAAAGTTTCTGCTTTAGGTATGTGTTCAGCATTTTGGGCTGGGAGAAACTTTTTTCCCGAGCTGAGCTCCATCAAGGCGTGGGATGGGACAGCAGGCTGCTTGCTGCATGTGCTGATCAACACATTTACAACACAAAAGACGCTGATGGTAGAGGTGCAAAGGGATTTAAGGTGGGCTGGGATTACGTGTTTTTTCATTAGCTTCAGGAATTCTAGTGTTAAAAGCGTTAGTCCTGAGTGTCACTCGAGTAACTGTATAGCCATGTCTTATGTAAGTGTTAGACTTGAGGATTCCTTGGGCTGTAAAAACGCTAATAGTATTAGTCCTGAGCGTTACTTTAGGCAATGGTATAGACGTGTCTTAAGTAAAGCATTACCTGGGAAACAGTGCAGACACGACTTCTGCAGGCCTCATAATGGTGTCTCATAAGAAACGTTTTACAGCTGCCCAGTTGTTGCACGCTCTTCACAGTGACGCGAGCAGTGATGTTGAGGAGCCTCTCTTCAGCAGCGATGACGAAGTGAATCTGTCTCCAGGCAATGAAAGTGAAATGGACAGTGAAACCCAAAGTGTTTCTGATGAATCCGAAAGTGACACTCGTGTTTGGGTTCAAATCAACCAGGATCACCTGGCTTTGATTTTGTGGGGCAGCCAGGAATGAAAGTGAACATTGACAGCCAAGATCCACTTACTTACTTGAAGTTATTTCTCGATGATGTCGTGATCAAAAGATTGTTGTTGAGACGAAACGTTACACTGAACAGTGTCACGTAAATTACCTTACACCTAAGCAGTATTCCCATTTAAAGATATACTGCACAAAAGACATATTTTGAGACCATGTATTGTCACAAAAAACAGATGCAAGAGTCATAAAAAGGTTTGGAGCAGCCACCCATGTAATATTTCCTGGCTGCAAAAGGATAAATTCTTCACACTGACGCGCTCAGTATGGAGTCCAAAACAGAACTGATGAGTTAGGGTAAATATGGCGGCTTTAAAGGCCAGCAAAGGAAGTGAGATCATTCAGGGCAGAAGTAGAAGGGTCCTCTTCCATAGGTTCGGACCTGGACGTGACATCATCAAAAGGGCCGGAACCAAAAGGCTCTTTGTTCGTAGGTTCCACTCTGGAAGTGACATCCTCCAAAGGGCTGTAACCGGATGTGACATCATCAGGGACAAGCAGAATTTCCCATGAATGGTCTGCAGGAAAGTGAGAAAAAAGGTCAGTGCGCTTCACCACCCCCTTGGTCTGGCGTGGAATTGCTCTCATTTAGACCCTTTAGCTGTCTCCCATGCGCACTTGTGTCACAGTATATTATTAGCATCATCATCATTATTATTATTCATTTCACATTATTATTATTATTATATTTTTAATACTTCTGACTTTGAACTTTTAGTGTTTTGCACGTTTTACAGTGGAAAGATGAGATTTAATGAAAATGTCATTTTTCAAGGCAAAAAATTGAAACATTTTTTATGTTTTTTTGGCATAGTATTGCATAAATGATGAGCGGTACCTAGTTTACTCCCAGCATAACAGTAATCTCGGCTACAGTAGACTGGAAAAATCTTGTTTCTCACAGTCTGAGAGGCCTTCAGGTGCCATATTTTTCGGACTCCAAGTAGGCTTCCATGTGCTTTTAACTGAGGAGAGGCTTCTGTCTGGTCTCTCTATGATAAAGCCCAGATCAGTTAAATGTTAAAGTTGTTCTTCTGGAAGCTTCTCCCAACTCCAAACAGGAGCTCAGCCCTTGTGACGATTAGGTTCTTGTTCACATATCCTAGGTTGCTCAGTTTGGCTGGCTGGCCATTTTTCCATCGATCTACACTTGATCTACTATCTAATAAAACACTAAGGTCTGTCTGTGTGTCCAGATTCTGTTAGTATTCTGATTGGTCAGTTTGTCTTTGGTGAACTGATCAAAAGAGGAAGTGTGAATGTGAAGCACACGAGAAGGAGAAAAGACTTAGCAGGCGCACTGAGAAAGTCGTCTTTAAACACGGGAAATATAACACCAGACTGGAGGTGAGAAAGGCCTATACAAAGTCCTAAGTAAAGAGTTTGAATACTTAAATAAATGAGAGATTTAAGTCATTCATTTTTTTTTAAATTTCAACCCTTTGTGATAATATGTTTTCACTTTGTCTATATTGGTTATTGACTGTAGACTGATGGGCAAAAATGATAAAATAGAATAAAATATGCAGAAAGTGATGGGGTCTGAATACTCCACTGTATGTTCTAATTTAATATATGCAATCCAACTGTCCATGAAGAATGGACACAAGCAGTAATTACTTGTCTATTTTCCCTCAAGTGACCTTACAATAAATAAATGAAGAGCAATAGTGATGGATAATAAAAATTACTCCAGCTTTAGAGCTAATTTATTTGTGAGTGCCGAAGACAATAACTGCAGCACTATATATTTAATTAATTGCCCATTACCCTGGTAACTATAATGTCAATCACTGCCCACCTACTGACCCTGTAATTATCTAAGCTATTTAAGAGAATGGATGAATGAATGGTACACTGCAGAATAGCGGTTGCCATAACTCCAGTGAGTGATTTTTGTCATCACAGTTCATGCCTATCTGTGTGTTCTCCATGTATCTTCAGGAGGTTTCTCTGGGTGTTCAGCTTTACCACCTCCTCATCTCTTCTCCCAAGAACAGGCTAAATAGATCAGTCAGTCATTGTCCAACCCGCTATATTCAAACACAGGGTCACGGGGGTCTGCTAGAGCCAATCACAGCCAGCACAGGGCACAAGGCAGGAAAAAATCCCAGGCAGGGCGCCAGCCCCATCGCAGGGCACACACACACACCCACACACCAAGCATACACTAGGGACAATTTAGATCACCAATGCCCCTAACCTGCATGTCTTTGGACTGTGGGAGGAAACCGGAGCACCCGGAGGAAACCCACGCAGACACGGGGAGAACATGCAAACTCCACGCAGTGAGGACCCAGGAAGTGAACCCAGGTCTCCTAATTGTGAGGCAGCACAACCGTGTTGGCTAAATAGGTTTACAACTATATTTAAAATGAACTTGCACAAGCAATTGTGAGTATGTGCAAGAATTTGCTCTGCAATGCACTGGATTTGGAGTCCTATATAGTCAAAGCTGTTTCCTGATTTGTGCTCAATGCTACTTCTTGTACATATGAAGGATTTTCTCCAGTTTCCTTCCATGTTCCAAAAACGTGTACTGGGGGTAAACAATTAGCTCATGAAATCAAATCACAAGAAAAACAAAATGTCAGTTTTTGTAACATCAAGTCCTTTAATCCATTGAAATGTTGATGTTGCTACATCATGGATGTCACCCATCTGGCCATGGAATGCTCTCTGGCTTAAATCTTTGCTCCATTTGGCTGCACCACAATCAACATCTGGGAATGGAACCATCTGCCTCTTTGTACAATTTGAAAATCTGAATAGTGTGAATGTGTAACTGAAAAAAAGTTGTGAGGTAGGACTTCCATGGATCAGGCATGTTTTTCCAGCATATCCGACAGATGCTCAATCAGACTGAGATTTGGGGATTTTGGAGCCATGTCAGTACCTTGAACACTTTGTCATGTTCCTCAAATAATTCCTGAGCAGTTTTTTGCAATGTGGCAGAGTGCATTTTCCTGCTGAACGAGGCCAGTGCCATCTGGGAATACCATTTCCACAAAGGGGTGCACGTAGTCTGCAACAATCTTTATATAGGAGGTATGTGTCTAAGTAACATCCACATCATGCCCGTGCCCAAGGTTTCCCAGCAGAACATTGCCCAGAGCATCACATTGCCTCCCCCGCTTTGCCTTCTTCCCCTAGTGCATCCTGCTGCAATCACTTTCCCAGGTAAATGACACACATGTAGCTGGTAGTCCACAAGATCTAAAAGAAAAAGTGACTCATCAGGCCAGACCATCTTCTTCCATTACTCCATGGTCCATGTTTTAATGCTCACGTTCCCATTGTAGACACTTTTAGCGGTTGATAGGGATCAGAATGGGCACTCTGATCAGTCTGTGGCTATGTAGCTCCCATACAAAGCAAGCTGAGATGTACTGTGTTCTCTGACACTTTTCTCTCATGACCAGCATTAAGTTTTATAGCAATTTGTACTACACTAGCTCTTCCATGGGATCAGACCAGACAGTCTATCCTTTCTTCCCCACGTGCATCAATGAATCTTGAGTGCTCATGACAATGTCACAGTTTCACCAGCTGTCCTTTGTCACACACATGCGCATGGGAGGCAGCTAACGGGTCTAAAGGAGAGTAATTTCACACCAGACCAGGGGGTGGCAGAGTGCACTGACCTTTTTTCTCACTTTCCTGTGACCTTTCATGGGAAATTCCACCTGGCCCTGATGACATCACTCCTGGTTCCGACCTTGATGATGTTACTGAGCCTATGGAAAAGGACACTTCCGCTTCCGCCCTCGATGACTTCACTTCCTTTTCTGTCCTTTAAAGGCGCCATATTTGACTAACCTAGTCAGTTCTGAGCACATCAGTGCTAGCAATTTACCCATTTGCAGGGAATATTATATGGGTGGCTGCCCCAAACCTTTTCATGACTCTGGTGTCTGTTTTTATTGTGGCAGTGGCGTAGTCGGCAGGATGAAGGAATCTCTGAGGAACCAGAAATCTCTTCAGTCACAGGTTCTTCACCAGAAGTGATGTCATCTAAGGGTCCAGAACCGGAAGTGATGTTATTCTGTCTGGAACTGGAAGTGACGTCATCAGGGCCAGGATGGAATTTCCTATGAATGGTTAGCAGGAAAGTGAGAAAAAAGATTGGTGCACTCCGCCACCCCCGTTCTGGCATGGAATTACTCTCATTTAGACCCTTTAGCTGCCTCCCATGTGCATGTGTGTGACACCTTACATAGATCACGTTTGGTAGGTACTAACCACAGCATACCAGGGATACACCACAAGACCTGACATTTAGGGATGCTCTGACCCAGTCATCTAGCATCAAAATTTGGCTCTTGATCCTTACACTTGCCAATTTTTCCTGCTTCCACCTTCAAGACCTGACTGCTCTCTTGTTGCCTAATATATCTCACCTCTGAACAGGTGGCATTGTAATGAGATAATCAAAGTTATTCACTTCACCTGTCAGTGCTTTTCACGTTGTAGTCGATCGGTGTATATACTGCACATATGCAATGAAGTGCTCACGGCTGCTGAATGTCACAAATCTTTTTCTTCCATCTCAAACTACTAAATCTTGCTGCATCCATGCTAATGTGGATTGCTGACTTAAGGACAGCAAGAGCAGTTTTACAGTGACAGATTTAGGACAGTCTGTGCAGGACTTTTTCACTGTGAAAAACTCTAAATATAGTGAATGTTCCAGCTGCTGAATTGCTAACAACATTTAAAAGTCATCTGTTTGCTGTTCTCAACACAGTCAGACACAATCACAACATAGCAGCAGTGTAAAATCCTGAAAGTTCAGGAGGTTAATTTAGAGATGCACATCTATTGATAACATGGTAACCAACACCACTAACCATAATAACGTAGTAACGCGTGTAGACATTTGAATTACGGTGTCATTGCTTGTGTCTTCTACTTGTCAGTGTTTCTGATGTGTTCATTTTATACCTCTCCATTCATTCATTTCAACACTTACTTTTTCATTTGGGAGTTTCAAGGCACTGAAAGCAATCAGTTATTACTACGACATTTGCAAGGATGTAGTATGACTTTTATATGAACTGATTTTAATGGCACATCACAGAAGGATATGGGTGCAGCTCAGACCCTCACATATTTTCTTCTTCTGCCCCAGAAATGAAGAGTAAGACCATAACAAAGAAGCACACCCACATCTCTGATTCCATCCCAGAAAGTCTTTCTGCACAATGTGTAACAGGAAGTGCATGTTCATTTTGGGATCAACACCCACTGGAAGTACTTGGGACAGATTCAAAATGCCGTTTTTTAACTGACTTCCTGAAACTCCCCCCATTAGCCTATATAGGTGGCTATTAAATGGGGATTCTATGTGGCTCCCCAAATATGTTAGTTTTGTTTCCTTGTTTCCACACACTACAAAATACATTTCATTATTTCTGAATTAATTTACAGAATTTAGCAATCAAGATAGGGCTTTGGGTTGCACAACTGACACATGGATTAACCATCCTGGGTTTGAATTCCATTAATGTTTAGCAGTGGGTTTGCACCAACACCACCATGGAGTGGGTTGGAAAATCTAAACCACTCTTCCACTAAAGGTCAAGATTTGTCTGATATTCACAAAACACCAAGTCAATTGGTACTAAATGTTCTAATTTCTGTAGTTTGCAGCTGATTAGAACAACAGATATAGAATGCACAATATCATATTGGTTGGGATAAACGATATCAAATATCTAATAGATAGATAGATAGATAGATAGATTAGTGTAATATGTTCTACACAACACAGAAAGAGGTTTGGGGGCAGACACCCGTATACTTTAACTTGGCTGCCAAAATAAGTGAAGGTTGTGGTGCAGTGTTACAGATTTCAGTCCAGAACAAGAACAAAGCAAACAGGCAAACATGGTGGTTATATAGAGGAAAACAGGAAATGATGTCATCAGACTGGAACCAGAAGTGACGTGGCCAGAACCGGGAGTGACGTCCTAGGGCCTGGAACTGGGAGTGACATCTTAGGGCCTGGGACCGGAAGTGGCGTGTTGGGGCAGGAACTGGAACTGCCATCATCGGACCCAAGTGGAATTTCCCGTGATTGGTCTGTCAATGGAAAAGAGCAAGGATTAGTGCACTTTGCCATCCCTTGGTTTGGCGAGGAATTACCATCTTTTGAGCCTTTTAGCTGCCTCCCATGCACATGTGTGTAAGAATAGATAGATAGATGGTTTTCCCATCCATCCATTCCTTTGGCTGGTCATTAAATCTGCAAAAAAGTGCTGCTGCTGTGGAAGGCAGGCACCTCTTCAGCCAATAACTACAGACCAGTGGCACTTACATCCCATATCATGAAGACTGTTGAGAGGATGGTCCTAGACTATATGAGTCCTCTTGTGGTAGACCACCTGAACCCACTGCAGTTTGCTTATCAGACAAAGATTGGAGTGAAAGATGCAATATTCAGTCTGCTCCACGAGGCTTCTTCTCACCAGGACAAAGCTGGCAGCACTGTGATGATTAAACTTTTTAATTTCTCCAGTGCCTTCACTTCAGCCTTCATCTCTTTTAAAGGGTAAGATTAAATATATGCAGTTGGATCAGCCTATGGTGTCCTAGATAATTGACTATCTGTCAGGAACACCACAGTCTGTGTTTGTGTCTGATATGGATGTCAGCAACAGTGGAACACCACAAGGAATAGTCTGGTCTCCTGTTCTCTTCACTCTGTACACCTCAGGGTATAAATATAACAGCAGGTCATGTCACTTGCATAAATTCTCTGATGATTCTGCATTTATGGGGTGTACAAATAAAGGGGATGAAACAGAGGAGATAAACTATGTATGAATGTAGAGGTAGTCCACTCCTACAAGTACTTCGGGGTCCACATCAATAACAGGTTGGACCGGTCTTGGAAAACATAGGAAACTATATTAGAAAGGGCAGAGCAGGCTCTTTTTCTATAGAAGACTACGTTCCTTAAATGTGTGAAGTGACGTCCTTCACATCTTCTCATACAACTCTGTGAATACCAGTGTGGTTTTCTATGCTGTGGTGTGTTGGGCCATTCCGAGAGTGGAGCACTAAATCTACAAACTAGTTAAAAGGTCAAGCTCAGTTATGGGGCACACTTTTGAGGTATCGCAAGAGGAGAGAAAGAGAACAAAATTGAGCATCATTATAAACAATGCTGGACATCTCCTCTCTGACACACTAACACTTCAAGAGAGGCCCACTGAAACAACAAGCTAATTAAAAGGTCAAGCTCAGTTATTGGACACACTCTGGACGCCTGGAAGTCGTAGCAAAGGAGGGAATTAAATCAAAACTGAGTGACATTATGAACAAGGTGGCACATCCTCTCCGTGACACACCAACACTGAGGACTTTCAGCCAACAGATTATTAAGCAGAAGTGTGTCAAGAATTGCTATGGGGGCTCCTCATACCAACAGCAATATGCCTGCATGATGCCTCACTGTGACTGTTACTGCACTTTTTATCTTAAGCCATGTCAGAATTTTTCTTTCTTTCTTTTTATTAATTCTGATTTGTATTTGATTAGGGGTTCTGTTGTTGGTTATAGCATTTATTTATTTTGTTCATTGATCTCCTGCAAAAAGCCAGATTTCCCCCAGGGTCAAACAAAGTGGGATCGATTTCCTGGTTATTTCACATTTGTCACAACAATCCTTGGGGACCTCATGTCTCATAATGATGTCATGACAAGCCCCCATTCACCACCTGAGTCACAAACCACCTAACATCATTCCTGTGGACAATGGGAATAAACCTGAGATCTTGATTGAATAAAAAGCAACAGTCTCTGAGAAAACAAAGCAGTTATTTTTATATGCAGGTAAAATTCCATCACAGCAAATATCTTTACAATGAAATTTCCATTGCAACAAAATATTTTTATGGTCCCGACAGTTTCCCATATGACACGAGTCTATAGAAATCACGTTACTACAAAATATATTCAGCAAATACTTTCATTACAATGAAGTGCCCAAAAAACCTTGAAATGCCTGACTGAATCATCCACAGAGCAGTTAGTTCTGTGGTCGCAGCTCAGTTGTGCACAATGATCCCCAAACAGAAACACTGTGATTTTTTTTTATTTCTTCAAACTTTCCTCATACTGGTTTTTTGCTGTTTCTGTTTTCGGTGGTTTTCAGTGACACCTTTTGTTTATTGCTCATAAACATTTGAAAAACATCCATTGGAATTTAACTCATTGTTACCCTCCTATAGAAATGGTAGACACGAAAAAACAATAAGTTCATATTAGAAAAAAAACAACTAAATTTTTGCAGCTCTCAATTGTGGCAAAATGAAAAAAGATGTTGCCAGTGAATTTGGAATTTCCCCATCAACACTGTTAACTTTCTTTAAAGAAAGAAGAAAAATCTTAGGTTGCAAACGTATGTGAACTGCTGCATTTGAAGATGTCAAAAAAGCAGTTTTAATGTGGGTCAGTGATGCTCGTTCAAGAAACATTCCTATTAATGCAGCACTCATTCAACAAAATGTGAGGTTTGTAAACTCTCTTGGGATCTTTGTCAATGAGACAACATGCAGAAGGGCATCCTGAAGTGTGATCTCCGCGTATGTGGAAGACTGTTTATCCATTGACGGAGCAACTGCAGGCTCACAGCCCTGCTGCGGCTCTTCACCAAAGCAAACAGAAAAGATGTCGATGGGTGATGCAAGGTACATTGTAAATGCAGATAACAGTATTATTTGGCCACTAACCTGGCCACGACCCTGCCTGACTGCTGTGTCTGTATATAGTAGAGTGGCAGATCACGTTACAAAAATAACCGTGCTGCTCCTGTTTCAAGCTGAATAAAGCTGGTTTTGCTAAAGTACTGAGACTCAGCCTCATGTTTTTGTGTGCAAGACAGGGACTTATAGCACAACCCTGATCTTTTATGATTTGCTTCTGTGGCGCTTCACTGCACCTCTGTGAGCCTCCTATTGTCCTACCCTGGCAACAGACAAACAATCTTCCACAGACGCGACAATCGCACTTCGGGACGCACTTCAGCGTGTCGTTTCCGTTGGGTGGGGAGTGGGGTGGGGGTCCCAAAAGAGTTCAGAAACCTCACAATATGAAAAAGAAGAAAAGGATGATTCAGCTTCTGATTGATAACTGTGCTGCCCACAACGTGCTTCCACATTTAGATAATGTTCGCGTTGAATTCCTCCCACCCAATTGCACAGCAGTGCTTCAGCCATTGGATTTGGGCATCATTCGCACCCTGAAAATATACAGTACAGGCCAAAAGTTTGGACACACCTCCTCATTCAATGTGTTTTCTTTATTTTCATGATTGAAGGCTTCAAAACTATGAATGAACACATGTGGAGTTATGCACCAAACAAAAAAACAGGTGAAATAACTGAAAACATGTTTTATATTCTAGTTTCTTCAAAATAGCCACCCTTTGCTCTGATTACTGCTTTGCACACTCTTGGCATTCTCTCGATGAGCTTCAACAGGTAGTCACCTGAAATGGTTTTCACTTCACAGGTGTGCCTTATCAGGGTTATTTAGTGGAATTTCTTGCTTTATCAATGGGGTTGGGACCAGCAGTTGTGTTGTGCAGAAGTCAGGTTAGTTGGACGATCATTTATTTTTCAACAGGACAATGACCCCAAACACACCTCCAGGCTGTGAAAGGGCTATTTGACCAAGAAGGAGAGAGATGGAGTGCTGTAAATGGTCATGAAAATAAAGAAAACACATTGAATGAGGAGGTGTGTCCAAACTTTTGGCCTGTACTGTATTATCAGAAGGAAATGCTGAGAAAATTCTAGTCAGCATAACTTGTAGACAGGAGGAGATTAAAATTAATGTGAAAGAAGCTATTGAAATGATTGCAGATGCCTGGACACAAGTTAAAGAAAGCACTATAGTGACAAATACAGAATCTTATTACTACAAAATTTTCATTACAACAAAATATTTTTTAGGTCCCTGGCTGTTCGTTGTAATGGAATTTTACCTGTACTATAATTTTATACGGATGGTGAATCAACAAACCTCAAGAATAATCCTACAAATAACTTTTATTTCATTTAGCACATCTGTAAAGTGAGCATCATCCAAAGGTGTTTAAGGTACAAAATTCATAACTGCATAGAGTATTTACTGTATATACTGTAATGAGCTCAAACCTTGTCTTGGTGTTCCTTTTCTACGATGCCATTAACTGCATGTATTTTGTTCCCCCAGAGATAAATACAGCAGAGAAAGCTGTTCATAAATCTTTTGCCAAATATTACATGAAAGGAAGGCTATTTCAACAAATTGGATTTACTGATCTTCAAAGAGAACAAGTTATGAAGATTCCTCAACTGGAGGATCGATTGCTGTGAATTCTGATTATTCTTTGCTTCAAAGTATGGAAAAATCATCTTCTTCAAAGCATACAGCAGCAGCATCCCATAAGACCACCAAGAGCATCCTCCAACTGCATAGTTTCATTTCTAACATATCTTTGGATTTGAAACACACGAATGTTTCATGTATTTTATGTGTGCTTTTGTACTGTTCAGTCCTGGGAGTCCTCTGTGGCTCTGAGGTTTATGCAAACCAATTTCACAACGCACAGTCCTGGCTCCTTTTCTCTTCACTCTGTACTCCTCATACTCTAAATAATAATGGCAGATTATGTCATTTGCAGAAATTCTCAGATGAATTGCACTTAGGGGGGAGATGAGACAGAGGAGAGGAGTCGGGTGGAGACCGTTCAGGACTGTCTGCAGTTTAATTTAGTGACACAGAGAAACTATGGAAGAAAGGGCAGAGTAGACTCTTTTTTTCTTAGGAAACCGTATTCATATTTCATTTGGAAAGTGACATTCTGTAGATACTGAATTTTACAACTCTCCGAGGGCCAGTGCAATATTTTGCATGGTAACCTCACGGAATCAACCTGGTGATTAAATATTCATGCTCAGTTGTGGGACATGCTCTTGACTCACTGCAGGTAGTAGTGGAGGAGAGAATGAAGACATAAATGATGGCCATTATGAACAATGCTACATGTCCTCTGTTATTAGCTAACAAATTAATAAGCAGAAGTGTGTCATGAACAGCCACTGGGATTCATTTATACATCCAGTAATACACCAGAAATAATGCCTCACTGGGGCTGGGACTGCCCTTCAGCTATCTATCTATCTATCTATCTATCTATCTATCTATCTATCTATCTATTGCCCGGCCAGGAGGCTGATACACCAGAAGGACCCACGGAGCAGATGTGCACAGGATGCAGTTTTGCTGTGGCTCCATAGATTCCCACAGAGTTTCATGGGAGTTGGAGTTCGGGACAGCCCTGCTGGTTTCCATGGGGGCCACCAGGGAGAGATGCACAACTCTACACTGGGCTTCCACCACACCTGGGAGTGATTCCAAATCTGGCTAATGAGCCACCTGGAGCACTCCCAGGAGCAGCAAAAAATGAGCTGCCTCACTTAACTCAGGGAGTCGGGAAGAAGAGGGACGAGTTGAGGTGGAAAAGAGAAGAGAAGAGGTGTGAAAAGAAGAGAAGAAAGTACTGTGTGCTGTGTTGGTGCTTATTGTAATGTGTTTGCTGCTATCTATCTATCTATCTATCTATCTATCTATCTATCTATCTATCTATCATTAATCACGGGCAGCTGGTAAATTTTACTGGCAAGGGGTGATGCCAAGAGTGAGGCTTACATGCTGAATACCATTACAGACACCTTTACTTGTGATTGTCAAATCTCATTTCTTATACCAGTGCAATGAAGATGGAGTTTACCGTTAGTGCCTACATAAGCTCTTGTCTGCACTGAAATCAAACCAGAGCTCTCATGCCCACAACATAAAGCAAACTACAAAGCTGAGAAGTTGTGTAACTTGTGTAACATAAGCACTATTGATATACAGCATATGGAGAAGTGCTGTGGCTGCATTGTAGTAGATGTTATGTTTCAGTCAGTTAAATTCCTAACCTTACCCCTAATCTTTTGCTTACCTTATTTGTTCATGTCTTTTCCTTTAAGTATTATCATTTTCATTTATTTTGCTATTTATGTTTAGCATTTGCATAATTGTGTATTTTTTGTTAGTTTTAATTATTACTTTGCTCCTGTGCATGTTCTGCTGTGTTCCTATCTATCTATTATATAGTGCCATTCATATCTATCTATCTATCTATCTATCTATTATATAGTGCCATTCATATCTATCTATCTATCTATCTATCTATCTATCTATCTATCTATCTATCTATCTATCAATCTATCTATTATATAGTGCCATTCATATCTATCTATCTATCTATCTATCTATCTATCTATCTATCTATGTCTCTGAATTAAAGCACATTTGCACTGAAGAGACAGCAAAAGTTCTCCATAGTGATTTGATAGACTAGGGGTACTCAGTTACTGTCCTGGAGGTCCATAGTGGCTGCAGATTTTCATTTCAAACAGTTTCCTAATTAGACACCAGGCCTAACAGGAAATGAAACTTGGTATTAATTATGTGGCTTGTTAGTGCTTTCATTTTCCCAAGAAAAAAAATTATGTTTTTGCTTACTGAAAACATTATCCATATATGTTTGTGGTTCTTCATTTCAATCTCATTTATTTCCAAACATTGTATTAACACAGATACGTCATGCATGTACACAGGTTTAAATGAAAGCACACTAGCTGGGGTGATGGTGGTTTCTGTGTCATTTACACTTCATTATAAACTGAGGGCTGGTTAAAAAAAACAAGCAACAAAAGGCAGCTGTTTATCGGGGCCGATAGTTTGGAACAATGTAGCTCATTCCTGGGCTCCGTGACCACCACCAGGGGAGCTGCACGGCCTAATGAGCCCGTCTGGGCAGGAACGCAGCCACACCCGGAGGTGCAGTTGGAAGTAGGTCAACGAGCACCTGCAGCTCTTCTGGGTTGGCTATAAAAGGAGCCGACAGTCACCACTCCGGGGCCAGAGTCGGGACGAGGAGGACGAAGCTGCCTTGGATGAGTGGAGGAGAAAGAAGAGTGTTTTGTGGTGGTGTTTTGCTTTGTACTTTTGTGTGCTTTGGGACCGTGTTAAGGCTGAGGGACATGGGGAAGACGTGGACACTGTGGTCATAAATTGATGGCGGACATGGTCAGCAACAATACTCAGGTAGGCTGTGCCATTTAAATGATGCTCTGTTGGTACCAAGGGGGCCAAATTTTGCCAAGAACATATCCCCCACAACTTTACACTGGCACCTCCAATCCAAATGTCACAGCAGAAATCGAGACTCATCAGACCAGGTAAAGCTTTTCCAATCTTCTATTGTCCAGGTTTTGGTTAGCCCGTGTGAATTATAGCCTCATTTGCCTGTTCTTAGCTGACAAGAGTGGCACGCAGTGTGGTCTCCTGCTGCTGTAGTCCATCTGCTTCAAGGTTTGACGTCTTGTGCATTCAGAGATGCTCTTCTGGATACCGCGGTTAAAACACATAGTTATTTCAGTTACTGTTGCCTTTCTATCAGCTCAAACCATTCTGGCCATTATTCTCTGACCTCTGGCATCAACAAGGTATTTTCCCCCAGACAACTGCCACTCAGCAGACATTTTCCCTTTATCAGACCATTCTCAGTAACCCTTGAGATGATTGTGAATGAGAATCCCAGTAGATCAACAGTTTCTGAAATTCTCAGACAGCCTGTCTGGCTGCATAGGAGATTGTTTGAGGTCTTGGTTATGGTAATTCTCTGCTGGTCCAGGGGTTGGCAATGTGTAATAACATTCTCTCTTTTTCTCCCTTTGCACTTCCGATATCCGTCTACCCACCCCTTCCTGCCCAGATGACATAAGCCCAGAAGAACTGCCATCTTGGGCAATCTGCCAAATCAGAGTCAGGTCTGAGAAGACTTTTTAGTGCTTACATGCATTTTATTTTCCTAAAGAGAATATTCAGTTATACAGGGTTTGTCCAAGGGTACCCCAAACCTTGGATGGTTTCTGTCTTGTTTATTACAATATATTATATTGCTTTATTAGTAAATAAATGGGTTCCTATTGCAAAAACCTGCAGCCATTGTGGACCACCAGGACCGCAATTGAGGACCCCTGTGATGGACTGATAGTGAATTAAAGAAACTGCTTGGCTACAGTTGTTGGAGCTAAAGGTGAAGTTATTAAGTCTAAAGAGGGAAATCTACTTTTTCAGTGACAGTTTTTGTGAAATAAGTTTGTTCATTTAATAAATGACATAAGAAAAAATAATAAAAGATGTTACAAAGGAGAATATAATTATTATGCAGCATTGTAGATAGTTAGATTGATTACTTATACTACGAGGGACGTTCAAAAAGTTTCCACACTTTTGTATTTTCGTTGGAAACGGTGAAGGAGGGAGGAGTAGTAATTGGACATTAAAAAGTTGGTACGACGCTGGGAAAATTGAAGGTGACGAAGGTGACTATGTAGAAAAGAGATGTCATTTGTTTTTGAAATACTTAATAAATAGAGTTTAAAAAAAGTGCTGAAACTCTTTGAACATCCCTCGTACTTCTACAAAAGGCAAACAAGATTATTTAACAGTTAGCTAAGCAAATACAGTGGACTGAGTGATGGTCTCCTCTTGTTTATTAAATGTATTACCATGAAAGCATCTGTTTAATTTAAAAAAAAATAGGCAGACGTAGACTTAAAATAAACCTGATTTAAAGGAAATAATGAAATTGAAGCATGCAGCTAATTTTCCATTATGCTGTTTCGTGTTCTCATGCAGTTGGAATGTTAAGGTTAATGAGAGCCATGCCTGAGTTCTGAGCTGGCTTCATTTATGTACTGAAACAAAACAATCTATTTTTAGCAAAATGCTAAAGTCACTTTGAAAAACTTTCAATCTGCATAAGGCCAAAACTTTTTAAAATATTGTCTTACGTTCTTTTGCTACAGTGCTATTCATCGTTGGGGGTAGGAGTTGACAGTGGGTCATGAATAGCAGAACGTTTAAAGGCATTAATTATAAAATTCTAACATGCTAATGCCTCTGGGAGAAAATTAAAAACTGGAGAGTGAAGTGCCCAACCCCACATGCTTCATCACCTTATGATATCAATATAGCAAGGGCAAAATTATGAAGATTTAATTTAGTAAATGATGTCAAACTGGAATAATCATTTGGCTTATTCTATATTTATTACCGTAAAAGTGTTCAGAGTCCTTCACTTTCTGCACAATTTATTTTAATGTTAAATGGATACATTTGCCATTTTTGCCCATCAGTCTACACTCACTAACCCATAATGACAAAACTAAAACATGTTTTCAGAAAGATTTGCAAATTTATTAAAAATCAAAAACTCATTCGTGTAAGTATTCAGGCAGTTAATTCTCTACTTTTCAGAAGCCCCTTTGACAGCAAATCCAGCTTCGAGTCTCCTTAGGTAAGTCTCTACAAGCTATGTAGACCTGGATGTGGGCAGTTTATCTCATTCTTTCTGGCAGATCCTCTCAAGGTCTGTTAGACTGGATGGAAAGCGTCGGTAAACCACCATTTTCAGGTCTCTCTGTGGTGTTTAAGTCTGGGCTTTGACTTGGCCACACAGGGACACAAAGAATTGTTCTGAAGCCACTCCAGTGTTGTCATAGTTGGATGCTTCAGGTCATTGTTGTGCTGAAAAATTAACCATTGCCCCAGTCGGAGGTTCCATACACTTTTGATCAAGCTTTCTTCAACCACCTGTATGTATTTGACTTCATCCACCCTTCCCTCATTTCCCAATCCTTACTGATGAAAATCTCCATCATAACACAATGGGATAGGTAAGTGATTAGCAGTTCCTAGTCTTTGACAGACATAGTGCTTGGAGTTCTGCCCAAAGATTTTAATTTTTGCCTCATTAGACCAAATAATTTTGTTCCTCCATTAAACTGTCGTATGCCTTTTACTCAAGAGTGACTTCTGTCTCTCTATTCTGTCATAAACATGTGATTGATCAAGTGCTGGTGGTCCTTCTGACATGGTTCTCCATCTCAGCAGAGGACTTCTGAAGCTCTATTAGAGTAACCATTGGGTTTTTGGTCACCTCACTGACCTGGCCAAGGCTCTGCTTGCCTGGTTTACTAAGTATGACTGAGGCCACTGTGCTCATGGAAACACTGAAAGCTTTAGAAATGTTTGTGACCCCTTGACTTTATCCACTCCTCACCACAATTTGATCACAAAGGTCTACAGAGAGTTCCTAGCATAGACATATATAGAAAGACGACGCATTCACTGTGTTGCTCAGTTGACACAATACTTCAGCGCGTCCGCCCTATTGCAAGTGGCAAAAGTGCTTTTTAAACTAATACAGGTAGGCATGGAAACCGGGTTTTTTGATGAAAAAACAATAACGTTTAAAACATTATCGCTTACATACAACAGATTTTGGTGAATCCTTTAAATGCAATTATTTATATCCATTTATACACTAATAATGGCAATTATTAAATAATAATAATAATAATTATAATTATTATTCTTATTAAATAATTCCTCCCATATAAGTAACATTTCTCGGACTGTCTTCTTCCATCTCTAAAATATTTCTAGACTTCATCCTGTTCTTACGCAACACAGTACTGAAGTATTGGTTAATGCCCGAGTCACCTGACGTATATATATACTGTAATGCTATTCTATCTGGCATCCCACAAAAACGTATCCATCACTTACAACTTTGTCAAAATTCTGCTGCCAGGATAATAACCTGCTGTTCTAAATCCACCGAACATATCACACCTACTCTCTCTCTACTTCACTGGCTCCCTCTTAACTACAGAATACAATACAAAATACTGCTCTGAACATTTAAAGCTCTCCACAGCCTCACTGATCTCCTCCAGACTTGCACTCCTCTCGCTCACTCAGATCCTCATCTGCAGCTCTACTTTCTGTAACACACATCAGACTCTGTGCTATGGGAGCTCGAGCGTCTCTCCTAGTGTTCCTCAACTCGGGAATTCTCTTCCCTCTCGTATATATCAGCTCGATTCAATAACATTTTAAAACTATCCTCAAAACTTATGTTTTCAAACTGGCATACCAATTGTGAATTTTGCACTGTTACTGCCAGTTATCTTTGTTTGTTTGTTAATTATTGCTTTTTGATTTATCATTCTCTTGTTTTTATTTTACTAATGTTGGTTAATTTTACCTTGAGTGCTAAGAAAGCTAATTATTATTATTATTATTATTATTATTATTATTAATTGTTGAGACGAAAACTTGACTAATGTCTGAAAGTCAAAATAGTAAGACTGCAACTTGCAGTCTGGTCTTTCTTTTAACAGTGAAATGATAAACTCAGTGACAAAACTAAACAATTTTATTGTATACAAATTGGCTTAATAATTTTTGAAAACATTTCACTTATTCCTCTCTCAATCTCTCTCTCACACACACGCACACACAAACAATGTGGTTACTTAAATGTATACAGGATAGGATCTAAAATCCTTGAAACAGATCTGTTTCCATGTGCTGCCACTCTGTAATTTGAGAGTATTCAGTCTGCCAATATGGTGCAGCCTTAGTTTGTGGAAGACAGACACAACTAAAGACATGAGCATAAAATGATGGTTGTCAATTTCAAACTGTGTTTCCTCAATGTGCTCCTTGAGAAAAAACACATCATCTGAACCAATCTCAGCCCGAACAAACTGATTGATCATAGACACACTGACAGCTTGCCCTAATGTTGACTGTCGGATAACACGCTCAGTTACTTTGACCACCTTGACTGTACCCTCAGAAGGAATCATCAAACCTCCTTTGTTTTTTAATGTGAGCGAGTGGTAGCTTTGATCATATGATGCCAGTACAGCATCTGTTACCAAACTAGCAGACATCACAGGACAGCTTTCTCAAAATCCCATCTAAGGGCTACCTCCCACTGCTCCCTGAGGTGGATTTCTTTGGGAAACCTTCAAAGTTTAAGAAATGTTAACAGCTAACAACAATCTACATAGTTAGTGACTAAATACGTTTAGCTAAAACGTTGTTTGGGAGCTCACTTGAGCACATAAATGCATAGCTTTGCTAGCTTAGCCTGGCATAGCTAAAGTTAAGATTATAAAATGGGATTTTCAAATAGCCAAATATAACCAAAACAATTGTTCAGGTTTACCTATGAAATGTTATCCCCCAGGATCTGGTTTGGAGCGTACAGCGGTTTGTACAATCCCAAGCAGCACATGCATGAGGCATCTTTATCCATTACTTCACTCCACAGCAGTGCCACTCGCAATATGGTGGCGACATTGACGTACGATGCTGCTGGTTATGCGGCGTCTAGTAATTCTATGTCTATGGTTAGGCCACTACAAACATTATTCGAGAATTGATTAAGGAACATTACAAAGAGTTTAAGGTGTTGATTTGGCCTCCAAGTTCCCCAAATCTGTCTGATCAAGCATTTGTGAGATGTGCTGGAAAAATTAGTCTGATGCATGGAGGCTCCGCCATGCAACTTACAGGACTTAAAGAATATGGCTGCTGACATCTTGGTGGCAAATGCCACAGAACACCATCAGAGGTATTACGGAGTGTATGTCTCAACGGGTCAGGGCTATTGTGCTGGCACCAAGGGGACTTACATAATATGAGACAGGTGGCTTAAATGCTGTGGTTGATCAGTGTATATAATACATATTGAAAAATATAAAAAAAACACATCAAAATTGTTATTTGTTTGTGATCATAGGAAAACACTTTTTGTGGTTTAAACTTTTGGTTTATGACTCTTGTTTTGTTCTTGTCTGTCCATTTTCTTGTAGTGGTAATCACATCTTTTGGTCTACAAGCCCTGGTTGTCAAGACTACTCTGTATTTGCCCTTTCAAAGTAATTTTTGCCTCATCAACAGAACAAATAATCTAAAATAAAATACCTCCTGAAGTCCAACAGGCAGCAGCGTCTTTTCTTCTTGTTACACAACAACAGTTACTTGAAGATTTGCAATAATAACCCAAAATGTTTTTAAAATTTCAGAGGCCATGTAAAAAGTACCCTTAGCAGGCCCCTAGCCGTCTGTCTGCATCACACTTGTTTCTTGTCTGTAGTCCAAGCTGAAGATGCTGTGCTGGGCTTTAAACTTTGGCTTCACAGAATGGTGTCGTATCAACTGCCGGCTGCCCAGTGGGAAGCAAAGTAAAGACGGCCAACAAGATTCATCTTCAGAGACTCTGGCAGAGCTGCAGATTTCATGCAGAGATGATAAAGGTCAGTTTTGGTCAGTTTTATGTGCCAGCATACCATTCTCCTTTGTGACAGACCACCACATCTGCTTGCAGTATTTAATTATTGCATTTTAAAGGTGACTTGTGGGTAAGCATAAGAATCTGAGCAACTCCGACAAGTGCTAAATTGTGATGGTTAGACGACTGGGTCAGAGCATCGTCAAAACCACAGATCTTATAGGGTGTTCCCAGTATGCAGTTGTTACTATCCACCAAAACTGGTACAAGAAAGGACAAATGGTGGACAAGGGACAGGGAAATGGGCGCCCAATAGTAACCGATAGCCCATCTGTTTTGATCCCATAGAAGATGTACCGTAGCACAAATTGCTGAAAATCGTAACACTGACCATTAGGGAAAGGTGTCACAACACACAGTGCCTCGCAGCCTGTTGTATATGGTGTTGTGTAGCCACAAACAAGTCAGAGTGCCCATGTTGACCCCTGTCGACTGCTGAAAGCGTCTACAATGGGCACGTGCATGTCAAAACATTGACCGTGGAGTAATGGAAGAAGACGGCCTCGCTTAATAAATCACGTTTTCTATGAGATCAGGTTGACCACTGGGTTCATGTGCGTTATGTACGACAGGAAGACTTGTGGACTGGGAAAAACGGGGGGGGGGTTTGAGTTGTCCCCAAACCCAAAATAAATGCCAATAAGATGGAAGTAATTAAAAAAGAAGGGAAATAAGCTAAAGAGCAATCAAGTACAAAATACAGTGCCTTCCATAATGTTTGGGACAAAGAGAAATTTTTCCTTGATTGACCTTTCTGCTCCACTGTTTAAAATGACAAATCAAACAATTCAGACGTGATTAAAGTGCACACTGCAGATTTAAGAGGACTTGCATACAATTCGGTCACATCACGTAGAAATGACAACACTTTTTGTGCATGTTCTCCCCATTTCAGAGCACCATAATGCTGGGGACACAGCAATGGCAGGCCTATTAAAGCTGTCATATTTAGGACTTTGTCACAAATCCCTTGCATGTAATGACTGTTTAAAGTCTGGTGATGCTCTGCCAAGACTCCAATGCAGTCATTTTCCACCCCTGCTTGTTTCAGGGGGCTTATCCCCTTAAGGTTTCTCTTCAGCATTTGGCAGTCCTGCTCAATTTAATTAAAATTGGAGGATTTTCCATTTTTTAGCTTTGAAAACTCCTGTGTTGCCTTAGCACTATGTTTGGATTATTATCTTGTTGTTGGATGAAGTGCCATCTAATGAGTTAGGAGATATTTACTGGAACTTGAGCAGATCAAATGTTTCTATAGACCTCAGAATGAATTTTGCCACTGCTGTCAGCAGTTCCATCATCAATGAAGAGAAATGTGCCAGGACCTGTGGCAGCCATACTTGCCCAAGCTGTAACACCCCCAGCATGATGTCTAACAGATGAGGTGTTCTGCTTTGGATCTTGGGCAATTCCTTCTCATCTCCACACTTTGCTCTTTCCATCACTCTGATGCAGGTTCATCTTTGTCTCTTCTGTCCACAAGACCATTTTCCAGAATTCTGCAGGCTGTTTTAAGTCCTTTTTCGCAAACTGTGATCTGGCCATCCTGTTTTTCTCGCTAACTAGTGGTTTTCATCTTGCAGTGTGGCCTCTGTATTTCAAGTCTTTAGTTTATAGTCATCTCTGACACATACATATCTGCCTCCTAAAGACTGTCTCTGATCTCTTTCCTTTACTGTAGTGAGGAGTCATCAGCAGTGGAGGTCTTCCTTGGCCTACCAGCACCTTTGTGATAAAAGAGCTCACCAGTGTGTTTATTCTTCTTAATGATATTCCAGACAGTTGATTTAGGCAATCCTAAGTTGTACAGATGTCTTTTATTGCTATATTTCTGATCAACATGGCTTATTTGACTTTCATTGGCACAGCTTTTTTTCTCATGTTGTACAATGGCAACTATAGACCAGAGCCATCTTAACGCATGGGCACACTGGGCAATTGCCTGGGGATCCCAAATCATTGGGGTCTCATGCAAATCTATGTATATTGTGACTTGCTGAGTGATTGTGCAGGTAGGGGTCCCAGTGCACTACTTTGCTCAGGGGCTTATAATGCTGTTAAGACCACCCTGCTACAGACTCCAAAGAGTAGATGCCGGCTTACGAAGCAATGAAACCATCCATCCATCCATTATCCAACCCGCTATATCCAAACTACAGGGTCACAGGGGTCTGCTGGACCCAATTCCAGCCAACACAGGGCGCTAGGCAGGAAACAAACCCTGGGCAGGGCGCACACACACACATCAAGCACACACTAGGGACAATTTAGAATCGCCAAAGCACCTAACCTGCATATCTTTGGACTGTGGGAGGAAACCGGAGTACCCAGAGGAAACCCACTCAGACACGAGGAGAACATGCAAACTCCACGCAGGGAAGACCCGGGAAGTGAACCCGGGTTTCCTAACTGCAAGACAGCAGCGCTACCCACTTCACCACTGTGCTGCCCAGCAATGAAACACGCCTGAGAATTCACAAACACCCATGTTACGCCAGTTGTCCAAACATTGTGACGTGCTAAAATTAGAGGACAAGGTATAAAAAATGTTGTGACTGAAATGTATGAAAATCCCCTTAAATAAAAGTCTGAAATGTGCACTTTAATCACAAGTCTAAATTGTTGGATTTGTAATTTTAAACTGTGGCATAAATCAAGAAAAAGTGTGTCTTTGTTCCAAATATTGGGGCTAACAGTGTACAGTACATAATAAAAAAACAAACCCCTGCCACTAAACGATCCACACACAAAGTTCTATAATGCAAGAGGTGAAAATTATGCACACATTTGTTATTAGGTTATTAGAAATAGGTGTCACACACGTGTGCATGGGAGGCAGCTAAAGGGCATAAGTGAGGGCAATTCCAAATCTGACAGGGATGTGGCAGAGTGCACTGATTCTTTTTCTCGCTTTCCTGCAGACCATTCATGGGAAGTTCAACCTGGCCCTGTTGGCGTCACTTCTGGGTCTGAACCTATAGATGAAGACCTTTCTGGTTCCGGCCCCCTTGATGTCATGTCCAGGCTAAAGACCCTTCTGATCCCGGCCACTCTGATGTCACCTCCTATCCTGAGCTTTAAAAGCCTCCACCTTTTCCCTATTCCCTCAGTTCTGTTTTGGAATCCTGTTTGTGCACATCAGTGCTATCATTTATTTACAATTTGCAGCCAGGAAAATAATATATGGGCGGCTGCCCCATACCTTGCTATGGCTCCTTGTGGAGTTTGTCACATAGGGAAGAAACAAAATTCAATTTTTGATGAAGCAATCAAACTTAATCCAGTGGCTTTTTTCAAGCCCACCAGCCTAAGACTGAATGAACATAAATAATTTTATGTGGCATCTTCAACCGCAATCAAGTTTCTTAAAAGTGCAATTCATGTTATAGTTAAAGCTTTAAAAAACACCAAGGCAGTAGGCCCATGTAGGAACTCCTGAAATGTCATATGGAATTTTAAACTGTCTGCACATAATACAACGAGTATCCCTAGTCATACCATTTTACTAAATTGCACCTAAAAGCACATGCCGAACCCTACTGGAGTTACTTTGCTCATTAAAATGAAAAGGCAAAAATAATACTTATTGTCAACTTACTCCGTATTGAGTAACATGACTAAGGACACTTCCCAGGGCTTATGTTGCTCAGGTGTAGAGATGGCTGTTGTTAGAATCTGAAGAGGAAGAGGTCTGTTTTTTGCTTAACAAGCGCAATCATTTTATATCTTCTTAGTAGATGCGCGGCTCTGGGAAGGCCACGCAGACAGTCTTTGAAGACACAGCATGTGACTGCAATGCAATGCGATTTGGCCTTATTTCTCTGATCCTAAGTATTACATGTCACATGTTGGCTGTGAGTGCTACAACCTCAATAAAAATGTTCTTGTCTGCATCAACCAACAAATGGCTTCAGTAATGAGACAAGCTGCATTGTGCTGCCTAATAAAATGCACAATTTATTGCTCTGCGATCAATACAGTGGCTACTGTGGATTGACAGCCCTTGTTATATACAGTACAGCAGGCCGCTTTTCAGGGAGAGAATTTATGAAAGTCTTTAATTATAGAGTAGATCTTGACTCCCGATGCTGAGTGTATTATGAATGTTTATTTCTTCTTAAAAGACTTTCACCTGTTTTGGACACCAGCTTCACTAAATGGGCCATTCATCAGTGCCTGTGATGTTATTAAATGGGTTGACAGATTCACTAAATAATTGAAAATCACTCCAAGCCAAGCTGACAGGAGTATGAGAATAACATAGGAGGGCCACATTTGGACATTAAGTATAACAGTTGCAGTAAGTCCTGCTCGTCGTCCATATCCATATATGAGACCCCCCCAAAAAAACAAGTAACTCAAAATGAGCCCTTAAACCACACTGCATGGGGTCTCTTGCTCAGGACACACTCTGGCTGCTTCTGCATGAAGTGACCGTGACAGTAACAATTGAATTAAGTCTTTGTGTTTTCTCGGGTGGGTGTTAAATTTGGGTTTGTTTTCACTTTTTTCTCATTTTTGTTTTTCTAGTTTTAGATTTCTTGTGTTTGCACACTCACTATGAAGTAATTTGTTGTATACATTTGACTTAAAAATATGCAATATTATTTTCTTCTAATCAAAAAAAAGTGTGTTTGATTACGTATGTAGAATATAGGAGCACAAGTAATTAAAAATATAATATAATCATGTCTGCGGTGGGATGGCGCCCTGCCCGGGGTTTGTTTCCTGCCTTGTGCCCTGCGTTGGCTGGGATTGGCTCCAGCAGACACCCGTGTCCCTGTAGTTAGGATATAGTGGGTTAGATAATGGATGGATGGATGGATAAATTCATGTACAGGTTCTCCAGAAGAAAATAATATTAGGATTCTTCCTCTTTCGGCTGCTCCCGTTAGGAGCAGTCCCTAACGTCTTACTGTCTACCACACTACTTGGTAGCTTATTCCAAGTGTCTATCGTTCTTTGTGTAAAGAAAAACTTCCTAATGTTTGTGTGAAATTTACCCTTAACAAGTTTCCAGCTGTGTCCCCGTGTTCTTGATGAACTAATTTTAAAATACAAGTCTCGATCCACTGTACTAATTCCTTTCATAATTTTAAACACTTTAATCATGTCACCTCTTAATCTTAAAACAAAGCACATGCACCAAATAGCATGTGAAAAGAACATCAGGACGTCTAGATGAGAACAGGCCATTATGCCCAATAAAGCTTGCCATCATTAAGCCCAGGTCTTTATCCTCTAGTTATGGATGGTATTGATAGGGGAATAATAGATCAGGCTCCATAGTGCAATGTGACACCTCTAAAAATAATGAGGAAAGGAAACTGGAGGAGTGGAAAAGAGCTGTGGAGGTTAGAGGCTTTTACGATTAGTAGGAAAAAGACATTTAAGGGACAAGAGCAAGATGGAGAAGTTAACCTCAAGGGAAAAAAAATAACAAATACAGTAACGATCAAAAATAGGAGGATGGAGAGCACGATTTTAAAATAAACCAATGAATGCACTCAGGGTGGAAAATCTGGAGGAAGGTATTAGGAATGTTATGTGACCGAAGAATCAGTAAAGGGTAAAGTGTATAACACTGAGTGGTTAAACCAGCATTGTATGGCTCCTGTCTACTTAATTCCTCCAAAATAACATCGAGACGAGTTTTGAAAGTCTCTCAAGTCCTACTATCTTCCATACAACTTGGTCACTTATTCCATGACTCCACAGTTGTCTGTGTAAAGAAAAACTTCCTAATGTTTGTGCAGAATTTACCCTTAACAAGCTACGAACTGTGTCCTGTGTTCTTGATGATCTCATTTTAAGATAACAGTCTCGATCCACTGGACTCATTCCCTTCAAAATTTTAAACACTTCAATCATGTCTCCTCCTAATCTCTTGCCAGCACTTTTTAACACTAGAATCCCTAAAGCCTATGAAAAAAGTTGTAATGCCGGGCCACCTTAAATTCCCTCACACCTCTTCATCGGCGTCTTTGTTTTGTAAATGTGTCAATCAGCACCGGCAGCAAGCAGTCTACTCAATCATCCCCCACCAAAGCAGCCATAGTGATCTCAGACACTGAAGTTTCTTTATCTGGCAGTGAGGTGTCTGGAGTTGTATAGGCCAAATAATATCATTTGGAATACATACATTTCATGCATATTTTGTGTCTACAATGATCTGGATAAATGCAGGATTACAGGAAATGCGAGGCAAGAAATGAACACATAACTAAAGCAGAAACTTTTTTCATGTTATAGTAATAATAACAAAATGCTGACGTGAAGTGTATAATGTGTGAAGACTGAAGTCAAAATATCAAATAAACACTTTCACAAAAAGTATAGCAGAACCATCCATCCATCCATTATCCAACACACTATATCCTAACTACAGGGTCATGGGGGTCTGCTGGAGCCAAACCCAACCAACACAGGGCGCAAGGCAGAAAGCAAACCCTGTGTAGGGTGCCAGCCCACCTCAGGGCGCAGACACACACACACACACCAAGCACACACAATTTAGAATCACCAATGCACCTAACCTGCATGTCTTTGGATTGTGGAAGGAAACCGGAGTACCCGGAGGAAACCCACACAGACACGGAGAGAATATGCAAACTCCACGCAGGGAGGACCCGGGAAGTGAACCCGGGTCTCCTAACTGCGAGGCAGCAGCGCTACCCACTGGCCACCGTGCCGCCCTATAGCAGAACCAGTACACTTTTATTCAAGAATATAACGAAGGAAAAAGAAATCATTCAATTTACATGTTGCTGTCAATGAGTAAAAACCCAAGCTCAAATATCAATTGACAGAAAAGTCAACATTTTTGCTTTGATGGTGCTGCCCCATAAGCAAAAGGTTGCAGGTTCGAGCCTGGGCTCTCCCCATTTTGAGTAGTGAGCTGCTACTATTACTATTACTATAATATAATAAAAACATGTATTTGATTTGAGTCTGTAACATCTGGTGTAAATTTCTGCTACCAGTAAAAGATATCACTGAAGGGATTTAAGCAGACACAAAAACGCTGGTGACTCATGTCTTCTTGGTATCTTGTTGTCACTTGAATTTTTTGTTATTCAGTTTACTTCTTAAATAAAAGCACACTTGTTTCTTTATACCTTTGCTCAAACCCACACACTTTTGTTTATGGGGCAGCAGCTCTTACCTCTGCGCCAGCCAAGCAGACATGTCATCTTTCTGTCAGTAGGGGATAGGATAGCAGGCTGCTTTCTGCCTGTGCTGATTGACACATTTGTAAAACAAAGATGCTGATGGCATTGCGACTTTTTTTGTAGGCTTCAGGGATTCTAGTGTTAATCTTTCCTCAAAATTCATACCCTGTAGACCTCGAATCAGCCTAGTTGCTCTTCTCTGGACTTTCTCTAGTGCTGCTTTGTCCTTTTTGTAGTCTGGAGACCAAACCTGCACACAGTACTCATTCTCTGACATGTACTCTACACATCAAGGTGCTATATAACCTCACACTCTGTTAGCCTTCTTGATGGCTTTTAGCACTATCTGGCAGTTGACAATCTTGAGTCCACTATGACTCCTAAATCCTTCTCATAAGGTGTACTCTCGATTTTCAGATCTCCCATTGTGTATTCAAACCTCACATTTTTCCTTCCTGTGTTTAAAACTTTACATTTACTGACATTAAATTTAATCTGCCTATATGCTATCCATGCCCCCTTATAATGGAAAGCTGGATACTGTATGACATTTATATGTAAAAATATATATAGCATGTATTTTTTTAGTTATTAAACACATTCAGTGCGACTGAGCTTAAAGATTATGTTGTGATAGGTAAAATCCAATCCAATCAAAAATGCAATCAGTACATTTGAGAGATTTAAAATGCATTAAATCAACATAAAGAGTGCTCTGTACTCTAATGTACTCTGGAAAAATCCTAAAAACGGACAGCAGAAAATTACTTTCTGCATAAATAAATTAAAAAAAAATGTTAAACATTTATTTCTACAGAACATTTTCATATGATGAATGTAGCTCCAAATGTATATGGCTGATCCTGGTCACTCGGGGGCAGTTAGGCAGCGAGCAAAGTGATGGCAGCAATTATAAGATGAGATCAACACAAGGGGTGTAAGATGAGAGAGAGACTGTGAGTTTCCAGAGATGGAAAATAATTAATAAGCAATGAGTCTCTGTTGTTTGTATTTGCCTTTCACTCTTACAGTAGATAATACCTTTAAAAAGTATTCATACTCTTAAAAGTTTAATAATAATAATAAATCACATTTACACAATGCTTTTCTCACTTCTCAAAGTACGTTACATAGACAGAGGGGAACGACTTCAACCACATGATGTGTAGCACCTTCCTGGATGATGCAACGGCAGCCATTTTTGTGCCAATATGTTCACCATACATTAGCTATTAGGTAGTGAAGGGGTGAGTGAGATAGCCAATTAGGGACAGGGGATGATTAGGGGGCCGAAATGGATGGGGCCATTATGACAGTGCGGGTCCTGCTCCATGCTTCTTTTTCTCTTCTGGGAGTCTCTTGAGCCCACCACCGTCAGTAATAAATTATGCAATAAGGACAAATCACTCTGGGAGAACGGGGATGGTGCAAAAGGAGCAAATGCTTTTATTAATTATTATCTGGGAGTCCAGAAAGAGACACCACCTACTGTAAGTGCCAATTACCCTTTCTGGGTGTCTTCTCCAGGCTTCTGGATGAGAAAGAGATGATACTGTTAGCGACAGCACCCCCTCTCATCTCAGGATGGGACTGCTTACCCATGATGAGCCTGGACGGTGATCCACAGACACACATGTGTGACAATGTATAGTAAGAAATTAACCCCTTTGAAGTTTTTACATTTTACTATTAAACATTTGGACAGCACGAAAGTGCAGTGTCAGTGCTGCTACCTTGTAGTAAGGAGACCAGGGATCATGTCCTGGTTCTTGTGTGGAGTTCTCTCTGTGTTTGCATGGGTTTCCTCCAAGTGTTCTGGTTTCCTACCACTGTCAAAAGACATGCAGGTTAAATAAATTGGTATCAAAAAGATCTGTATAGTGTGTGGTCGTTGTGTAGGTGTGTGTGTGTGTTTGCCCTGTGATGGACTTGCCCTTCGTCCAGGGATTGTTTCCGCCTTAAGCCCCTATGTTTGCTGGGATATGCTCCAGCACCCTCTGTGACCCTGGTCTGCATTAGTCAGTCAAATCTATTTATAAAAGCACATTTAAAAACAACAGATGTTGCTCCTAAGTCATGTACAAAGAAGAATTAAAATAAAATCAGTACAAACAATTATACAGAAACAGATTAATAAAAAACAACCAATTAGGACCACCCACTTAACCCATTATACACAATGAAAGGTGAAAGAAAAGAAGTGGATCTTAAGCCGAGTTTTAAAAACCTTGATAGAAGATGAAGATCTGACGTGGAAAGGCAGATCATTCCACAGCTTAGGAGCAATAACTGAGAAAGCTCTGTCTCCCCCTAGACTTCAGCCGAGATCTTGGAACTGCGAGGAGTGGTTGTCCAGATGACCTCAGTGCTGTAGGTGTCGAGTTGGGGTGAAGGAGGTCTGGGATGTACTCTGGAGCAAGACCATGCAAGGCTTTAAAAACAAACAACAAAATTTTAAAATCAATACATCTCACCAGTTGCCAGTGGAGAGAAACTAATACGGGGGATATAGGATCCTTTTTTCTATACCTAATTAAAAACCTGGCTACTGGGTTTTGAACCAGCTGAAGGCATAACAGAGCTGATTTGGGCAGTCCCACATGTAAGGATTTACAATAATCTAGCTGAGATGTGACAAAGGCATAAATTACTTTTTCCAAGTCCTTCTGTGAGAGAAAAGATTTTAGATTTGAAATTTTCCTCAGATGATAAGCACTGGACTTTAATACTGAAGAAATTTGTTTGTCAAAACTTAGTGTATTGATGTGGTATTTCCTTCTACTTCCCCTTTACCTAGCGGTTAGTGTACTGATCAGATTTGTTGCTGGGTTGGTCTACTGTTGCACCTTAAGATTAACACATGCATACATAGCTATGTGCATACACACAAAAACTCAACAGTGCCCTATGAATGACGCACACACAGCTGGTCAACCTCTAGCACTTTAAACCACACAAGTGCCTTAGGAATAACACAACTTGTCACTCTCTCAGCACTTCAAGAGACTTACTTATTATTGGCATGAACATCACGCTCTGTTTTAAAGATATCTCAGACCTAAATAATCTTTTGTTTCCAAGAATACATTTAAACATACAAAGGCTCAGCATCCTTGACTATAGGCCATTTATCAGCCAAAAATTCCTTACTTTGTGTACTGTTTCCTACTTTTGGGTGGAGCTCACACTCTCAGCCCTTAATAAACCTCGCAGCACAGACATAATGGCAATTCTTTGGCTGCACCAGGTGTTCAAAGAAATCTACCTTATTATTTCAATCACTCTAGACATTAAGACAAAGCATTAGAAAGTTAAAAGCAGCAATGTATTTATTACAGAACTAATAATGTCAGTAGAACAAAAAATAATAGAAAATAGGACTGATAGTAAAGTCTCAATGTATATAGTCTTTAGAAAAAGCTTATGAAAAAGTAAAGATGACAAGGATGAATGTCACAGGCGGCTTATGATCTAGCACTTGTACTTGTTCATGAGGTGCTTTTCTGATGATCAGATGGAAACGGCTGCATGTTGCCGGCACCCTCTTCTGACGTTGCTCTGTTCCCTTCTCCTGACATCTTCATCCCTTCTTCCTCCCTCCTATGTCACTATTCAGCCTATCTCTCTATTATAAAAGAAAATCTTGAGACAAGACTATTGCCAAGAGATTTGTTCAAGTTGGTAGAGGGGGTCCCACCCTCCTTTCACACATGTCCAGTTAACGGCCCACACCCACGGTCCTTTCACGTCTTATTCGTATGAATGCTTTTGTCAGACACAGTTCTTGCACTCTCAGCTCTTAAACATTTTTATGTTTTCCTCACTTTAAGTTCCCAATAAAAGAAGACTTGTGTCCAAATCTTATTGAAGAATTTTATCCCGAAGGGTTATTAACAGAAGAAATAAGTACACGGTCAAACCTAGCACAGAGAAATGATGAAGTCAAACGAATTAACGTGAAAATTGTCAATTGGTTACAGGGCAAATTGGTTAAATGCGTATCAATAGACTAGGCTGAAAAAGTTGGTGGTGATGGTGCAGAAGATGAAAACATCAATTTACAATATCCTTTAGGATATCTACAACTGTTAACACTGTCCGGTCTTGCACCAGCTGAATTACTGTTGAAAGAAGGATGTATCGTAATGTTATTGCATAATTTATGTGTGAGTGATGGGCTATGCAATTGGACAAGATTAGTTGTATTGAAAATAGGTCAAACAATTCTAACATGCAAAATTTTAACGTGCGACAAGAAAGGTAATGTAGTACATTTTCAGCAGATAACATTAGACATCAAAGGAGATCTTGATATGCCATTTGTATTAAAACATTTACAGTTTCCTGTTAGAATAGCTTTTACTATGACAATTAACAAATCACAAAGACAAACGTTCGAAAAAGTCGGTTTATTTATTAGAGAGAAAGAAATGATATTCACTCACGGGCAGTTATACGTTGTGTTGTCATGATGTAAGTCCAAACACCAAATCAAAATTCAATGCGATATTGAAGGAAAGTTAACTCCAAATATCGTTTTTACTGAAGTTTTACTGTAAAAGTGTAAATATAAAAAGTATTAGTGTGTTCATTTCAAAGCCAAACAGAATGAAAATGTATAATGCAACCAATACCTCTAAGACAACTTAAAACATAATTTTCTTTCATATTATTACGTTTTACTATTTTTAACAATGGTTAATTACTTGCTGTAATGTAACATAGATAGTTCTCTTATGCATATGCAACAATTCCCATGAAGATAATAATCTGTTTATATTGTACATCCGCATCCCCATATGCGAGTGGCAGAACTGCAAAGTGGCTAGCGCATAGCGCCCACCTGTGGGCTGGCAAACGAAGTGAACAGCGGACAGAGCCCCCTAATTTATTATAAAATTCTACCAGGGGGTTTTACAAGATGTGATTATTAGATTTTCTGATTGGCTGGCTGTCAATATGATGAATGAATTCACTGTCCATTTTCCCAAACAATAAAACTTTTTTGATGTTGCTTAATATCTACTGGCATGTCTTCCTTTCCCAGGCTATAAACCAATTTGTTGTCCCAGATGTCCATCCTTTCAGAGGTTATAAAGTAATTAATAGCCGAAGGCATTGCCATATCTTCCTCTTTTGCTTGAACAGCTGTTTAAAAAGTTAGGTACAACTGGGAAGAGGATATGCTTTGATGTGTCCTGTATTTAGTTCACCTGTTGTTGTCTTGAGCAAAATATAATATGATGAAAATACAAAACAAAATCTGCAGATTTTGTACTCCATAACAACCAGGTTCCTGACATCATTATGAATCGTTGCTCACAAGGAGCCTAACTGAGTGCCGATTTCAGCTGCGAATGTGGTAGAACCAAAAATAATGACCTCTGTTTTATTTTCATTTATTGTAAGACATTTTTCACCATCAAATATTTAATATTCTCAAAGCACTCCACCAGCTTTTTTTATTGATGAAATGATGTCAGGTCTAACTTTGAGGTATAGCTGCTTATTATCAGCATAACAAGAATAAGTGACATTGTGTTTTCAAAAGATGGACCTTGTGGAACTCCTTATATAGTTGAGAGAAGTTCCCATCTGTGTTCACAGATATAGATCCACTTTTAAGGGAGGACTCAAACCATTTTAATGCACAGCCTTGAATGCCAACTTCATCCTCAAAGATTTTTAGCAGAATCCCACAGTCCATCATGTCAAATGCCAAACTGAGATCCAATAAAACTAAGATTGCACAAGAACCCAAGGCCAAGGTTAATAGGATATCATTTGTCACCTTCAACAAAGCTCGTTCAGCAATATGAAGTTTTGTAAAACCTAATTGAAACATAACATAAATTGAAATCCTCCAGATATGAAAGCAACTGCAAATAAACAACTTTTTCCAAAATTCTGGACAAAAGTGGAAGCTTAGAAATAGCCCTGTAGTTCGAAAGCACTGTAGGATCAAGTGTGGCCTTCTTCAGCAGTGGCTGAACAATTGCATGTTTAAAATTCTATGAAATTATACCAGATTTTAGACAATTGTTAATAAGAGCCAAAACAGTTAGGACTAATGACTCTGAAAGTATCTTGAAACAGGCGTGAGGGTAAATTATCTAGAAGATAAATGGAAAGTTTTATACACAGACTAAATTGGCTGGCTGAGAAGAAACAGATTAATAGGAAGTAAAACAGCTGTGCACTGGCCTATCATCGCACTGTGATCAGCACCTGAAAGAATAATGCTGGACCGAATGGCTTGGAATTTATTTATATAAAAATTCAAATAAAGCTTACAGATCTCAGGTGTATTCCCAGGGAAGCCGGTGATTTAAGAGAGTGTTCATGGTGCTAAACAGTACCCTAGGTCTCGAGCCAGCATTTGCAATTAAACAAGAAAAAAAATTCAGTTTTGCTAATCTCACATCCTCTTGGTAGGACTTGCAGTGAGTTCGGAGAACTTCATAAGAAGCCTGAAGTTTGTCCTTTTTCCACCTCCTCTCAGCCTGCCTGCATTCCTACCTGGATTGAACACGGCTTTACCCTTGGCTTTCCTTAACTTTAAGGGTGTGACCAGATCCAGAGTCTCCTTGCAAGTGAGATCTAGAAGCATAACCAGATGATGAGCATCTGAACAAAAGAAAGGGCTTCTAACACCAATCATAAATGAAAGTCAGAGAAGATATCACAAAACTGTAGTGCTGTATCAACATTTATACTGTGTGAGTAGCGCCGTGGTTAAGTGAAATTGATGGGCAGACACAAGAACAACTGCAAAGTGATCAGAAATGGCGGCATCAGAGATCTCCAGGGGCCTCATGTATAAAAGGTGCATACGCACAAAAATGTTGCATACTCCCGTTTCCATGCTCAAATCACGATGTATAAAACCTAAACTTGGCATAAAGCCACGCACATTTTCATTCTAGCTAAATGCTTGGCATACACAAGTTCTCTGCTCAGTTTTACAAACTGGCGGCATCCAGCGTCAAAGCAGTGCTTTTGTTCCAATGTGGTTTCCCTTTCTTTTTTAGATCCACATCCCTGACGTGGCTTTATCATGCACACTGAAATTAACCGTATATTGTTTATTAGTTTAAGGCATCTGATTGTAATTAAACTGTAACAATATAATAATCCACTAACTGACCAAACTATTCCAAATACCATAGCTGCTTTAGAGTTGTTATTCTCACTGCACCACTGAGAGTATTTATCCTACTGTATCTGAGTATGCAATCTGATCAGAAAGAAAATTATCAGTATACAGCATCAAGCACATGCTGCCTCAACAATGCTGCCTATTTGAACTGCTCTCAAACAGCAAACGCTTCAGAGCCTTTCCTGTAGGGACATCGCGGTTCAGAAACAGTTTTATCCCAAGAACTATAAATGCACTCAGTCAGTCCATCAAGTGCTCCTTGTAGAACTGTTTGTACTTATTAGTACAATTACCTCACTGTAAACTTGCAATACAGTTATAATATTACACAACCTGAGTCACTTTATAAAGCGCATATTTACATACTGTATGATGACGATATCATTTTTAAGATGAAATGCAGCAAAATATGTTCATTACATTATACAGATAAAATGTTAACATCATTTAAATAATCTATATTGTTAAAAATGAAACACGATCTGGTGCCTCGTTCAGGGATTGTTCCTGCCTCATGCTGTATTCTTGCTGGGGCTGGCGCGACACTGGAAGGATAGATGGATAGAATAATTAAACATGTACTATGAATATATTTCAATATTCCTTAAAAGTTTTGAAGAATCAGCGTTCTAAGCTTATAGATGGCTTAACATCTATTACAGAGCTGATTGTGTGGTGATTGGGTATTTGGAGAAAGAAAAGGAAGGACAGGAATTAAAGGTTAGTATTGTAACGATCTGGGAAAGAAATTGCCACTGGGCAGAGTGTTTAATTATAAATAGTTAAAAGAAAAAAAAAGGGTAGCGGGCAGAGACACAACTACCACTCTTAATAAAACAGCCTCTGGGGTGCTGGGAAGGTGGGGTGCTTGTATGTGGGTCGGGTTTTAGTGGGGTGTGTTTTACTGTTTTTTTTTTTTTTGTCCTGACTATGTTTTTGTTTTCGGCTTGTTGAAGTAAGAAGGAAAGTGAATAAAACCATTGATTAGTTCTTTTATTTGTTAATTACCACCACTTGCCTGCGAGATTCATTTGCCCGTCTGGGAAGGGATATTACAGTATGTTTGAAAGAGCTCGTCACTATCACTGCGCCACCGTGTTCCCATGTTTAATAACATGCTTTAACTCCTATCATCATGAAAATGATATCAAGTATACATCTCAGTATTTAAATTATTCAGAGAGCTGTAATATCACGAATGTAATGGATTCTGTGTCAGTCGGAGGAAGAGAAAGCCCGTTTAAGAAGCACGTAGTGATTCACACACAGAGCGCAGATAGAAGAATACATACAAAACAAAGCATTTAACATGCTACTATAGTTACGATGGTATTTGAGAAACTAGTAAATTAAACGATTTAAAGATGAAGTTTATAATGTTCTACTTTAATGACAAAATAAACTGATTAAATAAATGACAAAATGTGATTAAAGTGGAAATTTCAAGATTAAAATTGACAGGAAGTTGTAAAACTTGAGAATAAACAAGTAAGTGGGGGTTTTAATTCAGTTGCCTAATAAATCTGCACACTAATAACTGAATAATATGAGAAAGGCAAAGCCTACTTAACCTATGTTAAACATTTATGTTTCATGTAAAAATGAATGAACTGACAGCATTGTGTTTATGCAACACTAAAATAAATCCTAATGAATACCATGTGCAAATAATTGTGAATGCAGTGTGAAAGCTGGGGGTGGTCCTTCAGCAGGGATATCAGGGTGGTCCCTCCTCATGCGGTTCCACCAAAAAAGCACAAGAAACATAAATGTGCAACATATTTGGAAAACAAAATCATAAATAAGTAGAACAATATTAACAAATGTATGTAATTTAATGAAAGCACAACATAATAAAATACATCAGAATTAAAAAAATTGACAAACGAAATTAAAATAAACATAAACAAGGGAGCACACTCTGGAAGAAACATAACACTTTTTGCATGGTCAGCTACTCAAGAATGATCTTTAATTTCTAGTGAAAGTCATAAATGCATGACTATAAATCCCCAAAGTACTAATACTAATTAAGAAAACAAAACAAGTCCATTCTAAAAATAAACTGGAGTAAGAAACCTGATGATGATGTGCTGAGACTGGAGCTCCATTGACAACTGTCTTGCCAAGACTGGTTACACTTCAAACACTTACCCTTCTATAAAGAACCTCAAGAGACCATGTGACACTGTCATGGTGCAGAGCCCTGTCCCAATTACACACCAATGCCACACTGCCACAACCCCTGGGGCATATTTGAGAAAGATCCATCAAAGTTCACTATTCTTTATAAAGGGTCAGAAATAATATAATCTCCTCAGAGTTGAGTAGAGATTTTTCAATGATTTCTCCATATGACATCCCAGACTGTTGGCTGATGCAATGTAGATCATGATAAATGATGACATTCTCTGTACATAAAAGCCATCTGGTCAATTCTCCTCCTTTTCAGCAGCTCAGGGGTGAATCTGCTCCATTTTGGGTTTCTACTGGGTCCCATCATTTATAATAATGATAGATAGATAGATTTATTGAATTTATTAAGTTAACATTCTCAAACTCATTTAAACAAAGTCATGGTGTTAGGTTGACCAGACGTCCTCTTTTTCACAGGCTTAATAGTATTCTATTTTAAATGCTTAAAATATCAGCTAAAACAATATGGGATTTTGTTTTTCTCAATACTCAAACTGTGTGAACAAACATATATATATATATTGTATGTCTGTTCTTTTCTTATACTACCATTAGCTCTTTTAAACTTAAAAATTAACAAGGGATTCTTTGAAGAAAAGCATGTAATGCAATTTGACCCAGTTGATGTCTATGAAGATGGGGCACCACTGGACACCAAGTTAAGTCAAGATTATTGTATTGTATTGTAAGTATTGTATTATATTATCCGTCCATCCATTATCCAACCCACTGTATCCTAACTACAGGGTCACAGTCAGGGTCTGCTGGAGCCAATCCCAGCCAACAAAGGGAGCGAGGCAGAAAGCAAACCCCGGGCAAGTCGCCAGCCCACCGCAGAGCACGCACACACACACACACATACAACCAAGCACACACTAGGATCGCCAATGCATTTAACCTGCATATCTGTGGACCGTGGGAGGAAACCGGAGTACCCGGAGGAAACCCATGCAGACACGTGGAGAACATGCAAACTCCACGCAGGGAGGACCCGGGTCTCCTAACTGTGAGGCAGCAGCGCTACCCACTGCACCACCGTGACGCCCTATATTGTATTATATATATTGTACTAGCCATGTGCGCCCAACTACGTTGCGAGTGTTAAAGTTGTCTGTGAAGGGCTCCCTGTTTAAACGCAGCTGCCAGTCGTGAACTGGGCCCTTCGTCACACAGCATTATGATTTTTTATAAGGGAAACAAAATTACAAAAGAAAACCCTTGGACATTAATTCGATAGGAACGGCCTACTCAGAATCACTGTCCGAATAGTAATTATGTGGTAGTGTAGGAGCATTTCTGCTTCTGTCCATTCACAGTCCGTCTCGTTTTCACGACGCTATTGTTTCCTCTCACGATGTCTTCTCAACCTTCCTCAATCTCGCAAGTTGCTTTTTGGCAATCCAAAGAGTAAGGCAATATACACGGAGCAATGGTTATAAAAGGGGGACACATAGGTATCCAGGCTCTTTAAAGCATAAATAGGGATCACTTCACTGACATGTAAGCAAGCCACGGTACAACTGTGAGACGTGCAGCACTCGCCGGCTACAACGTAACAGTAATAATTTCCGGAACATGCTGTTACGTTGTCATTCATTTTACCCACTGTCTTTCTTTCATTCATATGTTACGTAGGCACGTACCTTTTATCTTCGGCAATCTCATTCTCTAACCAGGCCTCAGGAGCTAACCTCCCCTTTCATTATTCTGGCACATTGTTGACATCCGTGAGTAACAACAATGTACTAAACTGGAAGGTGGTCTACGCATACATGGAATTCGCGGACAAACAAAGATCAAGATCTAAATGAAGATCTCTTTAGTTAATTTTAAGTTAATTTAAAGCACAACAATTTGTTTAGTTTGAATGCCTGTGTTTTGAGGTGTGACTGGAGTACTACAGTCTTCAGTAGTATAAGCCTGGAGGAGATTCTTAACGCAATGCCTATATTTTAGCTGCCTCTCTACTGCCATCTAGTGCTTCTTCTTCTAATTCATTCGCGGACAAACAAAGATCAAGATCCAAATGAAGATTATATATAGAGATTATATATATAAATACAGTACATGGCAATGTTCTTGTATACGTGTTGGAAGTGTTTCAGAGGTTTGTCACACGTATACAGCTGGGCATGTCCTGCATGGTATACTGTATACTTGTCTCTGCTGCCCATTTCCTGCTTTTGGCACCAAAAAGAACTGTCCACAGAGAGTTTGGTGGTTGATGAGCTATTTTGATGCCTGATCTGAAGAGGATACGAGTATAGGACAAACATCTAAAACACTCGCAACACTTATACAAGAACACTGCAATCCTCTCAGAAGGAAGGACCCACAGTCTCTGATATATGCACATACAAGTTCAACGGGACACACGTTTAACTGGGACACGGTGCAAGTAAGATTCAGGGCTAATACTAAAAGTGCTAGAGAACTGGCTCAATCGTGGCTATCAAGCATAAACGCCATCAACAGCCACTTGGACATGATTCCAGCATATGCAGGCTTAAAAAGAAAAAACATGCACATATTAAATAAGATTTTACGACCAACACCCTCTGAACTCCACCTAATTTTTCCACACACCCCTTATACCCACCTACTCCCCCTTCCTCAGTGCTATATATTGCCGTTGATTCCTGTATGTCTAATCAGTCTCCTCTGATAATGACTCCTGGTAGGGGTTGAAAGCATAGGAATAAAAAACTTTTAAGGTACGTGACTCATCCTCTCCTTTTGCGGATTTCTTGCTACAAATATGCAAACCGTATCACAGACCTATATATATATATAGAGTTTACTCTTTTGCCCTCAGACTGGAAGAATGGAGGCTCAAAACGGGAAGATATCCAAGTGTGTGACAATATATGTACAGAGTGTTTTGTCACCTGCACATACCCCTACAAACAAATCATAATTTATATAAAAATATACATATATATTGTCATGGGAGGCTGGGGGACAGACCCAGCCGGGACGCCTGGAAGGACCGGGAGGTGGCATATACGTCCTCTGGGCCATTTGGGGGCAACCGCCCTGGATCGGGAGAAGACCACAGGAGGGGAGCAAGGAGGCTCAAGCCCGCTGGGGCCCATGGCCACCGCCAGGGGGCGCCCCGAGCCTCGTGGAGCCCGGGAAACATTCACTTGTGCCACACCTGGGAGGATGGAGGATGATCCCTCCAGGGACACCCGGAGTGCTTCCAAGTGCTCTCCTAACACAACACAAGTGTCGTCAGACAGAGCACCTGGAGCACATCCGGGTGGGAATAAAAGGGGCCGCCTCCCTACAGTCTGGGAGCTAGAGTCGGGAGTGGGAGCAGGACGAAGCTCCCGTGGAGAGAGAAAAGGCAGTCCAAGGACATTGGGGAATTTGTTTACGGAGTGTTTGGTGCAGGGGCACTGTGTGTTGTGCGAAGTAAGAGCTGTGAATAAACGTGTGCTTTTGATAAAGATGTGGTCTCAGTCTGATGGTGTCTGGGCATGTCTCACAAAATATATATCCCTAAGGTGTTCTGTTGAATTCAAATCCGCTGACTGGGAAGGCTACTAAAGATCACTGAACTCATCACCATGTTTATGAAAGCAGTTTGAGATGACTTTTGTTTTGTGACATGGTGCATCATCGTCATCACATTGGAAGTAGCCAATAGAAGATGAGAATATTTTAACCATGAAAGGATGCATATGGTGGCATTCAGGCAATGATTTATTGTTATTAACTGGCCACAATTGTGCCAAGAAGATATTCTACTCACCATTACACCCTCACCAGCCTGGACTGTTGACACAAAGCAGGTTGGGTTCATGAATTCATGCCATATTCTATCCCTACTATCCGTGTGCTGCAGCAGAAATTAAGATACATGAGACCAGGATATATTTTTCCAGTCTTCAACTGTCCAGTTTTGGTGAGCCTGTGCCCACTTCAGCTTCAGCTTTCTGTTCTTGTGTGACAGGAGTGTAACTCGAAGTAGTCTTCTGTTGTGGTATTCCATCTTGGTCATTCTGAGATGCTTTTCTGCTCACTACAGTTGTACAGAGTGAGAATCTGAGTTACCATAGCCTGTCTGTCAGCTCAATCCAGTTTAGCCATTCTCCTCCAACCTCTATTATCGACAAGTAATTTCAGTTCACAGAACTGCCCCTCACTGGACGTTTTTTGTTTTTCACATCTTCTAGAGACAATTGTGTGTGAAAATTTCAGGAGATCAACAGTTACAGAAATCCTCAAAGCACCTTGTCTGGCACCATCAGTCATGACACAGTTAAAATTTGGTGCTTGATGTGAACATTAACTAAAGCTCCTGACCCATATCTGCATGAATTTATGATTTGCACTGTTGCCACATGATTGGTTGATTAGATAGTTGTTTGGATGATCAAAAAAATTTGCTTAGTGAGTTTAAGAGCAAGAAAGGAGTAGGAACTGATATTAATAAAGAACATGAGCAACAGACTGGAAAACCAGAACAGGAGGACAAAACCAATACATATCCATAAATGTCATTGTGACACCACATGGCAAAGGTGACGGAGAAGTTCTCATCTATGTCTAGTTACTGGCATTTTTTAAGTGAGGTCCTCCTCCTTGTTTTAATCAAAGCCTGACTGATTCCTAATGATACTTTATATCTCTTTGAGATCAGATTATAAAATTAGTTCAATCGAGCTGAAGAACTGAACATAATTTGGCTGTCATTTGTCAGCTAGTAGCATGGAAATAATAAAGAGCATCTTTATTAGAAAGCAGCATATAGCCCAAGGCACTGAAAGTGATTCTTAAATAGTCAGAGTCATAGATATCTTGCAATAACAGATTATACAGCATCAATTCAAATAAAAAATATGAAGTGAATGGCTGGATATGAGAAATGCCAAATAAAATGAAGGTATTTTCAGTCATAGTTAGAGCGGCACATAACAGTTGTGTAAGTTCTTTTCTCCAATTAAATTCACTTAATTAGTGATTTGTAATAGTAAATTAAAAGGCACAAGTCTGCTTCAAGGATCAATACAAGACAATTATTTCTGGGTTTCTGTACTTTTGTTTGGAATGTCTTCCAATAGAATGGAACTGAGTTCTTTTCATAGCTCTTTTGTTTTATTCTACTGCAAATCTTAAAAATGTGTATTTAGATAACAAAAGCTCTTTATTTCAGTAATCTTTCAGAAGGGAATCAAATGCAAGATTTAGCTGTGTCATCTCAGAATTGTCCATGTGTCACTCACTCTCATCTTTCCATGGCCCACAATCCAGTTCTGAATGTTGTTGCTTTAACTTTAGCTTACTAGATTCTGCCTTGTATGCCAGGGCCATGAGCAATTAAAATTGTCAAGGAAAAATTGAGAGGCTTTCTTAAGGCTGCATTCTTTTCTTTCCTTCTATTTTTTTATTCCCAGCACGCATGCCGTCTGCACACCAAATGGATAAAGCAGTCGAGTTTATATAATAGCTGAATTAGACTGTGAGGTGGTCGGATTCTGCGGCAGCACCTCTTTCACATTTGAGCTAATTAGGTAGAAGCAGACAGATGCCGGCTGACCTTGAGCATTTGTGAGTTTTAATTTACTCCCAAGGATAACAATTTACTAGTGGGGCCAACAAAGTGATGAAGGCCTAAAGGGATTCAGGGTTTGGCTTACAGTTAAGTCTACATGTTGTGGAGGGGAAAATGAGAGATGCAACCATAACAGGCAATGTGGATTTCATTGAACAGGGCACCACTGAATAAAATGCCCAGGTTGCTGGTCCAGTTCTTACCTTTAATTCTTTATGTCTTTGAACAAGTCACTTAAACTGTTTGGGTGTTTCTTATTAAAGTACATACACAATCGTAATGTATTATTGTAAAAATTGTTTTGTGATCGAGCTCAATATAGAAAAGTGCTGTATACAATCATATTAGATCAATTTATATTTGTTAAATTCAATTATACACACAGTATAGCATTTAGTTAAATGCTTTGTAAGAGCCATTTTCCTAGTTATGTAAGATTCATAGATATTTTACTAAGATGACAATGCATAATCTATGGGAGGTTCCTGTAACCCCCATAAGTTGAGTAAAATTAGTATATTCTAGCTATTTCTATCTGCTTTGACTAAACATTATTGCTTAGTTAGTGACCAGTCTTGCCATGTGTAAGGGGTAGAGGGCATATGGTTTTAAACCGTGCCTAAGGACCTTTTCAGTATGTGAACTAACTCGTAAAACAGCACTTATTTAAGTGCATAGCCGTACATTTAACGCTTAAAGAAGAAGTTAAGAATCTTTAAGCATAGAAGAAATAAAGAACTTTTAAGTACAGAAATAACTAAAGTATCTCAAGAAAAGCTAAGTTTAGAAAAGATACTTTTTTCCTTTTTTTGCCTTTTTTTCTACGTGTGTAACTACTTTTTTCTTTATTCTTGTGTGGATTATTGCTTTTAACTTCACTAAATATTTTTGAAACAAACTTTTGGACTGAGAGATTTGTTTCGGCACGACTTTTTCCCATGCTTGAGCTCGCCTTATACTTCAGGCAGCTACATGCTTAGTTGGAAAACTCCATGCATTAAGTAAAATGCAAAAGGACAAAAAACAGTAATGCACAACTTTACAAATATCAATAAAAATCATTAGCAATAGTAGACATGTAAAATGTTTAAAATTTGCAATAAATAAATAATAGATCATAGTAATAACAAACTTAAATAACTTCATGTAGCTCTAGACACTGTCATCATTTAGAACGATGGGAAGCTTATTCTGGCCGGGAATCCCAAGTCTAACTCCGGCCACACAATATACATCCGTTTTCTTGTACAGGCACAGACTCAAAAACCAACAAACACCATTTTGTCTTGGAATGTTTTATGAATTAGGAGACAGTAGATTCAGCTTTTACACATACATTTCACTCTTAAATATTAGTATCAAGACAACCTCTGATAAAGTGTGGAACAACTCTTCATAAATGTAAACACTTCATAAATAAATAAACCATATAGTTCTATAATATTTACCATATATACTCATGTATAAGTTGGGTCTTGAAACCCAAAAAATCGATCATTAAATCAGACCTGACTTATACCCTGAGGGGACTGGGCGGTCTCATGGTCTGGAATCCCTGCAGATTTTATTTTTTTTCTCCATCCGTCTGGAGTTTTTTTTTTGTTTTTTCTGTCCACCCTGGCCATCGGACCTTACTCTTATTCTATGTTAATTAATGTTGACTTATTTTATTTTCTTACTGTGTCTTTTATTTTTCTATTCTTCATTATGTAAAGCACTTTGAGCTACTTTTTGTATGAAAATGTGCTATATAAATAAATGTTGTTGTTGTTATACGCCCGTTCAAAAATGCGACACTTAATTTTTTCTTTTTTTTTTTACATCTTCTTGCTTCCTCCAGTCTCATAGTTCATCAGTCATCAGTTTCTCAGACACATCGAATTTTGTTGCAGCAGCGCATTTACCAATTTCTTCGCCACTTCAACGACTTTTAATTTAAAACCAGCTTTCCAACTTTCTTTTAATCGAACACTCCATCGTAGATATGGGATGCTGTTACGATAAAGGTGTATGAGGGTGTGAGATACACAAAACACAAATCAGTGCAAACGTCGCTTCGGAATAGTTTGGTATTATCGTGTGGTCACATAGGCACAAAACAAAGAAAAAAAAGACAAAAAACTATGAAACAATTTGTGTCGCCTACTCAGTCACTCACTCGTCATAGCGCAAAGGTTTAATTGTCAGAGCGCAAGAGACACACTTTAAAAATATTCAAATAAAGTAAAAACAAGACACATTCATTAACAAACTTATCATGAAATAAAAAACAACAGGTACGTTAAAAAACACAAATCATTCCACTCACATATGTGTTTCATTAATAAAAAAATAAAATAAAACATTTCGTGTAGACTATTCAGTAACTCTGAGGGAAAAAGGAAAAAAAAATGTTAAAAATGTGACCATGCATTACACTTCATTAAAATTTGAGACAAAAATAAAACAAAATAAATACACAGTAACAAATAACGAAACCCATACAACATCCAAATATCATTCAAAGTATATTATAAACCTTTAAACAATCTTCATATTTAACTTTAATCACAAAAGCCTTCAGACGTGCGCAACTCTCATCTTTGCACTCCTGTTTAACTGTCAGAGCACGAGACGCACGCGAAGTCAAAACTTGAAAAACAACAACAAGAAACCATCCAACCAGAAACCACAAAAGAAACCCTCCAATGTTACACAGAAAGGATTTGTGCCCACTACAGAGCAATAACACCTGCTCGTTTTCCAGTATAATAACATTATATAATCTCACCATTAGTTTATTTCACTGGCTGTTCTGAATACAAGGCCAGGCCAGGCAGCAAGCCACCAGGAATGCTCCTCCTAAAACTTTCTCAGGTGGTCTTCAGGTAGCAGTAGCGTTCCCCTGACTGCAACACGGAGAAGAGACCACTGTTGGCATGGCTGGCATCTCTGATCATTTTCATGCCCTGGTTCAACATTGTCTTCTAAAGATACCCTGAAGGTCACAGAGTGCACACCCAGTGATGTATTTAGCTGACTGCACCACTCTCTAGAGAGCCTGGCGGTCCTGCTGCATACTTTTTCCAAACCAGGCAGTAGTGATTCCTGTCAGTAAGCTAAGTTGTCTGTGGTGGTAACGAGATTGTTGCATCTTCTTCACCAAGGTTTCAATTTGCTGCATCAAGTCAGATTCTTTGTGAAGCTCTCCACCCCCTCTACCTGAGTGCTGTTAATTCGAATCCCGTAAATGCCAAAAGGGATTCTGCTCTCTTGGACCCTTGAGCAAGGCCCTTAACCTGCAATTGCTGAGTGCTTTGAGTAGTGAGAAAAGCGCTATATAAATGCAAAGAATTATTATTATTATTATTATTATTATTATTATTATTATTATTATTATTATTATTATTATTATTATTATTAATTCTGAGAGGGTTGCAGTGTTGCCTCTGCTGTTTTCTCCCAAAGTCCACAAACATGTCCTTGGTCTTGCTGTTGTGTTGACAGCAGTGTTATAGATACTGCACTTCATCCAGGTAAGCCTGCTCATTGCTGTTTGAGATTAGTCCCACCACAGCTGTGACATGATAGCAAACTTGACACCGATGTTAAAGTCAAGTGCAGCCATGCAGTCTGTATGTGTAGAGGGAGTGCAGCAGAGGACTCAGAACACAGCCCCGTGGAGCCCCCGTGTTGAGGGTAAGGGATGATAAAATGTGGCCACTCAGCCTATGAAGATATTAAAATCCCAGCTGCACACTGAGATATCCAGTCGCCTGTCCATCCAAACTTAGCCAAACTAAATCTGTTGTGATTCAGTGTTATATAACAATAAAATGTGAAAATTACCAAGGGGGTGAATACTTTTTATAGGCACTACATCAATCTATTAAATAATGTTCTTTTATTGTATGAACAATATCATGCCGATTTTGGATACACTCATGTATATTTGGGGATTTTTAAATTGCCAATTAACCTAACATCTTTTGGAGGCTGGAGGAAAATACCAACAATTGTTCAAATCTGCACACAGAAAACTCCCAAACTTTGACTTCAACCTGGGCTCCTGCTGGGTTCTTCCCTGACTTTACATTCACCTGAGTGTATGTGTGCCTTTTAACCAGTCCTTGTCCTGCTGAGCTTTGGTTTTTGCTTTGCTTTTTCTGTTGACCAGTGTCAACAAATAAATAAATCTCAAAATAAATAAATAAATAAATCCAATGTGATTCAATGTTGTATAGAAATAAAATGAAAACATCTGAGGGGGTGAATACCTATAGATAGATAGATAGATAGATAGATAGATAGATAGATAGATAGATAGATAGATAGATAGATAGATAGACAAAAAGTTATATTTAATCTGTGCAAGTAAAGTACCTTTCAGAAAGAATAGAGCATGTAATTGAAATGGTTTATCATCTTGTTTCTTCAGTTTTAGAGTCACAAGGTTCCTATCCCAAAATCAATGGGTATTGGTTAAAGTGCAGGATTTTAAAGCACAAGGTTACCAGTTTGTTCCCACCATAGACTTACTATATAATCCTAAACAAGTTACTTTTCTGGCCTGCAGCCTATATTTAAAGAAAATGTGGGTAAATAAGTTTAATATTGTGATTTAGAAGTCACCTTAGGTAAAACTAAAATCCCATTTCAGTAGTATATGTAATAAAATAAAGGCAGACAGTGCGATGGACTTTGGCATCAACCCAGTGTTTCACATTTAATAAAGTCAAAGAAATGAAAGAAAAAAAAAATCAAGAAGGTCAAGGCCAAAATAAGTTACAAGACAGGAGCTTTACTATGCTGCACAAGGTTCTTTCTGAGGACTGCCATCTCTACTCAGTCGCAGGTTCAAACTGAGGTCACTACTTAAAGGAGTCCCAGAAAGGGTGAGGCTTCTGATAGAGCTAAGGAAGTGAGGTCAGATGTCTTCAAGCTGATGTTCTTATATACTGCAGATGGAAAAAGGAGAACATATTAACAACAGCACCCCTCTTGTCTTAGAGTAGTATTACCTTCCTTGTGTGAGCCCTGAAGATGTCCCCTAGATAGATAGATAGATAGATAGATAGATATGTAATTAATCCCAAGGGGAAATTCACATAATCCTGCAGTTTTTATAATCCAGCAGTTCACATAATCCAGCAGTCACATAATCCAGTAGAAAAAAAAATAATAATAAAACAACAATCACGTGTCCAAACTCTCTGAGCAAGTAATAGGGGTGCAAATGTATGGCCAACAGTTCGATGTCCCTGCAGCAAGTGGAGATTTTAACGTTTACATGTCCTGAGTTGCACCGCTTTGTATTGACATAGAGAGCGAGTCCTCCTCCTTTCTGCTTCCCACAGGTATTTGTGTCTCTGTCCGCTCTAACTGTGCTAAACCCGGGTAGCTCCACGTTAGCATCTGGGATGGTAGTTGTTAACCACGTTTCACTAAAACACAGCAAGCTGCATTCTCTGTAGGTTCTGACATTTTTCACCAGCACAGCCAGTTTGTCGATCTTATTTGGTAGTGAGTTCACATTTCCCTAAGATTACATACATGACATTCACAATAATATGAGCATTAACTTCATTCAAATGTCTTCATTTCAAACACTGCTGCAAACTGGACAAACTGTAGTTTTTATTTTTTGCTAATTTCAAAAAAATAAAGGTAAAGGTGAAAGGATTTTAATGCAGTTGCACCTTACAATACAGGAGCACAAGTCTGTTCTTTGCTCTGTTGTTGAAAGTACCGAAGTGTGGGATTTTTCCACAGTTTTAATTAGCACATAGTAGGCATCTAATTCAGTGGGTACATTTTTCTTAGCACCCTGCCAAGATAACTAAAGATGTACTTATTTTAATTATGTGTCAAAGGCAGTAGAGTATTTCTAACTACTATAAAAAGTATTTTTTGACAATGCAGGAAGAATTAGAATATAAGGAAAGAGTCAATTTGTGTCAGTTTGAAGGAAATACTCCTAAACACATGAAATGGATGTGTAAAGAAGGGATAGCGGGCTAGTTATAGTATAATAGTGCCAACAGCAATGAGAACATGTACTGTACTGAAGATGGAAAGCACATAATATTCAGAGCTCTTTCATCAGTATACCGTAGATAGGAATACCCCTTTAGCACCAGCCTCAGAGGATCATATAAAGGATGGCTTCCCACCCATAGCCACCAGTAGTCACCTCAGAACGGTTGAGCTAGCAGTCCTTGTAAGGACAGCAAGCTCCAAAGAAGATGATGAAGAAGAAGAAGAAGAAGACATTATTTTTATATAGCACTTTTCTCACTACTAAAAATATTAAGAGTAAAGAGCCACAGGGCAAAGCTTTGCTACAATAAAAAGCACAAAGCCCCCAACTTATAATAGCTCAATCAATGAAACTATAAATATCTCTTCACTGCCCTGAAAAACAGAATATGAAGCCTTGGCATTGCAGTTCTTCATTTTTCTATTTGTCTGGTTTTCCTTTTATTATCCAGGTCACCTCTGTTAGACGCAGGCTGGCCTACTTTGATTCTGCCCTGGACTGTCTGGATTGTGAAAATGTGAAAGCTGTTTTGCTACATGTGTAATAATCTCTTTTTGGCCTAATTTTCTTATAAGCAATTTTCCCTAATAAATCAGTGGTATGTTGTATTAGAGTGATCAAGGCCCTTGTCATTTGTCTGCCACCCTTTTCTATACTTGTTTTACAAGCTTTTATTTTTCTTCTGGCACAATTGTATGGAAGAATTCAAGTCAAGTCAAGTCAAGTTAAGGAGCATGCACTGGTACAGTGCGTTGCCGCACTCACCACACGACGAAACAGCTTGGGATCCCAGTTGGCAACCCCCCAAGCAGACACACGATCCAGTCCCACCCTCTGGAAATGACCCTCTATCTGTTACGTGTTACATGGGTGACCCCTTGGCCTGTTCTAGCCACAACAAAGTCCCCAACAATGAGGATCTTAAGAGCTGGATCACCTTCAGGGAAACGCGCCACATGGCCGTAGTGCTGTAACTGATGCTCCCTCACAATGCAGGTAATGTGCCTCATTCGGGATTCAATGAGCAACACAAAGTCAAACCAACGGTACCCAAGGATTTTCTGGAGAGACACAGTACCAAAGGAGTCCAGTCTTCATCTCAGGTCACTGGATAGCGTCCATTTCTCACAACTATATAACAAGACAGGAAGCACCAGGAGTCTAAAGACTTGGACCTTCATCCAATTGCTCAGATATCAGGAGCGCCAAACACCCCTTTCCAGTGACCCCATGACCCCCCATGCTCTCCCAATCCGTCTACTGACTTCATAGGAAGAGTCACCAGAGACATGAATGTCACTGCCGAGGACAGTAAACCTCTCGACAAGGTCGACACTCTCTCTGCAGACAGACACACTGCTGATGATGGCTGTGCCCAAGAGGTCATTAAAGGCCTGGGTCTTGTTTTTTATTTAGGACACTCACAAGCCCAGACACTCAGTCTCTTGAGTGCCCCGATCAGAGCCTCCATTGACTCTGCAAAGATCACAGCATCGTCATATTAATTATTTTTCATTGTACTTTTTTATAGTGATCAGACCTTCAAATCAACAACTATTGTAATAAATGTCATCTGAATTGTGGCAGCAATGCTATTAAAACCTTTTGCTGTGAATCTCTCCCTCCATGTTTGAAATCTACATAGCTCAGTGTGGATCACAGCTTTATTTTAGGTTTTTCTGCTCTTTTTTTGTTTGCTGTATTTTTTAGTTTATGAAATGAGTTAAAAAAAAGGAAGAATTGCAGTGAGTCTTTGCGGGTGGTTTGATTTCATAGGGTGAGGAGTTCAGAGACTATTTATCAGTATTTATTGACATAAATATCCATGCATCCATCATTGAACCCACTTATTCCAATGAATCGGTGAAACAGCAACATCTCTGTGCTGCCACCAGCATGACTGTCATCAAAATAAATGAGTAAAGCAGAAGACATTGTTGCTTTGAACTGTACGCTTGTGTGCTTTACATGGCACCTTGTCAATGGTGCCCTACGTGAAAAGCATTTTATACAATAGCAATCGCACATATTTGCATAACATAGGCTGCAAAGTGTTTCTGGGTAGCAGAGTGAAGTAAGTTCCTGTTTACTGTAGTATTAGATTATCTCCTGGGTACTCCCATTTCCCTCCCACATCTCAAAGACATGTTGGTTAGGTTGAATGGCCATTCTAAATGGGCCCTATGCTGTCATATGTGTGAGTGGGTCTTGTGATGGACTGACACTCCAAGAAGGGTTGGTTCCTATCTTGCTGCTAGTATAGGATCTAACGTCCCATGACTCTGAAATAGAGTGGATGTTACAAGGTCTACTCCCGGCTTAACAGGGCCCTCAATCAAGCCAAGATTCAACCTCATAACATCCACTCTAAGATGAACCCCAGTAATGAAACCTGCATCCCACTGATCCACCTATTTCAATTTAACACTCCTAAATCAAACTAAATTTCCCATATTTGTAGACTGATCCTTTCACAGGATCCTTTTTTGTTCCCTACCCTGCCCCTCGGTCTTGATCAACACAAACTGCTCGTCCACAGCTGACTTCATAGAGGTGATCTTCATTCATCACCAGGTACCTTAAGCTGTAACAGGAGCCGCTGTGTCACTTGCAAATATGTCACCAATAATACCCTTGCATCTGATTTCTCTGGTAAATTCAATAAAAGCAACAGGCCTCTTGCAAGTCTAAAAAAAACCAAAAACGCATTCAATGCATTATAGGGAGTGTCCTGCCATCTAAACAGGGAGAAGACAAGCAGACCATTTCAGGAAGCACATTAAAGCTGTTAAAATCAAAGATCTCATAAAGTCTATTGCAGAACACTTCGCATCCCTTGATCATCACCACACTGATCTCTCTGTCTGTGTTCTTTCATGGGGATTCAGGTCTTAATGACCAAATAGCTTCAATTTCTCCCTTCATCTTCTCCATCTTCTACTTTTCCTCACCTACTCTCCCCTTTTCTCCTTTTATCTGTCCAGGCTTTGTTCCCTCTGTCTTCTCTTTTATAGATATCCTGTTCTTTCCTTTTCAGTTGTACTCCTAATGGAGTCTATAGAGCCAAGCTATTGTGTTTTTAACCTTCTTTCTTTTTCAGCATACAAATAACCATAAACCATTTTTTTCCAAGTATATGACTACTGTATGATGTAACAAAGTATCCTTTATTAATGCAGTCAGATGGTTTTAGAAGTCCCATCATTACTTTAATAGATGTCACTGTCTGGGGTTTCAGTTAATTGCAGTCTAAATGCATCCCGGTATGAAAGGCCCAACTTGTGTTGAGTCATTATGGTAGCCTAACCTACACAAAAAAAGACAAAAGGACACTCCAAGCAACTCCATGAAAAAGGTGATTAATAAGTCAGAGGATGGAGACAAGAAAATATCCAAGTCACCGAATATCCCTTGAAGTGCAGTCAAATCAAATATTAAGAAATTTAAAGCATAGGGCACAGCTGTAAATCTTCCTGAAGCAGGCCGTCCATAAAAGTTGTGCGATCGTTCAAGATGAAGACTATTGAGGCCACCAAGAGACAATTGAGAACTCTGAAAGAGTTGCAAGCCATAGTGTATAATAATAGTGAGATTGTGCAGTCAAGAGCTGCTGCCCAGGTGCTTTGTAAGTTGGTGAGGGTTAAAGAGAACGGCACCATTAAATAATCTGCAAATGACAACTAGGTAAGAGTTTGCCAGAAGCCTTGAGGAAGTCTTTGTAGAATCAATGGTCTGATGAGACCGAAGTTGGACTTTTGCCCATCAGACTAAATGCCACTGTGCATATCAAAAACACACCATCCCTACTGTGAAGGATGGGGATTGCTAGCATTATGCTGTGAGGATGCTTCTCTGCAGCAAGCCCTGGAAGGCCTTTGAGGGTAAAATGAATGCAGCAAAATATAGGGAAATCCTGATGCAGTCTACAAGAAACCTGCACCTTCGCAGAAGGTTTAATTCCAGCAAGAGAATGAATTTAGGCATAAGTCCAAAGCTACACAAACAGCAATGTTAATGTCCTGGAGTGGCCAGATCAGAGTCCAGATGTCAATCCTAATGCAACCTGACAGAGCCTCAACAGTTCTGAAAAGAAGAATGGGGAGAAATTGCAAAATAGAGAGAGAGAGAGAGAGAGACGTCTGCTCACAGACTCAAGACTGTCATGGCTGGCAAAGGTATATCTTTTAAATATTTAGCTGCAGGGGTTGAACACTTGTGTGATCAGTTTATTTGTGTTTCATATTTATAATTAATTTAGACACTTTGTAGGAGATCTGTTTTTACTTGCCATTGTAGAGTCTTTCTCTGTTGATCAGTGTCAAAAAAGCCAAATTAAATCCACTGTCATTCAATGTTGTATAAAAATAAAATGTGAAACTTCCAAGGTGGAATTACTTTTTATAGGCATTCGATTTTTTCTAACGGTACTTTAACTTCTTTTCGTGTCACACATATTACATAACATTCTCAGATTTCACGGATAGCCTAATCCAGTAGCTTTGAGTACAAGGCAAAAGCTAACCCAATTCAGATGGGGTGTGATAGAAGTTAAATTGGAAATATGATACAGAAAGAAATCTTGTTCTTACCTCTTTGAGTCAGGAACCAGGCAGGAGGAAACTTGTTCAATAAACAAGAGGGAGCATCCTGTTAAGGAAGTACTAAGGGACAGTGCCCTAGGCAGAGATTGTCAGCAAATGATCACAAAACAGAGACAGAGAGTCATTCTTATAGACAAATCATAACCAGATCCAGGGCCAACATGTGGGGTGAGATGACAAGGTGATCACCCAGCAAATATGCTCTGACAAACACTTTGGTGAATTTTGTCGATCAACATGGTTTTTGAATATGACTCACTGTTGCAAAAATGTGTTTCTTTGATAGTAAACTCTTTGATTATTTGAAAATTTAAAAATGCTTTAAACTAGATAACATAATCTCCAAATGCACCTCAATATTATGTCATGCTAATATTTTCTTATTTGTTATTTTCTGGCCATTTGACCAAAGCATTGGACTTTTCATTATAATCATTGGAGACTAATAAAAATGTAGCAATTAAGGTCTCCGCCATTTCGATTACTTACTTGTTTATCTGTATTATGTAAGTTTGTATTTACATATTTATTATTTATTAATTTTTTAGTTACTTTTATGGTTGGCACAGTGGCTCAGTGAGGGCACTGATGCCTCGCAGTAAGCAGTTAATGTACCAGGTTCTCCTTGTGTGGAGTTTGCATGTTCTTCCTGTGTCCACTTTTTTTTTTTTTTTTTGATCTGTTATACTTTTATTAAATTCCAAAAAGAAATTTTTATTTCTCATGAGATATGGAGGTCAGAGGTGCTTCAGTTTCCTCCCACAGTTTAAAGACATGCAAGTTTGGTGGATTGGCAATGTTAAACTGGCCTGTGTGTGCTTATCCTTCGATGGACTGGCACCTTGTTAACAGAGATTGTTCCTGCCTTGTGTCTTACGCTTGCTGGGATCATCTCCAGTTTCTCTGCAAACCTTCTCAGGATAAGCAGGTTTAGTGGATGGACTACATTGTATTTATTTATTTATTCTTTGCAATTGCAAATGTTCTTTAACATCTTTTTAAGCTACATGCTTTATAGGAAAATGTGCTATAGAATATCTTGGATAAAGGTATGAGCCACATATGAAAAAATAAGAATTAAAATCCTAGATAGGGGATAATTCCTTTGCTGGCAAATAAACATTGATAGCAAGTGACATGAAGCAGATGTCACATTATTTGACTTCTAGTCATGGGAGAATGTCTAGGGGGACAAGATTTTCAAAGTCCCGAACAAGAACAGTTGAATAGATTCTCATCAGACTGCTGTGGTTTCAAAATGAGACACAACTCATTTATCCAGCAAGTGTGCTAGACCCAAATAAAACTGAAAATTGCTTTTAAGCCTACGTAGTATCTTGTGCCTTGTTAAACTGCACATGCAATCCAAGTTCTAAACCCCCATGGAATTTTGTGTGCCTTTTGAAAATGAACATGAAATCTATCTTCAGAGGAACATCCCCCACCCACCTTCATGTTAAGAGCACCCTAAAAAAAATGGAACAAACTGGACATTTTGTTCAATTTTGGGACATGATGCATACAAACAGGACTGTTGGATGTCTGGTTAGCCTAAAGGGGTCACATAGCCTGAAAATGGGACTGTCCTGATCAAAATGGGACATCTGGTCAACCAAAGCCTGACAGACTTGCCAGCTGCAATTTATCACCTCATCATCACATTTACCAACTGTGTGCCAACCTTTTAGTGACAGCCAACAACATACTGTCGGATGAAGCCAATGCTGTATGAAGGGTTAAAAGGTATTACAAGATCAGCCGCAGTCTCAGCTCTTTCTTTATTTTTCCATTCTGTCATAGTATGTAAAACAGGAGACATCAAACAGATGAGTTTGTCTTGTGTGTGTGAGGTTTGTTATTCCTCGTTGCTGTGTGATATGCCATGTATGTTAGGGTTTGTGCTGGTTGACAGTTTTTATGCACTGAGGTTGAGTGAGGTAAAACAACTGGACCTGAGAAATGTTGGGGTGCCAGCTGGGTCACCCCATTTAATAACAAGTTAAGGTTGCACGATGGCGCTATAACAAAACATAAAATGCCTACTGCTGGGAATTGGTAGTAATCATGTCTGATTTGGAGCTCTGTCTCTCTCGAGTGTCGGTCCAGGATGAGATGCCACCTTCTGTAAGCATCTCCACTTTATACAACTCTGACCAGAAGGGGTAGAGTCCATTGCTCTCATTGGACGGCTTCTCCTGGCTGGGCGAACAGAAAGAGATGATACTGTTAGCGAGTGCAACCCCTCTTGTCCCAGACTGGGACTGCTTAACCAGGGCCATCTTAATGCATGGGCACACTGGGCAGTTGCCCAGGGGCCCAATGCTAATCTATGTATGTTGTGACTTGCTGTCAGTAAATAAATACTATACTATACTAAACTATAAATATTTGTTATTGTGTTACAAGTGGACATTGGCATTCGCCTCTGATTTAGTATCACGGTCACCTCTGCAACCTCACATGCCTGTATGTGTATGGATCTCACACACTACATCTCGTATATGTTAACGTCACTTCAACTCAATTCTCTGCAAAGAAATTTGACAAATGTTTGTGTTGAACACTTGATTAATAATAAATAATGTATAGTAATTTCATACTGTGCCATCTCTGTCTGTATGATTTACCAATTGAGTATCATTTATATGTTGAAATTTTTGAGTTTTTCAAGGCTCATGTTATATTGTTCAAACATTTGCGTTGATTAATCTTTGCTGTATAGCATGTTTTTAAATGTTTAAACACTGATTTTATTGGAAGTACCAATATAATAAATATATGCTAAATTTTATCGACCATTTAACTTTTTATTCCTGTAAGTGGTTATGTAGGTAGAGGCACCAGTGCACTGCTTTGCCCAGGGGCCTATAATGCTGTTATGTCAGCCCTGAGCTTAACCCAAGATGAGTCAGGAGGGTGCCCCACAGACCCACATGCGTGACCGCACACAGTACTGCCATAGTGACTAAAGACAAAAATCAAACCTGCTTTATTATTATTTTATCATTTTGTATCTTATCTCTCTATTATAATAAAAAAATCTTGGGAAGAGAGATGAGAAGTTACTTTCTCAGAGAGACACTTTCACATCCCGCAAGACGAGTCTTTGTGCCAAGAGATTTAACCACGCCCGGGCCGGAAATAAAAGACAAAGAGTAGATGACAAAGTAGAACGTTGTAAAGAGTTCAAAAACGTTGGCGCGATACACATTCAGAGCAGGTTAGAGATAATGAAAGTACGAAAATTCAAAAGTCTCAAAAAAATGATAGTAAAAATCGCATTAGCGCTAACAAATGGAAATTATCACTTGGTGAAATAACGGAACAGCAAAAAGAGACTGAATATATTGTTCAGATTGAAACTTTAAGTTGGAGACTTGTAGATCATCTAATTCATGTTGCCATCAGGGAAAAGTAGTGTTTCTTCTCAATGAAGAGGCGTATCCTTGAGAAATAAAAGATTTCTTGTTTGGTGAAAGTGAAATCCCACGAGAGAAAATTTCAAGCCCCGCGAGACAAGACTTTATGGAAAGAGATTTGGAAAAGTGCTACCCACATCTAAAACATTTACAACCATACACACAGTTCAATCATTTCTTATTTGTGTGAATGCTATTGTCAGACACAGTTCGTGTAGAGAGAAAGAAACATTATTCACTCACCGGCAGTTATACGTTGCGTTGTCACAATGTAATTCCTAACACGGAATCAAAATTCATTGCGATATTGACGAAAAAGTAAAAGCGAAAAGAGATCAAATATATGGACATAGGTGATATGACAGAAGTATGTAGATATTGTTTGGCTTTAAATTTTAAGTCGGAGACTTGTAGATCATCTAATTCGTGTTGCCATCGGGGAAAAGTAGTGTTTCTTCCCAATGAAGAGGAGTATCCGTGAGAATTAAAAGTTTTGTTGTTTGGTGAAAGTGAAATCCACATATGCGAGCGGCAGCGATGCGAAGTGGCTGGTGCGTAGTGCACGCAGTGGGGTTGGTGAGCAAAGCGAGCAGGGGGTGAAGCCCCCTAGTCTTCTTATATTTATCTTTTGTATTCTGCATTGTCCTTGTATGTTGCACCAATATTATAAAGACAAATTCCTAATAAACATGAGTGTACCTGGTCAATAAGGTGAATTCTGATTCTGAAGTCACATTATGTGACCAGCTTCACGGGAGCACGCCACCGACCGCTTCCAACTCAGTAAGATTATGTGAAAGAAGGCTATAACTAAAAATTGCTGGAACAGTTGAGTAATGTAACACGGCCTTTACAATGCCAGTGTGCACTAGACTTGATGTTATTTTAAATGAATTAAGTGGATAGGACTGGCAAGCTTTGTTGGGCTGAATGGCCTGTTCTTGTCTAGACTGTTCTAACATTTTAATGGAAGTGGACAGAAATTAGAGTACCAAAAGAAAACCTACATGAATAAAAACTAGAGAATATACAAACTCCACGCAGATTTGAACTCAGCCTTTTGGGGATGTATGGTGGAAGCACTGAGGCACAGTGCTAACATATTTAAACGAATCCTCATGCAAGTGAGTCGATAATGATAAATAAATTCACTTATGTGGAGCACTTAGACATCGCTATCCTCTCTTTACCATAACCTTCTTTCTTTTAATAAATTCATTCTTCACTTAAATAAAAGTAGCGTAGCTTTGCGGGCACTAATATATACCAATAATCTCGCGTATTGTACTAATGTCTCTGCATATCATTTTTGTGTGGTTTAAATTGTTATTGAGATGTAGCTCTTGTCTCACACAGAAGCCCCAATATATGAGATAACCTCATTTTGCTAGTTAACAAGACATCAGCAGCGTCTATTTTTGGTAAAGCTCAAAGCAGCCACTTTCAGACCTTCTAGCTGTTGAGTGTTAAGTTGCTCTGGATGGGAAAATCACCTTGAGAATCTGATGTGTTTTTTGTTTTTTTTTTCTGTTTCCTTTTTTATGTGCCCATGAAACACATGCCCAGATGCTATATCAGGGCCGGCTCTCAAGAATGTTTTTTATCACATGTGCCGAGGCCAACATTCCCTAAAGAGCTGCACTATTTGGAGCCGTCAAATCCTGCAGTCTGAAGATGTCTGAGTGTTTGGCAGAATTTAAAACGCAGTCCTGTGCTGTCTCACTGGGGGATCCCTTCCCATTCCCTGAGTGGCATACAAATTAGGCAGTCAGCCCACTTCTGTTAAATAAATGTTGGCATGCAGCTAAATGTGTGACCTGCATTGTAATACATTGGCAGTTGGCAGATTCTGTTGTAAATCATATCTAGTTAACTGGCTCGACAGGAAGGCTGAATATTTTTGTTAGTGTTCTAATTCTGTTTATTTTTGCTTAATAAGTAACATTTTTTTTTCACTGAATGCCTCCTCCGCCTCCCAAACGCTAGCTTACCATATTTATATTTTTTTCATAGCCAGAACACTTTGTGGCATATCTCTGTGTTTTATACTCCTAAAGAGGATAACTGCTGTTCAGCTAGGAAATCCATAAGCATTTATAGTACAGTATACAAGATACAGTGGCATGCAAAAGTATTAAATCCCCATGAACGTTATCATAATTTTCTGCATGATAAAAGATTTGTACACAGATTTATCCATTCATTATTTGTAATGTATGCTGTGACAATACATTTCCAAAGTTAAAGTTAACCATTTTCTGTAGATATTTAATTGAAGAAGTGTTATTGTTTGCCTGAGTCTTCAAGCCCAACACATTACTTTGTTGAGAACCCTTTGGATGCAATAACAGCCTCCATTCTTTTGAAGTAAGCACAGTATGTCCCAGTTTTGCACATTGTCCAGGAGGGATTCTACCCCATTCATACTGTCAGAATTTCTAGAGACCCTCCAGGTTGGTGGGATGGCACCTCTGGACAGCAGTTTTCAAATAATGCCACACATTCTCAAAGGGTTAAAATCAGGGCTTTGACTTGGCCCCTTCCAAAACATTCACCTTTCTGTTTCTGAGCCATTCCAGTGTCACTTTGGCCTTATGTTTAGGGTCATTGTCATGTTGAAAGATGAATCTTCTTCCAAGCAATAAGTTCATAAGAGAGTGAAACAAGTTCTCCTGCAATATTCGTGTCCATCCATTGTCCCCTCAACTCTGACAAGATTCCCAATCCCAGCACATGAAAAACATCGCCATAGCGTGATGCTGCCACCATCATATTTCACCGTCAGTATGGTGTTTCTTGAGGTCTGGGCTGTTTTATTTTTTCACCACAAACACCTCTTGGAATTCTGGCCAGAAAGTTCTATTTTGGTCTCATCTGACCATAAAACCTTCTTTCTCCTGCTTTATAGCAAATGCCATACATGCTTTTATGTGGACCTTCTGAAGGAATGGCTTCTTTCTTGCTACCCTCCCATAGAGGCCTGTGTTGTGGAGAGTTCTTCAAATTGTGGACCCCTGCATTGTCACATTGCAGACTTCTGAGAGTGACAGTTGGATTTTTAGTCTGATGAACTTTCCTCTTTCTGATGATGGATCCAGCAGTGTGCAACAGGACATTTAGACTCTTCAATATTTTATAGCCATTTCCTGCCTTGTGCATTTCAATGACTTTATTTCTCCCATCAGCAGATGCTCCTTTGTCTTCATTCTTGCAGCGATTGTCCAGCAAAGACTATGGCTTTACAAAGGGGGCTTTTTATATTCAGAGAGACATAAAGGACTCACAAGCAGTACCTCATTACATTTAATTATGACAATCAAATGACTGTCACCTTTGTGACGTTTGTGATTAATTTGTCATTTGTCTAAACTTGGAGCTTCCAAAGCACAGAGGTTTGAACACTTATGCAAACATGAACTTTGGAGTTTTTTCTGTGTCAGGTAAATATCTACAGAAAATGTTTTATTTTTCACTTTGGAAATTTATTGTAACAGCATATGTGTTCACATTACAAATACGGAATGGAAGAATATGTGTGCAAATATTTTGTCACACAGAAAATTATGATGGCTTTCAAGGGGGTTGAATACTTTTACATGCCACTGTATTTTAAAAAAAGAATAACAGCACAATTACAAAAGGTGTCTTGCAGTGCAGGGTGATCCAGTGATTAGTTCTCCTACATCACAGAGCTGCAGGTTCAAATCATGAGTCTAGGCCCTGCCTGTGTTAAATTTACACATGCAGCGGATTTAGAAAGTATTCAGACCTCTTCATTATCTGCACACTTTATTGTGTCATAGATTTCATTTTAAATGTGTAGCAGCACTACAGATTAATGGACTCCATTTCCCAGCTGCACCAAGGGTATTGCCCCTGTTGTCTATGTTTGTGTTCACCCATTTGTCTTGTCTGCCATAAACCCTGTAGAATATCATTTATATCCTGGATCATGAACCAGTAAGGATGTTTGGACTGTCTCATGCCTGCCTGTCATATGAGTAATGTTGGATTGGTCATCGTGCTTCATCAGAAGGAGCGCTCCCCAAATCTCATCACCCCTCACCGCATCAGGAGTACTGGTAGGACTGTTGATTACATTACTTACAGAAAGCTGTTTCCGGTATTGTCATCTTTTACTCCATACCAGTTCTTCCATTACTACTTCAATGGGGCTGTGTTAAGGACTTTATCGTGAGTGTTTATTGTTGTGTGTTAGTATTTGTTATCACCATAGGGGAAGGGGAGGGTTATCTGTTTATTAGTTGTTTATATTTCCTTGTCATTCAATTTATTGCTTAGTTATTTATTTGATTTGTTGTCAATTAGTGTCTCTGTGTGTGAGTTGTGCAAGTCGGGCCAAGGCTGGGTGCATTCCTGGAATCGCCACCAAAAATTAAGAATAAACAAATCACCGTCCTGTTGACGGTGTGAATCTGAGCAGCCCTGGACCACTACAAATGGATATGTTTCATATGTTTGCCCATCAAGCAGGAAGCAAACCCCGGGCAGGGTGCCAGCCCACCGCAGTCATTGAAGCATTCAGAGACATAATTCAGGACTTTGTGGAAGTCCCTTTGGGCTGGATGTGGATGTGACAGGAATAAATGAAGTATCCAGAGACAAAACACACTGGGCAAACAGAGGACTTTAACACTCAAATCAGAATTGTGGAGCTGTAAGGCAATTGTCCCAAAGAGAACATCATTTTTCTGACCAGGATGTGCAGTGAATTCAAAAAGTATTCAGACATCTTCATTTTCTGCACATTTTATTGTGTTGTTGATTTAATTTTAAATGGAAAAATTTGCTATTTTTATGCATCAGTCTACACTCAGTAACCCATCATGACAAAGTGAGAACATTTTTTCAAAAAGATTATTACATTTATTCAAAATCAAAAATTGAAATTTCTCGCTCATAGAAGTATTCAGACTCTTTACTGTGGCACTCCACATTCTGTTTGCTTTAATTCTCCTTGAGATGCTTCTAGAACTTGAGTGGAGTTCCCCTGTTTCAAATTGAATTGTCTGCATGTTATTTCTCTGTGACTCTGTGTCACTCGCGAGTGATCTTGACAGTGTTCTCGGTGGACTATCTCTCTCTACACCATCTGCCCCCTCTGACCATTCTCTGGCCTCGCTCCATCCCTTCTGCTCACATTCTCTCTTTTCACACCATTTGTCTATACCACCCACTGCCCAGAAGTATAAAACTGTTTCAGTCTCTGCCTTGATCAACACGACAATCAATTAAACCGTGGTACCAAGAAAGGCACACAACTGCCTATAAGATTCCACAATTCACACTGCATGTCAGAGCAAACACCAAGCCATGAAGTCCAAGGAACTCTCTGTAGACCTTTATGATCAGCTTGTGGTGATGCCTAGATCAGGTCAAGGTGTATTAGACCATTTCTAAAGATTTAGCTGTTCCCAGGAGCACAGTGGCCTCTTCTTAGAGTCGGCTGTCCAGCCAAACCAAGTAACCAGGCAAGAAGAGTTTTGGTCAGGGAGTTGAGCAAGACCCCAATGGTCACTCTAACAGAGAGAGAGAGGGAGAGAGAGAGAGAGGGGTTGGAAGCATGTGCTGATGCCGCGTTGTCGCACCCACCGCATGCCAAACCACCTAGATTGGTACTCGACTGCAGCAGGTGACACCTCAGTTCCACACTGGAACAGTGTGAGGTTATTTATGGTGGCGGGAGTGCCAATCCTGTCACCAACCCTCCCATTTTACCTACATGTTGGAGGACCTGCTCGCAAGGCTGGATGACAGTTAACATCATACCCAGGACAGAGCAATTGCAGGTTAAGGGCCTTGTTCAAGGGCCCCATGGAGGAGAGTCACTTCTGGTGTTTACGGGATTGGAACTGGCAACCTTCCAATTGCCAACACAGATCCCTAGCCTCAGAGCCACCACTTCACCCTTACAGTGCTTCATAAATCCTTTGATAAGATATTGGAAGGATGTCCATCTCAGTGGCACTCCATCAATCAGTGGTACAGCCACTCTTGAGTAAAAGTCATATGATAGTTTAAAGGACTCTGATAGCATGAGGAAAAAGTATCTCTGATTTGATGAGAGAAAAATTGGTGACAAGGCTAGGATTTATGCTGTTGGATGGGTGGAGTGTACTGTAGTAGTGACGCTGTGCGGAGATGGTGGGGTCTGACACAGAAAGAGATCAATTAACAACACCCAGAGATGCACCACTCACAGCGTTTGGAGAAGGGCTCTTTGCAGCAGCCTTAAGGACATCTCCATTTGACTCCCCTTGCAAAGCACTTACCTCTGAGCCAGAGATTGTGAGTTTGCGACTCACTGCCAACAGTTCACCACAGAGCAAATCTTCATATTGAAACACATGTGCTTCAAGACATTTAATATTTTCTTTCTTTAGCATCCAAGTATCTGTCCATAAAATTAAAACACTCGACAACAAGAGTGTGGCAAGAAATGCCAAAAGACATGATAAAGGTTTGGGGGCAGCCTCCCATACATTGTATCCTGTCTGCTAAAATTGAAATGATTGAACAGAGATGTTCACAAGACTGAGTCCAAAACAGAACTGATCAAAGACAATAAAGATGGCAGCTTTAAAGGCCCGGTCAGGAAGGGACATCATCTTTAGGGCCAGAACCGGAAGTGATGTTGTTGGGACCGGAAGTGACATCATCTCTGGGGCTGGACCCGGAAGTAATGTCATCAAGGGTGCCGGAACCTTGCAGGATTTCCCGGGAATGGTCTGCAAGTAACTGAGAAAGACAGTCAGCACACTCCGCCATCCCCTGGTCGGTGGTGGTATTACAATTACTCAGGACCTTTAGCTGCCTCTTACTCGCATTTGTGTGACAAGAGCTTATACAATTTGCTTCTTCAGTTTTTTATGCTGGTGAGGACTTGTTTTCTTTTGTTGAATGCATCTTTGGCCATTGCTATTCTTGATGCAACTTCTTTCATATAATAATCATCTTCTCTGATTATGTTTCCATGATACTGAATTTGACATATTTGTTCTAAATCATTTTCCTTATCTCTAACTTGCGATCCATTATATCCATTTTTCCCATCTTCATAACTTTCTTTTCATTCCAAAGTTCTCCATTGTGGTATTGAGACAGTCCTACACAGTTTGTAGCTCACCTCTTGTGCTATATTATCGCCTGGTGATGTGCAAATTTTACATCCCTTAATCTTTATTCCCACATCCAAATTTCTGATATAAAGGTCTCATAATCAAAACACAAAAAAATATAAATGAATCCTTTTCCAACCATATTACATTTGTCCTTAGCTTGCTGCAGTTTTCGAAGACTAAACAATCAGACTTGCCAGTTCTTTACTTTGTAAAGTACGAGATCATTTGTTTGATTTATTTATGCTTTGTCAAACCTTTGCCTTTTCCACTGGCTGGTCAAGCTTATGAAATAAGCATCTCTCATTTGAATTAAAAGTTAACATGACAGATGGAAGCCATACATCAAGTAAAGTTGCATTAGGGGTATGTTATGTTATGAAGAAATACTTCCAGACAACAGTCAATACATTAATCACCTAGTTAGTCTCAAATTTATATGGATTGTTTTCTATGCTGCCACAACCATAAAGTGATTTAAACTTGGAAAATTGCCACAAAAAAATAAAATAAAATAAGGATAATAAGGGAAAAACTTGATGTAACTCAAAAGTGATTTAATTCCATAAATGCAAGAGTAACAGACTATTACTTAAAAGAAGAAAAAATACCAGAATAATTATTTTTAAAAGCTGCACAAATACAGTACTACTAAAACTATCATTAGAAGGAGGTGTAAACATCGATCTTCACCCACGTCTCTAGGGTCATGGAGTTTGCCCATTCTTCTAGTGGCTGTCTGGTTTCCACTTGTTACTGTGGTTTACCTTCCACATCCCAATGTGTATGTGTGTGTGTGTGTGTGTCAGGTCCATTAGTTAATCTAAACTGGCCATCTGTCAGTGCACATGAGTGAAAGGGTCCTGCTATGGACTAGAATTCCATCCAGGACTGAGTCTGATGCTGCCAGGATACACTCTGGCTCTCCCATGGCCTTCGACTAGATTAAGCATGCTCTGGTAACACTATCTCTTTCACCCTAGGGATATGTTACATTGTTCGTGTGACCTGTGTCTTGTCAGCCATGTACTCTCATCTGCCTGCCTTGACCGCCTTCTCTTTGGACCAACTCTCTCTACCCTGTCTGCCCTCTCTCACCATCTTCTGGCCTCGTTTCATTCCTTCTGATCACATTCTCTTTCTTCACAATGTTTTTTCACACCACCTACTGCCCAAAATTATAGAACTGCTTCAGTCTCTGCCTTGATCAACATGACAATCAATTAAACAATGGTACATACCAACAATAGCGTAAACACATTTTCATTGGTTAAACAATAGTATTGGGGCCAATGGTCAAGAAGTTCATATACACCTGTATGCTGATTAGAAATCAATGTCTCCAGAACATGTTCATTTTCAAACCAAATACTGTAAATACAAACATTTTCTAAGGAAGCAGGCAGTTCTGTTTCACAATACTAAATGCTGACAAATCAAAGCAGTTTGATCTTCAGTACTTGCGACTCTTTTGCAAAACAGGTAAATATGTATATCCTGTAGGCAGCCATCGCCAATAACCTGTGACAGAATGATTCAGGAAATTTGCCTTTTCATTTATCATACCATTCTCAAACAAAGGGTGCATATTGGCCCTTCATCTGTTGGCTTTTACATTTATTATTTACGTGTTTTTTTGCCTAAGAGAAAAAGAAAACCACCAAGTGTTTTCTTTGTTTAGGCAGTTCCAGGAAGAGTTGTGGTTGTTCAAAATATCTTCCATTAAGAATCAACAATGTCACTGTGCACTTAGGAACCTTTAAATGCTGCAGAAGTGTTTTGTAGCCTTTTTCAAATCTGTGCCTAGACACTTTCCTCTCTCTAAGCTCAGCAGGCCATTCCTTTGACCTCCTGGTCTTGTTTTTGCTCAACTGTGGAACCTTCTATGGGCAAATGTGTTAGCTAATCACATCTGATCAATTGATGTAAACTCCAGATATGGTGTAGAAACTTCTCAAGGATCATCAATAGAATGGGAGGCACCTGAGCCAGATTTCAGTGATTTTTTTTATTTTTATAAAGTTTACAGAATTCTAAAATCCTGTTTTTGCTTTGTCATTCTGGGGTATTGAGTGCTGCTTAATATGGAGAAAAAATGAATTTAAATGATTGTAGCAGAAGACTAACAACATAGCTAAATGTGAGAAAAGAGAACAGGTCTAAATACTTTGAGTCCACCATTGTAGCGATAGAAGAGAATTTAACTTCTTAAATTAATTATCAGTTTTGCCTTTGGCCAAGCTGGTAGTTGATCAAATAAATTAGTAAGGCTCATACTTTATTTTCCTTAATTTTCTCTGTTGTAAGAGGCAGTTTATGGCTGGGTGGCCCATATTAAGGAAACTGAAGCACACTTATTTTAAGAAACAGAATAATGCAATTTATTGATGAACACCAGGATTAAAGGAATATGATAACTACATATACAGTATACATATATACTGACACATAAGACAGACTGCAACAAGAATGACAAAGCAGACAAACATATAACACAGAAGAGGCTGGCTGTTTACTGGTTATTTACAGTTCTAATTTACTGTATAAGGTCAGGTCAGGTTGGGGAGCATGCACTGGTACAGCACATTGTCGCACCCACCACAAGACGAAACAGCTTGGGATCATTGTTGGAAACCACCCAGGCAGACATGTGGTCCAGTCCCACCCTCTGGAAATGGCCTCATATTTGCCGCAGCCAGATGTTATGTGGGCATCCCCTTGTCCTGGTCCAGTCACTCAGATCCTCAACAGTGAGGATCCTGTGAGCTTCATCACCTTTGGGAATCGCACCACATGGCCATAGTTCCATAACTGACACTCCCTCACAATGCAGGTGATGTGCCTCATTCTGGACTCCATGAGCAACCACTCATTCAACACAAAGTCAAACCAGCAGTACCCAAGGATTCTCTGAAGACACACAGTAGCAAAGGAGTGCAGTCTTCATCTCAGGTCTCTAGACAGCATCCATGTCTCGCAACCATATAACAAGACAGGAAGCACCAGGACTCTGAAGACTTGGACCTTCGTCCTTTAACAGAGATATCGGGAGCGCCACACACCCCTTTCCAGTGACCTCATGACCCCCCATGCTCGCCCAATCCGTCTACTGACTTCACAGGAAGAGTCACCAGAGACATGAATGTCACTGCCGAGGTAAGTAAACCTCTCGACGAGGTCGACACTCTCTCCGCAGACAGACACACTGCTGATGGCCGTGTCCAAGAGATCATTAAAGGCCTGGGTCTTGTTTTTTATCAGGACACTCACAAGCCCAGACACTCAGACTCCTCACTCAGTCTCTCGAGCGCCCTGATCAGAGCCTCCATTGACTCTGCGAAGATCACAGCATCGTCAGCAAAGTCAAGATCAGTGAATCTTTCTTCACCAAAAGATGCCCCACAGCCGCTGGATCCCATGACATTGCCCAACACTGATTTCTCATGGCACAGATAAACAGTTTTAAATTACCAAGTCTTTAACCCTTTGAACCCAGCAAGCCAGTTTTCAGGCCAGCTGCCTAGCGGTTTACACCCAAATAGTCGGTATAATGGCCCACCTATTGTGAAAGCCAACCCAGACACAGACAGGCAGGAGACAGGCACACGGTTTATTTACAGTCTTGTACACAGTACACCAACACAAAACACAAGGCTCACAGCCCAACACAGTCCCTTATTGCCACCAGTCCTTCTGCCTCCACTCCTCTTCAGGCTTTGTCCTCTTCCTCTCAACTCTGACCATTGAGTGGTGGTGACTGATTCCCTTTATAGGGCACCCAGAAGGACTCCAGGTGCCCAACGGGCCCTGTAAAAGTCCATGCGCCCCCTGGCAGTGACCACAGGTCCCAGTAGGGTTGAGCTTCCATGCTCGCCCCACTGGAAACCAAGGGAGCTGCCCTCTGTCGGCCTTGGGGAGAAACTGCCCTGAAAATACTCTCCCCCTGGTCCTTCCATGGTCGGCGGTCCACCACACTATTTTCGCTGCTGGCCCGAATAATAATAATAATATTTCATTACATTTATAGAGAGCTTTTCTCAGTACTCAAAGCGCTATCCGCACAAGGAGGAACTGAACCCACAATCTTCCACAGTCTCCTTACTGCAAAGCAGCAGCACTACCACTGTGCCACCTGTGAGGGCATATGCATCTCTGGTAAACTACACTACTGTTAATGTACTCACTAAATCCTGCATTCCACTGCCGTAGAGTCATATTCTTGAAAGGCCGCTACACCCTTCTGCCATCATAACCCAGCTTGCTATATTAGGCTACACACATAATAATTAAACAATAGTATTATTTATATTGCATTTTTCATACATCTGAATTCAGGTCAAAGTGCTTTACAGAGAGAGCAAATTAAAAAAAATAAAAACAAAATGGAATAAATTAAAATAATAATAGAATAAAAACACAATCAAACATTAAGAAATCATATTAAGATAAAGATAGGTTAAAGTCAAAATAAAAATATATGAATATAATGAGGTGAAAACTAACTAAAAGCCGGGTAAAAAAAAGTATGTTTTCAGCTGCTTTGTAGAAATACTAAGAGAAGAGGCCTGATGAATATCTAAGGGCAGGTTGTTTTAAATCTTTGGTGAGTAAAAACAGAAGGCTGCTTCTAATATACTGTACATAATATACCGCTGTCTAGTTATGCTACTTACACAAGCTACACTGCTGGTGTTTTAGCTGCAGATCAGTTTTGTTTTTTCTGATATGTTTAAAGAAGAAAACAGAAAGGATTTCAGTTGTACTTTAGCATGGAACCACCTCAAAACAATAGATGCGTAGTTAGAGCAGAGAAGTACAAGCATGCAAAGAGAGCTTTTGCCCTTCTGCTCCACGGGAGGTTTCTTTCCTTCCTGAGCTCACCTTGGGACATCTGCATTATGGTGTGACAGGTGTACCACGCCAGTCAAACCTACCCACCTGCCACTGTCCCTGGAGGGTATCATGCTGCCTCAGAGGGAGTTTGGGCAATTGCCAGAAATGAGAGCCCCGCAGGAAAGGGAAGACACCGGGTGACTGATCAGAAGGTGGTGAAAATCATGGGAAGTATTTCTGTGTATTGCTTCTGACACTAAAGTTTTTTTAACCTTATCACTCAAAAGTGCAGTTTTGGCATTAGGTCGTTACAATGAATGGTAGAAAATAATGAAAACTTTAAGAATGAAAATAATACAGATTGGTCTATAGTTTCACTCTGTTGTTATAACATTGTGGCTTATTATTAAATAGCTGTGTGTGGTCTACAGGACAAAAAACAACCCAAAGAAGCCCTAGCAGTTTTACTATATTTGTGAACTTGGAGAAGCGTCAGCTAACTCTTAAGAATTACCCAGTGCAGAGGACGTGGACCCACCTGTGCTTAATGGCCCAATGGCCTGCGTAAGAAGACACTGGTGATGCTATATCTTATTCATATCGCTGTCATATGAGTCTTATTAATTTTTATCGCAAGAAAATACCTCCAAATAGATATAGATGTTTTTAGTGAAAATATCAAGCCTTGCCCTCCGTTGCAGAGATGTCTCACTTGCATGTGGTTTAGCAGCAGTGTTTGCTTCCTTTCGATGTTGTGTCTCTCATCTGTGTAATTAGCATGACATCATTGTTGCTACACACAGGTTTTTCTTAGTGAGAACTGAGGTGCATGAAAGTGCCAAAAAATGTAAAAGTGCATGCATGCGCCATCTAGTGGCTGTGGATGAGCATAAGCAGAGTGGACTGCTCCAGACACACAGGTCTTTTGTTTATACATGTCTAATTACCAATATATAATAAACTTTAACTTTTAAAAATCTAAATATTGGGCTTTCAAAATAGTTGACAGTTACTGGCTGAGACTAGGGTTACAGCAGAAGAATGTTGGGGATGGACAGTTCAAAGGGCTACATTATAGCTCTTTATATAGACTTGGGGAATCAGTTGGGTGCCTTCTGGTCTGAGTAAGCCAACAGAGATGTCACTTCAATTCTGATTTACACTTTTGTTATCAGATGAAGAACAGGCTGATATTTGTTGTTTGAATTGTAAGTTGGGGTTTAATGTGAAGCTGGATGTCTGCATCCCTTGTAAATCTGTTGAATTAACAAGCCCTGTGTGCCACTAAAGCCTAGCAGAATAGACAATGCCCCCTTTGTCCAACACC
>JANRMT010027041.1:24138434-24164586 GCA_026402145.1 Polypterus bichir lapradei
CATGTTTTCTTCAGCGCATTTTGGAGCTCTTCCTGGTTTTCTACATAGTGCGTTGACAGTCAGTTCACGTGATTATGTGGGCGGTGTGATGATGTCACACGAAACTCCGCCCCCACGGCTTTCAAGCTCAAATCCATTACAGTAAATGGAGAAAAATACCTTCCAGTTATGACCATTACGCGAAATTAAACCTGCCCAACTTTTGTAAGGAAGCTGTAAGGAATGAGCCTGCAAATTTCAGCCTTCTACCTACACGGGAAGTTGGAGAATTAGTGATGAGTCGGTGAGTGAGTGAGTCAGTCAGTGAGGGCTTTGCCTTTTATTAGTATATATATATATATATATATATATATATATATATATACATATATATATATATATATATGTGTATATATATATATATTGTGGTGGCGGGACGCCCCTTCTACTTATGTTCCGGGAGAGCAGCCATGGGCTCCTCAGTATCTCCCCCGGGACGCTTGGTGGCAGCCTTCCTGGTTGACGATGGTGCCTCAGTTTCCCGCAGGGTTCCATAGGAGATGGAGTTCTCCCCAACCCTGTGGGGATCTGGGGTGGCTGCCGGGGGTGCTGCATGGATCCCAGAGCCAGCATGGATACCTCTACAGCCCTGCCTGGAAGTCTAATTAGCAACAGGTGATCAAGCACCTGGAGCACTTCCAGGTGGGTTATAAAAAGGGGCAGCATCCACCACTCGGGAGCCAGAATTGTGAGGAAGAGGATGAGGTTGCCAGGGAGAAGTAGTGGTTTGAGAAGAGAGTGCTTCTGTGTGTTTTGTGCTTATCATCAAGTGCTTGTTGGACTGTGTATTGCCTGTGGGGTTCACGGGGAAGACGTGCCCCACAGATGAAGAAAATAAAAGTCTTGTGCCATTTTACACATGCCTCTGGAGTGTGAGTCTGTGCTGGGTTGGGCGCAATATAGAGCCTTTTATCACTATATATATCTTGGAAGGAGACGAGACATGATTTTCTAGGAAAGACACTTATATGTCCCGCAAGAAAGACATTTACCCATGCCCGGGGCCGGAAATAAAGGACAAAGAGTAGATGTCAAAATAGAATGTCGTACAGAATTTAAAAATGTTGGCATGATACACATGTAGAGTAGGTTAGAGATAATGGAAGTACAAAAATTCGAAAGTCTCAAAAAAAGGATAGGAAAGATCGCATTAGTGCAAAAAAATGGAAATTATTACTCGGTGAAGTAACGGAACGGCAAAAAGAGATGAAACATATTGTTTGGATTTAAACTTTAAGTTGAAGACTTGTAGATCATCTAATTCGTGTTGCCAGTGAGAATTAAAAGATTCCAAAAACGCTGGCGCAGTATGAAGTCTCGTGAGATGGAGACTTTTAACATGAGATTCTCTCAAGTCACGCCCTACTTACAACTATTTTCAAACAAGACCACGGTCATCTAACCTCAGTTGTGTGAATGCTTTTGTCAGACACACTTCCTGCTCTCTCAGCTCTTAGTTGTATGGATGCTTTTGTCAGACACGCGTCCTGTGCTCTCAGCTCTTATAAATTTTATCAGGACCCTCATTTTATACATTCTAGATGACACGTCAATGACAAAGCGAAGAAGAAAGAGCATGGACAAACATTTGAAAAAGTTGTTTTATTTATTAGAGAGGAAGAAACGATATTCACTTACAGTCAGTTATACGTTGCGTTGTCAAGATGTATGGAACAGAATCAAAATTCAATGCGATCTTGAAGAAAAGTTCATTCCAAATATTGTTTTTACTAAAGTTTTAAAGTAAAAGTGAAAATAATGCATAGGTAACAATTCCCATAAAAATAACTATCTCTTTAAATTGTATATCCAAGCCCAGGGAGGGCGAGCGAAGCGAGCATGGGACAGAGCCCCCTAATATATATATATAGCTATTACAGCTTCCACTCCTTGGAAGGCTTTTCACAAGATTCTGGAGTGTTTCTGTGGGAATCTGTGCCCAGAGTGTTTATGAGGTCAGGCACTAATGTTGGACGAGAAGGCCTGCCTCGCAATCTCCGTTCCAGTTCATCCTGAAGGTGTTCGATGGGGTTGAGGTCAGGGCTCTGTGTGCCAGTAAAGTTATTCAACAACAAACTCATCCCATCATGTCTTTATGGACCTTGCTTTGTGCATTAGGGTACAGTCATACTGAAATAGAAAAGGCCCTTCCCCAAACTGTTTCCACAAAGTTGGAAGCATAACATTGTCCAAAATGTCTTAGTAAGATTACCCTTCACTGGAAGTAAGGGGCCAAGCCCAAATCCTGTAAAACAGCCCCACACCGTTATCCCTCCTCCACCAAACTTCACTATTGGCAATAGCTCAATAGCTTTAAGAAGAGGAAGATAAATAATACAAATAAATAATACAATAATTAATAAATAAATAATAACAATATATATGTGTTTGTGTGTTTAAATTTTAATATATGACTAATTTTATGCATAAAATTTATATAAACAAGCACTAGTATGCCTTGTATAAATCATGAAAATAAAAGTTCTTTATCTGTTCATTCAATCATTTTCAGTTCTGTATGAGAAATTTACAAAGATCACAGTGAGCACGTTGTGTTCCATTGGAAAAAAATAAGTATACTGGGTATAAATCATGAAACATAAATGTCCTTTATCTATTCTTCTGATGATTTTTCCATTTTGTTCTAGAAATCTGCTTTAAAGATCACAGTGGGCACATTGTGCCCAGCGCCTAGCCTGTTTAGTAACTGAAGAGGTATAATGATAGACTCCATGAATTAGGAGGAGGTAGGCCTGAGGCACAGCATGCATAGTACATTAGACCAGCATGTCCAATGTGCAGGACATTCAATTCCACATCTTTTTTATTTATGCATTGTTTTACTGCACGCTGAGCACATAGAGTACTCAGGGACTTTGAAATACTAACTTCTGTATCCTGCTAAGAGCTTAAACTGCATGAAGCTTTAACATGTTATAACACCACTGACATACTTGGAACTTACAGGTCCCTTGTCTGTATTTCTAATATTTCTGCTTTTCTGTAATCGTGAAATTTGTAATATTATAAAAAAAAAAAATTATTTTATTATGGTAAAATAGTACACTTAGTAGTCACTTTCCAAAACAAGCCTCAATAATTTAGGAAAACTTCTTTTAAAAAATTACAATAGTAAAGGTAGCAGTAAAATGGTTATTTCCTGAGAGTTGTGCTCTGTTTTACCACTTAACAAGTAAATAGATATACTGTATATAATTTATCTAAAATATGTCACATTTAATACAACTGATAATGTTTACTTAAAAACATTATAGTTTGCACAACTATTTAACTGGGTATTATAAAAGGACCCATGCAAAGGGGGGGGGGGGGGGATTTCCCTGCCTTATAACCCTTATTAATAATTGCTACAATAATGGGGTGACAGGGTGGAGATAAAGAAATCCGGGGGGTTGGATTGTTTGTGTGACAGGAATGAAACACCTTTCTTATGGTGTTAATGGTATAAAACTCACTGGTTTGCATAACACCACAAAATATTTTGCTTCATTTTTGCACAAATCCCCACCTTATTACTATTTAACACATTACAATATTGTTGTGTGGTGGGCTGGCGCCCTGCCCGGGGTTTGTTTCCTGCCTTGCGCCCTGTGTTGGCTGGGATTGGCTCCAGCAGACCCCCGTGACCCTGTAGTTAGGATATAGCGGGTTTGATAATGGATGGATGGATGGACAATAATGTTGACGAGAACAGACCGACACACTCGCTAGTCCTGTTATCTTAGGTTCTCCAAAACCATCAAGTTCAGTATGTCCAAAAAGTCCTTCTCTCGCTACTTTACTCCATGTATCTGCCATTCTTTGTGTATAGAAATACTTTCTAACATTTGAGCAAAATTTGCCTTTAACGAAATTTCAAACTGTGTCCTTGTATTCTTGATAAAGAATTTCATTAGCCTCAGCTAGAATCCACTGTACTGATTCCCTTCATAATTTTAAACACTTCAAGAAAGAGGTGGTGCACTCTTACAAGTACTTGGGGGTCCACATCAATGAACAGGTTGTACTGGTCTTGAAACGCAGAGGAACTGTAGAAGAAAGGGCAGAGCAGGCTCTGCTTCCTTAAGAGACTGAGTTCCTTCAACGTGGGAAATAACATCCTTCACATGTTCTATATCTCTCTGGTGACCAGTGTGATTTTCTACACTGCGGTGTGCTGGGCTGGTAACAATCACTTCAAAAGAGGCCCACCGAGCAAATTAAAAGGGCAGGCTAATTTATGAGACACTCTGGACCCCTGGAGGTTGTAGAAAAGAGAGAGAGAATGAAGACAAAACTGAGTGTTATTATGAACTATTCTTCACATCCACTCTCTGACAAACCAACACTGAGGACTTTCAGCCAACAAATCATTCAGCAGAAGTGTGTCAGGAAACACCACGGGGGCTCCTTTATACACCTGCAAAATGCCTCACTGGGACTGTGACAGCAAAGTCAGAAGTTTTCTTTTCTTTCTTTATAAATTTCTTCCTTTTCAGCCATTGGGATGTCTGTTCAGACCAAAGTGTGTGTCTATATAGTTATTTATTTATTTCTTTAAACATTTTCTTTAAAAAGCCACATTTTCCCCTGGGGACAAATAAAGTCTAACACATTTTCACAGTCATAATTTGTTTGCTTTTTACGAATCAAGAGCTGATGAGTTATTTTTTTTCAATCTCCAGTTAATTTGGTTATATTTCAAACAGCCAACGAACCACAAGTAAAAATAAACAAGGTGTGCTGTGGATGACATTCATTGGGCAGAAATAAAACGTTTCACATCTATCTATCTATCTATCTATCTATCTATCTATCTATCTATCTATCTATCTATCTATCTATCTATCTATCTATCTATCTATCTATCTATCTATCTATCTATCTATCTATCTGATTCACCTCTTAATCTCCATTGGATTAACTGAAAGGGTTCAGCTCCTTGAGGTTTTCCTTATAACTGTTACCTCTTAAACTAGTAGCTCTTATCTGGTTGTTTTTAAGTGATACTACTTCTTTTTGGAAAAAAGGAGATGAAAACCTTACTCAGTATTCCAGGTGAAGCCCCATCCTAACCTTAACCTGTTTAATTGAACTCCACACATTGGGCCATAGAACCAAAGGCCCTGATAAAATTCTTGACAGTCTCTGTCCACTATCTGGATGCAGATAGGGATAGGTCCACTATGACTCCCAGGTCATTCTCATTAGGGGTATTTCCAAGTTTCAAACCTTCCACTGTGTATTCAAATCTAATATGTCTGCTTCCTACATAAAATTCCTTATATTAAGTTTAATTTGTAACTAATCTGCCTATGTCTGTATGTACTCCAGATGCCTCTGTAATGATTGAGCTAATTCTACATGAGTTACAAATAATAATAATTAACAATGAGTTCTTTTGTCATTGTCCAAATTGGGTCACATGAGTCATTAGTATAACTGCTATGTAAGCTTTAAGATAGCATAACAATACTATTAAGAATGTGTAACTCAACAGGTTGACAATAAGATGCTGCCTTAAATCTTCAGGAGAATGAATTGGAATCCCTGCCTGGCTGCGGGGGCACAGACTCGTTCCTCCACAGTGTGATAAGAAGTGCCTGTGGTGATCTTTTCTGCCTCATACCATTAGGCACTCCAATGCTTCCTCTCAATGTCCTGTCCTTTACTCCAACCAAAACTAATAGGAAACAATTACAAACTTGAATATAATACAGGTCTTTTTTGGAATAATATTTATTATTCATAATATTTATTATTTATGTTTTCCACAAGGGCCAGTGTTAGGGCCGCTGCTGTTTTTAATATATATAAATGATAGATTTAGATAGGAATATAAGTAACAAGCTGGTTAAATTTGCAGATGATACCAAGATAGGTGGATTAGCAGATAATTTGGAATCCATTGTATCATTACAGAAGGACTTGGATAGCATACAGCCTTGAGCTGAAATGTAAAGTATTACACATAGGAAGTAAAAATGTTAGGTTTGAATAATGGCAGGTTTAAAAATCGAGAGTACACCATATGAGAAGGATTTAGGAGTCATAGTGGACTCTTGACTTCACATCAGTGTTAAGAAGCCATTAAGAAGGCAAACAGAATCTCAGGGTATACAGTATAGCGCCTTGATGTGTGCAGTACAAGTCACAGGAGGTTCTGCCCAAGTTTTATAAAACACTGGTGGGGCCTCATCTGGAGTCCTGTGTGCAGTTTTAACCTCCAGGCTACAAAAAGGACATGACAGCACTAGAAAAAGTCCAGAGAAGAGCGACTAGGCTGATTCAAGGGCTACAGGGGATGAATTATGAAGTAAGATTAAAAGAGCTGAGCCTTTTCAGTTTAAGCAAAAGAAGATTAAGAGGTGACATGACTGAAGTGTTTAAAATTATGAAGGGAATTAGTCCAGTGGATCGAGGCTGTTATTTTAAAATGAGTTCATCAAGAACACGGGGACACAGTTGGAAACTTGTTAAGGGTAAATTTCGCACAAACATTAGGAAGTTTTTCTTTACACAAAGAACAATAGACACTTGGAATGGAATGAGTGACCAAGTAGTGTGGTAGACAGTAAGATGTTAGGGACTTTCAAAACTCGACTTCATGTTTTTTGGAAGAAATAAGTGGATAGGACTGGTGAGCTTTGTTGGGCTGAATGGCCTGTTCTCGTCTATGGTATTCTAATGTTTTTATTGTATTTTCTTAAATATTGCACTTTGAGCTGCTATCTGCACAGTTTAGAATTTTTATGTTTTTTATTTTGCCGTATTTAAATTTCACCTTGTGGATTAATAAAGTGTATCTAGGTCTGCAAATCCATAAGATGATCCAACTTGCCAGCAGCCACATACTCAGCCCAATGGATTTTAGCAACAGAGAAGTGCTTGGAGGTAACCTGTGTCAGACATGTGTGCTTAGGGGGCTTTTTCAGGGCATCCGAACAGAACTGCAATGCCACTCCAATATATGAGGTGGCACTGCTGGTACTGCCCTCTAGTCTTTTGCCCTTAGACAAGACTGGTGTCACTTCTGCCTCCCTCCCCAAAGCTCCGCCTCTTCCACCACAACCCAAATATAAAATCCTGCAACATCATCATCGTTCAGTATTGGGCCAGCAACTGTGAATGACAGAAAATTAGCATTAACTGAAGAAATCACTATTGCTTTCTTTTCTTTACTAGCTGTGCTACCCATCTGAGATGGCTTGAAATCTAATTATCAACATAAACTTCAGCTTCAACATTTTTCATACACCATCCATTTGAATGTAGGTGGAGTGGTGGCTCTGTGGCTAAGGATCAGGTACTTGGAAGGTCGCCTGTTCAAATCCCATTACTGCCAGAATGGATCCTACTCTGTTGGGCCCTTGAACAAGATCCTTATCTATAAAATGTCCGCGATCTTTTCCTATTCGCTTTTACGGCAAACTGCTACAGCGCTTGGAGCCTGCGGTTGCTTCGGCACGCTCTTCCGCCTGTCGTCCTGTTGGGTGGAATCCCAAAAGAGATTAGAAACTCACTCACACCAGCCATGATTCTTTTCAAAGGTAAAGCGCAGGTTAATTTGTTTTATGTATTTTTACTTTATATTTTGTATCATGCGGCACGGTGGCGCAGTGGTAGCGCTGCTGCCTCGCAGTAAGGAGACCTGGGATCGCTTCTCAGGTCTTGCGTGGAGTTTGCATGTTCTCCCCGTGTCTGCGTGGGTTTCCTCCGGGTGCTCTGGTTTCCTCCCACAGTCCAAAAACATGCAGGTTAGGTGCATTGGCGATTCTAAATTGTTCCTAGTGTGTGTTTGGTTTGTGTGTGTGTGTGCGCCCTGCGGTGGGCTGGCGCCCTGCCCGGGGTTTGTTTCCTGCCTTGCTCCCTGTGTTGGCTGGGATTGGCTCCAGCAGACCCCCATGACCCTGTAGTTAGGATATAGCGGGATGGATGGATTTTGTGTAATTTTTATATGAATAGTTTTAGGTTGTGGAACAAATCATCTGAGTTTCCAATTATTTCTTATGGGGAAATTTGCTTTGACATACGAGTGCTTTGGATTGTGAGCCCGAGACCTCAGCTCTTCCGCCACACCAGGAAGTGCTGGGGGGAAGAGAAGCAGGGACACCCGGAGTGCTTCCGGGAGTACAGCCGGCACTTCCGCCACACTGGGACGTGTCGGCGAGTGATTGCCGGGGAGCACCTGGAGCACATCCGGGTGTGGATAAAAGGGGCTGCCTCCCTTCATTCGAGGCTGGAGTCAGGTGGAAGCAGGACGAAGCAGAAGAAGAGAGTGTGGAGGCGGCCCGAAGAAGAAGGCATTGTGTGGCCAGGACTTTGTGGGGTTTGTGTGTGCACTGAGTTTTGTAAATAGACATTGTAAATAAACGTGTGGTGGTGGAAATCAACATGTCTGCCTGTCTGTGCCCGGGTAACGTTCACAGCATGCGGTAATAAAGTGCACTGCATTTGAGATTTCAACAGATGGGGCCCCACAAACATTTGTAGCAATAAAATGTATTACAACAAATGTTTGTGATGTGCCATCTGTTGGAATGACAATTGCAATGCATATATATCTGTTATATGCCATTTGCTAGGAGATGTGTAAAAGCAGTGTTAATGTTTGTGATGCTTCATCTGTTGGAATGACAGATGCAATACATTTTATTACTACAAATGTTTGTAATGCACGCCTATTGGAATGGCAGAAACACAGCAACCAGATGGACACACAGATACACACACAGTCTTATAGTTTTATTAAGGTGAATTTTGGATTTATTTCATTCATTTATTTATAAGGTGCCACAAATTTTATATCACACTGTGCTCTTACTTTCAATGCCCTGGACCTTAATAAATTGTATCATGTTTTTCCACATGAAGAAAAACTTAGTTAGTAGTGGAGCTGAAAATACACATACTAGTGGTATAAATTTCACTTATGGTAAAATGCAATTTGTTTTGCTGATTTTCTAGCACCTAACCTGCATGACTTTGGACTGTGGGAGGAAACCTTTTCTAGCAAAGTGAATCTTTATATTGTACTTGTGTTGCAGTAGTCCATTATAGCAAGTGTGATGTTTTATACTGCAGTCTCCTGGGGAAGCAACTTGAAAAGAAAAGAAAAGAAGCACAATATCAGGAAAGCCTGCACCATCACAGGGAGAACCCTGGACACACTGGAAGCTGTCGTGGAAAAGAGGAAGGAGGTAAAACTGGATGCCATCATGAAAAATCCCATCCATCCACTCCAGGAGCCGCTGTCTGGGAGCACATTTATCACAGGCTCATTCCATCATGGTGTGATAAGAAGTGCCTCTGTGGGATTTTTTCTGACCCATTGCTATCAGGCAATTCAATGCTTCCACCCGATGTACTTGTTAAGTTTATTTATTGATTGAATTTTGTTTTTATGTTTCAGCTGCTGTACGCATTTTAACTTCCCATCCATCCATCATTCCATCCATTATCCACCGCTTATCTGAGGTCGGGTCGCGGGGGCAGCAGCCTAAGCAGGGAAGCCCACACATACCTCTCCCCAGCCACCTCCTCCAGCTCCTCTGGGAGGACCCCGAGGCGTTCCAGGGCCAGCTGGGAGATATAATCCCTCCAGCATGTCCTGGGTCTGCCCTGTAGCCTTCTCCCAGTGGTGCATGCCCGGAACACCCCCCCAGGGAGGCGTCCAGGGGGCATCCTAACCAGATGCCCAAACCACCTCAACTGACTCCTCTCAATGTGGAGGAGCAGCGACTCTACTCCAAGTCTCTCCTGGATAACTGAACTCCTCACCCTATCTCTAGTGGAAAGTCCAGCCACCCTGCGGAGAAAACTCATTTTGGCCTCTTGTATCCGCGATCTTGCTCTTTCGGTCACTACTCAAAGCTCGTGGCCATAGGTGAGGGTAGGAACGTAGAGCGACTGGTAAATCGACAGCCTCGCCTTTTGGCTCAGCTCTCTCTTCACCACGATGGACCGTTGCAGAGCCCGCATTACTGCGGATGCCGCACCGATCCATCTGTCAACCTCCCGCTCCATTCTTCCCTCACTCATGAACAAGACCCCGAGATACTTGAACTCCTCCGCTTGAGGATGACGTGGTTCAGTTGGCTTCATCGGACAGTGACCTCCAGCTCTTACTGGAGCGGTTCGCAGCCGAGTGCGAAGCAGCGGGGATGATAGTCAGCACCTCTAAATCCGAGGCCATGGTTCTTAGCTGGAAAAGGGTGGAATGCTCTCTCCGGGTTGGGAGCACAGTACTGCCTCAAGTAGAGGAATTCATTTTAACTTCCCCTTGGGATTAATGTTTATCCAATCTAATCTAATCTAAATTCACTGCAAATTAAATCAACTTTGCCCAAATTGCTTCACTTTTCACTATTGGTGATTCTAAATGGGTCCCGTTATTTTGCCTAGAGCTGTTTCCTGCCTTGAATGCAATGCTGCTGGGACAGGCTGCAACACCCCATGACTCTGAATTGGATTAGCTGGGTCTGAGAATGTAATGTTACAAATCATGGGACCTGCTGTATTACAGGACTGCAACACAGAGGCAGAGTGAAACTAAAATCAGAAAACTTAATTAGGTCACTAGAGGTGGAAAGCAGTCAATTCAGTCTTCTCAAAAGAATCTGGGAATTCATACAAAGGGAGCATTTATTTACTTTATTCGATGCCCTTTTCTATCTCCGATATAACTGGGATGATTCCATACATCTGGAAGCTTGTAGAGTGCAAATTACTCAGGTAATTATAGGCTTCTTAGATTTGCATTCACTGCTTACATCATTACACAGAAATGCTTTTTTAACCCAGAAAGAAAAAAAAAACAACAAAAAAATAGAACTTTAAGTGTCACTAATCACTAATCACTGTCCACATTTAGACCATACAAGGGCAATTCAAAAAGAGACAGCCTATTTATCACACTGACTGGAATGCATGCAGATCACACATGTCAAATACATATTGAAGTTTTTGGCTCAGCATCATAAAAAAGGATTCTTTCATTTTGAAAAGTCAGAAAATATCAATGAAAATCATTCATTTCAAGCTGTGATTTCAAGAGCTTTCAGGAGACAGTAGAGATGTTTAACATTTCAAGGTGATCTAATGAAGGCTAAATGGAATCTGCTAGCAATTTAAAATTATAACAATAACAATCTTGAAATGGGGTGGCACGGTGGTGAAGTGATTAGTGCATAAGTGCATTATGGATGTACTCAAATCCCACACCCATTTACAGTAAGTTTGTAAACAGTGAGGCAGGGCCCTAACGTGAAGCACCATAGTGTCAGTGTTTAGTTGTATGCCGGGCCAGCGTCGCTCTTAAGGCGAATTAGACATTTGCCTATGCGGCAGATCATAAGGGTGGGGAAGGCACAACCGCAAAGGTTAGCTTCGCAACAGTCAATTGGCTCACTAATAAGTTTGGACTAGGGTGCAAAATAACCTAGCACCGGCACTGGTTGTATGTTCTCGCCGACATCTGTATGATGAGAAATGTACACATCAGGTTGATTGGTGATCCTCAATTAGAACATTAGAACAATCGAGACGAGAACAGGCCATTCAGCCCAACATAACTCGCCAATCCTATCCACTTATTTCTTCCAAAAAAACATCAAGTCGAGTTTTGAAAGTCCCTAACGTCTTACTGTCCACCACACTACTTGGTCGCTTATTCCAAGTGTTTATCATTCTTTTTGTAAAGAAAAACTTCCTAATGTTTGTGCGAAATTTACCCTTAACAAGTTTCCAACTGTGTCCCCGTGTTCTTGATGAACTCATTTTAAAATAACAGCCTCGATCCACTGGACTAATTCACATCATAATTTTAAACACTTCAATCATGTCACCTCTTAATCTTCTTTTGCTTAAACTGTAAAGGCTCAGCTCTTTTAATCTTTCCTCATAATTTGACCCCTGTAGCCCTGGAATCAACCTAGTTGCTCTTCTCTGGACCTTCTCTTGTGCTGCTATGTCCTTTTTGTAGCCTGGAGACCAAAACTGCACCCAGTACTCCAGATGAGGCCTCACCAGTTCATTATAAAGGTTGAGCATAACCTCATGTGACTTGTACTCCACACATCAAGGCGCTATATAACCTGACATTCTGTTAGCCTTCTTAGTGGCTTCTGAACACTGTCTGGAAGTCGATAGCTTAGAGTACACTACGTCTCTCGATTTTCTGACCGCCAATTGTGTATTCAAACATAACATTTTAACCTCCTATGTGTAATACTTTACATTTATTGACATTGAATTTCATCTGCCACAAATCTGCCCAAGCCTGTATGCTATCCAAGTAATTCTGTAATGATATAACGGATTCCAAATTATCTGCTAATCCACCTATCTTGGTATCATCTGCAAACTTAACCAGCTTGTTACTTATATTCCTATCTAAATCATTTATATATATATTAAAAAAAGCAGCGGCCCTAGCACCTGCTGGTCACCTCTCTTAACATTGGCCAATTCTGATGAGGTTCCTCACACCATCACCCTCTGCTTCCTGTGTCTGAGCCAATCCTGCAGCTATCTAAAAACATCACCCTGAACTCCCACTACTGATGCCCAACCTCTCATGTGGCACCTTATCAAATGCTTTCTGAAAGTCAAGATAAACAATATCATCTACTCCACTTTGATCGTATTGCCCCTGTTAAGAGTGGATCACTCATTCAGAGCAGACCCCGTCTTGCGCATGATGTAGTCAGAATTGGCTCCAGCTCCCGTGACTCTGAATTGGATTACATTTGTAAAAAAAAAAAGTATGCAGACCTTTAGGGAAAACAGAAATTCCTTTGCATCCATGGGGGATAAGTTCCATGCGAGCAGATGAGTGAAAATCCACAAATAAAACTGAACCCCAGTATAAAGAGTCAATCCATGGGGGAAACGTTACATGCCAGCAGATGAGTAAAATCCACTGATAACTCCGAACTTTATATAACGTGTTTTATAAAGTTTTATAAAGTTGAACGTGCTTTTCGCTCACTTCAAGCTCGCTAACACGGACACAACCACGGACACGACCCCCCACAGCGCCGCAAGACTCCAGCCTGAGGCTCTCCGAGGATGACGTGAGGAAGACTTTTTCCCAACTCAGCATCTGCAAAGCACCCAGCCCAGACGGAGTCTCAAGTCGTGTTTTAAAAACATGTTGCAACCAGCTAGCTGCTGTCTTTACGGATATTTTTAACACGTCTCTGAGGATTTCATCTGTCCCCACCTGCTTCAAGCATACAGCCATCATCCCTGTCCCAAAGAAAAATAAAGTAGACTGCCCTACTGCCCAGTAGCACTTACTCCCATAGCCATGAAGTTCTTTGAGAGGCTGGTGCTAGAACACATCAAGGACACCACCCCTGACAGTCTGGACCCCCTCCAGTCTGACTACCATTGCAACAGGTCCATGGAGAATGCCATCTCCATAACACTTCACACCACCCTGTCTCATCTGGAGAACAAGAACTGTTATGCCAGGCTGCTGTTTGTGGACTACAGCTCTGCATTTAACACCGTTATTTCATCCCAGCTCATCGCTAAACTCCTGGATCTGGGGCTTATCTCTTCACTGTGCAACTGGGTACTGGACTTCCTCACTGGCAGACTTCAGCAAGTGCGTATAGGTGGAAAAACCTCCTCCATCATCACCATCAACACTGGCACCCTGCAGGGGTGCAGGGAGGAGGTCAGACTCCTGGCAGAATGGTGTCAGGACAACAAACTCATCCTCAACGTTAGAAAAACTAAGGAGATGATTGTGGATTTCTGCACACAGGCAACAGAGCACAGGCCCGTCTACATCGGAGATGAGGCTCTGAAGCAGGTCAGCAGCTTTAGGTTCCTCTGAGTCACCCTCACTGATGACCTTAAATGGGCAAGTCACACTGCGGCAGTAGTCAAGAAAGCCCATCAATGCCTCTACTTCCTCAGTAGACTGAGTAAGACTCGGATGTCCCCCACAACCCTGTGCAGATTCTACAGGTGTACTGTGGAATCCAGCCTGACAGGATGCATCACATCCTGGTACAAGAACTGCTCAGTTCAGGACTGCAGAGCTCTGCAGCATGTGGTGAATACAGCACAGCAGATCACGGGCACACAGCTCCCTGCGATCCATGACATCCACACTACACGCTGTCTCGGGAAAGTGAACCGTATCAGGCGGGACCCCAGCCACCTTGCACTGTCACTTTTCACCCTCCTCCCATCTGGGAAGCGACTGAAGTCCATTCGGACACGCACCTCCAGGTTCAGGAACAGTTTCTACCCAACTGTAATCAGACTCATGAACAATCAGTAACCTTGTGTCACCTCCACTGCTACCTGCACATATACTTCTGCCACTGTCTCTATTTATTCCTAGGATTCTGGTTTTATTTATTTACTTATTTATATTCAATTATTGAGTTTTTTTTTTTTTGTCTATGTTCACTGTCTGCGGGGCACTTGCAAGCAAGCATTTCATTGTACATGGTACTTGTCCTTGTACCCATGACAATAAAGAATTGAAATGAAAAATAATATTGAATTAAACAGGGGTAACGTTCCTGAAGAGCCCCGCAGATGCAGAAACCATACACAGATACTGAAAAAGCATTGATCCTATTGGAAAAATTGGGTTAGGTTCTAACGGGAAGCCGGCTCGGGAGAGGACCAGCATGGGGAGATAGGGTCAGGTGGACATGCCGGACCTCTGCTTTTGCTCCACGAGGCACGGCAACAATCCAATAGGAAACTTATTGCAACTTTTACTGCCTCTGTAGGGCGGCACAGTTCGCAGTGGTTAGTGCTGCTACCTCGCAGTTAGAAGACCCAAGTTCGCTTCTCGGGTCTTCCCTGCGTGAAGTTTGCATGTCCTCCCCGTGTCTGCTTGGGTTTCCTCAGGGTACTCCGGTTTCCTCCCACAGTCCAAAGACATGCAGGTTAGGTGCATTGGCAATCCTAAATTGTCCCTAGTGTATACTTGGTTTGTGTGTGTGTGTGCCCTGCGGTGGGCTGGCACCCTGCCTGGGATTGGTTTTCTGCCTTGCGCTCTGTGTTGGCTGGGATTGGATCCAGCAGACCCCCGTGACCCTGTAGTTAGGATATAGCGGGTTGGATAATGGATGGATGGATGGATGGACTGCCTCTGTAGTCAAGTTTAATGAACTTCAAGGTGCTCTGCCAGAGATTGTGAGCAGCCATGGCAGCACCCATCTGATGGCCTCACTAAACCATCCAATTGGTAGTAGCGATGGGCGATGGGCAGTGAGTACAAAGGGCAGGGGCTTAATCAAACATCCTCAAGGAAGATCCAGCAGAACTCTTTCAGCATAAGGCTGAATCACATACTTGAGGACAACACCAGTAAATGTATTTAGGACTGAAGCCAGGAAGGAGTTCTTTAGTCAAAGATGTGGAACAAACTACCGAGACATGGAGTTGAAGCTGATACCTCAACAATCTTTAAGATGAGATATTGGGAAAGCCTAAACAAATGAGCTTGATGGACTGAATGTTTTCCTCTTGTTTGTTCTAATGTTTCTAAACATCAAGGTAAATCCAGTACAGAATTGCTTCAAAGACATGAAATCCCCATTTTGCAGTGTCCCAGTCACGACCCAGACCTTAATCCAAAAGAGATGTTGTAGATTGACCTCAAGAGAAACTTTCACACCAGACATCTCAAGAATATAGCTAAGCTGAAGCAGTTCCGTAAAGAAGAATGGTCCAAAATTCCTCTTGAATGTTGTGCCGCAACTACTAGAAGAACTTGTTTGAGGTTATTGCTGCCAAGGGACGTTTGACCGACCTGACACAGACAGGCAGGACACAGGTTCACCACACAGCACACATGTTTATTCTTAGGCTGCCAATTCCCAGCAATATACAAATGATGTCCACAATGACAACACAGTCCTTCCACCTCCAGTCCTCCACACGGGCTTTGTCTTTCTTCCTCCTGACTGTGGCCCCTGAATGGAGTGAGGCAGCTCCTTTTATGATGGCCTGGGGAGTGTTCCATTTGGTTCATCAATCGGACTTGGAATCACTCCCAGGTCAGGTGAGAGCCCAATGAAGGCCTCTGCAGATCCCCTGGTGGCCCCTATGGAGCCCAACTGGGCTGTGCCAAACTCCAACTCCCAGCATACCCTGTGGGAATCCATGGTGCCACAGCTGCCCAGAAGAGCTGCCCTATAGTGTCCTGGGGAAGATAGTGCCTATCCCCCAGTCCTTCCCTGCAGTTGGCATCCTGGCCAAGTAATGGCTGTGGCTGCCTATCACAGTGTTCACTTACATCTTCCGCAGCACGCTGTGAATGTTTCAATGGGTGTGTTTAGCAGACACATGCAAGATTAGAATTGTTTGTGTGTTATTAGCGTAACCATAGTGTTTTGGTCTTAACATGTGACGTATATGAAGATCAGATCACATTTTATGACCAGTAAATCCAGAAAATCAGATCATTCTAAAGTGTTCATAAACTTTTTCTTGCCACTCTAAGCAGGTTTGAGAATGTTTGAGTTACTTCTTCTCAGAACAATAAAGCAAAGAAGAATTCTTTTATATTTATGATTAGATTTCAAGATGTGTTTGATTCACATTCACTAATGGAACTGAAAGATCCGGTAACAAAATATTATCCTGATGAATATTTTAGATGTTTTCAAAAATGTTTTCTAGGTGTTCCATACCCTGAATATCTAAAATGCTGCAATCCAAATGAGAGAAGCAATCATTTGCCATTTCACTCATTTGAACAAATGGAGTGTAGCAAGGTAGCTCTAGTGCCATTATTTTCATTTTAATTGCATTACCGTATGTGTTTCTTTCTAAAGAGCAAAGACTTCATCGTTAGAAACACATAAGAGTGGACTGTCAATGATCGTGTAAATTAGAGTGGAGCCAAAGTGTTTGAAGTGAAGTGCCGCATAATGAAGAATAATTTTATATGCAGTTAGCCTCTGAGGAAATTAGACATTCTAAACACCTTCTAGACCTGCCAGTACTATGTGCGTGAGTGGTCCTGTGTTCGTTCATTGAAGTGGTAGTGATGGCTATAAAAAAACATATTTTATTTTGTGTTGTGAAGGGGCCACAAGACCAGCAAGTAACTGGAAAGATGGAGAAGCTGAAGCCAGGATATTTATTTAAAGACAAAGGTTTTGAGGATTGGCATCTGCCATGTTAGAATCTTTCCAGCCTAAGAAGAAAATGAAAATGTTAGTTTTTTTGCAGTGGGTGGCAGAAATGTTTCTCAATTTGAGAATTATCGTCCTGCCCAATACTCTAGAACACATAACCAGCAAACAAAACTCTCCTCTCTCCTCGCTGACAGCAATCTACTTAGACCCTCTTCAGTCTGGATTCCACAAAGGTCACTCTACCAAAAACCACACTGCTTTCAGTCACAAATGCTCCAAGATTGATTTGAACAGATTGTCTCACCTTATCTTTGTTCACATTTCATCATCTTACAACACTGTTTACCACTCTGTGCTTATTTTTCCCTTGATAATCTTAATAACTAGGGGGCTTTTCCCCCTGCTCGCTTTGCTTGCCAACCCCCTGGCCAATCGCTACGCGCTAGCCTCTTTGCATTCTGCCATTCGCGTATGAGGATGTAGATGTACAATTTAAACAGATTTTAATTTCCATGTGAAGTGTTAAATTTGCATTCACGTGACGCATAACTGCCCATGATTGGATTTCGTTTCTTTCTCTCTATTAGATAAAATGTTTGGCTCTGAGATTCTTAATTGTCTTTGCCAAAGCTATTCTAATGGGAAACTGTTAACGTTTTAATATGAATGGCATATTAAGATCTCCTTTATTGTCTAATGTTATCTCCTGAAGATGTACTACATTACCTTTCTTGGATACATCCTTCTTTCTACAGAATTCGTGAGGTGGAAGACTGGACGATATTAACAGTTATAGATATTCTTTGTGATATTGTTGTTGTTGAAGTTGTTGTTTTCATCTTCTGCACAATCACCACCAACTGTTTCAGCATAGTTTATTGATACGCATTTAACCATTTTGCCATGTTACCGATTGACATTTTTGGCGTAAATTCGTTTGACTTCCTCGTTTCTAGGTGCTAGAATTGCCCGTATACTCATTTTTTCTGTTGATAACCCTTCGTGATGAAATTCTTCAATACGATTTGGACATAATACGTCTTCTTTAATTGGGAACGTAAAGTGAGGAAAACGTTACAATTTATAAGAGCTGGGAGCGCAGGAAGTGTGTCTCACAAAAGCATTCACAAGACTGAGAGGTCAGAGAACTGTGGTCTTGTTTGAAAATGATTGCTAGGAAGGCGTGACTTTTAAAAATATCACGGCAATATTCTCGTCTCGCGGGACTTGAAAAAATCTTTTCCAAAAAGTCTAGTTTCCTAAAAAGTCTTGTTGCGTTGAAAGATTTTTTTTATATAATACAGAGATAATAATACATTTTATTTATACGAAGGTGCCTTTCTAAGCACTCAAGGACACCGAACAAACAATAAAAAAAGCAACGTTATAAACAGAACTAAAAGTACCAGAAAATATAAGAAGTTTAAACCAAACAAAGCCATTGTAATGTTGGAATTTCCTACCTTTTTGACTGATTTGTGCCTCCTGATCTAACTCCTTGTCTTCTCCAAAGAAGATGTGCCTCAAGAATGAGTGTTGGGTTCCATTCTCTTTTCTCTCTACATTCGCTCCTTTGACAATATTATTTCTTCTCATGGCTTCTCCTTCCACCTCTATACTGTCAATTACAAATACAAGTTGGTAGATACTGTCATATTAGAAGCAAAAGAATTTAGGGCTTTATGTTGACATAACATTTTCATTAACTAAGCAATGTGCAGAAGCAATTACAAAGGCAAATGAAATGTTAGGTTGTATCATAGAAACTGTTGAATTTAAGTCAGAAGACATTATGCTCATAATTTATAATGCACCAATAAGATCACATCTGGAGTATCGTGTGCAGTTCTGGTCATCATGCAACAAAAAAGACATAACAGCTCCTGAAGCTGTGCAGAAGAGAGCAACCAAGTACATCCCTGGACTTAAGAACACATCTTACTGTGACCGACTCAGAGAATTAAACCAGTTTAGTCTCAAACAGAGAAGACTGTAATGGGACCTCATCCAGGTATTTAAAATCCTCAAATGCATCGATAAAGCAGATCCAGCAACATTCTTTCACTTTAATAGGGAATCACATAATCAAGGACATCAGTGGAAATTAAGGGGATCTGCATATAAGACTGAAGCCAGGAAGCACTTCCATCCATCCATACATTATCCAACCCGCTATATCCTAACTACAGGGTCATGGAGGTTTGCCGGAGCCAATCCCAGCCAACACAGGGAGCAAGGCAGGAAACAAACCCCAGGCAGGCGCCAGCCCACCACAGGGCGCACACACACACACACATACACACAAACCAAACACACACTAGGAACAATTTAGAATAGCCAATGCCCCTAACATGCACGTCTTTAGACTGTGGGAGAAAACCGGAGCACCCGGAGGAAACCCACGTAGACACGGGGAGAACATTCAAACTCCACACAGGGAGGACCCGGGAAGCGAACCCGGGTCTCCTAACTGCGAGGCAGCAGCGCTACAGAGTTGTGCGACTCTGGAACAAATTACCAAGACATGAAGCTGGAGAAGAAACCTTCACAACCGTTAAGTAGAATCTGAATGAGATGTTGGAACAGCTTAGCTATTAGCTAAACAAATGGGCTGGATGGACTGAGTGGTCTCCACTCGTTTGTCAAATTTCTTACGCACAGATTCTCTTCTCATTTTCCTGTTAAAACCCATAGATTTCAGCCCAGATCTCCAGCTGACTCTCTGTCTTTTCATCATGGATGAATACTCATCGCCTTGACCTTAACTATTCAAAGTCTGATATCCTGTACTTTCCTTCTGATTCTGTGTTCTCAGATTTGTCTCTAACCTTGCTCTTGAGTATGTCACCCTTTTCACCATCAGTCATGGTCAGGAATCTAGGTGTGACTCTGGACCCCTGACTTTAATTCATTGAATATATTTCTTAAATTATCCACATCATCTTGTGTCTTTCTTTATAATATTCAGAGAATTCCACCTTTCCTCATTAATGATGTCACAAACCTCCTTGTTCAGACACTGATTCTGTCATGGTTGGACTATTGCAACTCTCCCCTAGTGAAGCTTCCTTCAGCTGCTCTCTGGCCTCTCTGGCTCTTCTTGACTGGTTTTCTCTGTTCCTCATTTCATTCCTAATGAACTAATTGTGCTTTGTTCTGTTCATTGGCTTTCTGATCCTTCAAGGAGCCAGTTAAAAACTCTTGTCTTGACCTCTGGTTCTCTGATAGATTTTGCTCCTCAGTATCTCCAGCCTTTGGTTTTTCCACACATTCCTTCATGAAGTCTCCTTTCTGCCTCTGCCTGTCTGCTGACTTTCTCTCCCATTGTCAGATGTGCCAAGACTGGACAATGCTTCTGCATTTTTGCTTCAAAGTTGTGGACTGATCTCCCTTTGGCTTTTCAGACTACACCCAATTTACTCATGTTACTGCATCTTTTTGAAAACACACCTCTTCATTACACATTTTGGAACTGTTCAGTTTCTCTTGTACAGGATAGCCTGACAAATATTTAAGATATGGATGTTTGTGTGTCCTTCTTTTTGCAAGTACAATTATGAAGTAGTAGTTCAACTGCCTCTTGTTTGTATTGTTATCTTGTTCTCTGTTGCTTTGGATACTTGCTCCATCTAATCATTATTTTAAGTATTAGAATTTGCTTGGAACTACATTACCACCTCCCTGAGTTATCACATGCATGCATGTACGGCATGGTCCCAGTGACATGTGCCTTCAGAGTACATAACCTTCCAAACAGCAACTCCTAATGATAACTAATTGGATATGATGGAAAAAAATGAAGTAATAAAATGTTATGATTTTAATTTAATTATTGAAAATTGGATGGCAGTATTTTTCATCTAGCCACTACAGGACAGTAGAATGCCTGATAAAGTAGTCAAGTAAAGTAGTGAGGTGTTGTTGCACCTCTAAGGAAATGGAAAAATGAGCAGCCATCTGGGAGATCTGGACTTTAATGAGCTACTGATCGATCAAGATTGAAGAGACACCAGGGATCACATGGGCAAATTCTAGCCTATGCTCCTTATACCAAAGTGCACTATGATTACCAAAGACATGATTTTAGTGTCTAGTCTAAGTAGACCCAAATGGATTTTAAAAGCTGCCTCAAACCAGCAAGTTCAATGAGTTTATATTCATGGGGGACAAACTGGGGCAAAGCTTCACTGGCAGAAGGCAAAAGTCAAGGCAGAGACAGAAGGAGGGAGACTGACGCACGGTGAGAAAAAGTAATTGTTCTGTGGTATTTGAAAGATAATTAAGTAGGGATTTCACTCCACTGGACATACAGGGGTGGAATCTGGTTTAGTAAAGCTTAAAGGCAGTAGAGAGCAATTTTTGGGGTGTTTGCCTTTTATTTATATCTTCCGTTGATCCATTTTAATATATCATAAAACACATCATCCATCCATCCATCCATTATCCAACCCGCTATATCCTAACTACAGGGTCATGGGGGTCTGCTGGAGCCAATCCCAGCCAACACAGGTCGCAAGGCAGGAAACATACCCCAGGCAGGGTGCCAGCCCATCGCAGGGCACACACACACACACAAACACTAGGGACAATTTAGAAATGCCAATGCACCTAACCTGTATGTCTTTGGACTGTGGGAGGAAACCCACGCAGACATGGGGAAAACATGAAACCTCCACGCAGGGATGACCTGGGAAGTGAACCCAGGTCTCCTAACTGTGAGGCAGCAGCACTACTAAAGCGCATCACAGATAGGGATATACAGTAATTATACTGCTTAAGGTGGTATCCTGGAATTGAAGCCAGTCAAGTTAAGTGTTCCTTAAACTGTTAGAAGACAGTTGTTTGGGACAGCTGTTGATTGGCACTACACCTGTAATAATGCCTCACTAGGACTGGGACTGCCCTTCATCTATCTATCTATCTATCTATCTATCTATCTATCTATCTATCTATCTATCTATCTATCTATCTATCTATCGGCCTTTATGTATGAATTTCTATCTTTTTGTCAGTCTAATAATTTAAGTGAATACAGGGTTGTAAACTTATTGTCTATATTAAGCTATATTACAGTCAGAATATGCTATTATATGCAGTGGCAGACCTACATTTTGGGGCCTTGGAGCCTAAACTGTAATGGGAGCAACTTCACAACCAGCAACAAGGTTTGGGTATACCAATGTTATCTTCTTCAATGGATTTGTACCACGAGAGACCGCTACATTTATTTTTCAGTACTTTAATAACCTTTTGTTTTCAATTTAACTATTGTTTTGTATTGAATTACACTATATTATTAATGTTATTTTTTAAAACTCCTTCTCATACAGTAGACACCCAAAACTATTAAGCAATGTGTGCTAAATTGCTTCTGGGGCCTCTCCAACATAAACTTAAGCCTCACCCTTAAGCTTAAGCTTTATTAGTTACATAGTAGATCTGACCAGATTATATGGCAGTATGCCACATAGAAATTGATTGATTGATTGATGGAACAATATCTCCTTATATACTGTAAAGGAAGACATGGATGGTTTGGCAGCCCATCACAGACAGGTAATGTTTCATTACCTGGCCGGGAGGCCATCACAATAGATGGGGACAATATCTATCTATCTATCTATCTATCTATCTATCTATCTATCTATCTATCTATCTATTATATAGTACCTTTCATATCTATGTATGTATGTACTTATCTATTATGTCTCTCTATCTGCCTGTCTGTCCTTTGAAATTTTCAAACAAAAACTGCACAGGAAAATCCTTTCCTTTGTAAAGGACTTTGCTACAGCACATTGCACTATGTCAGTTTGACTGATTGATCCAGATAGTCTAGTCTTTCATACTAACAGTACTGTTAAATAATACAGGCTTAGCGTAATTGAATGCATATGATTTGGTAAAATCGTGTAAGAAGTATTTCCCTCTTTCATGATTTATATCTAATATCCCATGCTGCTTCTGAATGCATTGACTCAGACATCGCAAACTACCTGCTGTCTGTAAAATTCCTGTTGCAGAAATAAAACGGAGCCATCTACACAAGACACGCACGCACCAAAGCAGACACAGGTTGCTACGCCCTTAGTCGCACGTTTTCCAGCACATGCACGTGCGGGGAATCTCAAATTGTGAAGCCGGAGGTAGGCATCACGCGCGGAGATCAAAGACTAAAGTGTTTGAAATGTGAATTCGCCTGGCAGTCGTCGGGCTCTTCATTGTCTTGGCCGTACAGTAACACGCCCACTGTGCGCGCGATCAAGGGAGACTTTCATCTCTTATTTATTTCCCCTCCCCTAAGTGGCATTTTCTTTTCTTTTTTTTATTTTGTTTTCTTTTATTTTAGCCCACCGGGCAATTCTCTTTTAACTCAGATCACAGTGGGCAAGAGCCAGAAGGGACACCAAGAAGAATGCGCGTCTCGGGGCTTTCGGTTTGGGATTTGATTGGGGAGAAGAAGCGTTGCGCACGGCTTTCCGGCACAGTGGGGCGGATGAAAAGGTTGTTTATGAAACTCCGGTGTGCGCGCTGTGGGGCGGGAATTCGAGATTGAAAAGTGAAGACAAAGAGAGAGAGAGAGAGAGAGGGAGAGAAGGAGAGAGAGGGAGGGAGGACACGCACAAGGAGCGGCGGTGCGCCGGCGAGCAGCTCAGCGGAGCTCGTAGGAGGAGGCGCGGCTTCCCCTGCACCTCCAAACCCAGCACATGTATGGACGACCACCTCAGCCTCCTTCACTCGCCTCCGCCGTCTTACACGAAGCAGAGGAAAAGCACAAACATCGTGAACCCCGGCTATACGGAGACTGAGCACGACATCATGACAGTGGTCGCCTGTGACAACATTCTGGAGGAGACGGCGGCGCTGCCCGGGCATCACTCTTTGGATCGCTACGAGCCCGACCATGAGTGCTGCGAGCGGGTGGTCATTAACATCTCCGGACTGCGCTTTGAAACTCAGCTCAAGACGTTAGCTCAGTTCCCAGAGACGTTGTTGGGTGATCCTAAAAAGAGGATGCGCTACTTTGACCCCCTGCGTAACGAGTACTTTTTTGACAGAAACAGACCCAGCTTTGATGCCATCCTTTATTACTATCAGTCCGGGGGGCGCATCAGGAGACCCGTTAACGTCCCCATTGACATCTTCTCCGAAGAAATCCGATTTTATGAACTTGGAGAGGAAGCCATGGAGAAATTCCGGGAAGACGAAGGCTTTATCAAAGAAGAGGAGCGTCCCTTGCCCACTAATGAGTTTCAGAGACAAGTGTGGCTACTGTTTGAGTATCCCGAGAGCTCCGGGCCAGCTCGGGGCATCGCAATTGTCTCCGTTTTGGTCATTCTAATCTCCATTGTTATATTTTGCCTGGAAACCTTGCCCGAGTTTAGGGACGATAAGGAGTACCCCAGCCCCATAGCACCTGTTATAAACGGAACAAATCCTTACCTGTCCAACAGTTTTACAGATCCTTTTTTCGTGGTAGAGACGCTTTGCATCATCTGGTTTTCTTTCGAACTGCTCGTGAGATTTTTCGCTTGCCCTAGCAAAGCCACGTTTTCCAAAAATATCATGAACATCATAGACATTGTGGCCATCATTCCATACTTCATTACCTTAGGGACTGAGCTGGCCGAAAGGCAGGGCAACGGTCAGCAGGCCATGTCTTTGGCAATTCTGCGAGTCATCAGGTTGGTGAGAGTTTTCCGGATTTTTAAACTCTCCCGGCACTCGAAAGGGCTCCAGATTTTGGGGCAGACTCTGAAAGCCAGCATGAGGGAACTGGGGTTGTTAATTTTCTTCCTTTTTATTGGGGTCATCCTTTTCTCTAGCGCCGTCTACTTTGCCGAAGCCGACGACCCCACCTCTGGCTTTAACAGCATCCCCGATGCCTTCTGGTGGGCAGTGGTCACCATGACGACGGTTGGCTATGGAGACATGCACCCCGTCACGATAGGTGGCAAAATTGTCGGGTCACTGTGTGCAATCGCTGGTGTGCTCACCATCGCCCTTCCAGTGCCTGTCATTGTATCCAATTTTAACTACTTTTACCACCGGGAGACGGAGGGAGAGGAGCAGGCGCAGTACCTGCACGTTGGCAGCTGCCAGCACCTGTCGTCCACCGAAGAGCTGAAGAAAGCGCGCAGCTCGTCCTCTTTGAGCAAATCCGAGTACATGGTGGTGGAGGAAGGCATCAACAGTGCTTTCAAGTCGTCCAACTTTAAAAACAGCAACTGCACACCAAACAGTCAAAACTATGTGAACATCAAAAAGATATTCACTGACGTTTAAAAAGGGCAAATGGCAGCGTTCATCACACTCAAAGCCACTACTAATAATCGTGACGTGTCAGTGCAATTATGTTGTGTGGAGGCGACGCCAAACCGTACCGTAGGTAAAACTAAGTGTGTCCTGTCCCAGTGAGTTCAACTCCATTCGCTGTAGAGCCAAACGTTTTACGGTTGTTTTTCTGCTTCGTTAACAAGATCCATGTTCTGCCTTCTTACTCTTAACCTGAAAAGCGGCACAAATCACAGTAGGCTACTAATAAGGCCAGCTGGGTGACATTTATATATACCAATTTCTATATACTTACAGATATGTACATGGATAGATTTATATTTTTTTGTATTCCCGTTTTTTTTTTTCTTTTTGTCAAGTCGATTTAGGTGATTGTATTCTTTTAGTGATAATTCTCAACGTAAAGTGGGCATTTATTTGTCGAGTCTGTATGTCAAGTGAAAAGGCGTCAGTTTAGAAAACAAAATAAAAACGCGAAATATAAGATAGGCTGCCAGAGTATTTCACCTCCACTCACTGACATTTGTTCATGAAGGGTACAAGTCTGTCCAATCCTTATCGCGTTGTGCGCACAACTGGAAAATTACGTTTATGTGGTAATAAAAGTTACAGTCTAATGTAGTCGTCGACTTAGCGTCCCGTATGTGTAAAGGTCTCGATGAAAACGTTAAAATTTAGACAGTAATAATCAA
>JANRMT010027041.1:24174323-24197570 GCA_026402145.1 Polypterus bichir lapradei
CTATCTATCTATCTATCTATCTATCTATCTATCTATCTATCTATCTAATCTCTCTCTATTATTGGCGCTGAACTGCCATCCCTTGAACATCTGTACAAGACTCGCTGTTTGAGAAGGGCTAAAAACATCATCAAGGAATATCAGTCCTCCTGGACATAACTGGTTTAAGCTCCTCCAGTTAGGCAGGCACTTCAGATCAATTTGTTCACACACAAACAGACTAAAAAGAGTTTTTTCCCATTTGCCATAAATATCAGTCTAATATCTCCTGAGTCTGAGATAATGTTTTGTACTATTTGCCTTTTGGATTTTAAATGCACCTTGGGTTTGCTACAAAAGTAATTTTGTTTTGTTACACAATGAAAATAAAGTGAGTGATTGATTGATTGATTGATTGATTGATTGATTGATTGATTGATTGATTGATTGATTGATTGAACCATCCATGTTCTCTGTCAGATATTTAATGGGCAAATTCATTTTGGTTTCTAGAATGTAAAAAAAATGTCAGTTCTTACTTAGGAAATTAGCCCACTGTATGATTACCTAGATCTGCTGGTTATTAATGGTGATTGGTATTCATAACTACAGATGTTTTAAAATGAAATAACTATTGATGTGAGTTATTTTATTTCTCATTGAGTAGCACTGCACTTGGACTTTGAGTCTTCACTGGCTGGGCTGCCTCGTGTCTGCCATTTGTATGCCCTCTCCTTATTATGTTGCAGTTGTTGTAGATGCTGTGAAACTGACTACCATCTTGGAATTGTTTTAATGTCGTTGCATCTACTGTTTGTGTGCGAATAAATGTGTCCAGAGTGCCTGTTACTGGACCTAACTTCAAATCCTGATCCAGTTATAGTGTATGTTGACATTTACGGGAATGTCTCGAGATACAGTGGATTCAGAAAGTATTTTGACCCTCTCTCTTTCTGCGCATTTTATTGTGTTGTAGATTTAATTTTAAATTAATAAAATTCTCTTTCTTGCCCATCAATCTATACTCAATAACTCATAAAAACAAAGTAAAAATATGTCCTGAAGTTTAGTGGATGCACATGCTGTGATGCGTTCAGCCGACTTCGTCACTGTCTGTGGAACCTTGTGGTCCTGCTGTTTCCAAACCAGGTGGTGATGCTTCCTGTCAGGATATTTTCAATGGTGGATTTGTAGAACTTCTTTAGTAATTGGAAGGCCAGCCTGAAATCTCTGAGACATTAAAACACTCTAGATGAGAACAGGCCATTCAGCCCAACAAAGCTCGCCAGTCCTATCCACTTATTTCTTCCAATAAAACATCAAGTCAAGGTTTGAAAGTCCCTAAAGTCTTCCTGTCTACCACACTGCTTGGTAGCTTATTCCAAGTATCTATCGTTCTTTGTGTAAAGAAAAACTTCCTAATGTTTGCGAGAAATTTACCCTTAACAAGTTTCCAACTGTGTCCCCGTGTTCTTGATGAACTCATTTTAAAATAACAGTCTCGATCCACTGTACTAATTCCCTTCATAATTTTAAACACTCCAATCATGTCTCCTTTTAATCTTCTTTTGGTTAAACTGTATCAGCTCAGCTCTTTTAATCTTTCCTCATAATTCAACCCCAGTAGCCCTATGTATAATACTTTTCATTTCATCTGCCACAAATCTGCCCAAGCCTGTATACTATCCAAGTCCTTCTGTAATGATATAACGGATTCCAAATTATCTGCTAATCCACCTATCTTGGTATCATCTGCAAACTTAACTAGCTTGTTATTCATATTCCTCTCTAGAAAGCATCTCTTATATATGTTTCTCTTCTGGTTCGTCCTGCTTCATCTTCAAACCCGGTCCCACCCACACGCAGCCCACGCGGCATTTCTCAATTCCTATTCGTCCTCTTCCAAAGCCTTCCCCACGCTGCCTGCGGCCTCCCATACACTCCCACGCCGCTTTTCTCGAGTCCTATTCCTCCTTCGGACCACCGCGTTCCCCGCTCCTCTCTCATGACCCCATTGGTGTCACGTCCCTGCCCGATATTTTGCCTGACCATGTGACCTTTCACTTCGGCCATGTCTGTGCCTGGGAGTCTTTTCCATAGCCTGCTACAGGAAGGTACTCTCTCGACCATTGGCATTAGTTTCACTCCTTGCTATTTTCTTTATACTGTGACGGTTGTTTCCTAAGCCTTTGTTATAAAATGAACGACAGTATCTTCTCTGTCGACGGGTTTTTGTACAACATCATCTGTATTCCAGGATCCGGCAACTGCCTTTCCTATCAGTGGGTTATTTCTTGACACAAATGGTGGATGAAGGCAATGCACTCTCACTACGACATAGTGTAGATTTCATTGCATCACATTGGGACATATTTGGAGACGTTCTTCCTGTTCTTTCCAACGCAAGTCAAGTTATCACAACAAATCAGGAGTACTATCAATACATGGCAACATCTGGAGTTTATGGTGGTGAAGCTGAAATTCAAGCTCTTTCCGTGATTAGATCTTTCGACTCATTATCTGTTTTCTCCAGCAAAACACCTACTCACAACTGCGTCTTTCAAGAAGTACTTCTTTCTTTTTGATCTCTGAATTTTTTTCTCACCGTTTTCTGTTCATATTCTTACACCGCCATATGCTACGGCGGGTGTCGGCTAGTTTATATATATTAAAAATAGCAGTGGCCCTAGCACTGATCCCTGTGGAACATCACTCTTAACATCGGCCAATTCTGATGAGGTTCTTCACACCATCACCCTTTGCTTCCTGTGTCTGAGTCAATTCTGCACCCATGTAAAAACATCACCCTGAACCCCCACTTCTGATGCCCAACCTCTCATGTGGCACCTTATCAAATGCTTTCTGAAAGTCAGGATAAATAATATCATATGCTCCACTTTGATCGTATCCTTTTGTTGCCTCCTCATAGAATTCCAGCATGTCAGTAAAACACGACCTCCCTCTTCTGACCCCATGCTGACTGTTCAGAATAACTCCTGTCCTTGCCAGGTGTTACTCAATTTTATCCTTAATAAATCCTTCCATTAATTTTCCTGTGATGCATGTTAAGCTTACTGGCCTATAGTTGCTTGGATCTGCCCTGTCACCCTTTTTGTATAAGGTGGTACAGATGTTGCAGTGTTTTCTTCACCAAGGTGTTGATGTACTTAGACCAGGTTAGATCCTCTATGATGTGGACTCTGAGGTATCTGGAGCTGCCCACCCTCTCTACCTGAGTGCTGTTAATACTGAGAGGGTGCTAGTGCCTCTGCTGTTTTCTCTCTAAGTCCACAATCTGCTCCTTTGTTTTTCTGAAATTCATTGTGACAGATCCTGCACTTCTTTTGGGTAAACCTGCTGACTGTTTTTAGATATCAGGCCTACCACAGCTGTGTTATCAGCAAACTTGACAATGATGTTAGGGCCGTGTACAGCTGTGCAGTCCTACGTGTGGAGACAGCACAGCAGTGGACTCGGAACATAGCCCTGTGGAGCACTTGTGTTGAGAATAAGGGGTGATGAAGTGAGGCCTCCTACTGAAACCACCTTGGGTCTGCCTGTCAGGACGTTCAAAATCCAGCTGTACAATGAAGTGCTCAGCCACAAATCGCTGAGCTTGGTGATGAACTTAGATGGGTTTATTGTATTAAATACAGAGCTATTTAACTTAGCATTCACACATACAGTAGTTCCCTCTCTCTTGCTGTCCTGGTGTGCCAGTGTTGTATGAAGGATCAAGGTGATGGTATCCTCTACTAGAGTGATATGTGACATGTCCTTGAATATCTGAGTGGCTGACAAGAAATTATTGGCTATTTGCAGGCAACCAAAAAAAAAAATGGATTGGACTAATGGATCAATTTCTTGATCATATGTCCCAGAAAAATCCAAACTCACTGAAAAATTATTTTAACAATAAAACTGTTGTTTCATCTTGGTAGAGCCCTATGTGACTCTGCTTTCCCCTTTTTGTACTCTTCATTGTGTGGACTTTATGAGAATGCCTTAAATCTCATAGACGTACTGTTTATAAGGTGTTGAAATTTAGCACTTCTTCCCACCTTCCCTTCTACATCTGTAACCTCAGGCAATTAAATAAAGTTAAAGGACAAGCAGGAGTTAAGTTACACATTTTAATAATGTATTATCGATAATATTTATAAAATAATAATAATGAATCAATCAGAGAACATGTTAATATTGGCAAACCATAATCATATAACGTGATACTAGATGTGTAGTTTCAGGCAGCACATTGATTTGAAGTTACTCAAATGTCTCTGGTCAAGTCATCATTTCTATTCGGTTTTCTTTATAACAGACTGTATGCCTGTCCCAATATGGCTGCCAAGTTACTCTCCTCATTGTGTTCGCTTCATGGCCATGGTGTGAGAGTGAGAGAGAGGGAGGGGTAAAGTGACCAACTTTATACATTCCCGTCTAAGTCCTTAAACCAATATGGCATCATGGTACAGAATAGCCTCTAATTTAAAACCGATCTCAGACAGCCATACTTTAGACCAATGGGTGCACACACTGCCTTTATACATCTGCCCCAAGTAGTGGATAGACTTATTGAATGCCCCCCCCCCCCCATTTGTTTAGCTAGGTATTTTAAAGGCCTTCCATTGGGGGTTGGCTAATAGAATGTCCTGCACTGAAACCCCCATGCCAAACCAGTTTGAAGTACCTTCCTCAACCCTACAATACATTTCACATCTTAAGTCAGTTCTAAAATCTCAGGGGTTGGTTAGTCAGACATTAAAGTACAACAAGCCTAATGAAACATCAGTACAACAATTGGTATGTCAATCTTATAAATAAAGACATACTAAATATTTGTCAAGTTATGTACAAAATATCATTCTACCGCAACCTTGATGATATTTTGCAGTCTTAGATCACAATCCTAGTGGCAGTCTTGACAGTTGCAGAATAGCACAGATAGTAGAATGTCTGACTGCAAGTCAGGAGCTTGTGATTCCGGTTCTGCTCGTTTCCATCTTTTAATCTTCTACCCTGCGTTGCTCTTTATTGGTTCACAGGCCTGACCTTCTCCTGGGCATTAATAATTATCACTCATTAGCCAAAAAGGCCACAGAAAATGTAAAAAAGAATGATCATAACAAATATGGATTAAAGTCCCATCCGAGTTTGGTGTTCAGTACGTATCTGAGGATTCCATGTTAGGCACCAGCTCCCCTGAACCCTGAACTGGTTAAGCAGGTTAGAAAATGGATGAACACAAAAGAGAAGAAAGAGAAGAACAGTCTATGTGGAAAAAGGAGAGATGGAAAAGAAAACATTGGAAAAACAATTCTAGATTACTATCTGTTCTATGATTTTCAGAACTCGATTTATCCATAACAAGATCATAGAGAGATGCATTCTGTTCAGACATGATTGAGCACAGAACAGGACTCAACCCTGGATGCGACTTTACTCCTTTGCACCCTCTTTTGCATGTTTGTCATTCTTTTCTTACTTTTTGTTTAAATCTGCTATTCAAAATAATTCATAAAGATGAATGGCTGATCACTGCTCCCTCATGAATCAAGTGCCCTGGGTTTGAAGTCCATGGCAGGTCACTTTCTGTGTAGAGTCTCCACATTGCCTCTTTGTCATTTGTGGCTTTTCCTCCAGTACTCTGGCATTCCTCCCAGATTCTAAAGATGTCGGTGTTAATTGGTAGTTCAGAATTACCCTAGAGCAAAGGTTAGTTTGGTTGTGGATGTGTTTGAGTGGGTCCTGTGATGGACCAATGCTTCATCCAAGGTTGGTTCCTGCTTTACACCTGATGCTGAATACCTTGATTTGGATTACATTGGTTTGGTAACATCAATCTATGTTACGATCATCTAGAGTTTACCAGCAGCCATACCACTCATACTTCAAGAACAGGTTATCCTCCTGATGCTAAGCGTGTTTGGGCTCTGCTTGTATCTGGATGGGACACAATCTAAGAAAAGCTAGGGTTGTTTCTGGAAGAGGTGTTGGTGAGGCCAGCAGGGGGCGCTTACCCTGTGGTCTGTGTATGGATCATAATGTACTGGTGCAGTGACACAGACACTGTGTTATAAATATGGCACCGTCCTTCAGATGTGACATATCTTTTCGGTCATTAAAGATCCCTGAGCATTGTTCAAACAGTGTAGGGTTCATCCCGACATTCCGGCTAAATTCCCCATCATGGACTCGTCCATTCTGGCCCCCTCATCACCCCCTTTCTCTAACTTGCTCACATGGTGAGTGTACTAGCACAATAATGGCTAATGTTGCATCATCCAGGTGGTTGCTACACATTAGTTATAGTTGAAGTGGTTCTCCTCTGTCCATGTAAAGTGCTTTGAGTAGCGAGAAAAGTGCTAAATAATTGTAATTAATTATTATTATTTGTGAACTTTTTCATTTTTGCATTCTTCTACCCATTATAGAACAAACTTAAAGAGTTCAAAGTTATAAGTGCTACAGCCTATCTTTGGAGTATTGAGTGTAATGAAGGAAAAGCTTCATGCAAAGGGAAAAATGATGCAGTGAGCATTTGTACGTCTGAAAAAGGCATCGGAAAAAAATGGGGTGAGATTTTCACTGAGAAAGTCACAGTAGATGTGGAGCAGGGGTCTCCAACACGTCGCTCGTGAGCTGCCGGTAGCTAGCAACCCCTTTCCAAGTAGCTCGCCAAAGGGTTAATGAATCCTACATAAATTTGATTAGTCAAATTAGGGGTGGGCGATCTTTCCAAAAAAATCATATCACAATCCACAATCTGAATTGCAATCTATCTTTTCATTGTGGCATACACTTAAGAGAATATCTGGACTCAAACTCATCAAGACCTAAGTAACACTTTATTTTACATATCAAACAAAGTTGAATTCAATTGTTCTCTTATTTGCTAGCTAAGCGGAGTTAAGGTACACGCCACGAAGCTGGCGAGTGAATGAGGAAGGCCCCTCCCCTCGGCCTGCTGTGTGTTTCTCAGATTCGCACAAATAAATCGGTACCGCAAGTGAACTACGATATACAGCAAAATGAGAGAAGCTGCAAAATCAACTGGAATGTTCAAGCAAGTTATTGAAAAAAACCTGATTCTAAATCCATAAAGTAGTTATCTCGTGAAAAGCGGACAGACAGAGAGACATTGGATTTTAGATATTATATATTAGTAAACCTTCAAAATAATGTGAAGTTAAAGTCTCAACAGCATTCTCAGCATTTCTGGAGTTTAGTAGAGCCTGATAACTATAAGAATCTTCACCAAGCAGTTCTGAAAATGTCTGCTTTGTTTGGGTCTCCATACCTCTGTGAGTATGACATGAATGTCATGAAATCAAAGTTCAGAACAAGACTGACAAATGAACATTGAAATGACTCCATAAGAGTGAACCTCAGTGGCTCCACTCCACCATACACCTGACTCTCTTGTGGACCCCATGCAGTGCCAGTCATCTGATTAACTAAAAAACACATCACACATGCAACTGGACCTGTGAATAAAGTGACACTGTGACAAAATGACAAATGAATAAGGAATATCTGTGTATTTTGAATTTTTTCTTTTGACAGCATTCTTGTTTTAATTCAATAGTGTGAGATACACTAGAAAATGCATACAGGCATACAAAATGCACTTGCAGGTGAACTCAATAGTTTTTGTGATGTTTTAATGCAAAATGTGAGTTGTGGACCCCAACATTTTGTAAATGTTCATGCAAAACAAGCTTATTCAGTTTGTTTGGGTTGAAATAAGCTATGAGAATAAACATTAGAAAACATGAGCAGCTCTCAGCCATTTTCATTTTGTAAAAGTAGCTCTCAGGGGAAAAAAGGTTAGAGACCCCTGATGTGGAGAAATGGGTAGCGTCTTTGATGATTTCAGGGTATGAGAAAGCATAAACGGAGGTCAGAACAGCAGATGGGATAGTCAAAGCTTTAAAGTGGAGGTGGGGCTGCATCAGGGATATTTGCTTTGTCGTGATTATGATGGAAGTGGTGCCCAGAGAAGAACATTGCCATGAAAGCTGTTGTATGGCGATCTTGTATTGACAGAAGAAAAGGGAAAGGGAAATTGAAGGAGAAACTAATTGTGGAAGCAAAAAGCCATGAAAATAGCCATTAAACCAATAAGGATAATGAAAATGTCTTCTCTCTCTATCCCATCTGTCTTTGTCTAGTAAATTGATCATTTGTAATTTATATCTTATAAAGTCATCTCCTGCATATATACATGCAAATATTTGGGTGTTTTTATAATAAGCTTTATGTGTAATGTATATATATAAAAGTCAATGTGTGTATGTGTGTGGTGGGCTGGTGCCCTGCCCGGGGTTTGTTTCCTGCCTTGCGCCCTGAGTTGGCTGGGATTGGCTCCAGCAGACCCTGTAGTTAGGATATAGCGGGTTGGATAATGGATGGATGCATGTGTGTATGTATGTTCCAGCATCACGTCTGAACGGCTGGAGCGATTTTCATGAAACTTGGTACATATATCCCTCATTGGTCAACTAAGAATACTTTAGGGTGAAATCAACCGTAACCCACCCCCTTCTGGGTAGGGTGGGGGGTGGTCTTGCGGTCTTGTATGCAAGTTATCATCCAGTTGACACTCGGAACGACCACCAGAGGGCAAACTGGAGGCGACTGCCAGCATTCTCTATGTTTGAGTGCCACCACACCCCTTTTGCTTTTGAAATTAAATAGAGTTCTACACGCGTGTGTGTCTGTCTGGCCCGAGAAGTGAGACGTAGAGTCGGGGTGAGGGCTCAAGCTCAGAGGATACGCAAGCGAGGCTAGTACACCGGCAAAAGTTAACCTCCTAAGAAAGACAGTCGCTTAGCTGCTAATGCACAAACGATGCAAGCACTTCGGTAACATGAATCCTTCTAGCAGAGAGATGCCCAGAGTAGTTCTGACAATTTAAATACTTTCTAGGACCCCGTGCTATTAACAGCACGGGGTTACACTGTTAGTATATACCAGGTGACTGCCAGCATTCTCTATGTTTGAGCACCACCGTGCCCCTGTTGCTTTTGAAAATAAATAGAGTTCTATGCGTGGAAGTGCGTGTGTCTATCTGGTCCGAGAAGTGAGACGTGGAGTCGGGGTGAGGGCTCGAGCTCCGAGGATACGCAAGCAAGGCCAGTACACCGGCAAAAGTTAACCTCCTAAGAAAGACAGTCGCTTAGCTGCTAATGCACAAACGATGCAAGCACTTCAGTAACATGAATCCTTCTAGCAGAGAGATGCCCAGAGTAGTTCTGACGATTTAAATACTTTCTAGGATCCCGTGCTTTTAACAGCACCGGCTTACACAGTTAGTATATACCAGGCGACTGTCTGCATTCTTTATTTTTGAGCAGCACCGCACCCCTGTTGCTTTTCAAATTAAATAGAGTTGGCTGGCTCCGAGCGTCAACTAGATGATAACATACATACAAGACCGCAAGACAAGGACATTAGTGAGTCTTTGTTTCTTAATTTATTTTTATTTTTAACATTGTGTTTTTTTAATTATGTTTTTCTCAAACAATTAAAAAAAACACGAGGGCGAACCGGAGGTGACTGACAGCATTCTTTATGTTTGAGCAGCACAGCGCCCCTGTTGCTTTTCAAATTAAATACAGTTGGCCGGTTCTGAGAATCAACTGGATGATAACATACGTACAACACCTCAAGACAAGCACATTAGTGAGTCTTTATCCATCCATCCATTATCCAACCCGCTATATCCTAACTACAGGGTCACGGGGGTCTGCTGGAGCCAATCCCAGCCAACACAGGGTGCAGGGCAGGAAACAAACCCCGGGCAGGGCGCCAGCCAACTGCAGAAAATCCAGGCAGACACGAGGAGAACATGCAAACTCCATGAAGGGAGGACCCGGGAAGTGAACCCAGGTTTATTGTTTGTTAATTTATTTTTATTTTTAAAATTGTGTTTTTTTTTTAATTATGTTTTTCTCAAACAATTAAAAAAAAACCTTTATTTTCCTCCCAGGCAACGCTGGGTATTTCAGCTAGTAATCAATATAGAGTCAGTTTATGTAGTGTGATTGGTGGCAGCAATGAGCTGATGCATAATTCATTACCTACTTTTAGGGGTAATTTTTGTTTTCTTTTGTCTCATGGCTGAATATTTTTTTCAAAAAAAATTTTTTTAAAAAGCCCACTAAGCAATGGTTTAACACACAAGTCAACATAAAATACTTATTTATGACCAATGTCACTCTGTTTTATGTTCCTTGAGCCTCTACAGTATGTAAATTCACATACTTATCACATACTTGTATGTCTCTTCACTCACAAGCTGAAAGGTGTTTTCTTGGAAAAAAAAAAAAAACATCTTGAAGTAGTCGAGTGGCTGGTTAGCCGTAGTGTTCCCTGGCATGCCGTCTTATTTGAAGTCCAGTCGCCAGCTTGCCTCCCACAGATCTGTCTGTGTAGTCCTCCCAGGACGAATGTTGCTGTAGGCACATCATCTGCACGATCAGCTGATGGAGGTGCCTGACTTTAATTTTCGATCTCCAGATCACTTGCATCAAAATTGTATTTCCATAATCAGTGTCCAATTCAGCAATAATATGCAAAAAATAAATAAATAGTATGCACAGAGTAGTTTGCTTTACACATTGGCATTGCTCTCTCACTCGATGTCGATGCTGTTCTAGATGTTGTTTACTCTGTGCTACTCACGACGTCGAGTCAACAATTCTAACAGTCCTCCGAGCAAAGAGATTGTACCTGCACTATATTGCCAAAGTATTGGGACCCCCCCTCCAAATCATTCAATTCAGGGGTTCCAATTACTTTCATGGCCACAGGTGTATAAAATCGAGCACCTAGGCATGCACACTGTCTCGACAAACATTTATGAAAGAATGGGTCGCTCTCAGGAGCTCAGTGAATTCAAGCGTGGTACCGTGATAGGATCCAACCTGTGCAATAAGTCCATTCGTGAAATTTCCTCGCTACCAAATATTCCACAGTCAACTGTGGTATTATAACAAAGACGAAGAAATTGGGAGCAACAGCAACTCAGCCACGAAGTGGTAGGCCACGTAAAATCACAGAGTGGGGACAGCGCATGCTGAGGTGCACAGTGTGCAGAAGTCGCCAACTTTCTACAGAGTCAATAGCTACAGACCTCCAAAAGCTCAAGAACAGTGCAGCGTAGAGGGAGGGCTTCATGGAATGGGTTTCCATGGCTGAGCAGCTGCAGCCGAGCCTTACATCATCAAGTACAATACAAAGCGTCAGATGTAGTGATGTAAAGCCCATCGCCTCTGGACTCTAGATCTGGGGACACGTGTCGTCTGGAGTGACGAATCACGCAATCCAATAGACGAGTCTGGGTTTGGTGGTTACCAGGAGAACAGTACTTGCCTGACTGCATTTTGCCAAGTGTAAAGTTTGGTGGAGGGGGGATTATGGTGTGGGAATGGGCTTGGCCCCTTAGTTCCAGTGATAGGAACTCTTAATGCTTTAGCATACAAAACCATTTTAGACAATTCCATGCTCCCAACTTTGTGGGAACAGTTTGGTTATGGCCCCTTCCTGTCCCAACATGACTGTACACCAGTGCACAAAGCAAGGTCTATAAAGAAATGGATGAGCAAGTTTGGTGTGGAGGAACTTGAGTGGCCTGCACAGAGCCCTGAACTTCACCCAATAGAAGACCTTTGGGATGAATTAGAGTGGAGACTGCAAGTGAGCCAGGCCTTCTCGTCTAACATCAATGCCTGACCTCACAAATGCTCTCCTGGTCAAAAACTCACATAAATAGACTCCTAAACCTTGTGGAAAGTCTTCCCAGAAGAGTTGCACCTGTTATAGCTGCAAAGGGTGAGAAAACTCCATATTAAAGCCTTTGTATTAAGAATGGAATGTCATTAAAGTTCATGTGTGTGTAAAGGCAGGCATCCCAATACGTTTGGCAATATACAGTAGCGTATATCATAACGGTAAGTTTTATCGTCGTTTACAGCTTGTATCACCCCCTGCCCCGGATGTCAGCTTTATTTGACATCTGCCTTCTTGAGTGGACAAAAGTTGACATCTGCCCTAAAAGAGTTAACAGAAATAACACATGGTTACAGCTCCCATAGCCTGACTGTGCACGATTTCCATTTGTTCTAGTCTATCTTTTTATCATATTGCTTGCTTGGCAGTTCTAGCGTTCTTAATCTGGCTATGTGTCTGCTGTACCACATGTGAGTAACAAAATGAGGTTTTTATAAGATAGGTTTGCACGGAGCACAGTGACTTATTAAACGTATGCTTACAGTCAGGCAGCACACTATCTCCTGTCACAAAAAGCGCAGTGCAGGACTGTTTTGGAAGTTCGTCACTCAGTCAGTAAAGTAGACGTGCTCAGCGACTTTTATTTGTTTAAATTGACACGGTCCAGCAACGACAACAGCAACTGTGGACGGCAAATCAGACACACACTATGACTAGAAGTCACATAATGTGACATCGACTTAACTGAAGTAACTGGAGCGCTGACGGTTTTCAGATTTGTTCTTTTCTTCATCATGCGTAGTGAAACAATGTGAGTCATTATAAGTGTGGCAGTTTTTCATTGATTATTTTATAGGTAGCTGTCTGCTGAAGACAGAAAGCAGTTCAGCAAAGTTCAATAATGTTGATAACGTGGCAGGAGTAGATTTGTCAAAGCAAAAGGATATGCGAATGCAGCCAAGTGCGGGCTGGAGGAGAGTGACAGGGTGCCAGCATTGTCTGTGGTTGTAATAGGGGGTCCATCCATTATCCAACCCGCTGAATCCGAACAGGGTCACGGGGGTCTGCTGGAGCCAATCCCAGCCATCACAGGGCACAAGGCAGGAACCAATCCTGGGCAGGGTGCCAACCCACCGCAGGACACACACAAACACACCCACACACCAAGCACACACTACGGCCAATTTAGAATCGCCAATCCACCTAACCCGCATGTCTTTGGACTGTGGGAGGAAACCGGAGCGCCCGGAGGAAACCCACGCAGACACGGGGAGAACATGCAAACTCCACGCAGGTAGAACCCGGGAAGCGAACCCAGGTCCCCTAACTGCGAGGCAGCAGCGCTACCACTGCGCCGCCGTGCCGCCCTGTAATAGGGGGGCTTTTTTGTTTAAAAAAAAAAAAAAAAAAACAAGGAAAAATATGATCAATCACATATTCTGAATATAATTGCCACAATGTAGGAAAAGTCAAGGAAGGATAGGAGCATGACATGCACACAGATGAAATTGTAAAAGATTTAAAAACATGACGCCAATTGGCATCAGCCGTTAAATGTTTCGAGGGATGGCTCACAAGAATCCCTAAATTAAAATTGCTGTAATTCGCATTGCTCTTGTCATCAGTGTGAAAGCTTTGGCTAGCATATGATATGACTCAGGTTGCTGCTAGTTGTGTCTCAACAGTATGTGAGTAAACAGTTACCTCATCTAACAGAATCAGTAATGACTCACATGTCATCAATACAAAACAGCTCTGCGCTGGAGCTTTTTCCTAACCGAAAGGCATCATTTTGAATTTCTAAAGACTTGGGAGATGTTGTGAAAACAGCCTTCTCACCACTTTCCAGACTCATTTCCAGATGCTGGCAGCGACTGGGCAGACTCACTGCTGAATAGAATTCTCCCTTATTTAACATCCTCACAAACCCCTCAAAGGTGACAAATACATCTTCATGTTCTGCTCAGAAAGAATTAAGGGAACACTTAAATCACACATCAGCTCTCGATGAACGAAATGTTCAAGCGGAAAATCTTTACTGAGTAATACTGTATAATTCATTGAGAACAAAATGATGTCAATGGAAATCAAAATCACCAACCCATTGACGGCTGATTCAACATCACACCAAAAATCAGTCAAAAACTGAAATTACAGGCTAATTCAACTTGTGTGAATTTCATTCTGTCAGTTAGTCAGTCATTTTCCAACCCATTATATCCTAACACAGGGTCATGGGGGTCTGCTGGAGCCAATCCCAGCCAACATAGGGTGCAAGGCAGGAACAAACCTGGGCAAGGTGCCAGCCCCCCGCAGGGCACACACACACCCACACACCAAGCACACACTAGGCAATGCACCTAACCTGCATGTCTTTAGACTGTAGGAGGAAAACGGAGCATCCAGAGGAAACCCACGCAGACACAAGGAGAACATGCAAACTCCACACAGGGAGGACCCAGGAAGCGAACCCAGGTCTCCTTACTGCGAGGCAGCAGCTCTTCCAATGCGCCACCGTGCTGCCCTGAATTTCATTCTGGGATCTCATAATCTAATTCAGTAGTGTGTATGGCCCTCCACATGCCTTTATGCACTCCTGACAATGTCTGGGCAGGCTCCTGATGAGATGGCGGATGGTGTCCCAAAGGATCTCCTCCTGCAGAGCATAAGTGAGCTCCTGGACAGTCTGTGGCACTACTTGGTGGCATCGGATGCACTGATTCATAATGTCCCAGAGGTTCTCAATTGGATTCAGGTCTGGGGAACATGCAATCCAGTCAATAGCATTGATGCCTTTGTCATCCAAGAACTGCTTAGACACTCTGGCCACATGAGGCCGGGCTTTGTCCTGCACAAAGAGGAACCCAGGTCCCACTGCACCAGCGTAAGGTCTGGCAGTGGCTCTAAGGATTTCATCCCAGTACCTAACAGCTATCTGGTACCGCTGCCTAGCATGTGGAGGACTGTGCGACCTCTGAGGATATGCCTCACCAGACCATCACTGACCCACCGTCAAACTGGTCATGCTGGGTTATGTTGCAGGCTGCATGATGTTCACCACGGCGCTCATCACATCTGCTCAGTGTGAACCTGCTGTCATCTGTGAACTAAATGGGGCACCAATGATGGAACTGCTAATTGTGGTGTTCTGTGGTGAATGCCAATCAAGCTGCACAGTGATAGGGAACATTGGGCCGTCTTGCCACCCTCATGGAGTCTGTTTCAGACAGTTTGGTCAGAAACATGCACACCAGTAGCCAGCTGGAGGTCATTTTGTATGGCTCTGGCTGTGGTACTCCTGTTCTTCCTCACAACAAATGAGCAGATACCGGTCCTCATACTGGGTTGGTGCCCTTCTATGGCCCTGTCCAGTTCTCCTCATGTGATGGCCCATCTCCTAGTATCTCCTCCATGCTCCTGAGACTGTGCTGGAACACACAGCCAACCTTCCTGTGACAGCACTTATGGATGTGCCATCCTGGAGGAGCTGGACTACCTGTGCAACATGAATCGGCTGCAGGGACCACCTCATGATACTAGTAGTGACAAGGAAACTAACAAAATGCAAAATGAGGGAGGAACAGGCCAGGAAGGATAAGGTGAGAGCAGTTGTGTGTGGCCACCATTCCCTTTATGTTGGTTGTCTTGCTGTTGTCTCTCCAGTGCCTCTGTTGTCACTTTCATTTGCACCAAAGCAGGTGACACTGATTCACAATCACTTGTGCTTCCTAACTGGACAGACTCACATCCCTGAAGCTTAATTGGACTGGTGTTAGACTGGGATGATTAAGCCTTCCCTTCATTTTTTGAGCAGTGTAAATAACTAAGTTCAATATCTAGTTACTGATACAAAATGCAGGGTCTGTGCCAAGATTATTGTAAGTACTGTGTGAAATACTGTGGATTTAAAGGGCTGCACAGAGAAAGAAACAAGTTCAGGGTCAAGGAAAGATAGCGATCAAAATTAGTAAAGCTGACAAGATTACTAAACTAAGTAGCTTTTGGGGAAAGGAAAGAATCAAAGTCAAAAATCTGAGTAGAATTCATCAACCAAACAAACAATGAATAAATCCTTAAAAAAGAAACTTAAGCACACACAGCAAAGAGTTGCTTTAATAATCCCAAAACTTGGATAATCCCCCTTTATTTATGTTGGTAATCACATGCCACAAAGTCAGGGTCACATAACCAAAAATGATTGATCAAGCTACAACAGAAATCAACCTTGTCAGAAATGGCGGCAGCATGATAACTCTGTACTGACTCAAAGAGAGACAGTAAAGATTTGAAAATGGGATTGGGACAAAAGACATGGTCAAAAACCAGGCAGAGATCCATACCAAAATTACTGCCAATTATCGTCAAAAAATAAGAACACTAATCCAAAAAGCAAAGTCCAAAGTCGGAAAAACTCTTTTGTTTGAAAAAGCAGTAAGTTACGCAGAGAAAACAGCTGCAAAATCAAGTGGAGGATCTTAATATCAGTTTCTTAGGAAACCTTTGTGTCGATCTTTACTCTGGTGCTCTGAATGACGTCACGTGCCGTGTTATTCCCGGGGGCTGTTGGGATGAATCACTATGACAACAACCAGCACTAACTCATTAAAAACCCGGTACTCAATAAACAAGCAAAATGGCATTCTGATAAGAAGGTATAAAACTTAAATTTATTAATCATGGCAAATTCTGCACAATCAATGTGAAATTCACATTCCTTAGGGATCAAAACCTCAAATTCCATGTAAAATATATTCCCAACATCCACAAAAAAAAGAAGAAAAAAAAATATATAACTCATTATAACTTCCATCACCAAAATAATGATAAGAAAACACAAAAAACCCAATCGTAAAGTCAAATTGAGGTAATAATACAAAATTTACGATTTACAACATCCATGATTTCTTCTTCATAACAAAGACCACAGGTGCTGCCCAAATGGAATCTTTTTAATTCCTTTTAACAACTCATGCAGCTTCTGATTAACTTGCCATTATAACATTGAAGAAACAGGATAAAAGCAGTATCACTGTTCCTGAATTTCAACCATAAGTAAATATCACATTATTATTTTCTAAAAATATAGAGAGCATGAGCTGTGTGATTAAATGAAAAGTTCTTTAAGAACAAAACTGACATTAAATGAAGATGGTTGGAATAAATGACTTCAATCTGTCAACACCAGGATTGGCAATTGAATGTCTTTTTGAAAACATTATACAGTGGTGTGAAAAACTATTTGCCCCCTTCCTGATTTCTTATTCTTTTGCATGTTTGTCACACAAAATGTTTCTGATCATCAAACACATGTAACCATTAGTCAAATATAACACAAGTAAACACAAAATGCAGTTTTTAAATGATGGTTTTTATTATTTAGGGAGAAAAAAAAATCCAAACCTACATGGCCCTGTGTGAAAAAGTAATTACCCCCTGAACCTAATAACTGGTTGGGCCACCCTTAGCAGCAATAACTGCAATCAAGCGTTTGCGATAACTTGCAATGAGTCTTTTACAGCGCTCTGGAGGAATTTTGGCCCACTCATCTTTGCAGAATTGTTGTAATTCAGCTTTATTTGAGGGTTTTCTAGCATGAACCGCCTTTTTAAGGTCATGCCATAGCATCTCAATTGGATTCAGGTCAGGACTTTGACTAGGCCACTCCAAAGTCTTCATTTTGTTTTTCTTCAGCCATTCAGAGGTGGATTTGCTGGTGTGTTTTGGGTCATTGTCCTGTTGCAGCACCCAAGATCGCTTCAGCTTGAGTTGACGAACAGATGGCCGGACATTCTCCTTCAGGATTTTTTGGTAGACAGTAGAATTCATGGTTCCATCTATCACAGCAAGCCTTCCAGGTCCTGAAGCAGCAAAACAACCCCAGACCATCACACTACCACCACCATATTTTACTGTTGGTATGATGTTCTTTTTCTGAAATGCTGTGTTCCTTTTATGCCAGATGTAACGGGACATTTGCCTTCTAAAAAGTTCAACTTTTGTCTCATCAGTCCACAAGGTATTTTCCCAAAAGTCTTGGCAATCATTGAGATGTTTCTTAGCAAAATTGAGACGAGCCCTAATGTTCTTTTTGCTTAACAGTGGTTTGCGTCTTGGAAATCTGCCATGCAGGCCGTTTTTGCCCAGTCTCTTTCTTATGGTGGAGTCGTGAACACTGACCTTAATTGAGGCAAGTGAGGCCTGCAGTTCTTTAGACGTTGTCCTAGGGTCTTTTGTGACCTCTCGGATGAGTCGTCTCTGTGCTCTTGGGGTAATTTTGGTCAGCCGGTCACTCCTGGGAAGGTTCACCACTGTTCCATGTTTTTGCCATTTGTGGATAATGGCTCTCACTGTGGTTCGCTGGAGTCCCAAAGCTTTAGAAATGGCTTTATAACCTTTACCAGACTGATAGATCTCAATTACTTCTGTTCTCATTTGTTCCTGAATTTCTTTGGATCTTGGCATGATGTCTAGCTTTTGAGGTGCTTTTGGTCTACTTCTCTGTGTCAGGCAGCTCCTATTTAAGTGATTTCTTGATTGAAACAGGTGTGGCAGTAATCAGGCCTGGGGGTGGCTACGGAAATTGAACTCAGGTGTGATACACCACAGTTAGGTTATTTTTTAACAAGGGGGCAATTACTTTTTCACACAGGGCCATGTAGATTTGGATTTTTTTTCTCCCTAAATAATAAAAACCATCATTTAAAAACTGCATTTTGTGTTTACTTGTGTTATATTTGACTAATGGTTACATGTGTTTGATGATCAGAACCATTTTGAGTGACAAACATGCAAAAGAATAAGAAATCAGGAAGGGGGCAAATAGTTTTTCACACCACTGTACATATATAATATATGTACTAGCTGTGTGAGTCCGTGCTGTAAAAAGCCCAGGGTTCTAGAAACTATTGAAATCATCAGAAAATAATTGAAAAGTAGAGATGTCAGGTAGTTGAAAGGAACTACCCTGGGCATCTCTCTCCTAGGAGGATTCATTTTGCCGATGTGCTCACCTTGCTTGTGTATTAGCAGTGTAGGAGGAAAAGTAAAAGGGATACCATTTTGCCAATGTTACCTGTTAAGCAGCTTTGTCTTTGTCTTTGCCCTTACCACGACTCAACCTCTCACTTCCGGGCCAGACAGACACACACACTTACACGTGTAGACGTTTATCCCGGCCAATATCCCCAAGCTGCCAGGTGGAGCCCTCCCTACAGTATGGAGGTCCCCTGAAGACCAGCAGGGCATCATGGACATTGCAGTTTTTATACGCAGCCCTGCTGGATGCCATGGGGGCCACTAGGGGATGCTGCAGGGGGGCACAACGGTTATTTACCCTATGCCCCGGAAGTACGTCCAAGTCACATGGACAAGGGGAATGACATGCTTCCGGGGTGAAGAAAAGGACTTTTTACCTGACCCGGAAGTGATACAAAATCACATGGACTGGGGATTGGGAGCACTTCCGGGTCAGGGAATATAAAAAGGACTATGAGAGCTCCCAGACGGCGAGCTGAGCTGGGTGGTAGAAGGGCAACGCGTCTGGGAGTCGGAGGATTGTTTATTGATTGTGTTATTGTTGATTTATGAATATAGTGGAGGAGAGGGTGCTTTGTGCACTGTGGCAATTTAATAAAGTCATCATTTGGACTTTTACCTGGTGTCTGGAGTCGTGGACAGGGCTCAAGGGCGCGATATGGCCCTAAACTGTCACAATATATAGCCACTTTCCGTCTCTGCCGCTCGTGTTTTGAAGAAGGGGGCTGAATGCACCCCAAGGAGACACGGTAGGTCCTCTGAATCCCCCTCTTAGATGGTGATACAATGGGAAACAAATGCAGTTTTTTTTACCTCCTCTTTGCTCGATCAGCTGCTAGCTTGCTGCTGCTGCCATGCTGTGTGATCTGAATCTCGTGTGGCACTTCAAAACATTTAAAAGCCTGTACTGCAGCTGTCTTACTCTTTGTCTTTTATTTCTGGCCCTGGGCATGGTTAAATGTCTAAGTCTTGTCTCGCGAGACTTAAGTTCTTGATATTTTTTAGTTTATAATTTAAAATCTGAATAATAATCTGAAAATCTAGCAACATCACATTAAAGTTCAATAAAGTCTGAAAAGAATGATACCTAACATATATACAGTATGTAGGTTTTAAAATAAGCCAGATTTAAAGCGTGACAAAAAACATGACATAAAAATGTCACATAAAATCGTTGCACAAAATCGTTGCACTTTTAGGCTTAGGATTTTATATATATAGTGGAGCTCGGCCCTAACACAAACAGACGTACATTGTTCTGTACAACCCAACACACGTTTATTTTATTTACACAACTATTATTTACAGGTGCACACACAGCCCCAAACTCCCCCAAAAGTCCTGGCCAATAACACAATGCCTCTTTCACTCTTCAGGCGCCTCCTTTCCTCCTCCAAGACCTCGTCTCTCGACCTCACCACTCCAGCCCTTGAATGGTGGGAGGCGGCCCCTTTTATAATCACCCGGATGTGCTCCAGGTGCATCCCGACAATCTTCCGCTGGCACTCCCCAGTGTGGCAGAAGTGCTGGCTGCGCACCCAGAAGCACTCCGGGTGTCCCCGGTCCTCTTCCCCCCAGGACTTCTGGGTGTGGCGGAAGTGCTGAGGTCCAGGGCTCCGTAAGCATCGGGGTGGCCCCTGGCAGTGACCACAGGCCCCTACAGGGCTGAGCTTCAAAACTCTGTACCCGTGGTCCCCAAAGCCACCAGGGCGGTCGCCCCCACGTGGTCTGGGGGAGGTGTAAGCCCTCCTCCGGTCCTCCAGGGCGTCCCGGCTAGGCAGTACCTCAAGACACCTGTAACAATTTATATATATATATATATATATATATATATATATATATACACACACACTCACCTAAAGGATTATTAGGAACACCATACTAATACGGTGTTTGACCCCCTTTCGCCTTCAGAACTGCCTTAATTCTACGTGGCATCGATTCAACAAGGTGCTGAAAGCATTCTTTAGAAATGTTGGCCCATATTGATAGGATAGCATCTTGCAGTTGATGGAGATTTGTGGGATGCACATCCAGGGCACGAAGCTCCCGTTCCACCACATCCGAAAGATGCTCTATTGGGTTGAGATCTGGTGACTGTGGGGGCCATTTTAGTACAGTGAACTCATTGTCATGTTCAAGAAACCAATTTGAAATGATTCGAGCTTTGTGACATGGTGCATTATCCTGCTGGAAGTAGCCATCAGAGGATGGGTACATGGTGGTCATGAAGGGATGGACATGGTCAGAAACAATGCTCAGGTAGCCCGTGGCATTTAAACGATGCCCAATTGGCACTAAGGGGCCTAAAGTGTGCCAAGAAAACATCCCCCACACCATTACACCACCACCACCAGCCTGCACAGTGGTAACAAGGCATGATGGATCCATGTTCTCATTCTGTTGACGCCAAATTCTGACTCTACTATTTGAATGTCTCAACTGAAATCGAGACTCATCAGACCAGGCAACATTTTTCCAGTCTTCAACTGTCCAATTTTGGTGAGCTCGTGCAAATTGTAGCCTCTTTTTCCTATTTGTAGTGGAGATGAGTGGTACCCGGTGGGGTCTTCTGCTGTTGTAGCCCATCCGCCTCAAGGTTGTGCGTGTTGTGGCTTCACAAATGCTTTGCTGCATACCTCGGTTGTAACGAGTGGTTATTTCAGTCAAAGTTGCTCTTCTATCAGCTTGAATCAGTCGGCCCATTCTCCTCTGACCTCTAGCATCAACAAGGCATTTTCGCCCACAGGACTGCCGCATACTGGATGTTTTTCCCTTTTCACACCATTCTTTGTAAACCCTAGAAATGGTTGTGCGTGAAAATCCCAGTAACTGAGCAGACTGTGAAATACTCAGACCGGCCCGTCTGGCACCAACAACCATGCCACACTCAAAATTGCTTAAATCACCTTTCTTTCCCATTCTGACATTCAGTTTGGAGTTCAGGAGATTGTCTTGACCAGGACCACACCCCTAAATGCATTGAAGCAACTGCCATGTGATTGGTTGATTAGATAATTGCATTAATGAGAACTTGAACAGATGTTCCTAATAATCCTTTAGGTGAGTGTATATATATATTAGAAACATATGCACCTTTAAAAAAAAATATTACAAACCCATTTATTAATCTAAGAAATCAAACCTTCCAGCCTAAAAACTGAAGACAACTATTATAACTGTTTGTGAGGGCACTAGAAGAAAATTTCAATACAAAAATCTGTTCAAAAGGATAAAATCACACACGAACAAAGAAATCATACACATAAATAAATAAAAAAAAAAAGAAACCCTCCAAAAGAAGAAAAAAATAGCATTTATCCCTCTTCATTCCTCCTCCTTGTCAATCAATTTAATGTCTTGTGTGCTATGAAAATGATGTTGACAGAAATCTGCTCAGCAGTTGATAGAGGTGGGCGATCCAGCAAGGGGGATGCTTTTAAAAAAAATCACACATTTTGCAGATTAGGATGGGCCCCAGCTTTTTTTTTTGTCTGAATGTTTTTGTCCTTAATTAAACCCATTTATTGTTTTTAGAATTCTAGGGTGAGCAAAATATAGACTGACATTGTAGGAAACTGCTTTCAGCTGTGCACAACAAAGAATCTGTTTTTGTTTTCTTTTTTTCAGAAATAGCCAAGAGGCAAATCTAGACACTGTCCTAGTCAATTTAAGTTATCATTATTTTTTTTTTTAACAAAGGGGATAACTTTAAATACAATAAACTTATAATCCATCCATCCATTTTCAGACCCACATCATTCTATTCAGGGTTACAAAGTCTGTTCTGACAGGATTTGTGCATAAGGATTGAATCATCCTTGGATGAAGCCCAGCTCATTTAACAATTACATTCTCTGTAACTCATACCAGGCCAAATGAAAGCTGCCAGAAAACTTAAAAGACCCCTCTTTAGGTTTGTTGTAGGTGAGGTTGGGTCATTTGTGCATAGAGAGCAAATCATTCAAGTAGACACAAAGGAAGGCTCCACGCAGAAAGTGTTCAGGCCAGAATTTGGAGTCATGAGTAGAAAGTTGTTACCACTCTGCCACCCCATAAATTTACAACAAAATAGAAAAAAAACAATTGAAATGAAAAGGCAGTGTGAAATTTTCATTCAAATATATTTACATATTCATGTACCTGCAATGAAATGATACCTCACCCAGTGCTGATTCTGCAGTTGACTCATTGTTCCTAGGATTAAGCTACAGTGTTCCGTCATTAAAACATATATTTGAGACCATTCAGTCCATTAGGCTCATATGTTTAGCTAATAACTAGGAAGTCTCAATATCTTTCCCATATACTTCTTAAAAGCTGTCAAGGTTTCTGCTTCAGAATCACCTTCATTTTGTCCCAGAATCCACTTCGCCTCATAATAAAATGCGATCAAACAGATGTAGTCAAGATAGATTGGAAAGGCACGATAGATAGATAGATAGATAGATAGATAGATAGATAGATAGATAGATAGATAGATAGATAGATAGATAG
>JANRMT010027041.1:24206192-24226222 GCA_026402145.1 Polypterus bichir lapradei
ATCTATCTATCTATCTATCTATCTATCTATCTATCTATCTATCTATCGATTCAATCACCACACTGACCTATCACACTAAAGCCAAACTGACCAATCAGATATCCAGGATCCAGACAAACACACAGGGCCTTAGCGGTTTATTATATATTACATCTTTTTAGCCTTTTTCCTTCATGGCAGTACAAATAGTAGTTCCAATCAAACTATTATAATAATCATTCAACCGACAAATGTCAAAACTCAAGAAAAACAGGTACAACAACAAATTAATATTTAAAATATGTGGGAGAACCTACTGATCCACAGACATTTCCCAGAGACAGTGCCACAGCAAAGAGTTGCAGAGAAGGCTAGTCCTTATATTTCCTTCAAGTGACTTCTCTTTTAATTGGTCCTCCACCTGAGGAACATTGGCTAACTAGAAACACTGCACTCTTATTAATTAAATGGAACAAAAAGGGCAGCACAGAAGAACTAAAGGAAAATAAAAAGAACAAAACTAAAGAAAGCAAAAAGGTGTTAACAGACAGTGCCCACCATAATATTTGGTATAAGGACACACTTTTCCTTGATTTACCCCCCCTCTCCCCTTACAGTTTAAAATAACAAATCAAACAACTCAGACCAGATTGAGCTTCAATAAATATTTGATCACAAAAAAAAGTATTGAGACCCCATCTCTTTCTTCATGTTGTACTATGTTGCAGCCTTGTGTTTAAATCATTTCAATTCATTTTTTCCCTTGCCATTGCAACATATAATCCCCAATTAATGACAAAGCATAGACAGGATTTTAGATATTTTTGCTAATTATTTAACTATAATTAACACAAATATTCAGATCTTTTACTTAGTAGTCATCTATCTATCTATCTATCTATCTATCTATCTATCTATCTATCTATCTATCTATCTATCTATCTATCACATAGATAGTGCCTTTCACACATCTATCTATCTATCTATCTATCATATAGTGCTTTTCCCATATCTATCTATCTATCTATCTATCTATCTATCTATCTATCTATCTATCTATCTATCTATCTATCTATCATATAGTGCCTTTCATATCTATCTATCTATCTATCTATCTATCTATCTATCTATCTATCTATCTATCTATCTATCTTTCTGTCTGTCATTTGATATTTTCCAACAAAATTACGCTGTAAAATCTTTTCCTTTGTAAAGGACTTTGCTACAGCACATTGCACTATGTCAGTTTGACTGATTGATCCAGATAGTCTAGTCTTTCATACTAGCAGTACTGTTAAATAATACAGGCTTAGCATAATTGAATGTATATGATTTGGTAAAATTGTGTAACCAGTATTTCCCTCTTTCATGAATTATATCTAATATCCCATGCTGCTTCTGAATGCATTGACTCAGACATCACAAACTACCTGCTGTCTGTAAAATTCCTGTTGCAGAAATAAAACGGAGCCATTTTACTGTATAATTTCCAGTATTTTATAATGTTTGTTGTATAAGTCGAATGTGGAAAACTCACGCTATTGGTCCAAGAGATTATGATATGCTAATGCCCACCTGAGAGAGTAACCATGGAGCACACGACCTTTTTTAGTATGTATTGTGCCTACGTGACCACACGGTAATACCCAAACTATTCCGAAGCGACGTTTGCACTGATTTGTGTATCAAATAGTGTCATATTTTTGAACGAGTGTCTAAGTCTGGGTCTGATTTTATGATTGATTATTTAGATTTCAAGACCCGACTTATACACAAGTATATACGGTAGTTAATTTATACTTATTTTTTTTAACACTAATCAAAGACACAGGTAACTTAATTACATACTAGATGTGCTATCTGTCTTAGATGGATTGAAATCTAAGCAATCAAAGTAGACCTCAGAGGTAACATTTGCAGTGCACTAATAGATGCATTTGTCTGTGTTGTATGCCATTTGTTATGGGATTCGTAAAGGCAGGGTTAGTGTTTGTGACACGCCATCTGCTGGAATGACAGGGACAAAGCAACTGGACACACAGACACTTATACTTCTATTAAAGTTGATTATTATATGCTTTGCCCACAAGTAACAAAAGAATAATCTGTGATCATATTATAATTACCTTTACTACTTGTATGTGTGTATTTTTGCTAAATATTTTCATAAGTACATTAGAGCTGGCAAGGTGCTCCAGTGGTGTTGTGTTGCCCCCTCATATCCTCACAGTCTATTTTGAAATCCTAGCCCAGTCAAGATCTGTGTTCATGTCGCCCGTTGTTTGCATGTCCACATAGAGGTTCACCTTTTGGTCATCAGTTTTCCCTCACACACATCAAATAAAGGCATGTTAGTTTGCTTGGCAGCTCTCAATGTAGCTAAATGTGTGCTTCAGTGAATTTACACCCAGTTCAGTGCAGCAAGAATAAGGTCCAGGCCTCATGACCCTAAACCATATTCTGTGGGTATGAAGATATATTGAATGAAAAAATTAAAAATAATTCTAGCTTATATTATGTAAATATATTTACAGCTTGGCATCTATTTGTTAAACACAAATATTCCATATAATACCATTGTGGCTCAATTTTTGGCATTTTAGGAAATGTCCTAAATAGTTTATACTATAACCAGTTACTCATTTTATCACCATTGGTGCCACGTAGGTGCCTTCTCATTTGCCTGCAGAATTTCCTTTTTAAAAATCATTGGGCATTGTTTAAAATGTCACAACACCCTTCATTTAGTTTCTAAATCAAATGCAGCTTGCCAATAAGCCGAGCCTCCATCTTTTCAACTTAAATCTTGCTGACTCACACCGCTTCCCTCAGGCTCTCCAAGATGCCCTTCTTTGTACTTGTAATCGCCGGCTTTTCCACTCTGCCAGCAGTTTTGCAGCTGGCACTGAACAAAGAGTTTCTAGCAGGTACGTGGCAGACTGGGCTTTGTGTTTGGGCTGGCATGATTGAATCCTGCCGAAAACAGTTAACAGTACATGTCATTATTTTAAGATGTGTTAATCATAAGTTGTTTGGCATATTCTTTAAACGTAAGTAATGATGTTTTGCTAATCTTTTGGAAATTTTATGCGTACAGGGAGCCCCAGCTCTGCAATGGAGAGCACAATCACATCACAAATCCAGCATTCCGGGTTTGACTCCCCTGCCTGGATTTGTCCGAAGTCCACCCGGGTTTCCCTTCAGTGCATTACCTCTACATCCCAAAGACATGCATTTATGTTTATTAATGGCAAAGTCATGAACTGGCATCCCATCCAATGTTGGTTTTCTTTTTTTCTGGCAGTGTGTGGAACTATTTTATATTTTACTAGGTGTCCCCTGCGGCTCCACCGTAGTAGTGAAACGGGACAAACTTTAAAAATAAATAAACAAACAAACAGGTATCGCTAGCTAAGGGAAAGCAAATTACGCTCCAAAACGCAGAGGTAGACTGACTCTCTACTCCTGACGTCCTGCTTCCCCTTCCCCTCGGCTCACAGCCTCTGTCTCGGATTAGGATCAATGTCCTGCAAGCGAACTATGATTCTTAGTGCGATGAGAGAAATTGCAAAATCAACTGGAATGTTCAAGCAAATTCTAGAATAAAACCCAATCTAAATCTGTGAAAAGAGAACAGACAGACAGACGTTGGATTTTATATATATACTAGCCATCCTCCGCTGCTTCGCCCGTGTAGTAGTGAAACAGGACAGCGAAGAGGGCCCTGCCCGGCTCCCCACTCCTGACGTTATGCTTCCCCCTTCCTTCGGCCCGCAGCCTCTGTCTCGGATTAGTATGAATATATCGCTTCTGCAAGCAAACTATGATTCTTAGCGCGATGAGAGAAGTCGAAAAATCAACTGGAATGTTCAAGCAAATTCTACAAAAAAAAAAAACAGATCTAAATCCGTTAAGTAGTTTTCTCGTTCGCTTGCTAAGCGGATGTAAGGTACTCGCCCCGAGGCTGGCGCGTGAGTGAGTGAGGAGGGCACCACCCCCTCCCCTCGGTCCACTGCGTGTCTCTCTTGGATTCGTGCAAGCGAACTATGATACTTAGTGTGATGAGAGAAGTCGCAAAATCACCCGGAATGTTCAAGAAAATTATAGAAAAAAACATGATCTAAATCTATTAAGTAGTTCTGAAAAGCAGACAGACAGATGTTGGATTTTATATATAGAGAGATTAATCCACTGCCTGCTCACTCCCGCAGACACTGACTGCTCCAGCCCATTCTCAATGTTCGATGAGGCGATACGTTGGACACATTGAATCTGTCCTATTTTGCAGCTTTAAAAATGATGTGCCAAACATGCTTCACAAATTGTTTATCAGAAGTGCTGAATGAACCTGCTGAATTTGCTTTGCTTCGAGTTCGGTGAAAATGTCCAAAGGCGAAGTGCATTGAAGTCAATGGGGAAGGAAAAGCTGGACTACGTTTGAATGGATTTTAATGGTGTGATGGTGTGTTAAGTGTCTCTGAGAGCTAGGGAAGTATCTGGCAACTATACTGTGGCCTAAAATGTGACCTGATCTGAGAGGCAGCAGTTCTAACCCCTGTGCCACCCTGCCTCCCTCAGAGTCCTCAATACTCCAAGTCGTTTATCTCCCTCTTTGTCTCCCGACCTCCTATTACTTTGCCTTTGATGCTGTGGGTCAGTGTTATGTACTCAGGGGGTCTGTCTCTGTCACTACCCAAACTGCACCACATAGTGGTTAAGAACCTTTGAGAGTTCCTAAACACAAAGTCCCAAATGGCAAGCACAGAATCTTTTGAAATAAAAAAACAGTTATTTTACACAGAAATGCTCTTTAGCAACAAGAAGCTCGGTGGAGCACAAAAAGCAAAAAGGAATTACTAGAAAAGGCAAAAGCAATCTAAAGGCGAACAGTGTCCAAATTACAAATCCAAAGAATAATTGAAATACAGAGCACAGACGTCAAAAATCCAGAACAATTTAGAAGAAAAATCACAAAGCACAAGAACTCACCACTCCAAAAGTGCATTTGAATGAACTGCAAGGAACCGTGGGATGCCCTCGCCTTTAGAGAGCTGAGGGCAGAACCTTGTGGTGATGGGCAGGTGACCCCGCCTCTTGGGGAACAACCCACAAAACACAAAGAACATAACACGGGCATATAGTAAATACTCAAAATTAACATTAAATATATATCAAAGACTCACCAATGAACAAAAAAAGACATAAAACAAAAATTTGAACCTGAACCCTGGTTGAAATATAACAATAGTGAAGAACATAACGTGGTTAATCCAGCAGTGAAGACCCAATGTATAATGAGTCTATGCAGAACATCAAAGTATTTTCTTTATCCTGTCATTAAGATCAGATAATGTTCCCCCCCAAATTAAAATCCTGCAGGTTGTGTATTGGCTCAGTTTGGGTCGTGTCGTAAAGTGCAATGCTGAGTGAAGTTTTTTTTTAAATTCATGCAAGGTGCATACCCAGCTGGAGTACCGATCGGGTACTGATATCATGAGTGCGTGTATACGTTGTAAATTATTCTCACATGCGCAAGGCAGATAGGGAAATGCTGTCTAGTGTGAGATTAGTGAAAGCTCTGTCTGTACAAATCAGGTATTTAGCGCAGATCGGGTAGGGACATCCCCATCCAGCATTGGTTGCTACAGCTCTGTGATGTCATGCTGGCTGTGCAAAGCATTAAGGGGTATTGGGGGAAAAAAAGTTTGCCTAACCTGGCCATATGGTGAATTTTCAGGGAGATATTTGGCCAACAAGATTACTGCTAAACCCAGGAAATTCTCTGTGCAAAATGCTTCGGCAAATTTTGCCAATTAACACTTTTTTACCAGCTACAAAATCAACATGTTTTGCTAATGTTTCTTTCTTCCTACTAGCAAGGTACACCTCTTGCTGCTCTCTAAAACACAAATTAGTTTGGATATTGAGCTTTAGACAAATTTTAGAAGGGACTGGAGTACCTACTTTGTATGCATTGGATTTCACCATATAGGTGCATTCATCGTCAAAATTTCAGCTTATTTCCATCTAAATCTATAACCTTTAAAAACCTGGTCTAGAAGTCTAAGATGCATGTCTTTTTTACTGTGCTCTACTAGCTATTTTTTACAAAAAATATTTCACAAAGAATTAAAAAAATAAATTAATCCACTTTAATAAAAGGGGCAGCATGGTGGTGCAGTAGTAGCACTGATGCCTTGCAGTAAGGTGACTAGGGTGCATGTCCTAGGTTCTTCCTGTGTGGAGTTGCCATGTTCTCCCTGTGTCTTTATGGATTTTACTCTAAGTACTCCGGTTTCCTCCCACAGTCCAAAGACAAGTTAGGTGAATTGGCGACACTAATTGACCATAGTGTGTGGTTGAGTTTGTGTGAGGAAGTGTGTGTGTGTTCGCCCTCCAAAGAACTGCCGCCCTTTCCAGGGTTTGTTCTTGCCTTTGCACCCTATGCTATCTGGGAAAGGCTCCAGCAGATCTCCGTGGCCCTATTAATGATTAAGAGGGTTTGAAAATGACTGACTTACATTAATGAAAGGACAAGTGTCTTTGCATCCATCTGGCTGCTTTCATTCAGTAAAGCAGTGCTAATGTTTGTAATGTGCTATCTGCTGGATTGACAAATGCAATGCATTTTTTACTACAAGTGTTAGTGATGCACCCTCTGTTGGAATGACAAATGCAATGCATTTTATTACTACATGCATTACAAAATATTGTACATTTCTGTTGATGGTACACTGAAAAAAATAATGCTGAGGTGTATGTTGATTACATAGATTTTAACCTGTCTTTGATGGGTAGCACAGCTAATATGCATAATAAATAAATGTATTGTGAAATCTGACAATAAACAAATAATAACAAAATGATATGTGAATATAAACATTTGAATGTGTCCTGAAATATTTTTTTTTTATTTCTTACTATCACAATCAGGGCTGAATTTTAGGGTCTTATGGCCTTTTTCTACAGTAGATGGCAATTTGTGTAACCATTATTAGGGTTGCATCCTACGTTTCTAGGGGTGCGGTTTCCAGGGTCGTGACCTCAAGTTCATCAGCATGACAGGATAAAAAGTCAGCAGTTGCAACCAAGCTTTATCTGATCTGCAGATAAATCCTTTAAACTCCAAAAGAAGTTTGTCCGCTCTCTGTTATTGATTTTTGTGTCTTTCCTAGTTTTCGAATTCTTGCCTGGGACTGTTGCCTCTCGTCTGGATTTCATTCGCTTCGTTTATAATTAATATGTTTTGATTTGCTTTTTGCACGCACCTCCCAGTTGGACTGAACAAATCAGTTTCCTGCTGATCCAAGACTCTTACTTCTTTATGTATTCATTTAATTATTTCTTAATTTATTTAGTTCAGTGACATCTTAGGCAACATAAAATATGTCTTATAATCGAAATGGTCATTTTCAACTGTCAAAATTGAGCGGGTGGGCTGTAGCGAATATTATGTTTTGATTGCCACTCATTTCCAGCAGGCATGGGTTACTACAGATGTGAATGCAAGGAACAGTTACTGCACATTCTTTAATTCAGCAAGCTCTGAGTTAGTCATCCTCTCAGGAGTCTGCATCTGATGTGTCTGCAGCAAATGTGGGACTCAATGGCTAAAAACGTCTGTCTACTCAACCAGTGACTGGCCAATCAAAAAACACTACTCTGTAGAGGCCACCTTCACAAATCTGATGGGTGAAAATCATTCATTTCAAAACATACATCATGTGTGCAGTGTCACTGAAATAAGAAATAAACACATAAAAAATATTTTTTAACACATATAATTATTTATGGATATGCCATTATTATTATTTATTTATTGCCACTTTTCATGATGCATTTATTTATTTATGTAAAAAACATTTTTCCATAATGTAGGTGACCATAGTGTAAGCATTGTAGCTGCGTGGCTGCTGCCTTGGAAGAACAACAACAACAACATTTATTTATATAGCACATTTTCATACAAAAAAATGTAGCTCAAAGTGCTTTAGAAAATGAAGAATAGAAAAATAGAAGACAAAATAAAAAATAAACATAAGTCAACATTAATTAACATAGAATAAGTAAGGTCCGATGGCCAGGGTGGACAGAAAAAACAAAAACAAAAAAAAAAACTCCAGCGGCTGGAGAAAAAAAAAAATAAATCTTTTGGGATTCCAGACCAAGAGACCACCCAGTCCCCTCTGGGCAATCAACCTAACATAAATCAAAAAGTCCTTTTTGTATTTAGGGTTTTCATGGAAGGACTTGATGATGATGGTCACGTAGACTTCTGGCTTTTAGTCCATCAATGTTGGAGCTTCATGAAGCTTTGAGTAGGTGGTGGTGGCGCAGGCCGCCACCACAAAGAAACTGGAAAAAGAAACAGATGAGAGAGTAGGGGTCAGTATGGATTTTGGAGCCACTATGAATAGTTATTATGATGACTTGAACATACAGAGTATCAGTATTAAGTTAAAGTGAAGTTATAAAAAGGCCATGTTAAAGTAATGTGTTTTCAGCAGTGTTTTAAAGTGCTCTACTGTATTAGCCTGGCGAATTCCTATTGGCAGGCTATTCCAGATTTTAGGTGCATAACAGAAGAAGGCCGCCTCACCACTTTTTTTAAGTTTAGCTTTTGGAATTATAAGGAGACACTCATTTGAGGATCTGAGGTTACGATTTGGAATATAACGTGTCAGACATTCCGATATATAAGATGGAGCGAGATTATTTAAGGCTTTATAAACCATAAGCAATATTTTAAAGTCAATCCTGAATGACACAGGCAACCAGTGTAGTGACATCAAAACTGGGGAAATGAGCTCGGAAGAAGGAGATCTGGGTTCATGTGTGCTTTCTACGAGTGCTCTGGTTTCCTTCTACAGTCCAAAGAGCGAACACACACACACACACACACACACCTACACTCTAGGGCCAATTTAGGATTGCCAATTCACCTACCCTGCATGGTTTTGGATTGTAGGAGGAAACCAGACATCCTAGAGGAAACCCACACAGACACAGAGATGCAATTTCCATATGGTGAGGACCCAGGACATGAACCCTGGTCTCCTTACTGCAAGGCAGCAGCAATACCGCTCTGCCACCATGCTGCCCAACTTAAGAACTGTTCTTAGAAAAAGATAAAATGGATGACGGTACAGTAGCAACTACTGTTAAAAATGGTGGTTCTGTAATGGATGTTCCCTGAATGGAGATTACTTGTGTCCACATTGGTTTCCTCCTGGTGCTCTGGTTTTCTCTCACAATCCAAAGGCATGCAAGTTAGATGGCAGATCAATGTCAAATAATCTAGAATCCATTGAATCATTACAGGGGGACTTGGACAGCACACAGGCTTGGGCAGATTTGTGAAAGATGAAGTTTAATGTCAGTAAATGTAAGTATTACACATAGGAAGTAAAAATGTGAGGTCTGAGTACACAATGGAAGGTCTGAAAGTTGAAAGTACACCGTAAACACCAGAGGACACTCTACTCTGTTGGACCCTTGAGTAAGGCCTTTAACCTGCAATTTCTCAGTCCTTGGTATGACGTTAACCTGCATCGATCCCTGCAAGCAGGTCTGAAAACTTGGGGGTTGGTGGCAGGATTGGCACTCCAGCCACTATAAAAAAACCTGACACTGTTCCAGTGTGGTGCTGAGGTGTCACCCACTGCACTTGAGTCCCAATCCAGGTGGTTTGTCATCTGGTGGTTGCAGCAATGTGCTATCTGAGTGCATGTTCCCAACCGCTCTCTCTCTCATATGAGAAGGACTTAGAAGTCATAGTGAACACAACACTATCAACTGTCAGACTGTGTTCAGAAGCCTTTAAGAAGGCAAACAAAATGTCAGGTTATATAGCGCCTTGATGTGTGAATTACAAGTCACAGGAGGTTCTGCTCAACCTTTATAACACACTGGTGAGGCCTCATCTGGAGTACTGGGTGCAGTTTTGGTCTCTAGTCTACATAAAGGACATAACAGAGCTAGAGAAGGTCCAGAGAAGAGTGACCAGGCTCAGCCAAGGGCTACAGGGGATGAATTATGAGGAAAGATTAAAAGAGCAGGCCCTTTATAGTTTAAGTAAAAGAAGATTAAGAGGAGGCATGACTGAAGTGTTTAAAATTATGAAGGGAATTAGTCCAGTGGATCGAGACTGTGACTTTAAAATGAGTTCATCAAGAATACAGGGTCACAGTTATAAACTTTTTAAGGGTAAATTGCGCACAAACGTTAAGAAGTTCTTCTTTACACAGAGAACCATAGACACTTGGAATAAGTGACTACGTAGTGTGGTAGACAGTAAGACTTTAAAAACTCAACTTGATGTTATTTTAGAAGTATTACTTAAATAGGACTGGATAACTTTGTGGGGCTGAATGGCCTGTTCTTGTCCAGATTGTTCTAATGTTCTACTAGTGTTGCTAAATTGGCACCAGTGTGTGTGTGTTCACCCTGTGATGGACTGGAGGTGCCCAGTCCAAGGTTTTCCCCTACCTTATGCCCAATGCTTGCTGCCCTAGATAAGCGGGTTGAGAAGATGGATGGATGGACAGCTCTGCAATGGCTCATTTTACTGGGTTGTGTGGTTCCTTGTTGAACCTTTGCTTGAGAAAAGAACCATTTCAGTCTGTGGAGGGGTCTTCTCCTATTGAATTAGTTCTTTGAGCTTTAACAAGTTACCTAATATGTGGACAAAAGAGACATTTTAAAATGTAGTAGGCTAGCAAGATACTGATAGATCAAGAAACCTGTTATTGTATGCAGCAAGAGTCTTTTTAAAATCATGAAGCTGTCTGTTATCATCTATTCATAGTTATTTATGGAGACCTGTTATGGATCTAAATAAATGTTCTTTCTGAATCTTCATACGGATGGTTCCTCTGCAAGCCAAAAAAACAAACTGGCTCTTGTATTGCTGTGAAGAACCATTTTGGTAACTTTGTTTTTAAGAACTAGAGGGCTTTGCCACCAGCTCGCTTCGCTCGCCAACTCCCCCTCATCACCCACTCCCCCAGCCTGTGCTACGCGACAGCCACTTCACGTCTCTGCCTCTCACGTTGTGAAGAGGGGGGTTGAACGCACCCCAAGAAAATGCGGTCGCTCCTCCGAAACCCCCTCTTAACCGGTGATACAATGGGAAACAAATGCAGTTTTTTTTTTTACCTCCTCTTTGCTCAAATAGCTGCTGGCTTGCCACTACTGCCATGCCACGTGTTCTGCATCTCGTGCGGCGCTTTAAAAGCCTGTACAGCAGCTGTCCTTTTGTCTCACTTCCTTGTCTCTCTTCTCCCCCAGACATCCTCTACTCCTGTTGAGGGTCCCGCTCCCAAGGCGCGCCCCTATGAAGGGGAAGATTTTCTATTCTTTTAATTGAGAGACGGAACAGGACCCTCCAACTACACATGGAGCTCGTTTCACTCCTGAAAGAGACTTATGTTTGTTTGAAGTGTCTGAATAATGTTTCTGTCTCTAAAATCTCCTGTGTATCTGTGCAACTCTGTGACCCAAGTGTGACAGCGTATGTGAATTTCACTTTCACCAAACAACAAATCTTTTCATTGTCATGGATACGCCTCTTCATTGGGAAGAAACACTACTTTTTCCTGATGGCAATACGAATTAGACAATTTACAAGTCTCCGACTTAAAGTTTAAATCCGAACAATATATTCGATCTCTTTTCGCTGTTCCGTTATTTCCATTTGTTTGCGCTAATGCGATCTTTACTATCATTTTTTGGATACTTTTGAATTTTTGTACTTCCATTATATATAACCTGCCCTGCATGTGTATCATGCCAAAGTTTTTCAATTCCTTACAACATTCTACATTGTCATCTACTCTTTGTCTCACAGGACATGAAAGTGTCTCTCTGAGGAAGACACGTCTTGTCTCTCTGAAAAAGTCTTGTCTCATCCCAAGATTTTTTTATATAATAGAGAGATGTATTGAGATACTCATTAAACAAGCGAGGACCACGGCCAAGGGTTCAAAATGTAACAAACTCCAGATTATTGCAACTTGTGTTTTTTTGAAGATATTACTGATGAACAAGAAGAGAGAAAGAGGTTAGGAGCACACACTGATACAGTGCATTGCCGCACCCACCACAAACCAACTCAGGATCCAGATTAGGACCCGAGTGCAGCCATGCAATAGATAGATAGAGAGATAGATACTTTATTAATCCCAAGGGGAAATTCACATAATCCAGCAGCAGCATACTGATAAAGAACAATATTAAAGAGTGATAACAATGAAGGCATAACAGACAGACAATAATTTTGTATAATATTAACGTTTACCCCCCCGGGTGGAATTGAAGAGTCGCATAGTGTGGGGGAGGAACGATTTCCTCAGTCTGTCAGTGGAGCAGGACGGTGACAGCAGTCTGTCGCTGAAGCTGCTCCTCTGTCTGGAGATGATCCTGTTCAGTGGATGCAGTGGATTCTCCATGATTGACAGGAGCCTGCTCAGCGCCCGTCACTCTGCCACAGATGTCAAACTATCCAGCTCTATGTCTACAATAGAGGCTGCCTTCCTTACCAGTTTGTCCAGGCATGAGGCATCCCTCTTCTTTATGCTGCCTCCCCAGCACACCACCATGTAGAAGAGGGCACTCGCCATAACCGTCTGATAAAACATCTGCAGCATCTTATTGCAGATTTTGAAGGATGCCAGTCTTCTAAGGAAGTATAGTCGGCTCTGTCCTTTCTTACACAGAGCATCAGTATTGGCAGTCCAGTCCAATTTATCATCCAGCTACACTCCCAGGTATTTATAGGTCTGCTCTCTTTGCACACAGTCACCTCTGATGATCACGGGGTCCATGAGGGGCCTGTGCCTCCTAAATTCCACCACGAGCTCCTTGGTTTTGCTGTTGTTCAGTTATAGGTGGTTTGAGTCGCACCATTTAACAAAGTCCTTGATTAGGTTCCTATACTCCTCCTCCTGCCCACTCCTGATGCAGCCCATGATAGCAGTGTCGTCAGCGAACTTTTGCACGTTGCAGGACTACGAGTTGTATTGGAAGTTTGATATATATAAGCTGAACAGGACCGGAGAAAGTACAGTCCCCTGTGGCGCTCCTGTGTTGCTGACCACAATGTCAGACCTGCAGTTCCCGAGACGCACATACTGAGGTCTGTCTTTAAGATAGTCCTATGGGTGATACCTCAGCACCACACTAGTTCAGATCTAGTGGAACAGTGTGAGGTTTTTTTGTTTTTTTTATGGTGGCTGGAGTGCCAATTCTGCCACCAACCCCTAAGTTTTTCCATGCAGGTTGGAGGGCCTACATGCAGGGATGGATGCAGATTAGCGTCATACCCAGGATGGAGCAATTGCAGGTTAAGGGCCTTGCTCAAGGGCCCAACAGAGCAGAGTCCTTTTTGGCATTTATGGGATTCGAATGAACAAGAAGGTATAACTTTATTTATGCACAGAGGAGAAATTTGACTTTTATAGAAGCTCTTTAAATAAATAAATAGATAGATAAATATATATGTACACACAAACTATAATCTGAACACATACCAGAATGACTAAAAAGAAAATACCTGAGTTGGCAGTCACAGTCAAATTGAAGCATCATGCAGGCGTATCATGTTGGTCTTACTATATTGTTACAAAAATATCAGCCAATATCCATTAAACAGTTTAATTTTAACAGAATTGGAAACTTGGGGATAAAATGTTACTCATCTCATAAAAACAAGATTGGCATTAAAATGCATTCTTGATAAACAACGCTTAAGTTAATACAGATGTATTCAACTTTATTATTAATAATAAAAAATTATTTACATTTATATAGCGCTTCCTCACTACTCAAAGCACTTTTCATAGTGAGTGGAGAGCCACCTCAACCACCACCAATGTGTAGCATCCTCCTGGCTGATGTGACGGCAGCCATTTTTGTGCCAGTATGCTCACCACACGTTAGCTATTAGCTGGTGAGGAGGTGACAGATAGTTAGCCAATTAGAAACAGGGGATGATTAGGGGGCCAGAATAACTAAGCCATGGAGGGCCAGAACATCAGGATACACCAACCACTTTTTGAAAGACACCCAGAAAGACCTTTAATGACCACAGAGAGTTGGGACATCGGCTTTACATCTCATCCAAAGGATGGCACCATTTTTACAGCACAGTGTCCCCGTCACTGCACTATCCACATTCAAGCCACAAGGTAAGCACCCCCTGCTGGCCTTGCCAACACCTCTTCCAGCAGCAACCCAAGCTTTTCCTAGATGGTCTCCCATTCAAATGCTCCACTGGCTTGAACATGCTTAGCTTCAGGTGGATGCCCTGTTCTGAAATACAAGTGGTAAGGCTGCTGATATTAATAACCGTATTAATAAATGTAATAAAACTGATAAACAATTTTAGTTAAATATTGCCATAATTTCCTAAGCAAAGAATTCATATATTCTGTTTACAGTACTGCTGACATTATTTCCACAGTATTTGGAAGTCTTTTAATGTGATCCAGGTTGACTCCCAAGTATGGAAATAAACTGATTAAACCATAGGAAATGGTGCTTTAATTTAGTCCACATCAACCCAATGTAATATAATTAAGTAAATAAGAAAGGGAAACAGCACTATAACAAATGTATAAACTTGCAGCTGAAGAAAATAAAGAAACAAGAATGTTCAGTGTAAAGAGAGCCTCTAAATAGCCAAGTGCAGTGCACCCTGGGATTCAGAAGATATCTGTGAAGGGGTCATGTAGCTCATCAGATGTTAAGACCAAGCATCGCTCATAGTCAAAAATTACGGAAACTCTGAACCACACAGCGAAAAAAAATTATGGGACAGCTCTTATCTTGTATGTACGTGAACTCATCTCGTATGTCTGGGATACTTTTATGTATGTACAAGATGTTTTCACATACGTACCAGAAGCGTTTACGTACGTCCGACATGTTTTCATGTACGTATGACATGCTTTATGTTATGTACGAGATAAAGTTCGATTAAAAAAATTAGTGCACTTCAGGTATCCTGTACGTACGTGAAAAAAACTCGTAAATATGTGAAAGTATTCCATTTATACGTGAAAACATGTCATACGTAAGCAAACGTATCCGGTACATATGTGAAAACATCTCGTACATATGTAAAAGTATCCTGTACATACGGGATAGGGCTTATCCCATCATTTTTTTCATTGTGAGGTTCAGAGCTTAATGGGAGTTAACCGTTAATGGGAGTCGGACAGTTGGATTGTGTCCAAGTGCTTGTAAGAAGGGGTTTGTAATGATTTAAAAATGCCCTCCCCCTCCCAAATTTTGCCACCCTAGGTCCAGTTCGCCTAAATGATAGAGCCGGCCTTGCAAACAGAGAAAACATGGAGGCAAATGCTACTGAATGCTGTAAAGCTGCAGCACCCTGAGTGTCTAACCCACTAGTGAGCTCATTAGTAACTAACAAGAATATCTGGCAAAACAGAATGAAAATCATGATGATAATAATAATAATAAAAAATGTAGGAACCAAGATAAAAAAAAGAAAACACCAAATTGCCCCCATGTAACATAAATAAGTTCTTGCTACATTCCAATAGAAATTAAGCAAACACAGCTTTGTAATCTCCAGACTGACACCAAATTATTGAAACTAGTAAATACCAGCTTGTTGAATTAACGTGGGCATCCAATGAAAATATGTGTTTCTGGAGAAAAACTCTGCATCCCCAGTGGGCCCCCAGGAACTGAACTTGTGATCCACTGACTTATCCAGCAGACCCTAATGATAAAACGCCCCCAGTTAATGTACTGTAAGTTTATGGCAACTTCAGTGTGAAATGTGATGATTTGAAAGTAATGTAGCCATGTTACTCCGTCGACGTACAGTTTGACATACTGCACCGAATTTAAATAAGGTGCCAACTCCACTCTTTTTGAGGTCTTAGTATTGTATGGCTATAATGTGCTGCTTGGCTTGAGCATTAGAAGAATTCATTTATTACAACCGCAGACATGTTGTTGATTATCACCATTGTTTAGTTCATTAACACTTATCAATTAAGTTCTGCAAGCTCCTTATTGTGTACTACTACCTCTAGAAACTGCGTGCATGTTCAACGTAAAATCCTACACATACATTCTTGACAAATGACCCAGCATTGTTTCATTCTCGTTCAGCCTGTGGACCACCATGGTTGGCAAATCTCTTTGAATACACAGTGTTGAAGCAAATTAGGCAACATGGGTACCCTCAGCCCTAAAGAAGGCACTCGGAGTCTCAGGACGGAGCAGCAGAATCAATCTTTATTATCACTCAACGCTCCTATCTGACTCTAATTTCCCATGACCTTGGTTCTACCTCTAATTAATTCCACCATTGTTTCCTAGCTTAATGAACATGGCACTCCATCTTATCCTTCAAGGCTGTCTGGCAGTCTTCCTCCTTTCCTATGTCCCATCTAGTTCCTGCCACCATTGTTTGCAGCTTTCAGCCCTTGCTCACCACCTGCTGAGAGGCTGCTTGTTAGCCTCTCCCTGCATACTTGACCTTGAGTCATAAAATATTGGCAGTTTCTAGCTTGCTAAGAAAAATTAAAAATATACAACCACAAGCTTTGTTGTGACTTAACCCTTCCTATGCTAACGTGCATTAGGATATACTGCGTATTTTTATACAGTACATGCTTCAGATTCTCTTTGAATATATGCAAATCATCAACTTTAAGAATATACTTTTCTATCAAGTCAAGCAAGTCAAGTCAGGGAGCATTCAGTGGTACAGTGCGTTGCCGCACCCACTACACGACAAAACAACTCGGGATTCCAGTTGGCAACCCCCCAGGCAGACATGCGGTCCAGTCCCACTTTCCGGAAATGACCCTCTATCTGCCGCAGCCAGGTGTTACGTGGGTGACCCCTTGGCCTGGTCCAGCCACTTGGGTCCCCAACAATGAGGGTCTTACGAGCTGGATCACCCTCGGGGAAATGCGCCACATGGCCATAACTGATGCTCACTCACAATGCAGGTCATGTGCCTCAGTCGGGACTCCATGAGCAACCACTCATTCGATACAAAGTCAAACCAACGGTACCCAAGGATTTTCCAGAAAGACACAGTACCAAAGGAGCCCAGTCTTCTTCTCAGGTTACTGGATAGCGTCCATGTCCATACTCTTCTATAATATTAAAAAATATTCACCTCCTTGGAAGTTCCCACAATTTATTGCTATACAGCATTGAATCATAGTGGATTTAATTGGGCTTTTCAAGGATTCAATCATTTATTGTCATACACACAAGTACAAGTACCATATACAATAAAATGTTTACTTGCATATGCCCTCGCAGACGGAAAACATGAAAACAGCAATAAGCATGAACACCATTAAAACTGAGCACAAAGTATGAGTTAAGTCGTATCTCCTTGAGCTGGTTTAGGTGTGACATGTGAGAGAACTTGTGACTCAGTAAACAGCCACCATAGACAGAGCCAGGTTGCCGGTGAGCTTTGCTGCCACATCTTAGTTATCTACTATAGTGCTGCCATCTAGTGGAGAGACCTGTAATTTTTGTTTTGTGGCAATAGTTTGCAGAAAATAGTGTTATACATAGACAGTCCATAGTTATGTTGTGAAAAAGATATAAAGCTGACAATGTTTTGAAACAACTAGACTTGTTGCAAGATGAATATTTTGACATCAATGCCAGTGATTTAGATAGTGAGAATCAATTGGATGAGGTGGTACCTGTAGGCTCTGGTGCTGGTGTAGATTGTTGCCCCACAAGAGTTTCTTCATCACAAGGTATCTGACTTGTCTGGACTGTCAGGACAGCACTACATGGATACTCTGCCACCCATTGAGAACAAATAGTCACCAACTACTGAATGTGTTGTGTGCAACAAGTGGGGACAGCACAAAGAAACGTGTTAATTTTATGGCACATGTGCTACTAAGCCTGCACTCTGTGAGGTGCCATGCTTCTAAGACTGTCATTGAAGTTGAGACTTTTAGACAAGTTGCTGGTGACAATAAAATGATTAATGGTTTACTTAAATTTTGTATAAAGCTACTGTTGCTAATGAAACAGCTCCTTTCTAATACATTGCTTTACATTTTTAATAGTTTTAATAGAATTAATTATTTATGATATATGCATAGGCCAATACTGCAGCATCCTGGTAATAAAAGGTCCAGCAGTTAATGTGTTAAGTACAAAAATGCAAGTGGCATGTGGCACAATATGATGTTTGTGCCAAGACTGTTCATGTGCCTTGTCAAAGCTGGGTAGAAAACATTGATGAACCTGGAGGTCCGCGTCCGTCCAAAGGGAAGGAGGATAAAAAGTGTCAATGCAGGGTGGTCTTGCCTGGTGTAATTCACTTTCCTGAGACAGCGAGTGGTGTAGATGTCATCGATCACACGCTGTAGAGCTCTACTGTCCTGAGCTGAGTAGCTGCCATACCAGGATGTGATGCCTCCTGCAAGGATGGACTCAACAGCACAACTGTAGAAGCTGCTCAAGGTGGTAGGTGACATCCAGGCCTTCCTCAGACACCTGAGGAAATAGATGAGTTGGGCTTTCTTCACCACAGCTGCAGTGTGACATGACCATTTAAGGTCATCAATGAGGGTAACCCCCAAGGAACCTAAAGTTGCTGACCCATTCCACGGTATCTCCTTTGATATAAACGGAGGTATATTCTGTCACCTGCTTTCAGAAGTCCATGATGAGCTCCTTAGTTATGTTAACATTGAAGGGCAAGGTTATTGTCTTGGCACCGTCGTCCTCACTGATCAAACCGATGATGGTGGTGTCATCAGCTAACATGAGGATGGTATTGGATGGATAAAGACTCTTTAATGTCAAAGTGAACATACAAAACACAAAATAAGTGATCACATACACCTTTGGCAGCCATGACAGTCTTAAAAGTCTGTGCATAGGTTTCTTTTTCTCACTATCAGGTTTGCACATCTGGACACATCTGTACGTTTTCCCCAATCTTCTTTGTAAACCTGCTCAAGTCATGCAGTGATCGAGATTGAATAGCCTTTATCCAGTCCAGCCACAAATTCAAAATTGGATGAAGATCTGAACTTCGACTCGGCCCCTTCCAGCACATGAAGCCACTCCTGTGTAGCTTTGGCTTTATCCTTAGAGCTGCTCTCTCCTTGAAAGCAAAATCTATTGCCAAGGTTCAGGTTTCTTGCAGACTGCATCAGTTTTTTTCTCCAGGATTTTTCTGCATTCATTTCATCTTCACATCTTCACAAGCCTTCCAGGGCCTGGTGCAGAGAGGCATCCCCACAGTCTGGTGCTGCCACCACCAGGCTTGATACTGGGGCTGGTGTGCTTTTGATCATGTGCAGTGTTCAAACATGGTGTTTTGTATGATAGATAGATAGATAGATAGATAGATAGATAAAAATGACTTTAGATAGATAGATAGATATGAAAGGCACTATATAATAGATAGATAGATAGATAGATAGATAGATAGATAGATAGATAGATAGATAGATAGATAGATAGATAGATAGATAGATATTCAGGGGGAGCAGCCCTGAATTGTGCAATACCTCCCCCTGGATGCTAGATGGCCGCCCCTCTGGTTTGGAGTGGTGCCTCAGTTTCCCGCAGTGATCCATGGGAATTGGAGTTGGATGCAGCCCTGTTGGGTCCTGCAGGCACCGCCAGGGGGTGACTCCTGAGCCCATATGGGCAGTGTATTCACCACACCTGGAAGTGCAGGTGGAACTCGGCAATCAACCACCTGGGGCATTTCCAGGTGGACTATAAAAGGGGACAGCAGCCATCACTCAATGGCCAGAGTCAGGAGGAGGAGGACAAAGCTTAGAGGAGGAGGAGTGGTGGAGCCAAAGAACAGTGTGCTTGTGTGTTACTTGTGGGACTGTGTTGTGCCTGTAGGGATTATGGTGAAGATGTGCCCCATGGTTGAAGAAAAATAAACATTTTTGGTGCCTCTGGTGTAAGTCTGTGTCAGGTCAGGTGCCTATATAGCACCTTTTACACTAGATAGATAGATAGATAGATAGATAGATAGATAGATAGATAGATAG
>JANRMT010027041.1:24226232-24265546 GCA_026402145.1 Polypterus bichir lapradei
ATAGATAGATAGATAGATAGATAGATAGATAGATAGATAGATAGATAAAATTAACTTTACTTTTCCCAGGGGGAAATTTGGCTTTTTACAGAGCATTTTAATAAACTGATAAATACAGATAAGCTACTTACTGCCATGTTGAGAATTAAATTAGTCAATAATTTTTTCTCAACCATAACACAGACACCAAATCTTGATTCTTATTTGGTAGATACTGCCTCCTCTTTAATCTGTGACAGTCCGTCACACTATATCGAGGACTCGCAGCAGGAGTTGGCATTGCCTGGGTAAGCCATTTTAAGGCCGATCTACCTGACTGTTATTTGGCAACAGTCTTTTTATTATTCCCTGAAAAAATAAAATAATTTCAACATTTGGGAAATGGCACTGTCCTTAAAACTGACTGTAGCTAAAAGAAACAAAGGTAACTCCCAGGATCAAAATGTGGGGTCCTAAAGTGCACTGCTGCCTCTTCCTGGCAAAGTGGGGTATGTGTGCAATCTTTTCTTGAGATTGGGCCAAAGGTATGGAATTGTATAAAGAAAACACACACACAAACATATACATTGAGCTGTCTATACAAAATTAATTTATTTCATGGTGTCTTCTTCCTTTTAGGAAAAGTGTGTTTTTGTATGGTTACAGTTTATTATGTAAATGTCCACTAGATGGCAGCACACCCACTCTTATTTTTTGACCCACCAGTACTCGGCACACTGCAGTGCAGAATTGGAAGATAAACAATCATGCCATAAATATCGTTGCTTTTTGCAAATTGTATCCTTTGTAGAATTGTATTATTTTGTCTGTAAGTTTCTAATGTGTGTTTTACTTATTTATAAGATAATTAATCAAATCTTTTTTTTTCCTTGAAGCAGGTGACCTGATTTTGAGCCCAACATTTATGCAATCAACACTTTGTTCAGTGAGAAATCCTACTGATAGAGGTAATTTGTTTTTCTTTCAAAATGAATTCTGAAAATGGGTGGCAGCTGTCATTTGCACACTCATCTATCCTGATGACTTCGTTAGAGATCTGAAATACCTTTTTGAGTATATTAATTATTAGCACTAAGTTGGACCTTACAGATATCTTCAGGGGCATTTAGACTACAATGAACTTGAACCCAAGACAGGTGATTTCCATTGAACTAATTCTGTGCCTGGCGGCACGGTGGCACAGAGGGTAGCACTGCTGCCTCGCAGTTAGGAGACCCGGGTTCGCTTTCGAGGTCCTCCCTGCGTGGAGTTTGTATATTCTCCTCGTGTCTGCGTGGGTTTCCTCCGGGTGCTCTGGTCTCCCCGCACAGTCCAAAGACATGCATTGGCGATCCTAAATTGTGCTTCGTGGGTGTGTGTGTGTGCCCTGCAGTCGGCTGGCGCCCTGCCCGGGGTTTGTTTCCTGCCTTGCGCCCTGTGTTGGCTGAGATTAGCTCCAGAAGACCCCTGTGACCCTGTAGTTAGGATATAGTGGGTTGGATAATGGATGGATGGATAATGTGGCTGCACCAGTGATGATTTAGGGGTTTGTATTAAAGGGGGTGAACGCATATGTGATCCATTAGTTTGTGTTCATATAAATCACTTCAGATTTTTTTTTGTCAGGAACCTCTTGAGTCATCAGTATAACAAAATGCTAACATCTGATATACCATTCAAATTGTCTTGATGTGTAGTTATGCCCCCTGTTTTTGGCCCTCTAGTCCTGAGAAACCCTCATTATTAGGCTATGACCCTCATTGTTAGGCTATTTTCAGGCCATATGTTGTGCTGGAAATTCCACCCTTATGATAAAGAGTAAACCAATATGAGTATTCAGCACAAATAATCAGAAGGACTTGAAACTGTGCACACCTCATCAACTGACCGCAAAGGGTTCACCTCCTAATGGGAGACGAGGGGTTACTTCGTTCACAAACCTCTTAAAAATGGAGATCAGTAAATAGGCATGATGAATGAACTCTTATGCTATTTAGTGGTTGTCGATCATAAGTAGGATATTTTTGATATTTGATTATTTACCGATGGTCCTAGTCCTCTAAGAACCACTCCCAGAAGGTTAAATATGATAAACTGCAAACATAACAACAATGTGCCAGCAGCCATACATATCAGCACTTCAGAACAGAACATCTACCTGAAGCTAAGCATGTTCAGGCCCGCCAGTACTTGGAATGGAAACCAACCAGGAAAAGCTTGGGTTGCTGTGGGAAAAAGTGTTGGGCAAGACCAGCAGGGGGCACTTACCCTGTGTGTGGATGCCAGTGCTCCAGTGCATTGACACGGACACTGTGCTCTAAATATGGCGCTGTCCTTCTGAGAGGTCCTGACTCTCCGTGGTCATTAAAGGTCACTTAGCATCTTTCAAAAGGAGATGTCCCGGCTGAATTGCCCATCCCGGTCTCATCCATTCTGGCACCCAAATTATCCCCTGTCTCTAATTGTCTTTCTCTCTCTCCCCACTTCACCACTTAATAGCGATTGTGTGGTGAGTGTACTGGTGCAAGAATGGCTGCCATTGCATAAGTGGGTGCTACACATTGGTGGTGGATGAAGTGGATTCCCTCTGTCTATGTAAAGTGCTTTGAGTAGTGTGAAAAGTGCCATATAAATATAATTAGTTATTATTACTATTTAACCTCGACAAAGTGATTTTCTGAGAAACCTGACTTGAAAACTATAATATTACAAAAGCAGCTTTAAAGAGTTTGTGTAACTGAAGATATCCTTAGTTAACTTGGTATTTACTAATGTGTGTGATACTGATGTACCCTCCATAATGTTTGGGACAATGACAAATTTTTTCCTTCATTTATCCCTCTGCTCCACAGTTTAAAATTAAAAATTGAACAATTCAGACATCGTGATTTAAGTGCACATTGCAGACTTTCATTTAAGGGGATTTGCACACATTTCAGTCACACAACACTTTTTCTACATGGTCCCTCCCATTTCAGGACACCATAATGTTTGGGACACAGCAATGGCAGGTCTATTAAAGCCGTCATATTTAGCACTTTGTCGCATATCCCTTACATGCAATGACTGCTTGAAGTCTGCGATTCCCAGACATCACCAGGTGCTGAGTGTCTTCTCTGGTGATGCCCTGCCAGGCCTTTAATGCAGCCCAGCCCTCTTTACCTCCTGCTTGTTTCGGGGGCTTCTCCACTTAACTTTTCTCTTCAGCATATGGAAGATCTGCTCAGTTGGATTGAAATCAGATGACTGGCTTGGCCAATCAAGAATTGTCAATTTTTTAGCTTTGAAAAACTCCCATGTTGCCTCAGAAGTGTGTTTGGATTATCTTGTTGTAGGATGAAGCGTCGTCCAATGAGTTTGGAAGCATTGAGTGGAACTTGAGCAGATCAGATGTTTCTACACACCTCAGAATTCATTGTGCCACTGGCGTCAGCAGTTCCATTATTAATAAAGAGAAGTGTGCCAGGACCTGTGGCAGCCACACATGCCTAAGCCATAACACCCCCAGTACCATGTTTAAAAGATGAGGTGGTCTGCTTTGGATGTTGGGCAGTTCCTTTTTCATCTCCACACTTTGCTCTTGCCATCACTCTGATTCAGGTTCATCTTTGCCTTTTCTGTCCACAAGACCTTTTTCCAGAATTCTGCTGGCTCTTTTAAGTTCTTTTTCACAAACTGTAATCCGGCCGTCCTGTTATTGTGGCTAACTAGTGGTCTGCACCTTGCACTGTGGCCTAGGTATTTCAATTCATGAAGTCTTCTGCTGATAGTCATCTCTGACACACACACATCAGCCTCCTGAAGTCTGTTTCTGATCTGTTGGACTGGTGTTTGGGGATATTTCTCTGCCATAGTGAGGATTCTTCTCTCCTCTACAGTGGAGGTCTTCCTTGGCCTACCAGTCCCTTTGCGATTACTGAGCTCACCAATGAGTTCTTTCTTCATAATGATATTCAAAACAGTTGATTCAGGTCATCCTAACATTTTACCGATATCTCAAATGGTTTTCTCTTGTTTCTTTGCCACATAAAGGCTTCTTTGAGTTTCATTGGCACAGCTCTTGTCCTCATGCTGAACAATGGCAGCTACAGACCCCAAAGGGTAGAACCAGGCCGAGGTATCTTATGAAGCAATGAAACCTACCTGAGGAATCACATACACCTGTAATGTCAATTGTCTGAAACATTATGGTGCCCTGGGGGGACCCCTGTATAAAAAGTGTTGCCATTTCTACATGATGTGACCGAAATGTATGCAAATCATCTTAAATGAAAGTCTGCCATGTGCACTTTAATCACGCCTGAATTGTTTGATTTGTAATTTTAAACTGGAGAGCAAAGGGGGGAATCAATGAGAAGTGTGTCTTTGTCCCAAATATGATAGAGGGCACAGTATATGTATTGACCAAGTAAAAACATGAAAGCAATGCAGGAGTAAAACTCGAGAACAGCCCTGATATTACTCAGTACTGCAGTGATTTCAATTGCTAACAAACTGTTTTCAATATTGAACTCATGTTTTCAAAACCTTTCACATATTTATCATAACAGCAGTCTTGGTGGGCTAAACTGGGGATCAGTTCTCATGGCTTTCACACATCAAAATCCACCACCAACATAACCTCATGTGTTTTGAGGCCATTTTGCACAGGCGTACATACTGTTTTCAAAATTGTTAATGACACTTTCAAAAGTAAATTACTGTCTGTGTGTACAGACCCTCTGTGCAATCTAATTGGTCAGTTTGGTTTTGGTGTGATTGGTCAGTTTGGCTTGCTGATGTGACTAAAGGGGAAGTGCGAATGTGAAAGGAGTAGATGCCAGCCAAGGTATCTTATGAAGACACGAAACCAACTTGAGGAATCACAGACACCTGTGACACCAACTGTCCCAAACATTATGGTGCCCTAAAATGGGGTGGACCATATATCAAAAATGCTGCCATTTCTACATGCCGTGACCGAAATGTTTGCAAATCCCATCCATCCATCCATCTGTTATCCAACCCGCTACATCCTAACTACAGGGTCATGGGGTCTGCTGGAGCCAATCCCAGCCAACAAAGGGCGCAAGGCAGGAAACAAACCCTGGGCAGGGCGCCAGCCCACCGCAGGTATGCAAATCCCATTAAGCGAAAGTGTGCAATTTGCATTTTAATTACATCTGAATTGTTTGATTTGTAATTTTAAACGGTGGAGGTAAATTAAGGAAAAATGTGTCTTTGTTCAAAACATCATGGAGGGCACTGTAATAATGTATTATTTTTCAATTACTGAACAGAAAATGTCAGTGAATAATTTTAATATGTACAAGTACTAAGATAAATCAGGTAGACCACGATCAACATATCACTTTTTTATGCTAAAATCCTCCCAAGCCAATAAAATCCCAAATTTATTGTTACCTGGAGAGCAATCTTTCCCCTCTGCTACAAATCCAACTCTGTTACAGGCTCTGTCGATGCATTTGGTTTTGACATTCTTTGAATTTCTAATCTTGATTTCATTTGTTTTCACAGGTTTTGGAAAGGGGTAGATGTAATGTTGAACCACCTGGCCTTCAACGTCATGCTTTATTGCAGACATGTACCCTCCTGTCCCCATTCTAAAAAAAAAATAATAACTTCTTCCAACTTGGCAGCTGGAGAAAAGCAGGATATATCCTAGATAATATCAGCCGTGGCAGAACATCTCATGGTGCCTGTTATAGACATTGAGAAGTGAAACCGGCCACCACCACACTAAAACTGTTGAGCCTATGAGAACTTGAGAGCCAACATCACTGGAACAATGACAAGAGACGCTCTGGTGTTGGGTGTCACATCAGCTCCACTCTGTCAGTCTTTGCAAGTCTGAACATGTGAAAGCTCTTTAGCACTCTTTGAAGGATGACAAAGTTCGTTAGGCACAGGGCCTTCACCTGTGGTTGTAATTGCAACACTTCCTGATCAAATATGTACCAAATGTGAATATTTTTGGTTAAATGTATTTATTTACTTAGAAGTCTATGTATGTATGTATTTATTATTTATTTTACAATTGTATGTATGTATGTATGTATTTATTTCATTCATTCTTTTCTAATTTTCTCTTTTCTTTTTGAGAAGCTGGAATGATGCATTCACTACCAGTCTGCTCACTCGAGTAACAGCGGGGTATTAGAGCAAAAGCTGCATTTTGAGCATATCTGTAATATACCATGACTGTTCTGTACAGAATCAAAGTACTCTTTGAGTTGTGCCTACTGGGACAAAGCAATAGCCCTAACCCAGTAGCCAAGCTCTGCTGTAAATGTAGACAGAAAATATGCCGAGAACCTCAAGCTAAGAAGAAAAAAAAAAAAAGGGTTGCCTTCTGTAAATCTTTGTCACACATTCATTCATCCTGATTATTTTATATCTATTTTTTATTGTTGAAGATATAAGATTTTATTGTTAAACTCCAAACAGGTTGGAGTTCTGATTGGAAGCTTTATTTTTTATTTATTTTTTTTTAAAGGGACGCTAGGGAAAGTGTGAATAATGAAAATACATTCAGATCACTAAAGATGCCTTTTGCCAAATATCCATGAGTCTTTTTGTTCTTTTTTGTTTGCCATCCATCTGGTTTCTGTAGTTCCTACATGCACACATTTTGATACCTGATTCATTTACTTTACTGGGTCAAGGCACCAGCCAGCTATGGATGTGGCGCCAGTCTATTGCTGAGAACTTTCATACATGACAGCCAGCGATGGAAGCTTTTTAGGCTTCTTCTTGATTGTGACAAGTACTCCTCACCTTCTGCAGCTTGTTGAATGGACTGTGGCTAAACATGGGTTCAGTTACATGTTTAACTCTGCCCATAATCCACCGGCATCACACCCCATTTCATGTGCTGGTAGTGACAGTTCTCAGGCTTGTGTCTGTAAGTGCAATTCGCCTGTGTAAGACAAGACGCAGACAAGATAAAGGTTTGGGGTATGTCCGTGACCCCATGTAATGAAAATAAATCAAAAAAAGAATGATCTTTTCACAAATATATTGATAATTTTTTTTATGCATTGTTCCAATGTACAACTGACTCAACGATGACAGAACTTCCGGTCATATTGGTTGCAATAACAGGGCACCATATGTGCATGCATTTGATATGTTGGGATGTTGGGAAGAAATTTGGAAGCAAAGAAAATGTCTTTTCAGATGGGAGTCTGGAATTTGATGGTGGTGTACCCGGTGTTTTACAGTGTAAGTAGAATGAGGCGGGTTCACGAGAGCGGACAATGGAAGTAGTGACATCATAGGTGGAAGGACCCTTAATCTTCCATTCTGCAGAGGGAAGAACAGAGAAGGCAGTAGTACACTGCGTCAACCCCTGGTTCAATGGGTACCTACCATCACTAGATCTCTTCAACTGACTCCCAAGCACATGGGCATGACAGTTTGGTTACACCTTGGTTAAGATTAAGGTTGGGGGTGGTAATATGACCCAAATAATGCCAACTGTTGAGTAAACCAAGTTACATAAACGTGCAGTTTTCATCGATTGTGTGCAGGTCACATCTTTCCTCTCGTGTGGTTTCTCAACAAGACCCAAACGCATGATGTCTATGAATTCCAGATGGAGTCAGACCACTCTTGGTGTTTTAGTGATTTTCGAAATCAGTCATCAGTCAAGTGATAATGAACACAGTGTGAAATGATGCAAACAATACTGCAAAAAGATTTGTGGCAGCCACCCGGATACTTGAAAATTGGCTGCAAAAAGGCATTAGTCCAAAACAGAACGGAGGAGTCAGACACAATATGGTGGTTTTAAAGCCAAACAGGGGAAATGATGTCATCAGGGCAGGAACCAGAAGTGAAGTCATCAGGCCCAGGCAGAATTTCCTGTGGTTGGTCTGTAGAGGAAAAAGAGAAAGGATCAGTGCACTCTGCCACCCTCGGTCCGGCGTGGAATTACCCTCTTTTGAGCTGTTTAGCTGCCTCCCTTGCGCACGTGTGTGGTAACAGTTTGTGTCATTAACACAATACAGACTTTTAAGATTTGTGTCAAATGTCCCATTCCCAACAACAACAACAACAGCATTTGTTTCTATAACATCTTTGCATTACAAGATGTTAAAAAATCACTGAGGAGATTGCTAACTCAGGCCATATATAATCCTGTGGTCTGGTGCAGTCATTCTAAAACTATGGGTTGAATGATATTTATAATTGGGTTGCACTCAGTCATGAATTACAATTGAAGTGAATAAGAAAAGGTCGAAAACAGTTTGTGGAAAGCCTAGTGATGGGTCACTGCTTGCATGGCTGAAACAAATCCCTGGACTCTTGTTCGTGAGTGATTGCTCAAGGGAGACACATCTTCTCCTTCCCAGACAATGACTGGTGGTGATTCTTCCAGGAGAATGACAATGTTTAGGGGAACCGCATGCCGATTGTCTGCCATTCTGTAGCAATTATGAGTTGAGATGACACACTATAGGCAACATTGGGTCACAAGAAAAGAAAAAATTTAAGAACCATAGGTCTAGTGCAGGGGTGTCAAACTCCAGGCCTGGTGGGCTGCAGTGGCTGCAGGTTTTCACTCTACCCATCTTCTTCATTAGTGACCAGTTTTTACCTGCTAATTAACTTCTTTTGTCTTTGTCTTAATTAACTTGATTCAGACCCCTTAGTTCTTTCTTTTTCCTTAATTAGCAAGCAAACAATAATCAGGCACAAAACAAGCTGCCACATCACCAGCTAACCACATTATTTGAACATAAAGAAAGGTGAGGGTCTCAGTAAGGTCGGTCTCTCAGGTCACCAAAACATTTTGATAGCGTTCTGAGAAAAAACAGAAAAATCAACAGTTTTGGAAATGTCTTCTGTGACAGAATGAGAGCAGCAACAAGCCATGGAATTAAATAACGGGATTAAATAACAGCAAGAATTGGCTTCTCATTTAGAGATTGGTTTGAGTGAAATTGGTTGAGTTTGAAATCCCCATTTAGCTGGTCATCTGTTGGCTCGTTTCACATCTCATTTCTGTTTGGCTGCCATTTAATGAAGAAAAGAATCAATTCAAAGGACTGAATACTTAAAAATAGGGCTACTAAAATGAAGGGAAAAGGAGTGAATTAGCAGTGAAAACTGGTCACTAATTAGGAAAAGGATCAGAATGAAAACCTGCAGCCATTGCGGCCCACCAGGCCTGGGGTTCGACACCCGTGGTCTAGTGCAACAAAACCTCAAGCTGATGATACTCATAAAAGAAAGCATGGGAAGTACCAAGCAGTCATCATCAAATGCTAACAGACAGGATGGTGGGTATAGAACCTCCAAGTGGAAGTAGGCTACAGAGGATTTCCAGGCTAGTCATGGGGATTAGATATTCAACCTGAAAGGAGTCTGTGGCTAACATCACCAAACAAGCAGAGTCGCCATCAAGGTGGCGGTGGGTGAAGCACAATGAACACTAAAACAGCTCACCTAGCAGAGGTGGAGAGTTGAGTGGATGTGGGAACTGAGTATCGAGCACCACAGAAGTGTCATGGAGTCAGATTGATGATGACCTGAAAGGGGGCGGTGCCCACCTAACAACCCTAAAAGAGTTCTGAGGGCAGACACTGCCAAGTTCTGTTAAGAAGTGGACTTGTGAAGGTGCGATAGATTGGCATACATCTCATGTGAGGTGTAAGGGACGTTCCTGCAAATGAGACGGTAGTGATGAACCCATCATATTGCAGATATAGTGGGTATGGAAAGTATTCAGACCCCCTTCAATTTTTCACTCTTTGTTATATTGCAGCCATTTGCTAAAATCATTTAAATTAATTTTTCCCTCATTAATGTACACACAGCACCCCATATTGACAGACAAAAAAAGAATTTTTTAAATAGTTGCAGATTTATTAAAAAAGAAAAACTGAAATATCACATGGTCCTAAGTATTCAGACCCTCTGCTCAGTATTTAGTAGAAGCACCCTTTTGAGCTAATACAGCCATGAGTCTTCTTGGGAAAGATGCAAAAGTTTTTCACACCTGGGTTTGGGGATCCTCTGCCATTCCTCCTTGCAGATCCTCTCCAGTTCTGTCAGGTTGGATTGTAAACGTTGGTGGACAGCCATTTTTAGGTCTCTCCAGAGATGCTCAATTGGGTTTAAGTCAGGGTTCTGGATGGACCATTCAAGAACAGTCACAGAGTTGTTGTGAAGCCACTCCTTCATTATTTTAGCTGTGTGCTTAGGGTCATTGTCTTGTTGGAAGGTAAACCTTCGGCCCAGTCTGAGGTCCTTAGCACTCTGGAGAAGGTTTTTGTCCAGGATATCCCTGTACTTGGCCGCATTCATCTTTCCCTCAATTGCAACCAGTCGTCCTGTCCCTGCAGCTGAAAAACACCCCCACAGCATGATGCTGCCACCGCCATGCTTCACTGTGGGGACTGTATTGGACAAGTGATGAGCAGTGCCTGGGTGTCTGCACACATACCGCTTAGAATTAAGGCCAAAAAGTTCTATCTTGTAGTTAAAGAATAAATTGCAAATAAAAAGACAAATAATAAATTAGGTATAAATAAGTATATGAATGAATAAATAAATGAAATACAAAAAAAAATAGGTAAGAATATATCAATACACGAGTACATAATACGGATAAACAAGTAACAGATAAAGCAGAACCCATAAATGATGGATTATATTGCTAAACTCACTTTTTAGATCTCTTTAGTCCAAATGCTATGTGGTCGGTTGGCCAAGGAGGATAGAAAAATGAAAACTTCAGTCAGCAAGGTGTTGGAGAAAAAAAATCTTTATGGGTTCAAAGGTCAAGGTACTACCTAGGGGGAAATTCTACCAAACTTAAATGTGCTTAAGATTAAAGCTTCGTCCCAGAAAGTTTGTTGCACTGAGTCTTGTTCGACGGTTGAAGCGTCCACATTCATTTCAACATCGCAAGTGGCTGCAGAGTACTTTGAGCAGATGGTAGTAGCGCAAAAACCTGGAACCACTACAGTAAACTGGAAAAGAAAACAGAGAATTTTAGAAATAATAATGATTGCAAATCTATAAAGAATATGATATTGCAATAACAGTGCACCATGCTTGAATGGATTTGGAATGTTTGGATGTTTGGGTAAAAAGTATAGTACACAGATAGCAATGTTTGCATACACCAGCGGTTCTCAAAATTTCATATTTTGCGCGCCCCCCACCCCCCCCCTTTCTACCTGGAATAATTCTGCACCCCCTGCATAATATCAGATAGATGAGAATAACCCATGATACAATTAACAAAGGTATGATACTCGTGCAGTGTCGAGGTATCCTATCATTTTTATTTTGCATGTGTTCGGCTAACTTCGATGAAATATTTGCAATTTATTTTTTTTAAAGTGCTTTAATAACTGTTAAAATGCCTTGTGTGGTTTTTGATAGTAATTCTAATCCTAAAAACAAAGAATAAATTATTTATTCTTATTTAATTATTTTTTTATGATAAGAAATTTGGCAATATTGGCTACGCTGCCAATGTGGTGCAGTCGCGCCGCATTATAACCTGATCTACTGTTACCCGAATGTGCGCGACAGATACCGATACGTCTCGAACTTTCTGGATGGAAAATATGTAACTATAAAATCAGCAGCAGCATCGCCGCTCGTCAAAGAAACAAACTTCAAATAGAAAAGGAGCTCAGAGTGTCTGTCTCGAATATCAAACCAAACCTGGACAGGCTGTGTACTTTAAAGCGGGCACATATTAGTCATTAGATCTATACCTTAGAAATGTTTTATTTTAATTTTAGTTAGAATGCATTCGTTGTGATTATATGCTTGCAAATTTAAATTTGAAAAAAAAAATGTAAAAAATTTATTTTGATGTCTTGTTTTTTTATTCAACGCCTCACTTGGGGGGCGCACCCCACAGTTTGAGAACCGCTGGCATACACATAGAACAGACATTGTAAGAAAACACAAAGAAGTCAGAAAAAGAGTTGTGGTGAACCCTGTGTAATTAAATGAATAAACAAAAAGAAAATGTAAAAACGTCTTTTAAGACATAGATCTGGAATTAGACTGACTCAAGATGGCGGTATATCCAGTGTTATAAAGCGTAGGTATGAAAGGGAGGGTCCAGGGGTGCAGATGACAGAAGTGATGTCAGAGACGGTGAGGTTGTCAATCCTCCATTCTGCATTGGGAGGAAGAGAAATGTGTAACAATTACCCAAGGCTCAAAGAGGGCAATGCTACATTAACAATACATTTGTCAAGCTCTTATTAACACATTGGACCTGGCTGTTCTGCTACTTCTCCCATCAAAGCTTAGTATTAAGCAAAGACAAAAACCAAAGGAAACATTAGTGGAACAACACAAGAGAAATTTTTACAAACATAGATATTTTTAAACTAAACAATTACACCCTTTTACTCAATACAACAGCAAAAACAAAATAAAGTCCCCTTTAACTGTCTCTCAAGCAAATGCCCATCCCATAACATAGACAATCCCTTAAACACACCAAATTCCACCTTTTAGTTAGAAATGATGACCAGTCCCAACAAACCCCACATATCTTTATATATATATATATATATATACATATATATATATATATATATATGTCTGTTCAGGATTTTAAATCACCTGTAGCTCTTAAACCGTTTGACCTATTGACCTGGAATTTGGTACTCATAAACTGCGTGACTTCTACTATGCGCTTTCGGGGTGATGATTGAACTCCAAGGTTATTCCTGTTTTTATTTTTATTTTATTGTAGAATCAACTCTCAAGCGCCATTCTCATCCCTACCACCTTCGCCGTCACTTTCCCAACCTCTTCATGTCTTTAATCATTTTTTAGGCAGATTGAAGACTTACTGTAAGTGCCAGCTGAAGTGAAAAATTAAAGAAAAGTAATTGCAACACAAACACTGACTTAATCAGTTTTAACGCAAAAAGAAGAGAAGAAGCGGGCCGCTAGGGTGGAGAAAAGAAGAGCTGCTCAGGAAGCACCAAGTGTATCAACCTCTGAGCAAACGAATGGTAAACTTACAGAGAAAGAGGATGAAAACTAGGAATGGTCAAGTGTATTCACTGTACGTTATCGTGCAGTCCGCCGTTACTGGTATATACATACATACACACAAAACATAAGAGATAGATATACTGTATATATATTTTTACACAAATTCAGTTCATAGGGTTATTGTCCATGAAGGAAGGAGAAACATGCAATGAGGGCAATTAGATTAGGAAGAATCTAGGAAAGATGGATGACGGCACTATCCCAGAAGTACAGAAAAAGGTCACAGATCTCCAAAATCGGCAATCCAAAGCCTAAGGACAGTCCGAAGAAAGAAAGAAAAAAGGTGTGCAGGTGGCCACCTAGCTAACCTTGTTCCAGCATTCGGGGCGAGACATTTTTACTATTTTTTCCCTGGGCGTCGATAATGTCTGTCCTATCTCCCTTGCAACGTGAAGCGAGTATTCCTTTTTTTCATTTTTTCCTTCTCACTGATTTTAATTTGAACACTCCGACCCTTCATTGGCTGTCCAACTGGAACAGTGTTTTTGTAGGGCCTTCCAGATCCCGCCCATGGAGGCAATGCTGTCAATCATTGCCTCGCAACTCCCGATTCTGAACTGCGTAAGGCTCCACCACGTTAATCTGAATGGAAGCCCCCAGCAGTGACGAAAAACACACAAAAGACAGACGAGACACAATACAATACACACAGGTAAAACTCCTCATATGGCAGTGCTACAAATGGCACAAATGAACAGCGCCCACCCATGGTTTGTCAGGCATCATTCAAGCCCCATGCCCACACGCGTAACAACATTCGCGCTCCTCATATGCAGTAGCCAGGACAGGTCTTGAACCCACAGTTTCTGGTGGACTCCCCAGTGGACCATCATTCTTATTTAACTGCCATTAAAGTTGCACCTTTTATTTTGGCCCTCCAACAAAACTAAAAATGTTAACATTTTATGCAAATATAATATTTGATTTGCTTATGTTTTTGGCTTGGTTTCTCATTATTTGGTCTTTAAAAATACAACACTTGTTGATTTAGCCAATATGCTTCATTTTCATGCCATGTCTTAGAATGTACTGAAAGAAGACCGAACAGACTCAATCTGTCTCATTATGTGCCTCCAGCTGTCAGTAAATCCCAAAATGCCTAATTAAAAAGAAGCAGAATTGCCTTCTGAAATGCAGTGAAATATTTATTTAGCGGGAGATATACAGCATGAGTGATTCTGTTAAAGACTGTTAGCATAGGAAAACTGGGGCTTAACGACCGATGCATCCATTTTTGAAATGTTCATGTTGGTGTTTGATGGTCACTCAATGGACTCTTCTAAAAGATTCTGACTGGTTTAACTGGAATGGCTGTCATTTCAATTGGCTTGTTGGTAAGAACACTTGAAGAAAAAAAATTCTTTCCAAAAATTTCATGTGATCTTAATGAACAGTACAGTGTTTTATCTATTTATGGAGGTGGATGTAAAATGTGTGTATGCAGTATGTGGTATTATGATACACACACTGCTGTCATAGAAAACTATCATGGATATAATACACCTAAAAAACCTAAACCACTAAGTTAAGTATGAAAATGCAAACGTGCTTACTTAGTCTCACAGGGCCAGACATCATCCTCAAATGAGAATACACGTTGGAGGACAACTCATTAAAAAGTTTGTAGTGGACGGCAGTGAAATTTACTGCTCACAGGGCTATGCCCACACTTTTTAATTTTCTGAATAATCCCAATTTCCTCCAGTCCATACACTTTAAACAGCAGGGGTTGTTGCGTCCTATTTCTGCCAATGTATTGAAAAAATACATAAAACAACAATGGAAAGACAAGGAGAGGGAGAAAAATCAGGAGTGGTCTCCTCTAGACATTCTCGTATACGGGAATGGATATTTGAGGAGTAAACTGCAAGACAATGATCATATTTTTGTATTATGTACATTAAAGAACAATCAACAACAAATCAAATCAAATTAATAATATATTGAACAATTATTATAAAAGCAAAGTTGAATAAATCGGACTCTGCAGCTGCATGAATAAAAGGTAAAGTACCACTTCTGGTTAGCGGAAATAGCTCAAAAGTTGATAGAAATCTACGTTTTGTAACTAATACTTATATGCAATATTTGGTTTACTTAAGTGAAAGCGTACTCCAGTTATCGTGTTTACACACACACACAGACACAACATACTTAATTCCATAAGATTTTTGGTCTAAGAAAGTTCTAAAACATCAAGTTTCATCAAAATCTCGACATTGAATTTTTAGACGATTACAATGCATTCCCTATACTTCATATACCAGAAAGTAAAAAGACACTGGACAGAAGACTTGCTACTGAGTGAATGGAATGAACACGGTGACAGAAGAGACAGACATACAAGCACGTAGACTACTGCAGGTACTTAACACCAAGTATTTGGGAGGTGATTCGGTCTGCTATGATATGTTTTTGTCATTCTGACTATTGCATTACTATATGACATAACAGCAAATAGAGTTTAGGGAAGCACTGTGGTCAATGGATATGCAACGTGCTAAAACACAGTGCGTATATTCTGCCTTTGTATGTTTGCGTTTCCAGTTAATGATAACTCAACTTTAGTTATTCATTTTGATGTACTGTCAGAAGGCAGCTCTTCTGGAGTTACATATGTATCATTAGGTACATTTACTGATTCTTGTGTTTTGAGTACAGAAATCTGCATTTCCTTTGGTTCTTTGTTATCATCTCTATTAATGTCAGTCCTTTTCACCTTCTTCTGACAGGCTATGACACACCATTTACTTTGAATGTATATTTTGCAATACATATTTTCACAATTGTAGCTGCCAGTTCTTTCAAACTTATACCCATCACCATTTTCATATCATACATCTTTATTGATACAATATTCAGCATAATATGTCTGAAAAATTTCTAATTAAGATAATTTAAGACAAAACATACAAACTTTGTACATTTTCACATACTGTATGGGTTACATTCAACACCGTTTAACTGTGAACAGCTTTTACCACTAGTCCGTTAATATCTTCAAATTCCAACATATAATCTGATTTTTACAGGAACCGTTTTCCCTCTCAGCAAGATATTTTTATATTCACATGGGGAGAGTTCTACATATTTGTGACTCACATTTATATGTTGAATAGGCATTGTGGTCAAACAGTAGTGAAACCCAGGTTCAAAGATGAAATGAAGGGACACCAACTGAGGTGTCCCGTTTAATTCTCTTACCAGAAAATGAAACAAATGCATGATGGCGCTACAAAACAGAAAATCCAAGCAGTTGCCTTCTTTTTAACATTGCCATTGCTCAGCAGAGTGGCTCCTTTCTTTTTGTAGTTAGCTTGACTCAAAGTGACCAACTTCCGGGGATGCATTGCTTTATAGTAACTGCCCTGGAAGGTGCAGGGTCACTTGCCCTCCGTGGGTGTTTTTTCAAAGTAGTGGAGGGAGAAACAGGTGACAAGGTTAGTGGCAGTGCTACCTCTCACTTTGGGGTGCTAACAAATATCTCAGCAGAGCCTGAGATCTATGTGTCCAGTCTGTCAAAGCAATCTGATTGGTCAGTTTTGCTTTGGTGTGATTGGTCATGTCTGGCAATTAACAAGTTTCCAACTGTGTCCCCATGTTCTTGATGAACTCATTGAACTCAACTTATAAAGCCTTAAATGGCTGAGGCTCTGCTTAGTTATCTGGACCTATCATTACTTACAAAGCAGAGTGCACGTTGAGATCTCAAGATGGTGGCCTATCTAAGATTCCAAGTATTAATAAAGTAACATTGGGAGGTTGAACTTTTAATAACAGGGCCTACAAAGCTGTGAAGCTATCCTCCTCTTAATATAAGGGATGCTCCATCAGTCTCTGCTTTTTGAGACTCATAGCTTTTGTCAGCACACCCTGACTAGAGCAGCTGATTAGGGGTGCATGCTTTATTTTTGTTAGTTAGTCATTTGTACAACATTTTTAAACTGTTACTAACCTTCTTCTGTTCTGTTTCTCTTCCCAGTACAAGTAGTCCCCGAGTTACGGACATCCATTTCCTTCATCTGTCTGAGGGACGCGACGCAGGTTCCTCGGTAACTGCCGCTCCGTAATCTTCAGCCTTGGGATGCTGTAAGCGGTGGCTGGAGGGGGGGCGGTTTCGCTGCTCACGCAGGGTAGTGTCCCTCAGGTGGCTCCGGTTGATAAATGGGGTGGTGGGGGCCACACCCCATTCATTCTCAGTGGGCGACTGGGTGCGTTGCAAGCACTTATGTGCAGGACAGAGGCTTGATGGGGCGGAGGGGGGCAGTTTGCTGCCCGCCCACCATGCCGCCGCAGCTACTGCTCCTGACTGGACAGAGGCTGGATGGGGCAGAGGGAGGCATTTCATTGCCCGCCCACCACACAGCCTTGCAGTTTCCCTCGAACAGCCTGTCCCATTTATTCTCAGTGGGCGGCTGGTGATGCTGCAAGCGGTGACCCGGTTGTGGCTGAACAGAAGCCATTTGAGGGTGAATGGGGCAGCGGGGAGCAGCATTGTAGTGTGTGTTGGGTGCCTGCCTGTTGAGTGGGGGTGGTGGTGGGCGATTCACTACCCGCCTTTGGGTGCACCCTGTTCGGTGGGCAGACGCTGCAGGCAGCATAATGTATGTAAGTGGAGGTGACTGTGTGGTGCGCCGCCCCCATTCATTCTCAATAGCAAGCCTGCTTGTACTGTTACGTACACAGCAGGAAGTTGTCTCTTGTCAGTACATCAGACGTGTTGACGACGGGTGCCTTCCTGCTGTGATAACGTATACAGTGTTGTGCAGAAGAGCTCATCTTAACCTTTTGTCTTCACCCTTCAAGAATGTCTCTGAAACACAAATCTGATGCAAGTGCTGGTGATACAGTAAAGAAGAGAAAAAACATTACCATTGAAAATAAAGTGAGAGGTAAAAGACCATCATTCATTGGCAGAGCACTTGGGTACAGTCGGTCAACAATAGCATTTGTTAAAATAATGTACCTGTTCCGACTTACACACAAATTCAACTTAAGAACAAACCTACAGTAAAGCACTTTGAGCTACATTATTTGTATGAAAATGTGCTATATAAATAAATGTTGTTGTTGTTGTACAGTCCCTATCTCGTACGTAACCTGGGGACTGCCTGTATCTGGATGTGGCATTTAGTGCCACTGCTTTACTGTCAGGCTGCTCTCCTGCGTATGGAAAAGTCACCTCTGATAAAGGAGCATTGGAATCATCAGACAGAAAGATTCTCTCATCAGATTGGACAGCCAGCAGAAACTCCACTATAGACAACTCAGGAGAGGATGGGCGGCCAGTTGATCAAGGTCTCCAGGGCTATGAATTTATTTTTGATTTTCTCTTTTACAGTTTTAATCTCCATCATTGACATCTGGCCATAGTTCATCAATTAATTAGTGGATAGATATCCATCTATCCATCCATTTTCCAACCCGTTGAATCCGAACACAGGGTCACGGGGGTCTGCTGGAGCCAATCCCAGCCAACACAGGGTGCAAGGCAGAAACCAATCCCGGGCAGGGCAACCAACTCACCGCAGGGATAGATGTAATTTGTTTCTATTTTCTACCTTGTTCTTAGAGGGATTTAACAAATCTGTATTTATATATGAATCAGTTCTGTATTTAATAATTAATTTATTCTGTACTTGTATTTTAAATGGAAATTGTTCACAGTGCTCTGTGCCTGAGCTCAGTGAAGAACACTATACAAAAAAAAAAAGTATTGTTTTTGTAAGTTGTAGTACTTTGAATAATATTCTATTATTTTGAGGTTGCTCTCTCAATTTCTTGTGGCATATATGGCATACAGTGAAGTGTAATGGACTCATATTATGTAAGAGTGCTGCTTCACCCCTCATTATTCATCTGCGGCAGTGGGTCTCTAAGGTGCAAACATCTTTTTTTAGTACCAGGAAGTAAAGAGTCAAAAGTAACTTGTGTTAGCATCCTGAATACCTGTATCTGGACCACAGTTAACAAACTGCTCCTTTGAAGAATGGCGGTGAAACCAAATACTCATCAATCTCCTCCAAGAGCCGCTGTAGAGAAAATGAAAGCCAACCGCCAGCAGCTCAGCCGCTATTTCCCTAATTAGATGAAATGCTTCAGTCACCTAAAAAAAGCAAAAGCTGAAATGATGCAACTAATTGTGTGAACAAAGAATAATCAGGTGATAAATTATTTTGTCTTGATCTAATCTGGATGTGTGTTTGCTTACAGGGAAGACATTTTTAAGAAAAGAAAAAAGCTCTTTTAATTTAGGAGGAAAATTATTTTAATTGTTATGGTTGTCACATCTTTGGTTCTCAAGGCAGCACGTTGTAGGCAGATGGCATTGCAATTATAAATAGATCAAACTGAAAAGTGATGAAGGATTGCTAGCCAAAGTGTTTTTCATGTTAACATACGTAACATACTCCAACCTGTTTAATCCAGTTCGTAGTGTGGCAGCGGGTTGGGGGGTGGATTCTGGGGTGGTAGTTATTATGGCATTTTCAAGCAGGCATAAGGCAGGAATCGACCCTGAGCATCACACAAGTTACTGCAGGGTCCATTCATGCAAACACCCTGTGACGAAGATAGACGGCGTAGCAGCTACTCAACCCGACACAGACAGACACAGGAGGCACACTGATAAAGCACAAATGTTTTATTTGCTTTGTCTTCACCTGCAGGCATCGTCTTCCCTGTTTCCTACAGGCACAACATGGTCCCAATAAGCACACAGTACTTTCTCTCTTTTCTCTTTTCTCCTCCAGGCAAGCTTTGCCTCCCTCCTCCCGACTCTGGCTCACAGAGTAGTCTCTGCTGGCCCCTTATATAAGTCACCCGGAAGTGCTCTAGGTGCTCATTGCCCCACTTCCAGCTGCACTTCCGGGTGTAGCGAAATAACCACCCACACGGGTTCAGGAACGGCTAAGGCGCCCCCAGGCGGTGCCTCTGGATCCCCACAGGGCTGTATTCAACTCCATCTCCCAAAAAGCTTTGTGGGAGTCTGAGGCACCGCTGCCACCCAGTGTCCCGGTTGAGGTAATGCTCTATCCAGGCTTGTTCCCCCAGACCATATAAGAAAGAGGTGTCCCGGCCGGGTCCGACACAACCCATAATTATACAGGGCCATATTGGAGTTTCCGAATAACCTGTGTTACAGTTTTTTCTCTGTTGCCTTGGACCAATTCTTGAATGATAATTAAGTTTCTCAAAATTACATTACCTGTCAAAAGTTTGGGGTAAACAAGAAATGTTCATGCTTTTGAGAGAATTTCTTTATCAAGATACAAGGCGTTACTAGCATTACTATATAATGGATACTACTACAGTGATCCCTTGCTATATCATGCTTCAACTTTCGTGGCTTCACTCCATCGCGGATTTTAAATGTAAGCATATCTAAATATATATCACAGATTTTTCACTGGTTCGCGGATTTCTGCGGACAATGGGTCTTTTAATTTATGGTACATGCTTCCTCAGTTTGTTTGCCGAGTTGATTTCATACAAGGGACGCTATTGGCAGATGGCTGAGAAGCTACCCAATCAGAGCTCGTATTACGTATTAAATAAAACTCCTCAATGATATACGATATGCTTCCCGTGCGGTGCTTCGCACACTTAAAAGCTCTAGCAGCACGTATTGATTTTTGATTGTTTGCTTTTCTCTGTCTCTCTCACTCTCTCTGACATTCTCTGGTCCTGACAGAGGGGGTGTGAGGAGAGGGGCTGTTTGCCTAGAGGATACAGACGCTCCTCTCAAAAATTCTGAAAGACTGCCTTCACATTGCTTCCTTTTTCTTGCAGCCGCTTTACCGCAGTGCTTCGCATACTTAAAAGCCCAACAGCTCGTATTGATTTTTGATTGTTTGCTTTTCTCTCTCTGTCTCTGACATTCTCTGCTCCTGATGCGCACTCCTTTGAAGAGGAAGATACATTTGCATTCTTTTAATTGTGAGAAAGAACTGTCATCTCTGTCTTGTCATGGAGCACAGTTTAAACTTTTGATTAAAGGGTGTTCTTTCATGTCTAGAGGGCTCTAATAATGTTAAAAAACATAGTTAGAAGGTCATAAACTGGTTTTCTATGCTCTAACTGCGAAAATATTAGATTTATAAATAAAGAATCTTTCTTCGTGGAAATTCATTTATCGTCTGGAACGGATTAACTGCAATAAACGAGGGTTTACTGTATAACTGTGCAGAGAATATTTAAAAAACAGTGTGGGAGAGTTTATAAGGGCTTAAAATATATAGAAATAACCATACAAACATATGGTTTCTACTTCGCATACTTTCACCTATCGCGGGGGGTTCTGGAATGCAACCCCCGCGATCGAGGAGGGATTACTGTACTTGAAATGACTGATTTTAATTTATTACTCACATATGGCTGCAAAGCCCCATTTTTGGCCGCAATTCATTCAGTGTCCTATTGGTAAACTCCCTTAGCTTATCCTTAATTAATCAATTTAATGTGAATTGGGTATTACAGAAACCTTTCTAACTGCATTAACAACACTGTAACATGTCATCTTGTTCACTTGTGTTACAAGGTACTGGAATTTGGAAAGTTTATTTCTAGGTTCAAAATGGCCAAAATAAAACAGCTTTCTTAAGAAATATGTCAGTCTATTGTTTTGCTTTGTGCTCTCCCCACCATAACCTATTGTCTACTGGGGAGGAGCGAAAGCTTTTGATTTGTCTAAAATTTTGACCTCCGTTTTTTGACGGATTGCAACGTTTTAGGGTCCCCTGATACAGAAAACAATGATATTTCAATGATGGGTGTGTGTGCGTATGTGTATGTCTGCGTCACAGTTTCTTGAGGATGGTCTAGAGCTAAAACCGCTGGACAGAAAAATACCAAATTCGAACCTTAAGTCTGTTATGAGATGACAATGTGCTGATTAGTTTTTCAGCTAAATCGTGCAAGAGAAACAGGCACTTTAGAGGTACCATCAAATACCATAATTCTGCGTTTAATTATGAATTCTTCTCATCAATTTCTATTCTAATGACCTATTTTATGATCAGAATGATCATCATCAGAGCTGTAAATAATTACTGAAATGTTACAGAATGGTTCGGGTAACTGGGTTCCAAGGGCGCAAAACCTACTGATACGCACGTCCAAATTATTTTTTTTTATTTTGCAAAGTAAAAGCTATTCCATGTGATAGACTGAAAAGAAACTGAAGATTTTAAACAAGGGTGTCTATCACTGTCTTGAGAGAAGAAGCTAAACTGGATCTAATCAAGACAGAAAAAGAATGTGAAGGCCATGATGGACAATTACATAAGAGGAAAAGAACATCAGTGTGTGTAGTTTGACAGACAAACACCTTACTGGTCCTCAGTTGACCTCTTCTTTAAATAGGGTGTAGTATGAGAAACAAATACTGTACCTTACAGGTCATCAGTTGTTTTCTTGACACCAAATACCAGTGTCATCTGCAACAGGGATGCTGACTTTAGAGGCAGAGGTTCAAAGAAAAGGCCATATGTGAAACTGACAAATAAAAAGAAAAAGTTAAAATGGACAAAAGAACACAAACATCGGACAGATGATGATTGGTGTGGACACTAGAGGGCGCTCCAGCTCCCCAAACCTAACACAACAGACACAGGGAACAAGTTAAAAGCACAAAGAGCTTATTTATTGTGAGGAAAACTCTTCCCTTGACCGTTTCCCACCACCACAGCCACAAGTTTATAATTGTCTCGTGGTCTCTTTCTCTTCCATTTCTCCCAGTAAGCATCATCCACCTTCCACCCGACTCTGGCTTGTCCCTGTGAGCCTGTCAAGTCCTTTTGTATTGTAATCTGCAAGTCCACATTATGTGATCTGCAAGCACTTCTATTTTAGGCAGAAACCTAATGCCATACGGCTCCTCCATTTTTACAGCATCCCCCTGGCGGTACCCACTGTACCCAACAGGGCTGAGATATAAAACTCCAAGTCCCATGGTGCCCTGTGGGAATCCAGGGCACCGCTGCAATCCAGGTGAGCTGCCATATAGCATTCTGGGGGAGGCAGTACCCTAAAGAAGCTAACTTTCCCCCTCCCTCCATTTATTGGGCGTCCCAGCCTGGTTGGGCTGCCTGCCTTCCCTTAAAATGGAAAGGTGTATCATGCTCAGCATCTTGAAATCGTCTTTTCTCTGCTGCAGACACACTGGTATTTGGTGTGAAGAAAACAACTGAGGACCTGTAAGGTATTTGTTTCTCACACTACACCCTCTGATATCCTTCTCCTTTTATGCAGTTGGTCATCTGGACCTTCCCCTTCTTTTTCAGTCATAATCAGATCCAGTTTACCTTCTTCTCCTTAGACAGTAATAGACACCTTTGTATGAAATTTTCAGTTTCTTGGCAATCTGTCACATGAATACAACTAACTGAGATGTTTCTTGAGAAAGTTGTTTCATTTTGGCCAGTTTTAAAGTCAGAATTGAACTTTAGGAATGCCAGTGCCTTGCAACCCACATGAACAGAATAACAGGCTTCAGTGGTGCTAATGCAATTACAAAGGTTAGCCCAGTAAACAATTATCATATAAACAAGACAAATTAAGGAAAAGCCTCTCAGTAAGCAGACCAGGGTTTGCATGTCAGAGTTTGCATGTTCTCCATGTGTCTATGTGGGTCTCCTCCTGGTACTCCAGTTTCCTCCCACTGTCCAAAGACAAAGCTACATGGATTGGCAATGCTAAATTGGCTCAGTGTGTAGTTTGGGTGTGTGTGTTTGCCCTGTGATGGACTGGCACCCTGTCCAGAGTTTCTTCCTGCTTTGCACCCTATGCTGGCTGGGATAGGCTCCAGCACCCCTCACTACCCTGTTCAGGACAAGCAGGTTAGAAAATGACTGACTGACTAATTAAGGATAAGCTAAGGGAGTTGATCATTAGTACAATGAAGAGATGGCTGCTGACAAGAGGGCTTGGAAGCCATTTCAAGCAGTAATAAGCATTATATACATTAGAAACGTCTTGGCTGTATTTTAAAGTCAATTTAATGGTATCTTAATAAGAAAAGGCATGAAAATATCTGGGTGATGACCCCAAACTTTTGACCGGTACTGTATATGTGAAAATCTCCACACCATTTGGTCACTTCTTCACAGTATAATAGCATTTCTCATTGTTTTCCAAAATTTTAAATAGTCTAGAAGAGTTATCCAAATGATTAAGTACAGTTTTATGTGAACTGGCATAATTGTCAATGGTGTAAGCTATGTTAATCAAAATGGATTATATTCATTCTCATTAGACCTGTCTCACTACGAAGTCCATTCAGGCATTTGCAAAACACACACACAGTAAATCAGCGCATGTAAAAAGGTTAATTGATTTGTCAAAATATGTGAGGCAAACACTTCACAAATTGTATGGATGTGGCATTGTTGTACTGTTTACTGTTAATGTACAAACACCTCCTCACAATGGATCATAGAATCACCACATGACCACCTCATTTGATCACAGCTTACTGACAGTTCTTCACTGTTTTCACACAAACTTTAAACACATGAAATACAGTCAACCCTTGTTTATCACGGTTAATCCGTTCCAGACTCTGCCGCGATAAATGAATTTCCGCGAAGTAGGATTATTTATTTATAAATTGAATATTTTCGCAGTTAGAGCATAGAAAACCTGTTTACGACCTTCTAAATACATTTTTCTAACATTATTAGAGCCCTCTAGACATGAAATAACACCCTTTAGTCAAATGTTTAAACTGTGCTCCATGACAAGACAGAGATGACAGTTCCATCTCACAATTAAAAGAATACAAACATATCTTCCTCTTCAAAGTGAGCGTCAGGAGCAGAGAATGTCAGAGAGAGAGAGAGAGAAAAGCAAACAATCAAAAATCAATAGGGCTTTTTGGGCTTTTAAGTATGCGAGGCGCCGGACAAAGCAGCTACAAGGAAGGCAGCAATGTGAAGGAATTCTTTCAGCATTTTTTAGAGGAGCGTCCGTATCCTCTAGGCAAACAGCCTCTGGGTAAACAGCCCCTCTGCTCACACCCCCTCTGTCAGGAGTAGAGAATGTCAGATAGAGAGAGAGAGAGACAGAGAGGCATAGACAAGCAAACAATCAAAAATCAATATGTGCTGTTTGGGCTTTCAAGTATGTGAAGCGCCGCACGGGAAGCATATCGTATATCATTGAGGAGTTTTATTTAATATGTAATACGTGCTCTGATTGGGTAGCTTCTCAGCCATCTTGCAAATAGCGTCCCTTGTATGAAATCAACTGGGCAAAGCAACTGAGGAAGCATGTACCATAAATTAAAAGACCCAAAAATCTGTGATATATATTTAGATATGCTTACATTTAAAATCTGCGATAGAGTGAAGCTGCGAAAGTCGAAGCGCGATATAGTGAAGGATCACTGTAGCTGGATAACTGGCATATACTGCTGACAGAAAAGCAATGGCTGCAAATTCCGAATTCAAAATACTCTTAGACAGACTTGCTGCACTAGAAGATGGATGCAGAAGAAATAATATTAGAATCGAAGGTCTCCCTGACAGTCGTGAAAGTCCAAACCCAGTAAAATTCGTAGCTGAACTATACTCTAAAATAATTGGAGAGGACTTCAAATAAGACACAGAGATTGCAGCAGCTTACCTCATACGGGGATCAAATACCTCTAAACCTAGGATTCTTATTGTGCGTTTCGAAAAACTACAATTTAAATTACCTGTAATATTATTTCTCAGACAGAAACATGAGATCATATTTGAAAATAACCACATTCAAAAGCTGCTAAACGTGCCACTTCTTACAACATTGATCAGTGTTTACGGAAAGCAGAGATCAGATACAGCTTCTTGTATCCTGCCAAAATGAAAGTGGACATTCGAGGCAAGCTCTACATTTTTACATCTATGGAGGAAGCAGAAAAAGAGCTAAGAAAACTGATCCCAACACTTTTTTGAAATACAATTTTGAGTCGCATCCTGTCATGGCATAGCAAAGAAGATCTTACCGGCAGTTTGATCCGCTTGCAATAATACTGGTACCGTAATTATCCATCCTTTTCCCATTCTCAGGCCACTTTTTGTTTATGCTTACAATCATATGCATATATGTATGTATGTGTACAATTTTTTTTTTATTATTAACTTTTTTTTAAAGGAGAATGTTTAGCATCATACCCTTGGTTTATTGTATTAGGGCTTACTATACTTATCCAGGGCTACGTTTTAACATCATTCCCTGGGTTTACTATCTCAAAATTGTTTAAGATTATATTTTATACTTATAGTATTTGGACTTTATTGTTAATAGATATCTCAATTTTAATCCTCATACGCCGCTGCTGGGGGGCTTGTTTTGTTTTGGACGTGCTCTGTCTCTAGGTATGTTAGAGGACTGGTACTTTGTGAAGTGTGGTTCGGAGGCAGAATGTGGGAGAGAAGGAGAGAAAGCTATCTCTAATCTATCCTTTTAATCCTTTTAATTATAAGTGCCAATGTAACAATAGACTTCATGGCAATAACTACTTAAGACTACAAAATAACAACAAATGTTTAGAAGCAATGCCTCTATGACCAAACAGTTAGCTTTGTAGGCTGGAATGTTAAAGGTCTGAATCACAAATTAAAGAGAAAGAAAGTATTCTCTCACCTAACAGGTCTAAATGCAAAAATAGTATTTTTATAGGAGACCCTCTTATTAAGCAAGGATCAGTTTCGGGTGCACAGAGACTGGACTGTACAAATATTTCATTCCAGCTTTACAAAGAAAACTAGAGGTGTGGGAATTCTTATACATAGAACTGTCTCATTTGTAGTATCATATTACTATCTGATCCTGAATGGAGATATGCGATCGTTATGGGTAATCTACTTAACTGTAAAACGATTTTGATAAATATCTATGCACCCAATGTGGATGACAGGGACTTCATCCAAAATGTATTTCCATCCATTCCCAATGTGAACACTCATAAAATTATAATGGCTGGGGACTTTATTTATGTTTTAAATTGAGACCAAGATAGGTCTCCTGCCACAAGGGCAATGACATATAACACTGCAAAGACAAATAAACAGTTTGTAACTGATCACAACTTATCAGACCCCTAGAGATTTCTAAACCCAAACTCAAGAGCATATTCCTTCTACTCACCAGTGCACCATTACTACTCAAGGACTGATTATTTCTTTGTAGACAATTTCTTGCCTACAATTAAATTTTGTAAGTATGATGCAATTGTTACCTCTGACCACACCCCTTTGATCTTGGAAGTAAAATCATTATGCCCCACATACTCATATACAAATACATCCTCAGAGGTTTCTGCAGGAATACTCTGGGAAACCCTGAAGGCTTTATTAAGAGGACAGATTTTCTCATATCTTTCCCACAGAAATAAATTGGAAACCAAGAAGGTATCAGAGCTAATCAGTGAAATTACTAGAATAGATCAAGCCACGTGTTCAAGTGAGGCACTTCATAGGAAAAGACAGGCTCTGCATTCAGAACTCAGCCTCTTAACAACTAAAGAAACGGAACAACTTATTCTTAAATCAAGACATCATTACTATGAACATGGAGAGAAAGCTAATTGGATCTTAGCTCAACAAATTCAGAAGCAGGAAGATCACAATGCAATCCCAGTACTCACCAACAGACAGAGACAAAAGTTAAGCTACACTTTAAATAATGTATTATTGATAATATTCATAAATAATAACAATATGCAAAGTACATTTGAATATTGGCAACCAGACAACCTGATAAATGTTGATGTGTAGCTTCAGGCAGCACACAAACTTGTAGTTACTTTAAATGTCTCTAGTTAAAGCATCATTTGGGGTCAGGTTTCTTCAGAACAGGCCACATGCCTGTCTCAATATGGCTGCCGAGCTGTGCTCTTCATTGTGTTGGCCTTTTCAGTTCATGGTGTGTGATGGTCTTTCATCAGTTTGGTAAGAGAAAGACAGCGAAGTAAAGCAAGCAAATTTATAGGTTTTCTGTCCAACCCCTACAGCCAATAGGGCATCATGGTACTTAAAGGCTTTTGATACGAGACAGTTCCAAACAGCCATACTTCAGACCAATGAGGGACAGTATACCTTCACACCTGCCCTCCAAACTATGTATTAAGCTAAAGCTTGGCAGTTAGGCAGCCTGGCTTTCCTGTGGGGGTTGACCGAGAGACTTTAGCAGAGAAATATTAGCCAAACTTGTTTGAGGCACTTCCTCCAACCCTGTCGTAAAATTACATTCCTAAAAGGGGGGAAGGGGTTCTTAAACCATCAAACCATTGCTGTTATTATCTATAATGTAACATTAATTGTCAAAATTACAAATAAAAGACATACAAAATATTTATCATCTTGTATGCAAAATTTCACATCACAACACCAGTGAATTCTCAAGCACACAATAATGGATTGGACACCTTCCTTTTTATAATCGCAGTTCAGTTTAAATACCTAGGGGTAAACATCACAAAAAAACATAAAGCTCTTTACCAACAAAATTTTGCTGTCTGTATGGAAAAAATTAAGCAAGACGTGTATAGATGGTTTACCCCTCATCTCACTTTAGCTGGGAGAATTAACATTATTAAGATGAATATCCTTCCTAAGCTTCTTTTTTATTTCCAAACATCTCAATATACAACAATAAATAATTTTTTTTAAGAAATTAGATTCAACCATAACCTCATTTATTAGGAATTCAAAATATCCATGTATCCATAGAGCGACACTAAAAAGACCAAAGCAGAAGATAGCATGGCTTTACCTAACTTTCAGTTTTATTACTGGGCAGCGAATATACAAGCTATAAAAACATGGACATGGACACAAATAGTTGAACAGACACAGGTTAGGTTCACAATAGAAATAGAATCCTGCAGTACTTCTTTATATTCCTTGCTTTGTACCCCAATAAGTACAAGTCATCGCCAATATACTAACAACCCAATTCTGCTGCACTCATTCAGAATATGAAACCAATGTAGGAAGTATTTTAAGATAAAGAAGCTTTTAACTATGGCACCTCTGCACGGGAACCACATTTTTTTTGACTCAGTTTCAACAGCTTTTCCACGGTAAAGATAATAGATCCAAAAATCAAGCAAGTTAAAAATAAACATTTTTTATGTGCCATTACATTGACTGTAATCTTCACTGTGACTTTATGTATTTGTGACTTCATTTATTATTTATCTATTTATGCTTACATGTTTACCTTTACTTTTATTCTCTGTATATTTGCAACTTTTAATAGTAACTGTAACTTCTCATAGTTTAATGTTTATTGTTATATACTGTTATATACTTTTATCTAAATCATCTATAGGCTTGCTCCAAAGCAATATTTCACTTTATTGTGCAGTGACAATAAAGATATCTTCTGTCTGGCATCTCGTGTATCTTATGGGGCAGAACACTAAAACAACAGGAAAGAAGATTTACGCTACCATTCATGTATTACAGATTAACATTCCTAATGAGCCAAAAACAGAAGCAAAGTAAAATGACTATGACAAATCATATCAATGCAACCTGGACGGAGAGCAGCTCTTCTTGCTAGGAGTTTAGAGTGCAACCCTCAGACCTAAGTCTCACACTGCAGGTTATGTTAAGTTTAACATCACAAATTGTAATAGGTAGCGATGAGCAATTAGAGCTGTGTGTCCCAATGTATACAGTTTTCAGAAATTGATACTAAAAGTTGTTTATTGTTTGATTTTGCAATTGGAAAACTCACTAAGATAATTTTCTTGAACGGTTTCCTTGTGGACAAAAGGAAAAAAAATGTCGCCTGTTTTTGCCAGTACACTCCTTCTGCCTGATGGGAATTGTAATCCTACTGCTGCAGGGTTGCAGATGAGATTAAAGTATAGGGGAAATGGTTTTCATACATACATACATACATACATACTTGTTCTTCATGGTGCGAATTTAACTGGTTGAAAAATGGAATATTTCATTGATTCTTTTTAAACAATTTTATTTAACTTGACTCCTCAGTCTGTTTGTTTATCTGGGTCAAATCTTACAACTTACAACATCTTCGCAAAGCGAATTTCTTGTCCGTTTGTCTGTCCAGGATTTTAAATCACCTGTAGCTCTCAAACCGTTTGAATTATTGACCTGAAATTTACTACACATATACTACTGGACATCTACTATACTCTTTCGGGGTGAGGATTGACCTCCAAGGTTACTCCTCATTTTATTTTTATTTTATTGTAGAAATAACTCTCTGCAATGGCCAGCAGGGCGGCCGTGCGGTGTATGTGTAAGGGCGCCATTCTTATTACTTATTCCTTATTACTTATTACTCTGTCACTTCCCTTACCTCTTCATATCTTAAATCATTCTTGAGGCAGATTGAAGATTTAAGTGCCAACTTAAGTGAAAAATTAAGGAAAACGTACTAAGTAATTGCAAAACAAACACTGATTTAATCAGGTTTAACGCGAAAAGATGCCACCAGAAGAAGAGAAAAAGTGGGCCGCTAGGGTGGAGAAAAGAAGAGCTGCTCAGGAAGGAGCAAGCACATCAACCTCTGAGCAAATGAATGCTAAACGTGCGGAGAAAGTGGATGAAAACTAGGAATGCTCAAGTCAAGTGTATTCACTGCACGTTATCATGCAGGGCAACGTTACTGGTAAAGTATAAAAAAAAACAACAACATTGTAATTTCCCACCATACTAAACAAATTTCAAAAATTGTTTGTATTAATTAATTTATGTGCGTCACATATAACCCAAAAATTGTCTAGTGGGTGCTAGGCAGTCTCATGGCCTCTTTTTTTCTCCATTCCTCTGGAGTTTCCTTTTTGTTTTTTCTGTCTTCCCTGGCCATCGGACTTTACTTTATTCTTTGTTAATTAATATTGCCTAATTTTATTTTTATATATTTTTTCATTTTTCTTTCTTCATCTTGTAAAGCACTTTGAGCTACATCATTTGTATGAAACATGCTATATAAATAAATGTTGTTGTTAAAGAAAAAAATATTTTTTGTAAATAAAATCATTTTACTTAGTTTTTTTTTTAATATATATTTTTTGTGAAGTAAATTTTAGTGCTAATTAAGTTTTGCTGAAATCTCTGGCTCATCACTAATAATAGGTAGCCTGGGCTCATGTTCTCACAAGTTCTGTCAATGCCCATTACGGACTTGCCCAAAGTTGATGTCAGCAGTGCATGTGAATGTGCGTGCCACTCCTTTTTCAGTTTTCCAAACATTTTTGAACTTTTTAGTCCACTTGTAATAAATCTCCTGTGGTAAAACACTGCCTTCATATTGCGCAGAAAGCCTTCAGTGGATTTCTGCCCTGGTACACCTTCAAGCCATTAAAAATCAGAGCACCGATCGCTGCTCTTCTTTGATGCAAACAGAGAATGGAGTCACCATGTTTACTCCTATAAATCTACAAGACAAACTAGCTGATCACAATTCAGACCACGATTCCACATGTGCATGGAGAAAGCTGTACAGCCAACTCAACTAAAATGATCACGAAAGTGACGATGTTTATTGACATAGCCTCGTATTTCCCTTTCTTTTATTCTGTGATTACTCCATCCCACTATTTCCTAACCACTGAAGTGACACCCCCGTCCTTGGCCACTTGTTGCCAGCCAGACAGCTCCTTAAAGCCACAGCTCCCTATTATATAAAAAAATCTTTCGATGTGACGAGACTTTATAGGAGACAAGATGAGACTTTTTGGAAAAGATTTTTTCAAGTCCCACGAGACGTGAATATTGTCATGAGATTCTTTCAAGTCACGCCCTCCTATCAACCATTTTCAAACAAGACCATGGTACTCTCACCTGTCAGTCTTTTGAATGCTTTTGTCCCACACACTTCCTGCACTCTCAGCTCTTGTAAATTTAAACGTTTTCATCACTTTAAGTTCCCAATTAAAGAACACGCATTATGTCCAAATCTTATTGAAGAATTTCATCATGAAGGGTTATCAACAGAAAAAATGAGTACACGGGCAATCCTAGAACCTAAAAAACAAAGATGTAAAACAAATTTATGCCAAAAATGACGATCGGTTACATGGCAAAATGGTTAAATGCGTATCAATAGACTATGCTGAAACAGTTGGTGGTGCTCGTGCGGAAGATGAAAACAACAGCTTACAATATTATGGAGAATATCTACAACTGTTAACCCCATCCGGTCTACCACCGCATGAATTACTGTAGAAAGAAGGAAAAAAAGAAGGAAAGTATCTAAGAAAGGTAATGTAGTACATCTTCTGCAGGTAACAATAGACAACAAAGGAGATCTTGATATGCCATCAGTATTAAAACGTTAACTGTTTTCCATTAGAATAGCTTTTGCAAAGACAATCAACAAATCTCAGAGCCAAACATTCGAAAAGTCATTTTATTTAATAGAGAGAAAGAAATGAAATTCAATCACTGGCAGTTATATGTCACATTGATGCAAATGTTTAAATTGTACATCCCCATACGCGAGTGGCAGAACCACAAAGAGGCTAGCGCGTAGCGCTGGCACGGTAGTTGGCGAATGAAGTGAGCAGGGGGCAAAGCCCCCTAGTATTCAGTGAAAAAAATGACATCTTATTCACATCAAAGAAGCACCTCAGTGAGCCCAAGATTCCCAGCTCACCTCTTAGTCAGCCTCAGAACTAAAAATAAGATCTCTTTCCCCATATAGGTGGAGTGAAGTCACTTGTTTGAGAATGAAACATCCTCCAAGAAACAGATATCTTTTTTTAGGAACACGGCATGTGATTTTCCTTTCTACATGTCTAAATATTGCCTCACTAAATTAATTGCCAGGATCCCTGAAGGAAACAGGTGGCTGTACTTAAAAAGACAATGCCGACTCTGCACAAACACACCCCTGGCATATTTATCAGTGTTCAAAAGCGCGCATTTTCTCAGCCCTCATTTGAAACAGCCTTCTTTGTAGGCTATGGCAATCCTCCTATAGACAAATAACACCCGAAGTCTAGAAATTCTTCTCACCGACTTTGAATTTGAATAAAATAACTTGCTGTAAAATTGGCATCAATTTTTGAACAGCTTGCAGTTTGGCCTCGGGAGAGCTTTCCTCAGATTGTGATAATAAAGATATATCCAAATTACACAGACATTTTTTTTGTTGCTGCTGACAGGCCTTATAAGATGCTGCCAAATAGGAGATCAAACTGTACAACACAGAGTATGCATATTGTTTTTGCTAATATTAGTTTATTTACGAAAGAAGAATGGGAGAACGATTTAGCCCACCCTCTCCCCAAGACACCCACAGCCAACATTCACACACTCACTCTGTTTCTCTCTGTTCTTCCATATAATAGGAGGTAAGAGCTGTGAAATACCACTCAGCTCCTTTAATGACAGCCCCTTCTGTTCTTTGTAAGTGGCAATGACAGCTCATGCTACTCAGAATCATTTCTTTCTGCATTAATGCATTATCATATTAATAGAAAGAGAATCAATACTCTTGTATTTTTGTAATACGTACACTTCAATTGCCTATATTTAGGTTTTTCTATTCCTCTGGGTCATTTTGTCTTCCCTTGTAGCTTTCACCCTCAACTGGCAATTATTTTTTTTTCCTGTAGGAGGCTTAATATTTCCCATAAAGTGACCTTGAATGATCCATGGCAGGTAACAGAGGGTTGTTTTGAAATTTACATTTACTTATTTAGCTGGTGCCTTTACAACATTGCCGATACAATTGGCTTACATTTCTCTTCTTTTCTTCCAATTGGAGCACAGGCAGGTGAAATGACTCGCTCGTGGTCACCAAGGGTCACTTGCAGTTTTCTCAGAGGCTGATCCAAACTTGCAGCAGATCAAGATCAGACTACGTAGTGTGCTGCTAAAATTTGATGATCTTCAGGTCTAAGTGCTGTCTCAGGGAATAGCAAATCAAGATCAATCCCAAGTAGTCTGCAGCCTGTCCTATTTTGACTTTGTATTTCCCTTCAATTTGCTCAGCTGACCATCTGATTGCCAGTTAATGGCGGGGCCCTGGCAGTTAATTTCTCACCCTCTCTCAATTCATGATGTGCCACTGCACATTCCTCTCCATGTGAAGGAACAGAGCACAGGAAAAAAGTATGTCCTCGTGTAAACTTTTTAAAAATTGTTGTAATCATTATTCTACATTGATTTGTCTATCATTACTGTAAAAAGTATTAACTTCAAGTACAAGAAAAAAAAAGACCCCTATACAGGGAGTCCTCGAGTTACAACGTCTCGACATACGATATTTTAGAGTTTACAACACTCACTGACATTAAAACTGAGAAGGAATAAAGGTAAGGATTTTTTTTACACTCATTTTTTCTGTTACTACAGTACAATGTATTGTACAGTATATTTATAACCTTTTCCTTTATCTGTGGCTTAGTTGTGTTGTTATGTTCTGGATTATGATTTTGCAAATGTGTTAGGATAGGTAAGTGACTTAGGCTAGGGTGTGCTTCGACTTACACCAAAATTGGGTTTACATCACTGTTGTAGGAACGGAACTGTGTCGTAACCCGAGGACCCCCTGTACTGAAATTAATGACAACGAGAGGTGCACATCATTAGAAGCATATCTGAAACATAACTGCCTATCTGTAACTTTTGGGAAGATCTACCGTCACAGTGACTTGGGTGTTGTGTGCCCTGAGGTCCTGGGGTCTCATTTATAAAACTTTACATGTATTAGAGTGTGAAAATATGTGTCAGATTTATAAAACACACATTTATACACAAGCTATCCTTTATATGTCATACTCACCTTGTAAATATGCCTACGTGAGTGCGCCCTGAAACATCTGTATATGGATATATGCAATCACTATGCTGCTGAACTTCATTGGCTGGTAGAGCAGCCTTCATCCTGATGTGTCGAGATCCTGCCACCTGCATTCAAGATTAACTGCCTCCACATCACAGCTGTGCGCACAGGATCATGAGCAGCATTGTAGCATCTCCCCTGTGTGTTCTGGGGGTCCTGAAAAGAAGTAAGATGCCAGCATCTGAGTGGTCCCAGAAATGACTGAAAAGTATAATGAAGGGACTATTATCACTACTATTGCTGCTACTAATTCATATCATTGAGCCAACATTATAATCTTCTTATATAATACACTACTGTGGCTGTCTGTTTGTCTGTCCAGGATTTTAAATCATCTGTAGCTCGCAAACCGTTTCACCTATTGACCTGAAATTTGGTACACATATACTATGTGACATCTACTATCCGCTTTCGGGGTGGTGATTGACCTCCAATGTTATTCCTCTTTTTATTTTTATTTTATTTTATTGTGGAATCAACTCTCAGCAGGGCAGCCGTGTGGCGCATGAGTACAGGCGCCGCTCTCTCCCCTACCACCTTCGCTGTCACTGCCCCTACCTCTTCATATCTCAAATCATTCCTGAGGCAGATTGAAGACTTAAGTGCCAGCTTAAGTGAAAAATGAAAAAAGACGTACTAAGTAATTGCAACACAAACACTGACTTAATCAGTTTTAACGCGAAAAGATGCCGACGAAAGAAGAGAAGAAGTGGGCCACTAGGGTGGAGAAAAGAAGAGCTGCTCAGGAAGCAGCAAGCACGTCAACCTCTGAACAAACGAATGGTAAACGTACAAAGAAAGAGGATGAAAACTAAGAATGCTCAAGTTAAGTGTATTCACTGCACGTTATCCTACAGGGTGCAGTTACTGGTATATTATATTATAAAACTAGCAGACCACGTGCGCTTCGCTGCAGTCGCTGTAGTTGGAATAATTATGTATCTACATGCGACTTATAGAGCTTCTTTATATACAACATTTTTGGTTTGTCCTCCTGGAGCCAAAATATATAAATTTTCTCTATGACTAATTCGTGAACATGCTACATAAAAAATAGAAACGGGAAAAACGGTAACACCGCTGGGAACAACAGTAAATGAGATAAAGTAAAAGTCTACGAAACACTAAATGAGATAAAGTAAAAAAGGTCAACAGCGCCGGGAACAACAGTAAAAAACAACAGTAAATGAGATAAAGTAAAAGTCTACGAAACACTAAATGAGATAAAGTAAAAAAGGGCAACAGCGCCGGGAACAACAGTAAAAAACAACAGTAAATGAGATAAAGTAAAAGTGTACTAAACACTAAAGTACAAAAACGAAGTAGAAAGTAACAGTAAACCGCAACACCGCCGGGAACACCGGCATACCGCGTCTACTAAACACTAAAAAACACTAAGTAAAAAACACTAAAGGAAAAAATACTATTCAGTAAGTACTGCATCTAGTAAACAGTAAATCAGTAAAGGATAGAGGACTAAACGCTAAGGAAAAAAAACGGCAAGACCGTGTCAGCTGCGGAGCTCAGCTCGGAGCAAAATGAAGTGAATGAAATGAGGTGAATGGGAGGGGAAATGATCACGTGACTTCCCCCACCCGCCTTCTCCATCCCTCCACAAACACACAAAAACAGTCTCTTGGATCCCAGCTCTCCTTTATATGTATAGATTGTAATGCATGTGAGTCATAATTTATCTGGTTTGGTTTCATCTCCCTACTTGATCAAGGATGTTATTATATCCCAGTTTTTCCAAAATGTTGCATTCACATGGGTCAAAATTGCTGTTAATATACTCATGTTTCCCCCATTAGGTTTTCTTTTATTAATCCTGATGTTTGTGTGGGAAGTTGCATGTGCACATTTTGAGTGCCTTTTTGTGCATATGCAAGCTTTATAAAATGAGGCTTCTGGTCACCAAAACCCTTTGGCATATACGAGAAAAAAGCAATGTCAGTATTTTTCTGTTGCAATGGTACCTCACGCTCTTCCACACAACACACATATGCAGTTACTAATACAGTACGTCAACCCCACCCTCCACCTTGATGTAATGTACGAGTGACTGCATGTTCAGCTATCCAAGGAAGATCACTCCCAATTCATTTTATTTTTATATGTTATATTCATAGAGTGTAAACACATCACACCCTTGGGCCTGTGGGGATCTTAATCTGATCATGGTGGAACTTATTTCCCAATTACATAGATAACACAGAGTTATTATTTGTCATTAATTTTACAACCAGCATTTACTAATAACTGGTTAAATCCATCAGCCACCAAAGCGTATAAAATATCTAATCAAAGATGAGACAATAGTCATAAAGAATGTCTCATCACGGCACAAACTTCACAGCAGAGCAAAAACTCTATAATAGTACATCTTACGACAGATGTCATTATCAGATCTGAACGACACATGCAAAAACACCTCGACGACACTGCAGAGAAACTGGCAGCATCTTTTAATGCAAACTTTCTGATTTGTTCTGAAAAGTTAAATATACACTATGATGATCCCTATTTTTCTATTTCTGATATTACTATATTATACCATATATATATATATATATATATATATATATATATATATATATATATAGTGTGGAAGACGCCTGGAACACAGACAGACACGCAGACTCTGAATGCCCAAAATCACACACATTTATTTTGTTTCTTCACTGCACACAGCACAGTGCATCATACACAACTCACGATTACTCAGTCCTTTACTTTTACTCTAACTTCTGCCACGTCCACTCCCTCCTTCGCAAGCTCCATCCTCTGCCTCCCGACTCTGGCTCCCTGAATGGAGTGAGGCAGCCCCTTTTATACCACACCTGGATGTGCTCCAGGTGCTCCCTGATGGCCTTTTTGCAGCACTTCCTGGTGTGGTCGAAGTACTGCATGGGAACCCGGAAGCAATCCAGGTGATTTTAGTTTCTGTTCCGGAAGCACTTCCTGGTATGGTGGAAGTGCAGTCCCTGTCTCTGGAACCATCCAGGCACCCCCACAGGGTTAATAAGTACTACCATTATAACTACTATTTTAGATATGGTTCATAAATGCCAATAATATTAATAATAATAGTAACTGTTACTGCTGAAAGTTATAATGACAATAGTACTACTACTAGTACAAATATTAATGTATCTTCTACTTCTACAAACATAACCTATGTAACCTTGTCCAACCTACTTAAGGCCATGTCACATTAGTTGGCTTATCCAGTGCTTTTCAGTCATAGGCTTCATTTACATAATTTTAGTGAGTCAAAGCAAGTTGGTGTGCCTCCTGTGATCATCAGTAGTGTAATGTGACATCCTCAGTGACTCAGTCTAATAAGCCCACAACTCGCTCCAATAAAACTGAACATGTTTAATGTTGTCTTCAGTCATAGGTGGGCTCTGTGCGCATGAGAACTGACAATGAATGCTCCACTGGAAGTACAATGCATAGAATACAGCAGCAAAGAATAAAAAATGTGGGTGTATTGGAGCTCACAAACAGAAGACAAGCTCATCTGTCTGATGTCTTGTGTTTTACATACCACGTCAGAATGCTGAATCCGCTGTACCTATTAACCCTTAATACAGGAAGGAAGCACAATATCAGAAAAAGAGACAAGCACAACTGCCCTGGAAAGTCACATAAGTTGAAATGCCCACCGATTTAAGTGACAGTGGTCTGGCGATGAGATCAGAAACTGTGTTCTGCAAGATTGACATTAAATGTGATTAGAAGTTGTATTGAAAGCTGACTAGAGAGAGAGAGAGAGAGGTTAGGAGCATGCGCTGATACAGAGCATTGCCGCACCCACCACATGACAAACCAACTCAGGATCCCAGATTAGGACCTGAGTGCAGCCATGCAATGTTCTAGTTCAGATAGAGTGGAACAGTGTGAGAATTTTTATGGTGGCTGGAGTGCCAATTCTGCCACCAACCCCTAGGTTTTTCCCTGTAGTTTGAGGCTGACTAGCTTATGGTATATTTCTGTTTCTGTTTATTTATTATTTTACAAGTTTTTTTTTTTGGTTTTGTGTATTTTTTATTATTTTTTCTTTATTTAAATATTGTTTAATTAGTATATCTAAATTTCCAGAAGCTATGCAGGAGTCAGTCTTTTACTGAAGTTCTATGTTCTCTGTCTCTCTCTTTCTGCTTTTTCTTTGTGGTTACTAGTTGTTTGTTAATGTTACCATTAGATGTGATTTGGCTTCTGTCTTGTCACAAGAAAATTATAAATGGATTTTTAATTAAGCATATGCTGCTGTTGTTGCAATATTAGACTGTGGGCTAATTTCAGCTGCCATTTGGTCCACTGTGAAGTCAAAGGCAGAGCAAAAAGGATCTGAAGGCTACCTTACATATACAACATCTACATGCCCCTGTCTGTCTGTTATATAGTGTCTTTTACATCTATCTATCTATCTATCTATCTATCTATCTATCTATCTATCTATC
>JANRMT010027041.1:24265965-24297567 GCA_026402145.1 Polypterus bichir lapradei
TCTATCTATCTATCTATCTATCTATCTATCTATCTATCTATCTATCTGTCTGTCTATCTGTCTGTCTGTCTTGCATATATGGCCTTTAATGCCACATTAATTGTGCCCTGTGGTGTTACTCCAAGTGATGATGCCACTCTGTGGTTTCCAGACCTGTGACCACTCTTTGGATATTTAAGACCCAGAGAAGAGGATCTCAGGCAGTGTTACGTTCAGTTTGAGTGGAGTCTATAACTATTGTTTTCTTTCTTTGGACTTACTTGTTTTTTTGTTATTTCTTTCATTTTTCATGGCTTTTTCCTTCAGGTAGTGTTTGTTTTCTTCATATTGCCTTTTATGCTATCCTTTTTGCTCATTTGAGCATTTTGTTGCACTTGTTTTCTATTTTGGTTAATAAGCTCTCGATTTATACAAAAAAAAAAATACAGTTTGGAATAGTCTTTACAAAGAGGAGTTTTCAAAGTTTTATATTCAGCGTATTGCATTTTTGTTAAGTTTAGGACTTTAGTGCAAATTTTGAACTTTTAAAAGCTGTTCCCCATTGTAGGTTCTTACAGTGGTAGTTGGCTGACTTGGGTGAACCTTTTCTTGGCTGGCCCGTGAAGGTTCTGGCCTACTGTAGGATCATTTTGGACTTTCATTATGCTCCTGACTTTTGTTCACGACAGCCTCCTCTTACCTTGTATTTTTATTTATATATTTATTTGAGGTCAGGGCTCTGTGCAGGCAACTCAAGTTCCTTCATGTCTTTATGGATCTGGCTTTGTGCACAGCACCGCAGTCTTGCTGGAAGAACAAAGCACCTCCACCAAATCGTAGTCACAAAGCTCACAATAGTATAAAACACCTTTGTATGCTGTTACATTAACAGTACCTTCCACTTGAACCAAGGGGCCCAGCCCAAATTCTAGAAACAGCCCCAGATCATTATCCCTCCACAGCCAAACTTTACAGTAGGCCCTATGCAGTCCGGAGGATCCTGACATCTACCCAAACCAATTTGGTCCATTAGACTGCCAAAGAGTACAATGGGATTCATCACTCTAGAGAACACACCTCTCTGTCCCAGAACTGGATTGTTCATACCTCTAGTGGCCATGACCAGCTTGTACCATATGACTCACCATTAGCTCTTTTAGTTCCTGGAAATATCCAGCAGCAGTGGTTTCTGCGAAAAATCTGCCTCCATCTATTTGTTTCTTTTACCTGTGAAGCTGTAGTCTGCTTTAATGAATGTGCTTATTTACAGCATATGGCAAGATCTTTGAATTTATATAAAGCAGCCATACTTGTAGCGAGACACTGAGACTCCAGTATAGTATTAATTAATCCATCACTGGCTACATAGGGTCTAATTTGTATTCTTTTCAGATACACATAAGCACACAGTGGATTATTTAGTGCAGGACAGGAGTCAAAACATACTTGGCATATGCTGTTAGCTGGATTAAAAAATTCTGATGAGACAAATATTAAGGATGCTCATGAAGCGGTATTATATTATGCAATATTTATGATACTATTAACCTATCGGCACAAATCCAGTTTCCTCCGGATTCATTACATTACTCTTAGACCAATTGATATGTGCAGTCAAGGCAGACAGTAATGTAACAGTAAGTAAGTTTGCTAGCCTTGAGTATTGAGCTGCTTGGCACCGTGCACTCTCGTAGTAGATTATTCCAAGAATAACATTTTTAGAAGGAACACATCCAGTGCTGTCTGGCAAGAGAATGCAGGGGGTGGCAGTACTTAGTTTTTTTTTTAGTTACAGAACCTGCCAATCCTTCAATGGACAAAACGAAGGAAAAAAATCCAAGGTAATGTACCAATCTCTCTCTCTCTCTCTCTCTCTCTCTCTATATATATATATATATATATATAAAATCCAACGTCTGTCTGTCTGTCTTTATGTCTGTCTGTTTTTCATGAGTGAAATACTTAACAGATTTAGTTTATTATTATAGTTCTGTTGCAGCAGCAATTTATTTGTGTGAATCCGAGAGAGATGCAGTGGGCTGTGGGTGAGACCTCAGGAGTAGGGAGCCTGGGGGGGGCCTTCCTCACTCATGCACCAGCCTCCGTTCAAGTCACTCTACCTCTCGCCACATGTTGGAGCGTACCTTTCCTCCACTTAGCTAGCGATACCAATTTGTTCAGCAGACATTATGATCTACAGATTGTTAAGGAGTTACTCTTGACGTTTATGAGAGAGAGATCAGAGCTACGTGTGTTTCAGAGGGTACCTGTTCATTGGCAGAGATATCACGGCCGTGTGCTTTTCTCTCCACGTGGAGGATGCTCTCCTGTCAAAGCTGAACATGATCATATACAGTAGCAACATTTCATGTTGGAGTGTAACTACCTTCCGCTTGGCCAGAGATGTCTTTCCAACTTTGTACATTTTTGGCAAAGAGATCACAGCTACATTCTTGCCCCTGATAACAAAACCAAAAATATTATACAGGGAGTCTCCGGGTTACGTACAAGATAGGGACTGTAGGTTTGTACTTAAGTTGAATTTGTATGTAAGTCGGAACAGGTACATTATTTTAATAAATGCTATTGTTGACCGACTATAACCAAGTGCTCTGCCAATGAATGATGGAGTTTCACCTCTTTCTGACCTTTTTATTATTTCTACTTTATTTTCAATGGTGATGGGTTTTCTCTTCTTTACTATATCACCAGCACTTGCATCAGATTAGATGAGCTCTTCTGCACAGCATTGTACACGTTATCACAGCAGGAAGGCACCAGACGTCAACATGTCTGATGTATAGGGTGGTCCAGATCTGATCATGCAATTTTCATTACGCTATAACTTATTCAGTTTATTACATAGAAAATTACCTGAAAAATCTCGGACCATCGAGAAGTGTGCGAACTGACGACATGAAGAATCATCTTCGCACCAAACTGGAATCGTGCCTGCATAAATCAAAGTCATCCAGCCACCCACCGAGAATGAATGGGCAGCCATGTGTGGTGGGTGGGCAGTGAAACCGCTTGCTGCCGGGAGCCGCCCGAGGGACGCTACACTGTGCGAGCAGCGAAATCGCCCTCCTCCAGCCTCCGTCCAGCCACCGCTTGCAGCGTCCCCCAAGCTGAAGATGATGGAGCAGCAGTTACTGAGGCGCATGCGTTAAAGCTGCGGCCCCGTTCGTATGTCGTAGGTCGGATGTCCGTAACCTGGAGACTACCTGTATATCAAGAGGCCCTCGGATACGAAAGTTATTAATATAAATTCTTCTCAATACTTATTATTACATTTTTATCTATTTTTTTATTGATTTTTAAATGTTTTCCTGTTTCACAACTACATGGGTGGAGAGGTGGGGAACAGCTAGAAAGCAATACATTTAGGACAGGTGTCCCACAATCCTACTTAGGAAAAAGTGAGTTTGGATGGATGGATGGATGGATGGATGGGCAGAAATAATTGCATTGCTCCCTATTCCTTTTGGGAAGCTGAGAGAAGATGTATTTTCCTGAAACTTTGTACTATGGAAAATCATTTTTAAGAAAGGAAATGTATGGCTCAGTTAGAAAAAAAGAGTTAAAAAGAATTTTTTAGCCATCTTTTCATTTTTTTGCCGTGAAACCAGTGAAGCTCAGTCTGAATGCCATAATGAGAGAAAATGGATGGATGGGTGTTTCAGCCAGGTTGGTTGTTGAAAATTTTTTCGGTGAGGTGGCCATGATGGAAGGATGGAGGATGTTCTGTATTTCCCTGATACACTGGATGGCGGCATTCCCTTGGCAGCACTCCTATTGGAATGTCCTTTGGGCATGCTGGGAGTTGTAGTCCAAATAGTCAGCTCTTTTGGGATACTTGAGTTCCATCAGGGGGAGCGGCAGGGTAGTGATGTTCCTACTTTTCGAGGCGTCCTCTTTACATGGCAGCAATGTGCCATTGGAAAATATTCCTGGGTCCAGCATAAAAAAGCCAACTTGTCTTCATCAGTGAGTCGGAGTCAGAAGAAGAGTTGGACAACACTCGTCTTGGAGAAGTCATGGAGCGAGAAACAAAAAAATGGTTTGCTTTGATGTGCTTTAGACGAGGAAGTCTGGTAAATAATAATAATAATTCTTTATGTTTATATAGCACTTTTCTCAGTACTAAATGTGCTTTCCACGCAGGGCTGACCCGGGAAGCAAACCCACAATCTCCTTACTGGAAAGCATCAGTGCTACCACTGCACCAGCTGTCTGCTAAAGGAAATTTGTAAAATAAAAGTATGTGTTTGAACCCGGAGCTGTGTCTGTGAGGTTGTATTCAGGGTTTGGGGGGGTGCTGTTATGCCTCCTACTGATCACATTGCCTATCAAGTTTAGGATCACAAGAAGCCGATGCTTACCCTTAGAAGAGCACATTTCACGGTGTGCCTGTTGAATGTTTAACAGGAGTAGTTTATTACAATGTTGGCATGTGATGATACTTTAAGAGGTTCTGAGGATGCACTGATACAGCAACAATAAAATTGATTACAAAAATGAAATCTACAGTCCAAAAACACTTGATGCTTTCATTGTGACAAATTAACTTAGGCACTGCTTTGTGCTGAAGTGGCTTCCAGCTACCTTAAAAGATCTCCAAGGGCCACCTGAGGCACCTGCTGAATGGAGAGAGTCAGCAGATCGTAGCAAGGAGAAACACCTGCTCAGTGCAAGGGGAAGGCCATTCGTCATGCGACATCCTGCAGAGCTTTCAAAATGGAAAAGTGTAAACAGCTTGTGAAGCCATTTTTAAGACGAGAACACGGCTCGGTGAAGTGGCAATGTCAAATAAAAGAAGAAGTATAAAGGTGCTACATGAGCCGTAGGTGGTGTGAACACCTGATATGTGATGCTGCCATCAATCTCAGCCAAGGGCAACAAAAATAGCAGAACACACTAAAAAAGGTGAAGTGCTGATCATGAGCAGATGTGAATTGTGACGTCTTTTTACAGGCACTTTGGCAAGAATAGTAGGGACGGTGATTTGTTTTTTTAAGAATAGACATTTGCTATGTGTTACAGAGGAGATTCTTGAGGGAGGTCAGTGAGTTGGCCCACAAAACGATTCAGATACAGAAATTATTTTTAATTACATAGGTCTTTTTTGTTAAAAACATGTTTAGGGTTTAGGGATAAAGAGGTTGTGGGTTTCAATTACATTATTGACACTGTATGAACATGAGCAAGTGACTTCACCTGCCTATGGTCCAATTAGAAACAAAATAGCAATGTTACCTATTATATCTCAAATGTTGTTAGCTGCCTGTGATGAAGGTGTCAGCCAAATTTTGATAAAAAATAAAAAATAATGCATGCCAGTCTGGCCATTACCCAGTATAAACTAGTAGATCAGCCATCTTCAAATAGTGCAGCCTAGTGGCTAACTAGGTGAACTGTAAACTGGAAGATGATTGGATCAATTCCCACCACTGAGTCATGTGTGAATCTTCAGATGTCAGGTAGCCTGTTAGTGTCCCAGTTATACTTTTATATCCAAACAATGGATAACCTCGTCTGGATGAGAACATATACCACATCTCATGAAAGCTCACTCCACCTACTCTTGCTATACAGTGGACTCAGAAATTATTCATAGTCTTCACTTTCTGCACTTTATTGTGTTGTATGTTTAATCCTAAATAGATTCATTTGTCATTTTGGCCCATCAATCTATAATCAATAACCTATCATGACAAAGCGATGACATGGTTTCAGAAAGGTTTCCAAACAGATTAAAAAGCAAAATCATGAAATCTGTCTTTCATAAAACAATTCCAGTTTCAGGACATCTTGTGTAAGTCTCTACAAGGTTTGCACACCCAAATTCGGGCAGCTTATCTAATTCTACCTGGCAGAGAATCTCAAGCTCTGTTAGATTGGATGGGAAGCATCTGTAAACTGCTTCTACACAGAAGTTCCAGGTTTAAGTCTGAGCCACTCAAAGATTGTCAGAGGTTGTCTTGGCTGTCTGCTTTGGGTTAGGGTTAGGATTAGGGTAGGTGGATAATAGCATTACTGCAAAGGCTCTGGTGCACTGCTCTCCTATTTAACAATTAAGTATTCTCGTTTAAAACTAATTATCTGGGAAAAATTAGTTGAAAAGAATCAGACCCAAATTTAAAAAATAAATTGAGTATAATTAAACCCAAGTAAAGCAAAAAAACCTAAAAAAACAACCACCCTATTTTTCATTTAGCCCATTTGGGTGGTATGTTTGTAAACCCATAATCCAATTGGTCTCTTTTCTCAAGCATCATGTTTTATTCCATTTAGTGTTCTGTTCTAATCTAAATATAACCGGTTAATAAATCTAATTATTAGAGTGTTGATATAAAACTGTGTGTTTGGTTTGATTATCAATAAAATGTAAATACTGTAAAAACAGGGCCCTCAAAGAATTCTTCGTTTCCCCAGTGTAACTCATTCCACAAGTCTTACACTGAATTGCATAAATACAGTTAGAGGACTGCAACTGAAAACTTTTGAATATTGGGATCTCAATAGGCTTAAGTTAGGCTTATGTTTAGTCTAACTGGTGAACCGTCAACACAGTCTGAAGTTGTGTACACTTTAGAGCAAATTTTCTTCAAGGACCTCTATGTATTTAGCTAGCATTCATCATTCCCTTAATTCTGACCAGTCTTCCGGTGCCACTACTGAGAAACACCCCCAAAGCATGGTGCTGGTACCATCATGCGTCACCTCTGGGCTCATATTAGGCAGGTGATGAGCAGTGCCTGGTCTTCACCAGACATAGAGTTCAAATTTAACTCACCAGACCAGAGAATTTTTTCTACATATTGTCAGAGTCCATTAAGCTGTCAGATGCCTTTTCATAAAAAAGTGCCTGCCCTTTGGCCACTAATCGCCTGATGGAGTGCTTTTGAGATGATCTTCCTTTTAACAGGTTCTTTAGCCTCAGCAGAGGTGTTCTGAAGCTCTGTTACTGTGACCTGTGTATTTGGGTTTTTGGCCTTCACCCTGACTAAGGTCCTTCTTGCCTGGTTATTCAGTTTTGTAGAACGGCCAACTCTAAGATGAGTCCTGGTAGTTCTAAACTTGACACATCTCAATGAGAATTAAAGCAAACAGGGTGCACCTGTTGAAGTGACAGTAATCACGTTCTGTAGTAACGTCTGCTTTTTTCTAGTAAAGCAAATATATTTTACTTCAATAAAATAAGTATTGCACTAGGTTACTTGTTACTTTAAAAGGTAATCTGACTATGTAATGCACATTACTTTTAATGCGTTAATCATAGAACTGCCACTCACTAAATAAAGCCTGGCTGGTCAGACATTCATAATGTTCTGTTCAAATATTACACCTGAGCCATAGTGGTGTTAATCTGAGAAATGGGAAAGCTGGATCTCTGACGGGTTTTCCAAAACAAAATTAAATCACAGGGTTAAGCTGGAATCAAAGCCATGCTAAGGTCAGGTCAGGACAGGTCAGGTTGGGGAGCATGCACTGGTATAACTCTTTGCTGCACCCACCACACCATGAAACAGCTAAGAATCTTGGATGGCAAGCCCTCAGGCAGACACGCAGACCAGTCCCACCCCCATGGAAATGATCATCTATCTGCCGCAGCCAGGTGTTATGCAGGCATCCCTTTGGCCTGGTCCAGCCACTCTTGTTCTGAAGAATGAGGATCCTGTGAGCTGGATCAACCTCGGGGAACAGCGTCACATGGCCATAGTGCTGTAACTGATGCTCCCATTGAATGCAGGTAATGTGCCTTACTCAGGACTCAATGAGCAACCGCTTGTTCAACACAACGTCAAACCAGCAGTACCCAGAAGAGACACAGTACTGAAGAAGTCCAGTCTCTGTCTTAGGTCACTGGATAACGTCCATGTCTCGCAAACATATAACAAGACGGGAAGCAACAGGACTCAAAAGACTTGGACCTTTGTCCTTTTTCACTAATATCGGGAGTGCCACACAACTCTTTCCAGTAACCTCATGACCCACCATGCTCTCCCAATCTGTCTACTGACTTCATAGGAAGAGTTACCAGAGACATGAATGTTGTTGCCAAAGTAAGTAAACCCCTTAAAGCATTCGACACTCTCTCCACAGGCAGACACCCTGCTGATGGCTGATGCCATCCGGTCACTAATTAAGAAAAGGCTTAGAATGAAAACTTGCAGCCACTGAGGCTCTCTAGGACCGGTGTTTGAGATCTCTGCTTTAAACCAACACAAATGAATAAATTGAAAAACAACAAATGCTTATTTATTGTTTCTTTTTAAATTTGGTCATGTATGAAACAGGCATATCGCAAATGCATAGAAAACAATTAAAAAGCTATAAATGAACAGAATCGGAGGTAGTAGCAATACTTTTTTTCCACTTTAAAAAAAAATAAATAATTTTTGTCATATCTGTCCTAGGCACATCTCAAAGTGCATAAAAGCAAAATAGTGTAAGGTATTAGCAATAACATTTGTTTACTTTTTGAAATAAAAGAAATATTTTGGTCATGTAGATAGATAGATAGATAGATAGATACTTTATTAATCCCAAGGGGAAATTCACATACTACAGCAGCAGCATACTGAGAAAAAAACAATATTAAATTAAAGAGTGATAAGAATGCAGGTATAACAGACAATAAGTTTGTCCAGGCGTGAGACGTCCCTCTTCTTTATGCTGCCTACCTAGCACACCACCGCGTAGAAGAGGGCGCTTGCCACAACCGTCTGATAGAACATCTGCAGCATCTCATTGCAGATGTTGAAGTTGAATGTAATACCTATGCACATCACAAAGTACATTTCATAAAATAAAAAAGAAATATCAATGCTATCAAAGATCTCAGTACACAAACCCATAACAAGCGATAACAATGACTAACACACAAGAATATAACATCTACTGCACACTGAGAGAACACACAGTAGGTTCCTTTTAATCCACCACTTGTGTGATTAGCGGTGTTTATTTTGTAAACAAAAAGGTGGCAGTACGCAAACGTTGTGTTTGGATCAAGTTTGAGGTACTGTGACGGTATATAGAGGCCGAGAGTCCAATGCTAAATGTTTTATTTATTTGGTGAAAAATGTAACATTTAAAATTAGAAATCAACAAATCGTCAATTATAATAATAATAACAATACTTTACATTTATATAGCACTTTATACTCTACTCAAATCGCTTTGCAAACTCCACGCAATGGATGCAAAACCATAATCTTGGAACTGCAAGTGACCTTACTATGGCACTACTATGAGACCACCTGTGTAGATGAACTGTACTGCATAATATTTTGCTTTACAGTTTAAAATTATGCAAAATTTCCAAAACTGAAAAATATTCACTGCATTAATATTCTTAACTTGTATTCAAATGATTGTGTATTTAATTTTTTATGGTGTTACCAGAAGTAAGAATAATCACGATGAATGTCAAATTAGAAATTTTCTCACTGGACAGGCCAAGCTGTCCATTCATAAATCAAGGAAATAGAAAGTCAAATCAAAATGGACAATGTGACATGATAAAGGTATTTCATGGACTTGTGAAAGCCAGGGTGCATTTAGAATATAAATCCCACAAAATAACCAAGAATGTGAATCTTTTGTGAAAAGATGGTGGTGTGTTCATTAAGCAATTTTTAAATTTTGAGGATAATGAGTTGATTTTTCTTATTTGAAATGTGAATTAGGTATTGTTTTCTTTTTGCCGTGAGTTGGATTTTTCTTTGTTTTCTTAATTTATGATAATGTAAATGGTTTGTTGAGTATCGATTAATAAAGTTCAATTCAACACTCTTTCTTTCTTTCTCTGAAGGTTTCATTCTAAGGCATAATATATACGAGGAGGGTCGTTCAAAAAGTTTCTGCACTTTTTTTTTAACTCTATTTGTTAAGAATTTCAGAAACAAATTACATCACTTTTCTACATAGTCACCTTCCTTTGTGATGCAATTTTCATAGCGTCATACCAAATTTTTAACACCTCAGACTAGTATGGCCATTTTTGAACATTTCAATCCACTCATAGACGCCTCTACGAGAGAGAAGTTCATCCCCATACTGAGAACACATGCGGAGAACTCCTGTAGCACACCTTCTGCCCACAAATAGCATATGACAGAACGCTGTTCCTCTTTGGTGCAATTTCTAAGGTTGGCAGCCATCTTCACCACAGGGTGACAACTCTTATACTAAACTGCAAGGCCAGCCGGCTTGCCAGACAGAACTAGTCACATGACACTATCAGACATGACCAATTACTATTCCTCCCACCTTCACCGTTTCCAACAGAAATATAAAAGTGCAGAAACTTTTTGAATGTCCCTCATAACACTGAAGAACAAGTTTTTTTTAAAGCTTTCCTTCCTGTAAAGTCTTTGGTAAATATGAGAGAAAACTTCATAAGGAACAAGCCTAATATCTGGTTTAGTGTGTTACATACAAATGTGGAGAAACAAGAAATGATCTTTTATTGAGTTTCGTGTGTATAATCGCCTACTAATGCTGGCATTCTGTGTTAGTTTAGCTTAGCTAAAACATTTTGCTGCTGATGTTCGTTGGTATTCAGCATCTGCTGTGTCTTGTTTCAGTTCCCAGCAATAGCACTGATGGATTCCACTTTTGCATCGTTGCAATGTCCTGGTGAAACTTTTCACCATGTCCGTCTGAAACGTTAGCAAACTGTTGAACACTTTATGTTTGTTCATGCTTAAAGTGTGTTCTCAACCTGCTGGGTGTAGTTTGGTGCTTTTCAGTTGGCAAGAAAATTCCCTGTGATTACCTCTGGTCTCACTAGCAGATCTTTGGACCGCTTGTCATTGAGGATGTGTCTGATTTGTGGACCAACAAAAATGCCTTAGTTGATTTTGTCAACAGTTATTTGTGGTAACAGCTGTCTCAAATAAAATCCTCTATCGAGCGCACTTATCTTAATTTAAAAATATCCAATATGCTTCAATCTGTGAACGTCATCCTTCACCTTCCTTGTTCACTGCTTTCCTGAATATTTTCCTCAGTTCACTTTTATATGAAGAGGAAGTAAAGAAATACTTTGTTAGGTGAACAAATGGTGCACACTTTTATGTTCTGGAATCAAACGCTTACTGAGCAGCCAGTTTGTTTAAATGTGATGAGACGCTTTAGAAATAACACAACTTTCTACATCCGAGCTGCGTTTCTAGACTAGTTTCTAGACTTTTAGATCACCACAGATATTCCAGTTGTAGTTGTTGTATTGTATATGTATGTTTAGAATATGAGACGATGAAATTGGTGATTGCAGTAAAATCAGGGTGCAGTCAGGGGAAGCAGGTCATCCTGAAAAGTAAAAATACTAATAATGATAACATAAAATAATTTTGTCCATGGGTCTGTGCTATAAATTTTTTTTCTGTATGATTCCAATTATTTTGATCATTTTTATAGTCAAAATCACTGAAATGGAGGAGAGGAACGCGAGGTGCGATAGCAACGAGCCTCACCTCACCTCAGACTGCGCTCTCCTCTCACACACTGGGCTGATGCATGCAATTGGCGTGTGTCTGTTGCTGTCTCTCTGTATGTTGCCAATTTAATGTTTGCAGACATGCATATTATACACCTTGACTTTCCACAGTCGAGCTAATATTTTTAATGAATGTGTGTGACATATTTAGTCTTGCAGATCGGACATAAAACCGCAATGAAAAGGCACAAGATGAGGCAGACAGTACTGTGCCGCCCTGAAGGGGGTGCAAGTGAGCCCAAATGGCGCTCGTTGCTGCTGTTCTATGCAGAGACGCCAATAAGTTAGCGATATCAGAAAGTCAAGTGCAATGCAGCGGTCCATTTATTTTTATTTTTTGTTCCAACTGACTGCCAAAATGGAAGATTAAGACTTTTAAAACTAAAGGAAAATAAGGAGAACTTTTGCAAGAAAGTGATGGAGATTTTCGTGGAGAAGGATAGGCGCATAGACTTCATTTACAAATAAAGAAAAGACCATAACCGGTTTTCAATTTTATAAAGAAATGGAATCAGACTAAGACATAAACAATCCAATATTTAAAAAGTAAATTTTGACCTTAAATAAAATATTCTTTTGTTTTTCTTTGTTATCCTTTGTTGAACAGTCTGCATTAAAATTTATTAAAGCATTAGAATTAAAAAAAATTAAAAACAACTAAATATTTCAATGAAGGTCAAAATTGAAATCTGTTTTTTTTTTTACACCACTCTATACTTTCATTTGTATTGAATGAGTAATAATAGTGAAATTGCAACGGCAAATTTAGAACACATGGAGGGTGCTGAGCAAATGCGCTCTCTCCGCTCTCTCACGCCACTATAAATGTAACGTTCTTTCTTAGCCAAATATGTACTGTACCTCTGTGTGGGTAAAGAATGCTGATGAGATATGAAACATAACCAGTAGTCCATGAGTATGCTGCCAATTGAATAGTGAATAAGCTACTCTTTTGGGTTCATATATTTGTAACTCTGACCTCACCGCACGTCAGTGAGTAAAATAGTAGTAGGAAATTGTACGTTGATTTTTGTCATCAGCAGTCCAAAATCTATAAGATACACTTGGTGACTTTCAGCTCTCTACAACACGTCACACGTCCTTCTCCTCATTTTCTCCTTTTCTTCTAGAATCACATTCACCCTTTTGCAACACCAGTTACTTGAGCACACAGCCACTATGTCTTTCCTCTGGCTAAGCTTTAGACTTGGATTGGACCCTAACATTACGCAATAAGAAGGTTTAACTACCATTTGTCTCTGGTGCCTCTGAGAGAAACAACAGAGTAATGAATGGGTTTCTTAACCTAGGTCAATGTCTCTAAACGTTATTCCATTAAAGAGCGCTTCCCGATTCACATTAAACATTACAAAGATGATGTATGACCAATGGCTGGCTCATATTCACAGTTCTCGTGTCTGATCAAGGTATCGAGTCAAGGTCACATGTCACTGGAATGGGAATTTGGTACTTTTTCAAAATGAAATAAGGGAAACCTTCTAGAAAAATCTTTACCTTTCACATCAGAAGAATGGAATGGACTGCCACATACATGCTCTTGTGTCAAATAAGTAAATCAATGAGCTTTTTCTGCCATTAACAAATGTAGTGCTGTTTTCCTAAAGCCTCTGAATCTGTTAAATAGCAGTTTGTTTGTCTTAGAAGACAATAATTGATTAGGAGAAATTCATGACTTGCAGTGCTGATTAAGGATAAGCAATGAATTAATTAAAAGAGATAAAGCCCTACAAAATCAATTCTTCATATTACACATCTGTCAGGTATTTCCAGTCCACTTAGTTCTCTCCATCCATTTATAGAGCCCACTTTATGGAAGTTCAGATTCTCAAGGAGCTGAGGCCAATGGAGGTAGAATTAGGCCTAAGCTTGTCAATTTAAGGGGGTTAATTTTGAGTTGCCAGTTAACGTAATGATTTTGAACCATGGGTAGAAAACTAACATACCAGAGAAAAAGCCACAAGAACATGGGAAAAGCGTGCATACTCCTGACAGCATGAGACAGCAGCACCTCCACTGTCCTACCCTGTCATCCTGCTATGATTATTCATGTCATTATGTGTATTTACAGTATGTCTTTTAATAATTCAAATTAATGCACCTTCTCTATAAGAGATTTTGGGTTGTTTACTGTAGTGGAGTGAGTCCCAAAATAGTTGTGGAGCCTACTGGGTAAACCCCATTTAATTCAGACAAAAAAAGAAAAAAGAAGTTAACATGCGCATGGCATTCCTTAGTAAGGGCTGATCTGAAGTCGTCCCTGACGGTCAGGCTCTCGGGTCCAAATGAGATCCCACTTTCCAGTGTGGTCTTCTTTTTCGGTTGGTTGGAGTGGAAAGGGCGGGGATTCTCTGGCTCCATGGCCCTTTGTAAGCAGTTTCTCAGAGATGTTAGGGGAAAAAAGGAGACAAGATTGTTAGTGACAGCGCCCCCTGTCATCCTGGGGTGGTACCACATATGTTAGATGAGCCTGAACGTGCCTGAGCCTGGCATGCATATGTGACACAGATAGCTTCTTTATAAGTCTTTGGTATTGTATCTTTCTAATAATTGTAATTCTGTTTCACTTCATAGTTTAATTATTTCTAGTTTATTTTGATTGTTTTTTAAGTGCAAGTACACCTTGTTCCACCTGGTACGAATGTTCTCTTTCTTTTAATTTGGCTTCAATGTATTCATGAACTTTAGTTCGCAGAACAGCCTTCTGCCTCTTTCATGTTTCTGTTTTCATGCAGCCAGTAACTTTTGTAGATTTCTTCAGAGAAAGCCAGTGTGATAGACGGCTGGCAGCTCAATCCGGCTGGGATATCCCTGAACAAGAAGAATGGAGGAAGGCAGCCTTTTCAGGACACTGCGTCCCCTGGGATGCTAGGTGGCAGCTCCCCTGGATGGTAGATGTACCCTGGATTCCCTCAGGGCATTCTGGGGCATGGAGTCTGTTTCCTCAGCCCTGTAGGGTGCCGTGGGTGTCACCAGGGGGAGCTCATAAAGAACCTGGGGACTCCTACTTTTACTACAACCCGGAAGTACTTCGGAGTCACGAGGAAGGAAGCCCGCAGTACTTCCGGGCTATGTGAGAACTGATGATGTGTTGTTTGACCCGGAAGAAGAGGAGGGGCACTTCCGGGTCATGGACTATTTAAAGGACTGGTGAAGACCTAGCCAGCAGAGCCAGAGTTGGGAGGTTGGGTGACGAAGTTGCTGGGAGTGGAGAATTATTGTGATTATTGATTATTGGTGAATTGTGGCGTGTGTGGTGCTTTGTGCACTTTATTGAAGAAAATAATTTCAAAATTCTTCTTGGTGCTTTTATACGTGTGTCTTGGATGTCTGTCTGTTGGGTTTCACGGGGCAACAGCGACCCCTAGCGTCCACACCAGAAATACAGAAAGCCAGAGATGATGCTTAAATCAGAAACCAAGCAAAGTTTGTAGCCAAAAAGTCAGTTCAGTGTTATGTTAAAGCCTAATGCAGAAACCAAAACTGCAAAGTCGAAAAGGAAAAGTAAAAATCATCTCAAAAGAATAAAGGCAATGCACAACGCATGTTCTATAAAGTTGTCCAATGCCAGATACCAGAAGGTACATGGAGCTGACTTTTACAAAAAATGTAATTCCATTTGGCATCACTGTGACATCAGAAACATAATGTTAAAATTAAACAACACAAATTCTACTGCCTTTTGCATCCTATAAACAGTTGCGCTTCAAATTTAACTTCTCATCAATACAGGTCTTCTACTACTTTTAAGCAATGAGATGTCAAGCAAAAATGACCTCTTTACTTGGCTAACTAAAAAGATCACAATATTCAAGCTTTTGAGGCAACTCACACCCCTTCTTCAGGCAAGATGATTACATCTCGAAAGCTTGCATATTGTAATCTTTTTATTTATCCAATAAAAGGTGTCATTTTGCTTGTCTTCTCATTACATTCGTAATGGTATAACACCCTAGTACTACTACTTTCAAGCTAGAAACTTTGCTAAACAGAACATGCCCAGTTTTCCTCACTTCCCACCTATTTCTGTTCCAGAAGAAATATTGAACAGACTTAAATATCATCTCTACAATTTATAAAAATATTTTAAAGTCCCTTCCTTTCAAATACCCCAGGGTAAATTAGGGAAAGGATCTTTCACTTAATATTTCAGAAAAGGAGTGGAAGGTGGCCATGCACAGAATACACTTGAGCTCCATATATGCAAGGCACTCAATCATTCAACTTAGAATCTTCTATCAAGCACATTAATCTCATTTAAAATTTGCCAAAATGTTTTCAGGGTAAGATTCAAACTGTGAATGTTGTAATCGAGCTCCAGCCTCATTGGGCCACATATCTGGATATGCACCAAATAAACAACATTTTGGACAAAAATGTCTATCTGACCCCCTTGGTGTCACAATCCCTCCTAATCCACTAACAGCTGTGTTTGGTGGTCACCCAGATGGACTCAAAGTGGAGAAGGACAAACAAACTGGAATTGCTTTTACTACACTACTAACATACGAGGTGTGGCAGAAAAGTAATAAGACTGGCAACACTGCAAGCGATCTGGCAACTCTGCGCTGTTGTCCTTGATAGAGCACGTGTATCAGTACCCTCCCATTGCTCAGTGCGAGTTTCAACTCCTTCTGTTAACTACGTGATTTTTGTGATTGCTATTAGCGAAGTTGTGTTTTTGGTTGTGCGTCACACAAAATGGAACAGCGGAATTTGGAACAACGTTGTGCCATTAAATTTTGTGTTAAGCTTGGAGAATCGGCAAGTGTGACGTTTGAAAAGTTAAAACAGGCCTATGGGGAACATTCTTTATCCCAAGCTCAAGTTTTTCAGGGAGGCCTTCAACTTCGAAAATCAATGAAAACATCGAACGTGTGAACACTCTTGTGAGATCAGACCGTCGTTTAACATTAAGAATGTTGAGTGAACAATTAAATTTGAACAGATTTACCGTTCATCAAATTTTGACTGAACATTTGCACATGCGAAAGGTCTGTGCCAAAATGGTGCCGAAAAACCTTACAATTGAGCAGAAGGACAATCGAAAAAACGCATTCCTGTGGTTCCCCAGCCCCCTTATTCACTTGACCTCAGTCCGTGTGACTTTTTCCTTTTTCCTAAACTGAAAAATGTCCTCAAAGGACGTCATTTCGGGACTTTAGAAAACATCCAAAAGAGTGTAATGGACATGCTGAAGACCATACCGGTTGAAGACTTCCAGCGCTGCTACCAACAGTGGGAACAACGTCTCCATCGGTGTGTAGCTGCCCAAGGGAACTACTTTGAAGGGGATAACGTTGATGTTTGAAAAAAATAAAAACTTTGGTAAATAAAAAATCAGTCTCATTACTTTTCTGCCACACCTCATATAGACTTATCTTGCTCAACTGGAAGAATCCTAGCCCACCACTTTCAAGTCAGTGGGTAACTGATGTCTTATACGATTTGAAATTGGAAAAAGTCAACTTCTCACTTAGAGGATCTGTTCAAAACTATTTAAAATACAACAGGATCTAATCAATGACATTTTAGATTAACCATTCCATTTAAGGGAAAAAGTACTTTTCCTTTCTTGCTGCTTTTAAAGAGTAGCTGCTGTTGGTTCTCCTCTCTTTTTCTTCAGTTAGGGGTTGAATTTTGGTTTGTGTGTCTACCGCCCTAATTCGATGCATTCATAATAAAAGTAACAATTTACTTCATAGGGTATAAATACATATTAAACAAGCATAGTGGCATCAAATATTTGAAATACTCAAAGGCACGCTTCAATTTAAAAGTTTAAAGTGTAAATAATCTCGATTGTAATAGAAATTTGTCATTTTTCACACTCTCTAGAGGTCTAGATCCCCAATAAAGGATCAAAAATAACATCATATTCATAATCTCTGACCTTAAGTAACAAAAAAATGCCTCACATGCAATATTCGAAAATTGTAATTTTAAACCTTCTGGGGTAGGTCTTAGAGGGCTAGGATCACCAGTAATGAAACAAATATCAAAAATATTCTCATATTTGTGATCAGCAACCTTGAAATAGCAAAAAGCGATGCTCAACATGCTAATATTATTAATCCCAGTTATTTCAAAGTTTTATGAAAAGGAGTAACTTTGACCCCTCGTATCCCATTAAGGAGTGAACTCCTAGTGTCTGCTAATGTGGCTTGCACAACTTCACGTGCTTTTGAACACATTTATTGGTTTACTATCATAAGGGTGTAGTTCCCTGTGCAAAATCTGGTTACAAATGGCCTAAAAATGCTGTTTTTTTTTTTCAGATCATCCCAAAAATCTTGCAAAGCTAGACAAGTCAAAAGGTATCTCATATGTGGGGTTTTTCTGCTACCTGGGATTCAGGAGGCACCAGACCACAAAACAAAAAAAAAACAAAACAAAATGAAGTGATTTCAAAGTGTTCATAAGTAATTCCTCTAAACACAATGAAATGTACAAATATGGATCAAAAGCATTATTAAACATTTAAGAGCAGTTCTAGAATTAGTTCACAATAGCTGAGAATTCCAAAATTAAAAATAGTAATTGCATGTTGTAACAAAACACACAAGAGTTAACACAAAATGTTGGGGTTCCAACATAAAAAAATCCCACTTATGTACTGTAAGGTAAGAAAAACAGTAGGGTTACAACATCAGTATCGTTGACAACTATTTTCCTTGATGGTCAAGCTGACGAATGACACCATGTTGACTATGGCAAAGATCATTATCCTATAGAGGGCAATAAAAAGTCAAGCAAAATGACACCTTTTATTGGCTAACTAGAAAGATTACAATATGCAAACTTTCGAGGCAATTCAGGCCGCTTCTTCAGGTGGCATTGCACCTCGAAAGCTTGCATATTACAATCTTTTTAGTTAGCCAATTGTGAAATGATCAGACTCAACACACTTAAAAAGGTTTGGGGCAGCCACCTGTATAATATCCCTGGCTGCAATTAGTTTGAAAATCATCACTGATGTGCATTCGATGGAGTCCAAACAAGAACTGAATCACTGTTGTGAAGATGGTGGCTTTAAATGTCAACACTGGAAGTGACGTAAGGAACCGGAAGTGATGTGTTTCTGGCCACCGGAACTAGCAGTGACATTTTCAAGAATGAATCAGACAGATTTTCCCGTGTTTGGTCTGCAGAGATAACAGAAGAAGTGTTTAGCCCACCCCCTGGCCTGGCATGGATTACCCTCACTTTGTCCATACGGCTTCCTCCTACACAATAAAAGATGTCATTTTGTTTGACTTCTCATTATATCCATAATGGCTAACACGGTACAACATCCTAGTACTACAGAAGGCAGAAAGGGTAGAGTTGAAGGTGGCATTGATCTGGAGTCTGGGGTCCTCTTCTTGGTCATCATCTGAAGAAGAAACGGGCATGAGTCATTGTGTATTTATCAAATCCTTTCTCTGTTCCCTTAAATTTAATCCCCATAAAGAATGGAATGAGGAGAATATGTCCATCCTAACCAAGAAAGGCAGAGATTAACTACATGGAACTGCTCATTCACTTTCAATTCATCCTGAGCCTGTTATTTGTAAATTACCCACTTATCAGAAGCAAAATGACAACAAACAACCAATGACAAAAGTGCCACCACATAAAATTAAATAATAACTAAATGTCGCATCACAGTTTAATTCTGAACTGAGTAGACTGAGTGAAGTAACAAACTGGAGAAGAAGCCAACCTCACCAATGAGCTGAATTACAACCAGCCAGAGGCCTCTTCTGAATTCTTTTCAATATATTGGAATGTCCATTACGTTTCTTCCTGATAATCGTGATCTGAACTTGACAACTAAAACTAGTATGTGGTCTGTGGTTTGTGTAACAGCCCATGCTCTCAACATGGCCTCCACATTTAAAGAGCACCGATTACCTGGACTTACTGGCTTCCTTGCTTATCACTGTCACGTAGCTGAGGACAACAGGAAATCTGGGAAGGAACCAACCAAATAATGAGTAGAACATCTAAAATGCATGTTTAACATAAGGTCTAAGTTAATATAAAAATGCAATAGACAAAGATAAGATAAAGTGATTTTCAGATAACAGCCAAGAGAACGAAATAATGAATCTTTGTTAATGCTTTCTTGTAAATGGAACTCAACAGGCATAAATAATGGATGGGCTGCCATGAATTAAAGCTAAGGGAAGCCCATCAGTAAGGTAATATTCACAAGATGAGGATGAGTACATCTAAGTAAGAGCACTGACACTTTGTTAAAAATGTTTCCATCATGCCACAGACTGTGTTAATGTGTCTGAATGCTGTCTGGTTTGTCCATTAAAACTGCTCAAGTTTCTTATTAGTGGTGTGTATTTACTGTACTTATTGATCTTTTGCTTATTGTGAAAAATGTTGCAAAATTGGTCAAGTAAACTCATAGATATTACAGATATAAAACTAACAATTTATTTGTACATAGCTTGGTTTGGTCAAGTATTTCCATCAATCAATCAGTATGAATTGTATTTAGCTCCAAAATGAACATGTGCCATGTCAGGCTGCTTTATTGAGGAAACGTGATTATACATGTATAGAATTATCAGAAATCAATATTTGGAAAACAGTCAATAAACACATAAATAAAAAATCCATATTTTCAGACACAATCTCAAACAGGCTAATTCAGTGGTTCTCAAACTGTGGGGCGCGCCCCTCTGGGGGGGGGCGCTGAAGCTGTACAAGGGGGACATCGAATAAATGAACAAGACATCAAAATTTACATTTTTATTTCAAATTTAAATTTGCAAGCATATAATCACAATGAATGCATTATAATTAAAATTTAAATAAAACATTTCTAAGGCATAGATCTAATGACTAATATGTGCCTGCTTTAAAGTACACAGCCTGTCCAGGTTTGGTTTGATATTCGAGATAGACACTCCTATTTGAAGTTTGTTTCTATGACGAGCAGTGCTGCTGCTGCTTTTATAGTCACGTATTTTCAATCCAGAAAGTTCGAGACGTATCGGTATCTGTCGCAAACATTCGGGTAACAGTAGATCAGGTGATAATGCAGCGCGACTGCACCACATTGGCAGCATAGCCAATATTGCCAAATTGAGTTAAATTATTTACTGTGTATTGGGTTATTTTCATGATACAACTAACAGCAGTATAATATCTGTCGGACGAATATACATTCGTCTCGCGCTGATTGACTTCATCGGTGTCCTCGTTTACGAGATTTTTAAAAATTAAAACATATTTAATTGTTTCTTTACATAAAAAATAAATAACAATAAATAATTTATTCTTTGTTTTTGGGATTAGAATTACTACCAAAAACTATACAAGGCATTTTAACAGTTATTAAAGCACTTTAAAAAAAATAAATTGCAAATGTTTCATCGAAATTACCCGAACACATGCAAATCTTATGGAAGTAAAAATGATAGGATACCGTGACACCGCACGAATATCATACCTTTGTTAGTTGTATCATGAGTTATTCTTATCTGTCTTATATTATGCAAGGGGCAGGTAGAAAAGGGGGGGGGGGGCATGAAATATGAAAGTTTGAGAAGCGCTGGGCCTATTCTGGTGTCATTAAGCTCAACATTATCAAAACCATCTTGGCTTTGGTAAATGGCACATCAGGGAAACATATATAATTAATGGTGTGAAAAATATGGGTTGGTCAAACCAGAATTTTATTATATTTCTGTAGGCCTCTCTAACTGAAACATTAGCTTACCAAACTAATAATATCTGTTCCTCTTTTGTTAATGACTAGTGTAAAAGAAATAGACTTGACACACTTAAAAAGGATTGGGGCAGCCACCCGTATATTAGAGATGTATACAGAGATGTTCTCTATACCGAGTCCAAAACAGAACTGTCAATGGTTTGTCAAGATGGCGGTTTTAAAGGATAGGACAGGAAGTGACGTAAGGGAACCAGAAGTAATGTTCTTCAGTAGTCAGAGTATGTGCCGGAAGTGATAATCTGGAAGTTACATCATTTGTTTTAAATCAGACAGATTTTCCCATGGCTGGTCTGTAGAGATAACAGGAGAACATTTAGTGCACTCTGCCACCCCCTGGCCTGGCGTGGAATTACCTTTGCTTGGTCCATACAACGTCTTCCTAGTCACACGTGTGTGACGCTAGTTAAACATGCAAGTTCAAGCACCCCTCATGTCACAAAAAAAAGTCAAATAATGGGGTACTGGTGTTTGGTCTATTAGCCGGCATCATATCAATGAGATACCCACTGATATCATCATCGTCTGACAAAATACAGCCATAGAAATATAAACACTAAGTAAAGTGAGAGCCACACCAAGATTTCAGAACATGGAGGGTTTGCATTTTTCACAGGTAGGCCTAATGTTATTATCTGCTTATGCCAGCTATAAAATGATACGAAGGACACCACAAAAAGGTTTGGGGTATCCACCCCATATACTTGAAGATATGGTCTGAAAAAGAAAAAAAGAGTTGAGTCCACATTTGAACTGTCTTGTTACCGGAAATATGGGGCTTTTAAAGCTGGATAGAGGAAGTGATGTCCTCAGGCCCTTAAGCGGAAATGGTGTAATCAGGTAACGGAACCTGACGTGACATCATCGGGACCGGAACCGGAAGTGATGTCTTCGGGACCAGGCAGACTTCCACGTAATTGGTTTGCAGAAGGACAAGAGAAAGGGTTAGTGCACACTGCCACCCCCTGGTCCGGCATGGAATTACCCTCTTTCGAGTCCTTTAGCTCCCTCCCATGAGTGACACAGCTCAAAAGGGAGCATCATAGTCTTTTTTTATTTTTATTGTTATGGTCTAGATTGAATACATTTTTGTTCTGTCTAGTTTAAATCCTTTTTACAAAGGATTTGTCGCTTTGTGAAAAATAAAATGCTTATTTTTTATCTTGTTCATGTGCGGTCCTTGAGTGAATGTCCTCTGTTAAGTTATTGTCTAAATCCTGAATCCTGGGGTCTCATAACCCTAGGTGACAACCAACATTTGAGATTTAATCAGTTACATTTCTTTTGTTTTCTTGCAGTTGGAGCGCAGGCAGGTAAAATGACTTGCTTGTGGTCACCAAGAGTCAGTTGCAGTTTTCTCAGAGGTGGTTTCCAAACTTGCAGCAGATCAAGATCAGATTACGTAGTGTGGTGGTAAGAGGTGATGATCCTCAGGTCAAAATCCTGTCTCACTGAACAGCAATCAAGATCACTTCCAAGTTTAACAAATCTGCAGCCCATCCTGTTTTGACTTCATGTTTCTCCTCGGTTTACTCAGCTGGCCCTCTAACTGCCAGTTGATGGTGGGGCTCTGGCAATTAATGTCTCACCGTCTCTCGATTCATGATGTGCCCCTACACATTCCTCACCATTTAAAGGGACAGAGCACAGGAAAAATGTATGCCCTTATGTAAACTTATTAAAAAATGGTTGTAATTGTAAAGCTACATTAAATTGCCTGTCGTTATTTTAAATATTATTCACTCCAAGCACAAAAAAGGCCCAGAAATCCCTATGCAGGAATTAATGATGATGAGAGGTACACTTTATCAGAATCATATCTGAAGCATAAATGTTTCTTTTTTGGGAAGATCTACCATCATAGAGACTTGGGTGTTGTGCACCCTGGGGATCTGAGGTATTATTTATTAACTTTACATGTATCAAAGCATGAAAATATACACCAAAAAAGCAGGAAAATGCCTACGCCAAAAGAAAAATCAGAATTATAAAACCTGGTATACACACATTTTTACATAATTTATCCTTCATAATTCACAATCCATCCATCCATCCATCCATCCTCTTCCGCTTATCCGAGGTCGGGTCGCGGGGGTAGCAGCTTAAGGAGAGAAGCCCAGACTTCCCTCTCCCCGGCCACTTCTTCCAGCTCTTCCGGGAGAATCCCAAGGCGTTCCCAGGCCAGCCGGGAGACATAGTCCCTCCAGCGTGTCCTGGGTCTTCCCCGGGGCCTCCTCCCGGTTGGACGTGCCCGGAACACCTCACCAGGGAGGCGTCCAGGAGGCATCCTGATCAGATGCCCGAGCCACCTCATCTGACTCCTCTCGATGCGGAGGAGCAGCGGCTCTACTCTGAGTCCCTCCCGGATGACTGAGCTCCTCACCCTATCTTTAAGGGAAAGCCCAGACACCCTGCGGAGGAAACTCATTTCAGCCGCTTGTATTCGCGATCTCGTTCTTTCGGTCACTACCCATAGCTCATGACCATAGGTGAGGGTAGGAACGTAGATCGACTGGTAAATTGAGAGCTTTGCCTTACGGCTCAGCTCTTTTTTCACCACGACAGACCGATGCAGAGCCCGCATCACTGCGGATGCCGCACCGATCACAGAACTTAAGCTGGAGAATTTGATGTTGGACAAAGATGATCACATTAAGATTACAGACTTTGGCCTTTGTAAAGAAGGTATTACAGATGGAGCCACGACGAAGACTTTCTGTGGAACCCCAAAGTTCCTTGCCCCTGAGGTGCTGAAAGACACAAGAGTCATAAAAAAGGTTTGGGGCAGCCACCCGTGTGATATTCTAAATGGTTAAATTGCTAGCACTGATGTGCTCAGAACGGTGTTCAAAACAGAACTGACTAGGTTAATCAAATATGGCGGCTTTAAAGGCCAGATAAAGAAGTGAAGTCATCGAGGGCGGAAGCAGAAGGGTCCTTTTCCATAATTTCAGACCTGGACGTGAGGTAATCAAAAGGGCCAGAACAGGAAGTTTGTTAAATCATGGGTTCTTCACCGGAAGTGACATCATCCAAGGGTCCGGAACTGGAAGTGACGTCACTTGGGCCAGGCAGAATTTCCCGTGAATGGTCTGAAGGAAAGTGAGAAAAAGGGTCAATGCACTCTGCCACCCCATAGTCTGGCATGGAATTACTCTTATTTAGACCCCTTAGCTGCACCCCATGCGCACGTGTGTGACATTATATGTATATATATGCAGTCAGTCAGTCATTGTCCAACCCACTATATTCTAACACAGGGCCACGACAATTTAGGATCTCCAGTGCACCTAACCTGTATGTCTTTGGACTGTGCGAGGAAACCAAAGAACCCAGAGGAAACCCACACAGACATGGGGAAAACATGCAAACTCCTCGCAGGGAGGACTCGGGAAGTGAACCTGGGTCTCCTATCTTCAAGGCAGCAGTGCTACCACTGCGCCTATATATACTATATATAAATATATACAGTATACAGTGGGTACAGAAAGTATTCAGACCCCCTTCAATTTTTCACTCTTTGTTATATTGCAGCCATTTGCTAAAATCATTTAAATTAATTTTTTTCCCTCATTAATGTACACACAGCACCCCATATTGACAGACAAAAAAAAGAATTTTTGAAATTGTTGCAGATTTATTAAAAAAGAAAAACTGAAATATCACATGGTCCTAAGTATTCAGACCCTTTGCTCAGTATTTAATAGAAGCACCCTTTTGAGCTAATACAGCCATGAGTCTTCTTGGGAAAGATGCAACGAGTTTTTCACACCTGGATTTGGGGATTGTCTGCCATTCCTCCTTGCAGATCCTCTCCAGTTCTTTCAGTTGGGATGGTAAATGTTGGTGGACCAACCAACCAAGATAGAACTTTTTGGCCTTAACTCTAAGCGGTATGTGTGGAGACAACCAGGCACTGCTCATCACTTGTCCAATACAGTCCCCACAGTGAAGCATGGCGGTGGCAGCATCATGCTGTGGGGGTGTTTTTCAGCTGCAGGGACAGGACGACTGGTTGCAATCGAAGGAAAGATGAATGCGACCAAGTACAGGGATATCCTGAACAAAAACCTTCTCCAGAGTGCTAAGGACCACAGACTGGGCCGAAGGTTTACCTTCCAACAAGACAATGACCCTAAGCACACAGCTAAAATAACGAAGGAGTGGCTTCACAACAACTTTGTGACTGTTCTTGAATGGCCCAGCCAGAGCCCTGACTTAAACCCAATTGAGCATCTCTGGAGAGACCTAAAAATGGCTGTCCACCAACGTTTACCATCCAACCTGACAGAACTGGAGAGGATCTGCAAGGAGGAATGGCAGAGGATCTCCAAATCCAGGTGTGAAAAACTTGTTGCATCTTTCCCAAGAAGACTCATGGCTGTATTAGCTCAAAAGGGTGCTTCTACTAAATACTGAGCAAAGGGTCTGAATACTTAGGACCATGTGATATTTCAATTTTTCTTTTTTAATAAATCTGCAACAATTTCAAAAATTATTTTTTTTTGTCTGTCAATATGGGGTGCTGTGTGTACATTAATGAGGGAAAAAAATAATTTAAATGATTTTAGCAAATGGCTGCAATATAACAAAGAGTGAAAATTTGAAGGGGGTCTGAATACTTTCCGTACCCACTGTATATACAGTGCATCCAGAAAGTATTCACACTGCATCACTTTTTCCACATTTTGTTATGTTACAGCCTTATTCCAAAATGGATTAAATTCATTTTTTTCCTCAGAATTCTACACACAACACCCAATAATGACAACATGAAAAATGTTTACTTGAGATTTTTGCAAATTTATTAAAAATAAAAAAATTGAAAAGGCACATGTACATACTGTAAGTATTCACAGCCTTTGCCATGAAGCTCCAAATTGAGCTCAGGTGCATCCTGTTTATCCTGATCATCCTTGAGATGTTTCTGCAGTTTAATTGGAGTCCACCTGTGGTAAATTCAGTTGATTGAATGATATGGAAAGGCACACACCTGTCTATAGAAGGTCCCACAGTTGACAGTTCATGTCAGAGCACAAACCAAGCATAAAGTCAAAGGAATTGTCTGTAGACCTCTGAGACAGGATTGTCTCGAGGCACAAATCTGGGGAAGGTTACAGAAAAATTTCTGTTGCTTTGAAGGTCCCAATGAGCACAGTGGCCTCCGTCATCTGTAAGTGGAAGAAGTTCGAAACCACCAGGACTCTTCCTAGAGCTGGCCGGCCATCTAAACTGAGCGATCAGGGGAGAATGGCCTTAGTCAGCGAGGTGAGCAAGAACCCGATGGTCACTCTGTCAGAGCAATCCACCAATCAGGCCTGTATGGTAGAGTGACCAGACGGAAGTCACTCCTTAGTAAAAGGCACATGGCAGCCCGCCTGGAGTTTGCCAAAAGGCACCTGAAGGACTCTCAGACCATGAGAAACAAAATTCTCTGGTCTCATGAGACAAAGATTGAATTCTTTGGTGTGAATGCCAGGCGTCACATTTGGAGGAAACCAGGCACCGCTCATCACCAGGCCAATACCATCCCTACAGTGAAGCATGGTGGTGGCAGCATCATGCTGTGGGGATGTTTTTCAGTGGCAGGAACTGGGAGACTAGTCAGGATAAAGGGAAAGATGACTGCAGCAATGTACAGAGACATCCTTGATGAAAACCTGCTCCAGAGTGCTCTTGACCTCAGACTGGGGCGACGATTCATCTTTCAGCAGGACAACGACTCTAAGCACACAGCCCAGATATCAAAGGAGCGGCTTTAGGACAACTCTGTGAATGTCCTTGAGTGGCCCAGCCAGAGTCCAGACTTGAATCCGATTGAACATCTCTGGAGAGATCTTAAAATGGCTGTGCACCGGCGCTTCCCATCCAACCTGATGGAGCTTGAGAGGTGCTGCAAAGAGGAATGGGCGAAACTGGCCAAGGATAGGCGTGCCAAGCTTGTGGCATCATATTCAAAAAGACTTGAGGCTGTAATTGCTACCAAAGGTGCATCGACAAAGTATTGATCAAAGGCTGTGAATACATGTACATGTGATTTCTTAATTTTTTTTTATTTTTAATAAATTTGCAAAAATCTCAAGTAAACATTTTTCATGTTGTCATTATTGGGTGTTGTGTGTAGAATTCTGTGGAAAAAAATGAATTTAATCCATTTTGGAATAAGGCGGTAACATAACAAAATGTGGAAAAAGTAATGCGCTGTGAATACTTTCCGGATGCATTGCATGTGTGTGTATGTATATATATATATATATATATATATATACTGTATACGGCATATACAGAGAGAGTGAGAGATTTATACTGTACTTCAAAATAATGGTTCTAAATGGTGTTTTACTGGATTGTGTGATTCCTCATAGAACCATTGCTTGAGAAGGACCTGTTCCATTCTATAAAGGGTTCTTTGCATATGAATTTGGCTTTTTGGACTTTAAAAAGGTTCCTAATATGTGGGAAAAATAGAAATATTTAGGCTACCTAGCAGGATAGTAAAAGATCAAGAAAACGTAGCCTTAGCCTGTGCTACAATAAATTCATAGTTGTTTATGGAGTCTGCTATGGATCTAAATAAATAAAGGCTCTTTTTGGACCTGGATAGCTCTTTTGGGAACTAAAAGGGATTTCTATATAGCATTATTTTGAAGAATTACTTTGGCACTTTTATTTTTAAGAGGGTACATTCATATATTTTATACATACATTTTCTGGGCCCATTTTTTCTATTGCAATGTCAAAGGGTGTTGAAGCCTCTTCTAGAAACTTCTAGTACAAGGCAGTAACTGACGCCAGGCCATGGATGGCCACATTTGTCTTTATAACTACACTTGCTCACTCGGGGAAGGTTGAGAAATTTTATGGAAATTGATGGTCAACAAATTGCAGTGTCCAGGTATACAGAAAAAGTAAAGATTTATCATAAGCGACTCGTGGCTGCAAAATTCTCATAAACGTGTAGCTTATGAAGGAGAGATATTTTTTAATAAGCCGTTAAGTGCAATAATTAATAAACATAATTAATGATTTGCATAATTTTGCAGCATATAATGATTTTTTTTAAATATGCATGGCACGGTGTGTTCACTTGTCAGTTGTCTCAAAAGGAGAGCGCTGCGCCTTTAAAGGCTCCCGCTGCGCGAAGGTAAGGTAAGGAGTGGTGCGCTCCCTGCGTCCGTGGTCTTCTCTCCTCTCCTCTCTCTCTCTTTGTATGCACACCGATGCTTGACTGCAGACTCTACTGTAAGCCTATGCCGTTGGTCTCACTAAAAAAAAACATGAGAGAGAGAGAGTGAGAGCGGGGGAGACCTACTGCACATCCGGCACTAAACATGCATGCTTCACTTTAGGTTTAAGGGGGGAAAAGGCAACCTTTATCTGACAAGCTATTTTTTTGGCGTGGAAAAGACTGAGGATCCTCATCTTGCGCATTGCCTTGTGGCGTGGGTGATTCCATTATTTCAGTACAATTTCTCTCTCTCTCTCGATCTATGTATATCTGCTCTACTGCATGCCGCTTTGTTATGCGCGGATAAGGACGGCGTTATAATAGGGAACCTCTCAGAAAATGCATGGATCTGCCGCGGTCTTCGCTCTTCGAAACGGGTTGTTTGCATCGCATGTTAATTCCCTTCGCCGATTTTTTTCCCCTGCACTTCTAGTTGACTCACAGCATTAAAGAAGAATCTGTGCACGAAAAAAAAAGATCATGGATGTGTATGTGATGGGGGGTTGCCTGCCCTGCATGCACGTGGGCGCAAAACCACGTTAAATTATCACAATGAACGGATAAAGCGAAAACGGTGCATTTGTGATAATTTCTGCTCATAGAGGCATGAAGTGCTATCTGGAATTTCTTTTACATACGTTAATTAGCGCTTAATTGCTGCACCACGATGCACAGCAGTAGTGATGGAATATTCCACCTGGTAATTTTATTATTCATCGGGATGGGCGAAAAGAAATATATATATATATAAATAGGCAATTGAATTAAAACGATTGATATCGTCACACTCATGCCTTTTTCCTTTTTCATATGATAAAACGAACATCTTGTGGCTTAAAAAAATCAAGATGGTGCAGACTCAAAATGGCTTAATTTTAAAGAAGGCGAGAGGGGAAAGGTGCGTGTTTTTGAACGCTAAAGAGGTTAAAAGTAGCGATCATGTTAAATGAGCGCATTGCCTGCTGCTTCCCTGCCTTGCATCTTTGCAGATGTAGCTTCAGCTTTACTGTCTCTGTATCAGGAGTACCTTTGCTGCGGTTTTGTTGCAGGCAACGTCACTTCTCCTAAGGACACTGGGGGGACGTCATATTTTGCTGATCTAAGCATCTTTGGACCATTACTGAGGAAGCTTTTCAAAGGAAAGAAAAGGCTACCCCACCATCTTCTATGGTGCCCCATCTGTCGCCCCACTGGAGGAGAGGGGTCTTCCGTGGATCCCCAGTACCCCGTCAGTTGCTTTGAGAGAGTCTGTTCCGACCTCCTGCAGCTCACCGTGCAGGTATCCTGGCAGCGACCACTGGACAGAGAGGTCAGAGATGGAGGCAACTTTAGACTTCTCACTCCATGGTGCGGGTGGTGAAAATTTCAAGCGGCTCTGAGTTGGGACGAAGGCACCTCGGGGACAGGCAGCATCTTCTTCTGCAGTCTGCCTCTTCTCGGGTATAAGGAGCATCGCTCTTAAGGTAAGCCGGCTGATGTGTCAGAGCGTTTAATCATACCGGTGCAGTTCCGATCGGTATCCGATGGAGTAAAATGAAAATGAAATATTTAAAAATACCGGATTTCCTTTAAAAATCAATTAGATAACTGCTTTGAACAGACTGCACTGTATATGGGTGTGAGTGTCAACATGGTTATGACTAATGTGCGTGTATATAAGGCTTAGAGTCGATATGTGTGTGTGTGTGTTCAGAGATAGATAGATAGATAGATAGATAGATAGATAGATAGATATTAGTGTCTAATGATTTACTAATCTGAATAACTCAGTAAACCTTTCAAATTTCTATGTGCAAATAATGTTTACCTGCATTATTTTCATTTTGGTTTGGGCAATCCAGCAAATACCTTGAAGCCTGCATTGATAGGGGAGTGCTTGAGGACTTTATGAAATATAAAGTGGCTTCCATTAATCAGCAAATCTGAAGTGGGAAGGAGGTTGGGTTGATGTTTTAGCTTGTTAGTCTTCTACACATAGCTATGTTCATGTGAATTATTATTACCAATTTTTTTTATTTATTTATTTTTTTTGCAATTAAAATTAGCATCTTTTTCTCCAATTGAGACTCACTTTTCCATTCACTGAGCGATGTTCTGCTTGCTCTTGCATATTAATTATAAAGCCTGATAAACAGATCGCCTAACACTGCAGTCATTTTAGTGTTTTCAGTAGAGTCCTCAGTGAGAGACCTGATGTTTCTTTTACTAGGAATATAGTAGGTTCAATATTACCTGCTAAATAAAAAGGGAGAGTTTGCATGTTACTCTTTTTTTTTTAGGTGTGTGGCTTAATATAATTCTTTCCTTAATTGCTTACATGAACTTTGCTCTTCCAAATGTAGCTATCTCTGCATCCAAACTCGTAAAGGGAATGATAGCAGTCATCCTCTTCTCTTCACCTTTAAATATGCCTCATCTCTAAATGTACAGATGTTTAGTTCAAAATTGTATTGGTAAACCAAAAATGACTTTAAGTAAACAAGCACTTGTGCAGATTTAAGTAAGTCGCTATTTTTATCTCATACAAAGAGAAGGCCTAATGCAAATGATGAATTGTACATTTTCTATCATTCGAATACATTTACTTATAAAATAGACCATTTATTCTATTATGTTTACAATTCTGCAAAATATTTAAATTATTAATATTGTTTTTTTTTTTAATTTCCTTGATATTTAAAGGCTGCAGCTACAATATGTCATGCCGTGGATGTTGCTGTCACATAGTGCTTTCTCTTGAATCTATTGGGAGACCAGAGTTCACTTTCTGGCTTCTCCCTGTGTGGAGTTTGTATGTTCTCCCCTGCATAAGTTTCCTCTAGGTGCTGAGTTTTCCTCTGGTAGTCCAAAGATATGCAGGTTAGGTGGTTTAGTAATGATAGCCTGGCCCTATTGTGTGTGTTCACCCTGCAAAGGGAGAGGCATTGCACCCTATGCTTGCTGGGACAGACTCCAGCTCACTATAACCCTGCTTAGTTTTAGAAAAAGGATGGATGGGCATCTGTATATTGTACAATGTGTTCCCTATAGAATCTAGCTATCTGTCTATCTATCTGTCTATCTATTTATTATATAGTGCCTTTCACACATCTATCTATCTATCTATCTATCTATCTATCTATCTATCTATCTATC
>JANRMT010027041.1:24302137-24316390 GCA_026402145.1 Polypterus bichir lapradei
ATATTATATTATATTATATTATATTATATTATATTATATTATATTATATTATAGTACCTGGTGTTGCATGACTGTAAATAAATGAGGGGGAAAAACTTTGCTTTGAAAATTCAACATGACTAAATCAATAACAGTGAGTGAGGCAAAAAGTCATAGACAAAAGCTGTAATCCTGCGAGTCAGTGGTGTTATCTCTCTATTATAATAAAAAAACCTTGAGTTGATACGTGATCTTCTCGGAAGACACTTTGGCGTCCCGCGAGAGACACTTTAATGTCCCGTGAGACAAGGCAGTGAGACAAAAGGACAGCTGCTGTACAGGCTTTTAAATGATCAACACGCAGCGCGACAAACAGAACACGCAGCTCGGCAGCAGTAGAAAGACTGCAGCTGATCCGACCGCATCTCCTTAGCGTGCGTTCAGTGCCCCCAACCCCCGCTTCACAACACAAACGGCAGAGACGAAAAGTGGCTGGAGCGTAGCGTGCCCCGGAGAGGGGGAGGGGGTGGACAAATGAAGTGAGCAGGGGGCAAAGTTCCCTAGTTATTCAAATTATTGAAAATAAAACGCTGTACGTACCTGTATTCTTAGATGAGATTCCGCTTTGGCTGTCACATAATGTTGTACATGCGGATGATGATATCCTCGTGGCAGTGAACTTGTGCTGCCTGATGGGAATTGTAGTTCATGCGTTGCTGCTTATATTTAAGTTGCCCCTTCCTCCCTCTATTACAAACCCATCCTCTATATGCCACATAGCCTCTGTTTTCAGTTAGACCAATGGCAAGACAAAAGCAAAATTTTGTGAAAACTGGATAATAATTAACATGGCTGGCACAATTATGGCTTTTTCGTCTGCCGTCTAATGGTTATGGAGCGCCTTTGCTCTGGTTGCTCTGAAAAGAAGTGACTCCTCCTTACGGACAGTTGTGTTTTTACAACCTAGGGACCGGAAGAGGCATAGTCAGTTGCCCTCACTGGCCGGTATTTTTGTACTTTGGAGGAAGAAAAAGACAGCAGCACCCCCTCTTGGCCCGGGGTGGTAACACATACATGGGAAGAACTTGGAGGGTGACCCTCTGACACGCATGCCTGACAATATATGCACTTAGTTTTCTTTTTGCCTTTCATTCCATTGTTGTTGTTACTTGTTTCCCTCACTGGAAAGATTCAATATAAAGAGAAAGAAAATATAAATAGAAATGTACATATATATAATGCCTTTAAAGAAAGGTGGGAAAGAAATAGCAAAGAAATAAAAATGTTTATCTGCTTTGCCCTTTTTATGGTAATATAACAGAATTTTGTCTGGTTTTATCTATTTGTCTGTTTATATTATGCCCTTTTAAAGAATCCATAGTTTGTTTTTATCATGAGGATCTGTTAATTCTGTTGTCTACTATCCAAGCAAACATTGTAAGCCCAAAGCACAAAAATATGCTTTTATTTGTAAGCGTCTAGCGGGTTACTACTAGTCTAGCTACAGTTCTGTGGTGTTGACTGACATCAGTGAACACTTCATTTAGAGAATGACCAGTCCTGTTATACCTGGCAGGTACCTCACCGACACAGAAGTCAATGGTGAGAGTTGGTTGAGCGTTTCCTTTTTATGATCAGTTTAGTAAAACCATGGAGCAAACATACATTTGTACATTTTTTAAAACAATAATGACACGTCTTATTTGTATTGCTTGAGAACACAAATCAATCACTTTGTAAACTGAACAATGTTAGGGATGATGACTGAGCAACATTGTACCTTGGGCATAGATAATCACAGAAAGTCTTCAGGTTGCTTAGTCTTTCTTTCTTTCTTTCTTTGCTAAGCAAGGAAGCAAATAATGTATAATAAGTAACTAAGCAGCAAATAACCACCATTCAGTGTCCCTGTGGTGCTAATATTTAGGTGAAGGGGGGATGGACACTGGAAGGCTTTAATTAAATGTCTCAGTAAATTGGTATTGACATCTCAAGGAGCTCGGAAAGGATTTTAAAGTATTTGCTCGACACCATAACTCTATGGCCTTGGCTGTTATCTCTAATCTCTAAGTACATGTCAGATTTTTGGCTGTTGCATGCTTAATACTGATTTATCCAAAGGAGACTGAATTGGACGTCTCTTATGCCGCCAGCATTGCTCTTAGAAGCACAGATCTGTAGGGGTTTATTGCACAAGTGATCTTTTTTAATGCTAAAGACATTAAAAGTGGAAACTGCCAATGAGTTGCACTTGCTTCTCTATACGGGGTTGTCTTTGGCCACTTTTTGTTCAAATTTTTGTGACATGTTTCAGTTTCAGGGCGGCACGGTGGCACAGTGGTAGCGCTGCTGCCTCGCAGTTAGGAGACCCAGGTTCGCTTCCTGGGTCCTCCCTGCGTGGAGTTTGCATGTTCTCCCCGTGTCTGCGTGGGTTTCCTCTGGGTACTCCGGTTTCCTCCCACAGTCCAAAGACATGCAGGTTAGGTGGATTGGCGATTCTAAATTGTCCCTAGTGTGTGGATGTGTGTGTCCTGCGGTGGGTTGGCGCCCTGCCCAGGATTGGTTCCTGTGTTGGCTGGGATTGGCTCCAGCAGACCCCTGTGTTCGGATTCAACGGGTTGGAAAATGGATGGATGTTTCAGTTTCATTTGAACATATTGTATGTGATTTATTACTCAGGAATACACTACAATTTAAAATAGTGTCAATAAATGTAGATAGATAGATAGAAGAATAATAAAGAAGAGCTGGGGTACCAGCTGGTAACCCCATTTAATGTCCAGTTTTTGGCGGCTGTAATGAAAAAAGGGAAGGATACTGCATTCTTGATGTTTTACATTTAAGAGCTCTGGGGACTCCCGTTCTTATCAAGGACTTAGTCCACAATGACAAAGACTTCCTGGGTAAGGTGGATTAAGTAGAGTCAGAAGCAGAAGGGGCGGAGTAATTGTCAGCTAAGATGAAAATGACATCATTGGTTCGTCATAGTTCTCCTCTATTCTAAAGCATATGGAAACTGGATTGGAGTTTTTGTTACATTTACAATTTTCTCCATAATATCAGTAGACCATGTACCTATGAGACGTGTCCTAAACCTGCATGTCTGGTGATAGTTAGATAGATTATGTTTCAAACAGCCGGTTAAAAAAGTAAAATTAGCATAAAAATTAAAGATTAGCACTCACTTAATTTTACATTAATATATGCCTCTTTCATGTGCTGCATTACGGGTAGATAGATAAATAGATAGTGTAGCTCAGATGGAACAAACTTGCTACAAAGAAGAGATGCCCTCATATTCAGAAGCCCAATTAGTTGCCCTTTGGCTCGGCTGGCTTACATGGTTGTGTTTTGTACTCTGTGTGTCGGGTGGACATCCTGAGTTCACATCCTGCTAGTCTCCTGGTGATGCACAGTGACAGGGATGCTGTCAGGGTGAACAGAACACAGATACGGATCCGTCATAGTCAGCGATAATGAAAAATGCAGAAATCGTGTTCTGCTGAATGCCTTTAATTTTATTGATTCTAATATTATATAAAAAAAGTTATTGGTTAGGTAAAGTGGTCCATGAGTGGTTTCATAGAGTGATATCAGTGTGCTAGAATGGGAACAGAATGGCACCCTGTCCAGGATAATTTTCTCTCCTATGCCCATTGCTGCCAGGATAAGCCTCCCGCAATACTGAACTTGATTAAGTGGGCTTTGTGAGTGTTTTCGATGTCATGTTAATATCTAGTAGTGGACGCTCTGTTATTGGATGAATGGAGACTGAATTGAAGGTGGTGTGTTTTACCTTCTATTTGGACAGAGACGGCCACAACCTAACAGTTAAACAGTCGATTCTGAGTGGAACGTTTCATTCTTGTTAAATCAGACATATCAAGTCCCAATTAACATTTTTCAGTTCAATTTAATTTATTCTTTGAGAAACAAACATAAAATTAACCACAGTGTTAACATTCCAACCAATTGTTGTAAGTGTAGAACATGTCTTACTATGGCAGATGGGGTTTTCTCTGGCTACCTGACGTTTTCCCTCACATCCCAAGAATTGTGGTTTAGGTAGATTGGTGACTCCATTTTGCTCCTGGATGATTACGTATTTTGGAGTTTATCTATGTGTGTGAGTGTAGGTTTATACCCTATGATGGACTGGCACACTGAACACTTTTGTTTCCCACATTTCACCTGATAGCTTTGATATTCCTGCAACTCTCAAATTTGAAAGTGGACCTGAAAAAATGGATGCTCGAGCAATTTATTATCCTTGTTTGTTATGGTCAAGAAGATTAACTTCAGGCTAAAAAAATCAGATTCCCCCACTGTCATCTGTTTGTGAAATCCAGTTTTCATCTTTAGGTATATTATGAAATTCTCTGCTTCTGGAGGATTGATTAGGACAATGTGGGCATTTTCAGTACAGCTAAGAATGATAAAAAAGTAATCATGGAAGCATACTAATTGTAGACATATTCTATCCTGAGGTTTAATTCCATAGTCAGAAGGCTGTCGGCTTTCCCAGTGATCCAGTTTCACTCCCACACTTATTTATAGAATAAGTGACTGCGGTGAACAGGCAGAAAAAATCAATAGAGTTCCAAAATGGCTTTTAGAAGCAAGTTTAACCAAGCATATTTTTAAAAAGACGCAACCATAACTGACTTTTTTTTGCTTTCTTTATGGTTTTTTTTTTTGGCAAGGAAACATTTGTAGAAATGTGTACATTATTAAAGTCAGTAATGGCTTAATGCAGAAAGAAAGAAGTTTGCTGTCTTATATGAGAACCTTACAGGAGTCGCACATTGTGACTGCAGTCTTAGTTTGGACAGTGAAGTATTTTCTCGTCATCTGCATTTCTAGCAGTCAATATTGTATAAAAGCTAAAAGTGGCTTATGAGATTACATATGTTATTTATCTATTAATCTATTTATTGAACCAGTTTAATTGAGCTTTAGTCTAGCCTGCATTGAAAACATTGGTTGAAGCAAGGACCAACTCCGAATGAGGGAGGAACCAAAAACTCCCGGTACTGTTAAAAAAAACAAAAAACGTTATTATAAAATTTGCAGCGATTCCCTTTTAGTCACCTTCAAAATCCTCTCCTTGAAATGCAATTCACTTGTCCCAGCACTTTTCCCGTATTGGAAAAATTTCCTGTACTCATCTTTTGTTACCGTGTCTAGAGTTTGCGTACCTCAGCAGCAACATTCATGTCCCTGGTGACTCTTCCTATATATGGATCGGGAGAGCATGGTGGGTCATGAGGTTGCTGGAAACGGATGTGTGGCTCTCCCGATATCTTTGCAAAAGGACGAAGGTCCAAATCTTTAGAGTCCTGGTGCTTCCTGTTTTGCTATATGATTGTGAGACGTGGACGCTATCCAGTGACCTGAAATGAAGACTGGACTCCTTTAGTACTTTGTCTCTTTGGAGATTCCTTGGGTTCCGCAAGTTTGACTTTGTGTCGAACAGGCAGTTGCTCACGGGGTCCCGAATGAGACACATTACTTGCATTATGAGGTAGCATCAGTTACACCACTACGGCATTCCCCGAGGGTGAACCAGCTTACAGGATCCTCATCGTTGAGGACCCAAGCCGCTGGACCAGGCCTAGGGGACACCCACGTAACACCAGGCTGTCGCAGACAGAAGGTCATTTCTGGGGAGTGGGACTGAGACATGTCTGGCTGGGTAGTTGCCAGCCAAATACATTTGGGGGTGCAACAGCCACATTGATTTTAGTCATAAATTCTTTGACTGATAACGTGGTGTGATACATGTGCTGTTATGGTGCAAAATCCAGTTTTGGGTGCACCACTTCTCCAAGCATTTTTTCCTGGTGTTTTCCTATTGATACATCAGCAGTTGAATGGGATGTCGCTGATTAACAGTCTATTTAAGGAGAATAAACTCTTTATGAACAAGTCTGTCAATGTCAAAAAACATGATCATCATTGTCTTTTGAAAATCTGCCATGGTGGTTTGGAGAAAATAAAATCGCAGAAGTCACCTGTACAATCATAGAATAAATACCAGAAATGTGCACTCAATCTACTAAGCTCAATGCCACTTGGCGGAACGATTAACCATTAGGCACACAATAGCCAGTGGCGTATTCTATAGCTGCACCCTTCTCTTTTGCTATTGACCAATTCCAGGAATTTCTGGGTTCCTCTTTGTATGTCACATGCACTGCCTGGCCAAAAAAAAAGTTGCCACCAAAAAAAAAGGTCACACACTCTAATATTTCGTTGGACCGCCTTTAGCTTTGATTACGGCACGCATTTGCTATGGCATTGTTTCGATAAGCTTCTGCAATATCACAAGATTTAGTTCCATCCAGTGTTGCATTAATTTTTCACCAAGATCTTGCATTGATGATGGTAGAGTCTGGCCGCTGCGCAAAGCCTTCTCCAGCACATCCCAAAGATTCTCAATGGGGTTAAGGTCTGGACTCTGTGGTGGCCAATCCATGTGTAAAAATGATGTCTCATGCTCCCTGAACCACTTTTTCACAATTTGAGCCCGATGAATCCTAGCATTGTCATCTTGGAATATGTCCGTGCCATCAGGGAAGAAAATATCCATTGATGGAATAACCTGGTCATTTAGTATATTCAGGTAGTCAGCTGACCTCATTCTTGGAGCACATACTGTTGCTGAACCTAGACCTGACCAACTGCAGCAACCCCAGATCATAGCACTGCCCCCACAGGCTTGTACAGAAGGCACTAGGCATGATGGGTGCATCACTTCATCTGCCTCTCTTCTTACCCTGATGCGCCCATCACTCTGGAACAGGGTAAATCTGAACTCATCAGACCACATGACCTTCTTCCATTGCTCCAGAGTCCAATCTTTATGCTCCCTAGCAAATTGAAGCCTTTTTTTCCAGTTTGCCTCACTGATTAGTGGTTTTCTTACGGCTACACAGTTGTTCAGTCCCAATCCCTTGAGTTCCCTTCGCATTGTGCGTGTGGAAATGCTCTTACTTTCACTATTAAACATAGACCTGAGTTCTACTGTTGTTTTTCTTCGATTTGATTTCACCAAACGTTTAAGTGATCGCCGATCACGATCATTCAGGATTTTTTTCCGGCCACATTTCATTCTCGAAGACGATGGATCCCCACTGTCCTTCTAGTTTTTAATAATGTGTTGGACAGTTCTTAACCCAATTTTAGTAGTTTCTGCAGTCTCCTTAGATGTTTTCTCTGCTTGATGCATGCCAATGATTTGACCCTTCTCAAACAGACTAACATCTTTTCCATGACCACGAAATGTGTCTTTCGACATGGTTGTTTAAGAAGCAACTCATTGCACCAGTTGGGGTTAAATAACGTGTTGTCAGCTGAAAGGTAATTGCCCATGCAGTAATTATCCAATAGGAGGCTCGTACCTATTTGCTTAGTTAAATCCAGGTGGCGACTTTTTTTTTGGCCAGGCAGTGTATAATGTAACCTTTTCCCACCTCACTAATTCACCTCAGAGTCATAAACTAGTCAAACTAGTATAATACAGAGAAATTTTGGAAATTGTCATCACTTCACTTAATGTATCCTTATTAGAGAATGCTACCTTAATCTCTGGCTTCCCACCACAGTCCTTGGTTGGGTTGCCTAATGTGTTTGTTCCCCCTCCTAGCTCATCTCACAATATTTTTTTATTCTTTAGCTCTCCAGTGCCCCATTTTTCCATCCCGAAGAAGCACACCAGACTTCTAGTTTCTGATTCTTTTTATTTCATCATAAATAATCCCATATCCCAAACACAAATGGCACTTGGCTTATGTAAAATGGTTTTTGTCTTCCTTTTAGCCGTAGTTATCACACAGCATTTCCTAGCCAATCTGGGAAGCATGTCTGGTGCATTTGTATTTGTATTCTTACAAAGAGTGTGTCAGTGATGGGAAGTAAAACGATAATCCCCACCATCTTACACTGCTTCATTATACTTGATGATTTCTAATTAAATAGTTTTGTGAACAGCTGGACATCATGTTTGTGCTGTCCACTTGAAGAATTTTGATTCATTCTTTGAAATACATGTGAGTGAATCTTGTGTACTATTACTGTTGATTGCATGCTCTGTTACCCTTAAGCCGATGCCACATTACACGACTTGCTTACCATAGCTGCTGATCTCATCGCTAGACCGTGTCAGTTTATACAACTGAAAATCGCTGGCACTTCAGGTTTAGTGAGTGCATGACGGTTTTCCAACAGAGTTACGTTAGTCCCTTTTTTGACAGCTAATAGCATGGTGCCTGACAGAGCAAGTGCTGTATGAAGGGTTAACGGGTACAGCCAATTTAGCTGCAATTTCTAATCTATTTTTCTTTTTCCCACTTTGTTGTGATATGTAAAAACATCGGACTTTAGTGGGATAGATGAGTTTCTCTTCCATTTGTTAGGTCTGATACACTCACACTCCTTATTCGACATCCCTGCATTATATTCATTGTACTTACGAATAGGTATCCATTGGTTGTCAGCTCTCATGCTTGCAGAGCCAACCCCTATGAATAAAGACAAAATCAGACATTTTTGATTGTGTCGTGGTGAGTTATAGAAAAGCTGGAGTGAGTTACAAGATGACTGGCTTCAGATTTGAATCTGAGTTGGCTATGTAGAGTTTGCATGATCTTCCAGGTTAGTGCAATTAGATACTCTAAATTGGCTCAGTATGAGTGAGTGTTCCCTGTAATGAATATAAGAACATAGGAAACTTGACAAAACAGAGGAGACCATTCAGTTCAACAGGCTCATTTGCTGTCCCATTATCTCATCCTGAAACTTCTTAGAGGTTGTCAAGGTTTCTGCTTCCACCACATATCTTGGAAGTTTATTCCTGATTCCCACAACTCTTTGCATAAAGAAGTGTCCTACATGTACTTCTCCTTAATTTCCACTGGTGTTCTTGAGTTCATGGTTCACCATTAAGTGAAAAGAATACTGCTGGATGTAGCTTATGTCTTTGAGGATTTTGAAAACCTTGAATAGGTCCCCATGCTGTGTCTTCTGCATGAGGTTAGAAGATTTAATTGTCTGCGTTTCTCAGGGTAGGGCATGTCCAGGCTAGATTTGCACCTTGTGCCCAAAACTATAGGTATAGACATCAGCCTGTAGTGATCCTGAATTGACCAAAGTGGGTGAGAAAAGTTAGAAAAGGCCAAGTTTCAGATTTATTGTCTTAGCTGTAGTCATCCAAATTGCAATACCTGCTAAATTACTGTATATACTCATGTTGAAGTTCTCCTGCGGATAAGTCTGGGCATGATTTTACCATATAATTTCCGGTATTTTGTAATGTCGGTCGTATAAGTCAAATGTGGAAAACTCACGCTATTGGTCTAAGAGATTATGATATGCTAACACCCACCTGAGAGAGTAACCACAGAGTACACTGCCTTTTTTCTATGTATTGTGCCTACGTGACCACACGGTAATAACCAAACTATTCTGAAGCAACGTTTGCACTGTGTTGTGTTTTTTGTATCTCACACCCACATACACCTTTATCATAAGAGCATCCGTTATCTGCAATGGAACGTTCGATCAGAAGAAAATATAAAGCCGGTTTTAAATTAAAAGTCATTGAAGTGGCGAAAGAAATTTGTAATTGCGCTGCTGCAACAAAATTCGATCTGTCTGAGAAACTGATGCGAGATTGAAGGAGGCAAGAAGATGTAAAAAAAAAAAAAAATTAAGTGTCATATTTTTGAACGTGTGTATAAATCGGGGTCTGATTTTATGATCGATTTTTCAGGTTTCAAGACCCAACTTATGTGCGAGTATATAGGGTAATCTGTATCATGAACTTTCTATTTTCATGTCATCTCTGCAGTTAGACGTGTTTGGATTTTTTCATGACTATCATTCCATTAAATAGCATATCAAAAAAGTCATTATTATACCAATGTTCAACGTAGATGTCCGTAATTGGGTCAACTGGCATGGAGAAAGCCACACAGACATGGGGAAAGTGTAATTTCTCTGTGGAGACAGGATTTGAACCCAGGAGTATCGAAATGCAAGGCCTCATCATGCCACTTGACAATATTTGGCAAAAATGTATTTAAAATGCTTTCTTGTCACTTCTCAAACACGTGAATGTTACATTAGGCCTGGTGTATGCGAGTGTGGGTGAGCAGGTGGGTATATGTCATTGTGCTGCCATTCTAGGCTGCTTCCTGCCTTATGTTGACTACTGCCTTAATAGGAACTGTCTCCCCACAACTCTATACTTGATAATTGTGTTAGATAATAGATGAAAATATATGGACATCTATAAACATATATCAGAATTCAACGCCCAACAGAGGAGACTTTCATGACAGACCAGAAAATGGCAGTGATATCAGTCATATAAAACAGGCAGTCTCTGACGCCTTGAACGGATATATCTGTAGAAGTTAAGAACAAGTGCATGTGTGGAGTTCTCCCCATTACCATTTGTGATTTTCTCCAGGTTTTTTAGTTTTCTTCCTCAATGACGTAGTGAATCACTGCATTTGTTGAGAGTCCACGTGGTTTCATGTGACATAACCTGCTGTCTTTAGGCAGCATTTTTATGGTACACTTTAGAATGAAGTGTGGTTTTAGTCACTCTTTATAGTTGCTGTAATTAGGGTATACTGACAGCCGCAGAAATTCCTTTCTTTTCTTGGCCTGGTGTGGTTTTATGATTTTGCAGCACTCAGGGCCGGATTTTCCTATAGGCTAACTAGGCTTCAGCCTAGGGCCTCAAGATCAAGAGGGGCCTACATTCAAATTGTTAGCAATTTGAACAAACTTAAAAATGGGAGGTGAAAGGGCCTCATAAGTGGAATAGCCTAGGGCCTCTTTTCATCTAAATCCGGCCCTGACGGCACTCACATTTTTTAAGATTCTGTAAAAATATTTAACTTTGGTTATCGTTTACATCATCATAAGTGTTTAGCCCTCTCTCTCTCTTTCTCTCTCGCTATCTTTAACCAGTCCTGTTTATTAAAATATTTAATGGCATACTTCTTTTTTAATATAGTTGTATTGATGCTATTAATTTAACTAGTCATTTAGACTAACTACTAGTTGTATTTGTGAAAAATGTGATGCAGAAATGTAACACATACAGTATAAAGTATGAAAGATTCTGACTTGCTGCTTTGCAATGATTTAAACAGGACAGCAAAGCCCATCTGGGTATAAAAAAAACAGGAAAATATTTAGCAAGCTATAAGCTGCTATTTTTGAAAAAAAGAAAAAAAAAAACAAAACAAAAAAAACAACCTTCTTGTGAAGTCTAGCTCATTCCAGAATAATATTCACTGTTTGTCACTAACAAACACAAAACACACAGACACACACGGACATAGCTATGCTGTGGTATTGCTGGCCAAAGCAGCGCAGCAGTGGACCAATGAACTCAAACTGGAAAGTACATTACAGGACTGCCTGGACCCCTATGGCATTATGAATGTAAACGAACCTAAGTGGTGTTTTGGAGGAGCTGTGATTTGGTTCTGGTCATGCCTGACTTTTTAATGCATCTATGATTTTAATATGTCTTTATACAAATTTATATAGATATATGTATAACTGTACAGGTTATGGAGTGCTTGTTAAAGCTGAAAAACAAAAATGATAAGCACATTCAATTTGAAAGCTGTATTGAAGGTCTGCTAATTAGGGGGGAATAGTTTTAAAATTTTTGCTTTACATTTAAACTGCATATATACAGCATATATATATATATATATATAATATATATATATATATAGTCATACATGCATGAAGGAAGGAGATCTTCTGGGCTTGTATATTAATTGCAATATCACTCTGAGCTATGGGTTGGCACGCATTCGCTCTCAGAGAGCAAGAACAGAAGCTGCAAGCATGAAGATGTCTGAATGTGTGACAATATATGTGTATTTTTTCATCTAAACATACCTTTACAAACAAATATTAATTTTACAAACAAAGTTACAATATATAAGTTAATATAAATATATATATGTTTAAATAAATATATATTTATTCTCACAACTGAGAGGATGTTTGCCAACTGGCTGACCAACCACAAGGCTTACCTTGTAGGCAATCACCCAATTAATCAGATTGTGTATATATATATATATATATATATATATATATATATATATATATATATATATAATATACATACTGTATGTGTCTATTTATACCAGGTGAATGGTGGTCTTGATGTATTTATTAATCAATCCTATCTTCTTTCCATTATCCAGAGGTGAACTATTCTGGTCAGTGAAATATAAAAGATGTATGAATATGAGTTTAGGTGTATATTGTAAGGTGGTGTGCCATTTGCTTTAGGTGTATATTCTTCCTTGGCACTTACTGCTGCCAAAAAGGTCTGTGGCACTTCCTGACTCTCATGAGCACACTCTGCACAGTACATTCAGCTTGGTGCTTGTCTTATTTTATTGTGAAAAAAAATTGAGATCACTCATGAAGTACACACATCTTGATGGGCCTAGTTAGTAATAGGATTATTTAGCTGTGAACAATGGCTGTCCCTTGGACCTCAGTTCGTGGACATGCCACTTTGTCCCCACTTATACTTGGATGAGTGATTGAACTCTTCACCCTGTAGTTACATTCACCTCTCTCTCAGCTTCTCTCCACTCATCCCTTTCAGTTTTCATATCATTCTGAGGACAAGCTTTTACAACTTGGGTTGTTGGGTTGGCCTATCTGTTGTTCTAGAAATGCTTCCTTTTTGTTATTTGGTACTAAACATTCAACCCCTACTATGAGAAGGTAGAATCTTTCAGGGGTCTCCTAGTTATCTTTTATAAAGTTGTTGTTTCAATGCCTTCAATTTGGGTCTATAATTACTAGGTTAGGTTTAGGGTTAAGCATTCACTGCCTTATTTATAGGAAAAGTTGTGATATACAGTTAATGTTAATTTTCCTATTTTTAACAGAATTTATAATATGAGTTTACTTGAAGGAATACTCCACTCAAAACAATATTTTTTTTCATTACTTATCCCATGTGGTTTATAGTGGTGGCCAAGTAAAATGTTTAGTGCTTTCTACTGGTGGCTGAGAAAAAGTTTTAATCTCATATTTTAATGCAGAATGGAGAGAAAAAAGTTATTATATACTCTAAAAGAAGCCAATAGTGACTAATGCTGTACAATGGCAACAATGTGAAAAACTTCAATGAAAAAAAAGAATTAAAAAAAAAATCTCACGTTACTTATGTAGTATAATCCACAAGTCAGTTATTCAGCTGTATGCTCAAAATGTCTAAAACACAAACTGTTTTGCTAAAGTTTTGTTAAATTGATACGTCAGGAATATTCAGCGTACATCATAATTAGCAAAATACGCCTCATGGGGAAGTCACTTTTGTAATTGAAGACTTGCCTCTGCCACTCATTTGTTCGTCAAGAGTCCTGTCTTCAATTCAGAAAGTCAAGTTTCAAGTATTTGGTGTGTGCTAGTTATTTCAGAAAGTAAATATTTAACAGTATTTCATTAAAAAACATGCATTTTGCACAAGTGACCGGATCACTGGTGTGTCGATCATGCAACACAAGTAACGTGGGATTTTCTTTTTTTTCATTAACATTTTTCACATTGTTTGCTTTTTGCTGTCCATACTACAACAAAACAGTTTTTTTTTTTTTTTTTTAATAAGCCATCAATATAAACTACATGGGGTAAGTGACATACGAGTTAAAAAAAATTTTGTTTTTTTGGTGAAACATTCCTTTAATGTTGAAATCAAATTCCATGTTATTTACAGCATGTTTGCATGTATGCATGTACAGTATGTACATCGTTTCTTACATAGTTTTTTTTTTTTTTTTCCTACCCCAATTACTTTCCCTTTTTCAATATTTTGTTTGACTGAGTGACTTATTGCTTATTGTTGTTTTACATTTCTTACATTACATTTGGACACATTCAGAGAAAAATTACCCTTCATCACTCTAAATAAAGCCATTGAAGCCAACTTGCCACCCCCCTTACAACAGCCTTAAATACAGATTTCAAACTTTCAGTGACTTTGATTTTTGCACAGTCATTGCACTTAAATTTATCACTTCAATCCTGAAACCAAGAAGCTGCTTTCTAATTGAGGAATAAACTGTAATGTGCAAGGGTGCATTATGGGAAAAATAATGTTTTTTACAAGAATAAAAAAGTAACCAAATGTTCATGTATATTATATTATATTATATTATATTATATTATATTATATTATATTATATTATATTATATTATATTATATTATAT
>JANRMT010027041.1:24318780-24354126 GCA_026402145.1 Polypterus bichir lapradei
TGATATAATATGCATTTATACACATATACACATTTATAATATAGATACGTACATATATATTTAAAATATGCATATCTACACATAATATTCATTGGTACTGTATATAAGCAGTACAGACATTTCTTATATAAGAGCGCAGCCTTTGTCTTCATTGTATTAAATGCAAGATATTAACTAAAAGTGACTAATAGAAAAACTTACGGAAGAATCTCCACACTTATATTCTAGTAGTAATAAAAATACTAATAACAAATGGTACAAAAATAAAAGTATTATTATAGCACTATTGCTGTCTGCATAATCAAAAAGCTGTTACATTTGTGAGAGCTTTATAAACGTATGTCTTCTATGAAAACAAAACGTACAAAAAAAAAAAAGACTAAACTATTTTTTGCTTGTCTTTCTTTTTTAAATGTGGGTTTAATCTGAGTACGGGTTTGGAGGACTAAGGGTAACAGATCATTTGCAAACATGGTAATACTATCAGTGTTATTTGCATTATTATATTTAGAATTATTATTCTTTGAGCTGTTATTTGCTTTCCAAAATGGCATGGAAGATTCTACTTATATCAATGCATAAAGGTAGAAGTCGGTACTTGGTAAGTCAAGATTATAAATGTGAATTGCTTTTTCTCCAGTGCTAGCTGTCTAATTGTAGGCTGCTGCTTCCCCCCCACCGATCACCAATAGAGCTGGAGAATGAGAATGGACGGCCTGTAGATTTACCACCGAGTCATTGTTTTCAAGAGATGCTATTGATCAGCCTCACATATTGGAAAAACAGCTCAGCCACCACCTCCCGTTTGACTCTATTTGGTTCGGCAATCATGGATACTTATACAAAAAAAAAAGGAAAAAAAAATCATCAGCTCAAAGGCGGTAAAGACGGACTGCTATTGAATTGCAGTCAGAATCTTTAAAAGCCTCCATTCATCTTCTGTGTGCTATTGGCAAGCTGAGAGGTTTGCACTGTGGGAAAGGAATATGATATTCAGTTACAGAAGGAAACTGTGCAGCGACTGACCCTCCCAAGGTGCCGCCATTCCAAATTCTAAATAACCTTCAAAAAAACAAATATATAATATGGTTTGAAAGGACATCTGGAAAAACAAAAGAAAATGGACAATGGACAGGTGAAACTAGAATAAACAGAGAGAGGCCTGTGAGGTACGGCATTTTCAGACTGATAAGTCTGTATTATGTTTTAATGGAGAACACAGAAGTAATATTATTGCATGTCACATGGTCAATTTTTTTGGAAATGTTTAGAAAAATCACTGCTTGTAGGGAAAGAAAGTTTGAGTTAGGTAGAAAAAAATAAAAATAAAAAACCTAAGTGAACTGATCTGAGAGTTTGCTCTTCACCAAACATGCAATTTGATTTCATTTGTCGATGTCTGGTGTGTAGGCAACTTGCTGACATCACGCTGCTTTTATTTTTTTTTTTACTTTAATTTACTTATTTGTTTGTTTGTTTGCCTGTCTATTTTTTATTTATTTATTTTTGAAACATAGTTTTGGTCACCAACCATGGGTCAGGCGGAGATGCTACTGCTGTTTTACTTGAACAATATCCTTTTTAGCAAAGTTTTCAACTTTTCAGGAGCAACATGGGTGTGAAATTAGAAGATTGTTTTGTTGTGGGCTTAGAATGCTGCATTTAACAGATTTACACATAAATGAATAGCAAATGTGCTTAATTCTAACTGAATTACATTTTTCACTAATAGTGACAGGTGAAACAATTAGTATGAAATTGAAGTCACAGCAACTTTGCACAGAAAAACTGCATCATTGACACAAGAAGAAAAGTGTTTCGCTTCTGTCTGCAAGCATTTCCATGCATTATTTCCATGTGTGTCTGTCTGACATTTAATGTTTAAATAAAGATTTCCATAAACAAAACAAAACAAAGAAAATAACAAATCACCTGACTCATTTCTCATCTCATGTACACATTTTGTCATCACCCTGTCTTAAGATGACAGGCTTGACAATTGCATTCCTAAAGATGCATCAGAAACAGAAGTGAAACTCAAAACTCCATGGCGCGTACAGCATTTGAGCCTCATCTGCAGGAAATGAGAAACAGGAAAGGGTGTTTGATAGGTGGAGTTGGGGAATTGGAGATGCACGTGGTCTTCAGTGGAGTGAGATTTTCCTGTAGAGTGATGTGCACAATGATGTGTTTAGGTCAGCCTTTGCATGGAAACTATGCAGTATGTCAGTGGGTCTCAAACTGTGGGGCGGACCCCCTAGGGGGGTACTAAGTAACAAAAAGGGGGGCGTGAAGTTGTGAAAAAAAGAAAACAAGAATCGAAAATATGAAAAATACATCTATTGAAGCCAAAACAAATTAACTTAAACTACATTCTGATACTAGAAAAATAAATATAGAGTTAGATAAATGTTGATAAAAGTTAAGTAGGTATAATAAAATATACATCTATGATATATCATTAATTAAAAAAGAACAAATTGGCATTAGTGGGCTTCTTTCAAAAAATGTTAGGGGGCGCGATTAAAACTGTTATGAAAACTCGGGTCGCCAATACGTAAAGGTTGAGAAACGCTGCAGTATGTCACTTTTTAAAAACTACACTGCACTTCTGTGATGAAGTGAATGACAGGCATAAACAGAATTGATTTTAAGGATTTGCTGAAGGGTGTGTGGGTGTGCGTGCCCTGCGGTGGGCTCGCACCCTGCCTGGGATTTGTTCCTGCCTTGCGCCCTGTGTTGGCTGGGATTGACTCCAGCAGACCCCCGTGACCCCCTGTAGTTAGGATATAGCGGGTTGGATAATGGATGGATGAATGGATGGATTTGCTGACAAATACCTGCAGTATGTATCTGTAGGAAAAAAGATACACATGTGGACAAGTCTTCAGGAGGTAATATTTCTAGCTTTCTAATACACAAAAAAAAACTTTTTGGAGTGAATTTCTCTTTCAACAATTGCAAAATGTCCAGCAAAACAAGTTTTGGGGTCTAGTTCTGTGAAACTACGTGCAAACTGATACTTCTCCATTTCACTCAGCAGTATTCACTATTAATAGAGTCAGAATCGCTCGAGATTTTAGTGCATCGTCACACTTAATCTTTACGGTTACATCTTAGGATCATAAATTTAATAGTAACTCATTCTGGTGCACCACAGGCTCTTCAGTGGGACATCTTTCCCATATCATTGGCATCTGAGCTGTTTGTAGAATTCATTTACTGATGTGTGATGTTACAGATGCCACTTTTTCTGTAGTGGTTACTGGTAGTAGTGTCACATGTTCAAAACACAGTGAAACTCAAACTTGAATGTCTGAACAGAATGTAGTACATCTCTACTTTCTGGCGCCGTGATCAACAAGAATTTTTTCAAATATATTACTAATCCTAGAATTAGGAATTATTTTCTTTCACACTATCAACTAATTAGCACTTTGGTTGAAAACCTACATCCATTAGCAGCTCAGCTTTAGATTTCTATCATGAAACTAGAATAATGTAACAGAGGTTATTCATGAACACTTCAAAAAAATTTTCCAGTGAATCACTTTAATTTAATGTCAGTATAGTAAAATTTTTAGTTTTATTTACATGCCGCCATACAAGTTGTCATCACAATCTAGCATCTGTATCAACACAGTACAACCATGGGGTTAAATGTCACTCATTTAACTTCAGTTCAGTAAACATTTAAATTATTGTTCAAAAATAATGTGCTTGGAAAGTGCTCTTTATAATGTATAGGACTATAGGGTTTAAATAAATCTGCAATTATAATGCAAAATGGCATCTATGTGTGTGTGTGTGTCAAAACAGAACTAATTCAAAATGACAGATCTTTCGGTTATATGGGTTCCAAGCAGGAGGGGCGGGTCCAGGAGGGCAAACAATGGAAGTGACATCAGCAGTGGAATGGCTGTCAGTCTTTGATTCTGCAGAGGGAGGAAGAGAGAAGGCATTAGAACCCCTGGTTAAATGGGTAATTACCATCACCAGAACCTTTAAGTTGCTTCCCAAATATATATATATATAAGCAATTTATTGATTTTATTAAAATTCCATACAAGCAAGTCAACTTTAACAAAACAAATCCACCCCCACCCATGAGAAAGAGAGCTAGGCCAGCAGAGTATAATTTTAAACTAGTAAAAATAAGCAAATAGATACATCAATAAATGAATAAAAATAAATAGAATAAAAAAGAGGGAAGAGAATACACTTCCTCGATTTAAAACCTTATTCTAAGATGTTATTGATTAGATCCTGCCAGGTTTTGCAAAGGTTTTGCACAGATCCTCTAAGTTAGAATTTTTCCAATTTCAAAAAAAAAATATAACATCAGTTACCCACTGACTTAAAAATAGGTGAGTTAGGATTCTCCCAGTTGAGCAAGATTAAGTCTACATGCCTATAGTGAAGTAAAGACAATTAAAGTTTGTCCTTCTCTACTTTAAGTCCATCTGGAAATACACCAAGCACATTTGTTAGTGGATTAGGAGAAAGCACATGTGTCATATGTTTTATGGAAGAAAATGTTTTCAGAAAGGTTCAGAAGTTTATTCAAAATCAAAAACTGAAATCTCTCATCTATATCAAAGTCAAAGTGAACTTTATTGTCATCTCAACCATATACAAGTATACAGATAGACGAAATTGCGAAGCTCAGGGTCCACAGTGTAACGACATGATGTGCAAATAATAAATTAAAATAATAATTAATAAATAATTAATAATTAATTAATTAATTAATTAATAATAATAATAGAATTAAAATTTAAAAATTAGAAATTAAAAATTAAAACACAAACAAGACAAGACGTGCAAAGATAGGACAAAGAAGTAGCAGCAATATTGATGTGTAAGATAAGTAATATAATAAATAAATAAAAAATAATAGATATAGATAATACAGAGATTATCAGTGTATGATAATAGTTGTTTAAGACATGTGTAAACAATGACAGGTCAGAATGTTTCACAGCAGAAGGATATCAGGAGTGTCAAAATACTTTAAGGTCAGTATGAGATTTTCAGTTCTTTTCTACATGCACACTCATCTTTGCAGGACAGTGCTTTTCATGTATAAAAGTTCTGTTTTTAAAGGTGGTTGAGGCCGTGTGGAAGGTCCCAGGGGTCAGCCTGGTGTTAAGGAGTCTAACAGCTTGGGGGTAAAGTCAGAAGTGTGAAAAGTTCATGTGAGGGGTGTAAGGGGTCCTGCACAATGCTGCAGGCCTTGCGGATACTGCGTTTGTAAAATATGTACTGTAGTGAAGGGAGAGGGACCCCAATATACAGGTATTTAGAGACTTTGCTGATCTCAGGTGAATCCTGCTTGTTTTAATTCACCTGGGGATGTTTCTAGAACTTGATTAGAGTCCACCCATGGCAAACTGAATTGATTAAACATTTATTTCGAAAGGCACCACTTTTATATATAAGATCCCACAATTCACACTGCATATCATGACAGGAAACCAGGCCATGAAGTCAAAGAAACTTTCTATAGACCTCCTTTATCAAATTTTGGATCAGGAGATTAGGGCAAGGGGATGAAACCATTTTGAAGGCTTTAAGTGTTCCCAGGAGCACAGTGGCCTCAATAACTGTGAAATGGAAGAACCACCAGAACTTCCACCTAGAGTTAGCTGTCTGGCCAAGCTTAGCAAACAGGCGAGAAGGGTCTTGGCCAGGGAGGTAACCAAGAACCCAATTTTCACTCTAACAGAGCTTCAGAAGTCCTCTGCTGAGATGGGAAAACCTGTTGGAAGAACAATTATCTCAGCAGCACACCATTACTTGGTTATTTAGAGTGGAGTGTGTAGATGTAGGCCACTCTTAAATAAAAGGCATATGACAGCATTTAAAGGACTCTGGGAGCATGAGGAAAACGATTCTTTGGTCTGATGAGACAGAAATTAAACTCTTTAGGCAGAACTCCAAGCACTATGCATGACGAAAATGAGGCATTAATCATCATCTGCCTAATTCCTTCCCTACGATAAAGCATGTTCGTGGCAGTATCATGCTATATGGGTGCTTCTCTGCGTCAGTGACAGGGAGACTGGTCAGGATTGAGGAAAGGATGAATGCAACCAAACAGAAAGAGGTCCTTGCAGAAAATCTGCTCCAGAGTGCACACCACCTCAAACTGACAATGACCCGAAGCATGCAGCCAAGACAATGCTGGAGTAATTTCAGGACAAGTCTCCAACTGTCCTTGAGTGGCCCAAGCAAAGCCCAGACTGGAAACCCATAGAACATCCTTGGAGAGACCTGAAGGTGGCAGTTTACAGACACATCCCATCCAATCCAATGAATTTTGATAGGATCTGCCCGGAGGAATAGGGATAAATTACCCAAATCCAGGTGTGCAAAGCTTTTAGAGACTTACACAAGAACACTCAAAGGAGCTTCTAAAAAAGTAATACATTGAGGGTCTCAATACTTATATGAAGGAGGGGTTTCAATTTTTGACTTTAAATAAAATGTTCAGATCTTTCTGAAAACATACTTTCTCTTTGTCATTATGGGTAATTGAGCGTAGAATGATTGGCAAAAATGGTGGGTGGTTTGTAAGGGCTTGGAGCCTATCCCAGATAGACATAAATATAGGGGAGACAAGAACAAATGCTAATATGCAGAAAGTGATAGGGTCTAAACACTGTCCGAATCCACTGTACATGTGTTTCAGACGTTGTGAGCATACATCTATGTGGATTATGCGATACAATTAATGTGACATTTTCTCATGGACATTGTGATATTGACTGTTATCCGATGTGGATTACCATAGAAATATATAAGAAAAATTTTTTATTACTGTTCTGCATTTAAACATGACATTCCTTTTTTTTCTCGGCTGTCACTACAATCTACACTGCTCAAAAAAATTAAGGGAATGCTTAAATCAAACATCAGATCTCGATGAAAGAAATATTCAAGTGGAAAATCTTTACTGAGTAATACTTTGTAAATCCTTCAGAACAAAATGATGTACCGACAGTCAATGGAAACCAAAATCACCAACACATTGAGGGCTGATTCAACATCGCACCGAAAATCAAAGTCAAAAATTGAAATCACAGGCTGATCCACCTTGTGTGAATTTCATCACCGCAACTCATAATGTGACTCAGTAGTGTGTATGGCCCCAATGTGCCTGTATGCACTCCTGACAATGTCTGGGTATGCTGCTGATGAGATGGTGTCCTGGGGGTCTCCTCCCAGACCTGGATCAGGGCATCAGTGAGCTCCTGGACACTGTGGCTCTACGTAGTAGCATCAGATGCACTGATACATAATGTCCCAGAGGTTCTCAGGTCTGGGGAATGTGCGGGTCAGTCAATGGCATCAATGCCTTCATTATCTAGGAGTTGCCTGCACACTCTGGCTACATGAGGCTGGGCATTGTCCCGCACCGGGAGAAATCCAGGGCCCACTGCACCAGTCTAAGGTCTAACAATGGCCCTGAGGATTTCATTCTGGTACCTATCAGCAGTCAGGGTATGATTGCCCAGCATGTGGAGGTTTATGTGACCCTCCAAAGATATGTCTCCCCAGACCATCACTGATCCATCGCCAAACCAGTCAAACTTTATGATGTTTCAGGTTACATAGCGTTCACCACGACATCTCCCCATGACTCTTTCATGTCTGGCAATTGTGGTATTTTCTGATGAATACCAATCAAGCTGTACGGTGATGGGCTATGAGCACAGGTCCCACTAGAAGATGTCAGGCCCTCATGCCACACTCATGGAGTCTGTTTCTGACAGTTTTTATTTCAAAAACATACACACCAGTAATCAACTGGATATCATTTTGTAAGGCTCTGGCAGTGCTCCTCCTATTCCTTCTTGCAAAAAGGGGCAGATACCAGTCCTGCTGCTGGGTTGATGCCCTTCTACGACCCTGTCAAATTGGCCTTGTGTGATGGCCCATCTCTTGGTATCTCCTCCATGCTCTGGGAGACACAGCAAACTTTCTGGTACGCATGGATGCGTCATCCTGGAGGATCTGGATGACCTATGCAACCTGAATCAGCTGCAGGTACCACCTCATGATACCAGTAGTGACATAGACACTAACAAAACACAAAACTAGGGAAGAATACTCCAGGAAGGATAAGGAGAGAGCAATTGTCCATGGCCATCACCTGCAAAACCATTTCCTTTTTGAGGGTTGTCTCACTCTTGCCACTCCAGTGCTCTTGATGTCACTTTCATTTCCACTGTCACACACATGCGCATGGGAGGCAGCTGAAGGGCCTGAATGAGGGTAATTCCACGCCAGGGCAGAGTCTACTGACCCTTTGTCTTTTTCCACTGCAAACCGATTATGGGAATTTCCGCCTGGTCCCAATGACGTCACTTTCAGTTTTGAGTACTTCAATGTCACTTCTGGTTTCCGAGTTTAATGAGATCACTTTCCGGTTACGGCCCTGATGATGTCACTTCCTGTCCTCTGCTTTAAAACCATCAGGACAGTTCTGTTTTGGACTTGAATCGGTACAGAAATGTACTACCAATTTAAATCTTTTGCTGCCAGGAATAATTATACGAGTGGCTGTCCCAAATCGTTTTGTGACTTTTTTATCTCATCTTTGACACCACCAAAGTAGGTGATGTTGAGTCACAACTGGCTTGTACTTCCTGCAATTAAGCTTAATTGACCTGGTGTTAGACTGGGATGATTAAGGGTCCCTTTAAATTTTTTGTTCAGTGTACATGGGGAAAGTAACATATTAAAATTTTTTTTTTTTGGATAGTCCTTTAATCAGACTGCCAGTTTTCTGCTCACTTCTGCCTTTTTCTTAGACCCTCAGCAAGTCATTTAACGTGTCTGTGCTCCAGATGAAACAGTATCCAGATGTTGTGATTCACCATAAATATGGATGGATGGATGGATGGAGGTAATTTTTAAATAAATAATATAATTTCTTGATTATACCGAGCATTTATTTGTTTACCAATTTTTTTTATTTTTGATTTTTTTCTTCAAGGAAATATGGTAGCACCGTGTTTTATTTAAACCATGGGATCAAACCTTGCAAATATAGCTACAGATTCATTTGCTTTCAATTTGCTGTAAAATTATAATAATAACAAATGAACAGTCAATTATTTATTAATCCAGTATTCATACAATTTCTTTTTTTATCAGAAAGCTGTTGTATAAACATTTTACAAATTCTGTGGCAAAACTTCTTTAAAAACTTCTGACTGTTTTATTCTGGAATCTGTCTTGTGCTCAGGGCTTCCGACTGGAGACAAGAGACAGCGGGCTGTGCAGCAGTTGCATAACACGAAAAGCAGCTCTAAGTCTGCCTCAGCTGTTTCCAAGAGGGATAAGACATAACAAGACATGGTGGATTAGGCTGCCTCTTGTTAGCATTGCCATTAAATGTCACCAGGTAGCAGCGTGAGCGATGAGAATGCAAATTCAACTCCCAAAGCAAGCAGAAAACAAAAAGTGATTCCCGGAGGTGAACGATAAAACGGAACACTATGGAGTACTGCAGATGCCTGTTTCTATTAGTAGTGCACATGACAGAGCTGAAAAACACTTTAAATATTGGTTTTATACTTGGTGTGGCCTTATGGATCCACCATCCAGGGTTTGAATGCTCTCTGTCTGGCATTTAAAAGTTCTTCCTGTTTCTGTGTAACAATCCCTTTATTCTACTTCTTTCCAGTTATTAAAAAAGGTTATATTACATTAAGTGACAACTCTACATCTGAATGAATAGACAATTCTGTGTTATGTTATGCTTTTCTACTGAGACTACATGCTGTTGACTTTCACCTCCAAGGTCTTGGGTTCAAATCCCAGCCAAGTCATTGTCTGTAGTGGTGCCTTTTCCAGTTTTGGTTCCTGTCTTTGTCTTTTATGCTTCCAGGATAGCCCCTCTCTCTTCCACACTATGACAACCACAACAATTTATTTCTTGCATAGCTCAAAATCACAAAAGGAATGCCGCAATGGGCTTTAACAAGGCTCTGTTCTTTTGACAGCCGACCTCCACGTTCTCACTCTAAGAAGGCAAGAAAAAAATTCCCAAAAAAGTATCTTGAAGATAGGCAATTCAGACAAAGAACCCTTTTCCAGGTAGGTTGGACATGCAAAGGGTGTCATAAAATGGGGTAAATACAACACACAAAACAGAACACAAGTAATCCTCTTGACAGAGCTGGATGTCCAATCTATAATGGCCACTTCAGAAATACAACACAGCAGTACAAACTTACTTTGTTCTTACACAGTGCTGCTTACTAAGTGTAGGCACAGAGTACCATGGGAGCTCTTAAGGTAAAATGCAAGAGGAGATTATGCTACTGACTAAATACAGAACTATCACATATGCAGATACAGATTGATTCAAATACATCAAACACAAAGTAGAAACTAATTCACATTAATGAAAAGCAACACTAATACCTGTCCATCAGGTAACTGTAGAACCACAGTCAGGTTATAGAAAAGGAGTCAGACAACTCAGACACGGTCAGAGTCGTGGGGACCATGGCCAACAAGCTGCCTCCCCCCTACTGGCCATTCTACAGCTGAGTCAGTGCTGATTCAGCCAATCTGATGAAAGGTCCCTCCTACCTGATGATTCCAGATCTCCTTTATCTGAGAGGACTTTTCCATAGGCAGGCAAGCAACTTGCAGTTGAGCAGTGGCACCAAGTGCCACATGAGAATATAAAGAGTAACAGAGTAGGTGAGGGTTAGTAACAGTTTATAACTATCATGTTACTTATGTTTTAGTGCTTAGGACTAACATCAGAGATGCAGTATGCACAGTGTGACACATGTGTGATTAGGAGGCAGCTAAAGGGCTTGAGTAAATGTAATACTACATCAGACCAGGGGGTGGCAGACTGTTCTGAGAGTCTCTTTCAGTTCCTTGGAGACCATTTCCGGGAAATCCTGCCAGGTTCTGGCACCTCTGATGATGCCACTTCTGGTCCCAGCGCCTCTAAGGACGTCACTTCTGGTCCAGAGGATGTTATTTCCAGTATTTATGACATCATTTCCTCCACCAGCCCTTAAAACCGCTGTCTTACCTGTAAATAACTCAATCATTTCAACCTTTTGCAGTCAGGATCATAATATACAGGTGGCTGCCCCAAATCTTTTTGACTGTCTGGAGTCTTTTTGTGACAACAGTTAATTAGCAGCTCTAGTCAGGGTGTACTAAACTGAAGTAATTAATCTTCAGCCTGGATTTAAAACCTGACACTGAAGGGGCATCTCTTATACTAACAGGCAGATCGTTCCACAGCTTTGCGGGCCCTGTTACTAAAAGCTGAACCTCTCACTGTTATTTTATTAATCTTTGTAATCATAAACAGTGAGATGTTTTGAGATCTTAATATGTGCTCTGTGTTGTAAGAAATGATAAGTTCAAATAAATAGGCAGGGCCAGATTTACACGTTTCTACGCCCTAGGCTAAAGCACATAAATCTGCACCCTCTCCTCCCCCTCAAATAGTTGATTTATAATTTTCAATTTGAAATGTAATAATTTATTTTTTAAACATATAAGCACTTAATACAATCTTTATAATCTTTGAATCACATTATATTTTTAATTCAAAACTACACTACTACACTAATTATGAAATTGCATAACATTAACACCTACAAAAAAACTTTCCATCGAATTTCTTCAAGTCATCTTAAATACCTACTAGAATTTCTTCCTTTGTGCTTTTGTCCATGAAAAGGCTTCATTTGTTTCATGGAAGTCGACAGATCTTGTTAAATCTGCTTCAATGCAAAGAAGTGCAAGGGCATTCTGCTTATTTTGCTGCATCGTAGATCTTAAATGATCCTTGATTCTTTTCAGAGAAGAAAAAGACCTTTCAGTCGAGGAATTTGTCACTGTGCCTATGAACATTCTTAATAAAATGTCAGTGCTTGGATAAACTGTTTGTAGTCCTTTTTCTTATATCAACTTGCAAAGTGATAAGGGTTTTTTTAGTCCCAATGTTGCAGTCAGTTATGTGAGATTTCAGATGGACAAGTTCATCGCATAGAGCAGGTTCCAGATCATCTTTGAAAATCATAAGCAGGTTTCTTCAAGTTCAGGAGTTCAAGTCATGGCAACGTAAATGTACCACTCAATTTATTTAATGTATATGGATGTAAATTTTAAAAACTGCATGTTATATGGCCTTTTCAAAATAATACTGAAAAAGTTGTAAATATTTGGTTGTTATTTCTTCTGTATATACGTTCCCCTGACTGCTGTGGCCTAGGCCATGGCCTAGGTTGGCCCTATGGGAAATCTGACCCTGTAAGCAGGACCTCTGCCAATTAAGGCTTTATAAGTTAAAATGAGGATTTTGAAATCTGCCCTAAACTTAACCGAGAGCCAGTGTAAGGATTTAAGAACTGGAGTTATGTCTTTGTATTTTCTTGTTCTTGTAATAATTCTTGCAGCATAAAGAACAATTTGAACAACCAGTGAACAACACATTGCCATAGTCAATACTGCTAGAAATAAATGCACAAATTAATGGATTAACAGCAGATGACATAAGTTTGTGCTTTGGCTTTACAAATGCAAAGACTTTGGTTTAAATTCAAGGATGGTGAACCTCATCAGGTTTGGTTTCTGTTTGGCTTCTGATGCTGCCAGGGAGAATTTGATGAAATCAATGTGAGAATGTGCTTAGTGCTGATAATTCATATCACCAGATCTCGCCAAATCTCTGATCTCTACCTATGTGTGGTGTGCAGGTTCTATCCATGTATTTGTGGGGCTTCCTCCAGTTTGTCATTGACTGCACCAAGATTAGCAAGGAAGGAGTCCAAGTGGGAATGCGGAAAATGAATCTTCACTGACGTGTTGCACTTCATTGTTTTATATGCTTGAAGCATGTTGTCAGGAAGCTGGATGTTGTTTGGTGTTCTGTGGTTGCCAAGAAAATTGTCAACGACATCCTTGAATGCCCTCCATATGACTACCTTTGGCCCAACTAGCAAAGTCAAGGTTTCTTTATGGTTACATGTACAATGAAAAATTCTTACTTTTTTAATGTTAGCCGTTGCATCAATTAATATTAAACATCTGAAAAAGGAAAAACTGAAACGTATATCAAAGATTAATGATAACCACAGTAAATAACACTAAACATAACATTACATACACAAGAACCACACTTAATTCACTCAGGTGATTACAGACAGTTTATCACATATGACAACTAAGCAGCCATATTACATGCGGGTAGAAACTGTTGTTAAATTTCACCATTTGGCAGTTAGCATTTCTATAACACCTCTCCAATAGATGAAGGGAGAAAACTGTTCATGCAGGGAGACTGGGGTCCTTTATGATTTATGTTGACTTTCCCAGGCGTCGCTTTGCAAGTACTTCCTACAGAGATGGTATCCATGTCCCATTGATGGTCTATGCAGTTTTAACCACCTCCTGCAATGCCTTGAGGTTCTTCTCAGTAGCAGGAACAAGGGAGACTAGTCAGAATTGAGGGAAGGATTAAAGCATCCAAATACAGAGCGGTCCTTGAAGAAATCTGATCCAAAGTTCACACAACTTCTGACCTTTTCGCATGATAGTGACCCAAAGCATACACTAGAGTGGCTTTGAGACAAGCCAAGCTGTCCTTGAGTGGTCCTGCCAAAGGCCATTCACTATTTGTGAAGACACTTGAAGATGGTGGTTCACAGACATTTGCCATCAAATCTAATGGCGGAAAGTGGAACCGTAATCTTTGTAGACTTGGACCCCAACTGATTGTTTTTACTAATTTTATTCAAGTCTGTTTGAATTTCAGTAAAAAAAAACGTTCTAGTACTCACTAATGGCTCCCCATGTGAGGCAGCACAGACATTTAATCTACAAGAACTGTGGACTTAGAGAAACAAATTGTACACCTGAGCTTGGTGAGTTACTTTGGTAAAAAAATCTTCAAATTATTTAAATAAATACAATATAACAAGTAATAAATAAATATGAAAATAGGGACAAAAATTAGGTAAAAGAAATCATAATGATTAAAACAAGTACATTCATACCGTTATTGTTGTAGTATAAATAAAGGTCATCAGTAACTGGGAAAGCAGAAGAAATGCTGCCTGATGGGAAAGCTGTTTTTCAGTGCATGGAGTGGCGATTGAATGTCATAAAAGCTCAGTGCCATGAAAATGATTTTAACAAGAGCCGAGTTGAAGCTGACAACCTCTGAGACATATCACAAATTAAATCAAACATACAGGCACAGTGCACACACACTGTAAAGGGGACGAGCAGCATATGCAGGCTACCTCAGGCACTCGCTACGGGTGGGGAGAGGGGACTGGGAAACTGGAATTCCCAGCTTAATATAAATCAGACATATAGACGGGGGAGCAGACAATGCAGGGAGAACTGTATGGTGTTAACGGAAAAGAGAAAATATGTAAACAGTTAATATACATACACTGATAAGGGCTGTTTGGTTCTTGTACAACTTGTGTCAGAGCTTGGTCCGCATTGCCGGTCAAACCCGTTTCCAGTGAGAGTTGGACTCCGCCAGGGTTGCCCTTTGTTCATAACTTTTATGGACATAATTTTTAGGCGCAGCCAAGGTGTTGAGGGGGTCCGGTTTGGTGGACTCAGGATTGGGTCACTGCTTTTTGCAGATGATGTTGCCCTGTTTGCTTCATCAGGCCGTGATCTTCAGCTCTCTCTGGATCAGTTCACAGCTGAGTGTGAAGCGGCTGGGATGGGAATCAGCACCTCCAAATCCGAGACCATGGTCCTCAGCCGGAAAAGGGTGGAGTGCCCTCTCAGGGTTGGGAGCGAGATCCTGCCCCAAGTGGCGGAGTTCAAGTATCTTGGGGTCTTGTTCATGAGTGAGGGAAGAATGGAGCGTGAGATAGACAGGCGGATCGGTGCGGCGTCCGCAGTGATGCAGACTCTGCATCGGTCTGTCGTGGTGAATAAGGCAAAGCTCTCAATTTACCAATCGATCTACGTTCCTACCCTCACCTATGGTCATGAGCTATGGGTAGTGACCGAAAGAACGAGATCGCAAATACAAGCGGCTGAAATGAGTTTCGTCCACAGGGTGTCTGGGCTTTCCCTTAAAGATAGGGTGAGAAGCTCAGTCATCTGGGAGGAGCTCAGAGTAGAGAGGAGTCAGATGAGGTGGCTTGGGCATCTGATCAGGATGCCTCCTGGACACCTCTCTGGCGAGGTGTTCTGAGCATGTTCAACCAGGAGGAGGCTCCGGGGAAGACCCAGGACACGCTGGAGGGACTATGTCTCCCGGTTGGCCTGGGAACGCCTCGGGATTCCCCTGGAAGAGGTAGAAGAAGTGGCCGGGGAGAGGGAAGTCTGGGCAACCCTGCTCAAGCTGCTGCCCCCTTGACCCAACCTCGGATAAGCAGAAGAGGATGGATGGATGGATGGATGGTAATATTTTTAAATTGTATTGAGGATTACTTGTGTTCTGTTCTGTGTATTGTATTGTATTGAACCCCTTCGACACCCACTGCACGTCCAACCAACCTGGAAAGGGGTCTCTCTTTGAACTGCCTTTCCCAAGGTTTCTTTCATTTTATCCCTTCCAAGGTTTTGTTTTTGGGAGTTTTTCCTTGTCTTCTTAAAGAGTCAAGGCTGGGGGGCTATCAAGAGGCAGGGCTTGTTAAAGCCCAAAGCAGCACTTCTTGTGTGATTTTGGGCTGCACAAAAATAAATTGTATTGTATTGTATTGCATATACTGTACACTGTGTATATATACCTATATACAGACACATGTTAAATGTATATATATTGTTTGGTACAAAGACACATTTTTCCTTGATTTTATCCTTCTGTTCTATAGTTTAAAATTACAAATCAAACAATTCCAAAGTGATTAAAGTGTACATTGCAGACTTTCATTTAAGGATTTTTGCAAACATTTCATTCCCACCTTGAAAAACATTACAATACTTTTTCTACAAGGTCCCCCCATTTCAGGGCTAGATAAGGTTTGTGATTCCTCAGGTGGGTTTCATGGCTTCATAAGATACCTCGCCTTGCTTCTATTCTTTGGAGTCTGTAGTTGTGAATGTTCAACATAAGGGCAAGAGCTGTGCCAATGATAGTCAAAGAAGCCATCATGAGAATAAAAAAGACAAGAATAAAACCATTAGAGACATCAGTAAAACCTTAGCATTACCGAAATCAACTGTCTGGAGTTTCTTTAAGAAGAAAGAACACACTGGTGAGCTCAATAATCTCAAAGTGACTAGCAGGCCAAGAAAGACCTCCAATGCTGATGAGAAAAGAATCCTCACTGTGGTAAAGAAAAAGCCCCAGACGCCTGTCTGACAGATCAGAGACAGTCTTCAGGAGGACATGGATGTGTCAGAGACGACTATCAGCAGAAGACTTCATGAACAGAAATACAGATGCCACCCTACAAGATGCAAACCACTAGTTGGCCACAAAACAAAATGGCCAGATTACACTTTGTGAAAAGTATTTTAAAAAATCCTGCAGAATTCTGGGAAAAAGTCTTGTGGACAGATGAACATCAGAGTGATGGCAAGACCAAAGTGTGTAGTCGTGGCGTATGGAGAATCAAAGCTGATCAACTCATCTGTTAGACATGGTGCTGGGGTTGTTATGACTTGGGCATGTAAGGCTGCCACAGCTCCTGGCACACATCTCCCCATTCATTATGAAAGTGCTGACAGCCATTGCACAATGAATTCTGAGCCATATTAAAACATCTGATCTGCTCCAGTTCCAGTTAATGCCTCCAAATTAATGGGACGGCACGTCATCCTCCAACAAGATAATGACCCAAACACACTGCTGAGGCAACACCGGAGTGTTTGAAAGCTAAAAATGAAAAATTCTTGAATGGCCAAGCCAGTTACCAAATTTAAATCCAGTTGAGCTGGCCTTCCGTATACCGAAGAGAAAGCTTAAGGGGACAAGCTCCCCTAAAAAGCAGGAACAGAAAATGGCTGCATTAGAAGTTTGGCAAAACATCACCAGAGAAGATCCTCAATTCCTGGTGTTGTCTATGAATCACACACATCAAGCAGTCATTACATGCAAGGGATATGTGACAAAGTCCTATTTATGATGGCTTTAATAGACCTGCCATTGCTGTGTCACAAACATTATAGTGCCCTGAAATGGGGGGATGTGGGTGCTCAGACCATACGTGTACATGGCCCCAACAGAGACTTTTTACCAATTGGTATTTTTTCAATAAAGCTTTACCTGTTCAAAAAATAAATCAATAGGGCCGCAGACTTCTCAAAATGTCAACAAAGAAAAGAGTTACGTTGCTAACTCTGGTTGCACTGTGCACTAAAGCTATGATGAAAAGAAAAATGATTAAATGTGCACTCAGATGGTTGGGAAGACATGAACAATACAGTTTGTGGAGATAGATAAAACTCAGATAAGTAGGACTTTATATGTTCCCAAATTTGGCTTTATACAGAAACTCATATATAAATAAATACATAACTAGAAAAATAAATATATATACGCACACTATGGTGTGAACACACACCAGAATGACTAAAAACAAAGAAAATTTAAAAAGAAAGAAAACCTTCTAACTTGGCAGACCCAGTCCCAGTGACACATTATGCAGCCATATTGCTGTCCCCATATTGTTTCTTGACACACTTCTGCTGAACGATTTGTTGGCTGAAACTCCTCAGTGTTGGGGTGTCAGAGAGGCGATGTGCAACATTGTTCATAATGGCACTCAGTTTTGTTTTAATTCTCTCCTTTGCTACGACTTCCAGAGAGTCCAGAGTGTTTCCCATAACTGAGGCTGCCTTTTTAATTAGCTGGTTGATTCGGTGGGCATCTCTCGAAGTGACGTTACCAGCCCAGTGCACCACAGTCTAGATAATCACACTGGCCATCACAGAATTGTAGAAAATGTCAAGCATGTCACTACTCACATTAAAGGAATAAAGGAATGCAGTCTTCTAGGAAGTTTTACAGAGAACATTTTAGGTATGTAATCTACGTAGTTAACCATTGTGTATATTTATTTCAGGTGTTACAAACTCGATAAAGAGCCATAGCAAGGTTTAGAGCAGCCACCCATACATTATTTCCTGGCTACAAAATTGAATAAAGTGATAGCACTGATGTGCACAAATCGGAGTCCAAAACAGAACTGAGAGGATAGGGGAAAGGTGGCAGCTTTTAAAGGCCGGTATAGAAAGTAACCTCAAAGGAGCCGGAACCGGATGGGTCTTCATCTATAGACTGGGGTCTGAAAATGACATCAGAGGGTCCGGAGCCGGAAGGGTCTTCATCCATAGGCTCAGACCCAGAAGAGACATCAAAGGGTTCAGAACCATAAGGGTCTTCATCCATAGGTTCGGAACCGGAAGTGACATCAACAGGGCCAGGCGGAATTTCCCGTGAACGGTCTGCAGAAAAGCGAGAAAAAGAGTCAGTGCAGTCTACCCCATCCTGGTCTGGCTCAGAATTACCCTCATTCAAGCCCTTTAGCTTCTTCCCATGCGCACATGTGTGACACAGGTTTTTCAATTTCCTATGATGCTTTTGCCTTTGGCCATTTAGTTGTATGTGTGTTGCTATATGATAGTTCATCAAAAAGGCGAAATGACAATGACAAAACCTAATGTACAATACACACTCACTGTGAATTTGGGGAAATTTGAGGGTGACATCAGAAAATTTAGCACATGGGGACTGCTCACACTACAAGATATTTGACTGAATTTTCTGACATGACGGAGATTATTCTAATCATATAACAGCCCAATCGTAAGATGTAATCAAGCGTCACAACTTCCATCATAATGCATGTGAAACAATGGTTGATGGAGCTAAAATTCAGGCCCACTCAGAATACCACTTGATGACTGCAGATTGTGCCAGAATTACACTGTGTATACTCTGTATTACTGTATCCTACCTATAATCCTAGGTAAGTTAATGGCTGTGTGCCCCAGACCCGGGGGCGATTGGGCAAAAAGGCAATCGATGACTCTTAGTGCTGACTCCACATTCCTGAATCTGAGGGGTGCTGTTTAGGTAACCATTCCTGGACAACTAGATCTCTATAATGGCTTTGACCATCACTGTAACCAGATTAAGGAAAAAACAATAAGCTGGTTCAGTCATGAATGAATGTCTTTATTTTATATAATTTGGCCTAGTGGATTAAGTATTGGACTATATCAAAGACACAGCCCAATGGTTAACTTGTGAAGAACAGATATAAACCTCTTTTCTACCTAGAAAGGCACTATAGACAGTAACTTGTTGTTCTTATCCATGTTCCTCTTTTAAATCTTCTGCATATCCAATACCTTCTTTCTTGCAGCTTGTAGAGTAACACAGTGGTGTAGTATTTAAAACTGTTGTGTCAAAGCTTCAGGGTCCCGGGTCCAGATCCTGGATAGAATTTGCATGTTTTCCCCATTCAGTCTTTTGTTTTCCTCTGGATACTCCTGTTTGACTCACACAAGACAAAAAGGTTGGTGTAAAGTTAATTGGCTCCTATATGCTGGCCCCGAGTACATACATACGTCCCATGATGGACTGGCTCCACATCTGTACAGGCCCAGCCTAAGGTACAGGGATAGGCACCAGCTTCTCACAAACCTGATTAGATATAAGAGGTTAACACGATGGATGGGTGAAATGATAACAGCACTCTGTCATTTTATAAATGTAAAAAGTAGCTTTGAATTACAAGGGAGACTGGGTCAACTGTTATAATGAATATTTTAACTGACTTTTGCATTGCAGTGACTCAGAAGAATTTTTTTCTTCCTCAACACTAAATCCAACATGAAGGAGGCTGTTTACTAGTGATGGACTCCACTGAGCCAGCTGTTTGAAATTTTCCACATGCAAAGAGCTTCAGCCACCTGTTCTCCAATCCCTGAGGTCCTCAGCACCAAGGTGATTGTCACTGCCTGGCCACACTTACACAACAGCTTGAAGTGGCACGTCCCACTGGTAAGAGGGAAATTAGAGTCAAAAATAAAAAAAATAAAGGTAAACTCGGCTGTTTAACTCATTATTGTTCATCAGCATGTCATGGAGATTTGGATTATGAATTTATACGGCTAAAGAAATGTGGATGTTGTTGAAGAGCTGTTAAAAGTATTCACACCGGTCTGAATTCTAGGGCAGTGAGTGACGTGTGGCATCTAAATGGCAACGGTGCATATGCACTTTAATTTCTAATTTAAAAAAAATGGTAATGCCTGCTGACTTATTTAGTGCAATTAACTTTAATTTTGTTGGTCTGACTTGAAAATATTCAGACTTCTTTAGTTTCTGCACACTATATTGTATTAGATTAGATAAATGTTATTAATCTCAAGGAGAGTTTTAAGTGTATACTGCAGAAGAGACATAGAAAACAAATATACAGACTCACAAGACAAATAATACAATTAATCAATGGATCAGTAAATGCATAAATACTGTAAATTGTGCAAAAAATTTATTAACCAACTTAAAAATTGCAAAATGCAATATCAGCATTTAGTTTGGGAATTGTCTGATGACAGTGGGCAATAAAGACCCCTTGAAGGCACTTCTTAGCACACCGTGGTGGAATGAGCCTGTGGCTAAAAGTGTTCCAAGAGAGCACACCTCCTGGAGGGGATGGATGGAATATTTTCACAATGGCATCCAAATTTGCTACCATCCTCTTTGTCACCACTGTTTCCAGTGTGTCCAGGATTTGCCCTGTGATGGTGCAGGCTTTCCCGATATTGTGCATCTTTTGAATTCAAGTTGCTTCCCCAGGAGACTGCAGCATAGAACACCACACACCACAGCACACACCACACTGGCTAATATGGACTGGTAGAACATTTCCAGCAGCTTGCCACATACATCAAAAGACCTGAATCTCCTTTGGAAGTCCAGCCTTGTCTGGACTCTTCTTGTGCAACACCACTGAGTTGTCAGACTTATCCAGTTTGCTATTTATTTAAACCCTCAAATACTTGTATGTCTCCACTACTTTCATGTCCTCACCCTGGATGGTGGCTTGTCTCAGAGGCTCTTTGGAATGATGGAAGTCCACCATCAGCTCTTTTGTCTTGCTCAGTTGCAGGTGGTTTTCCCTGCAGCACAAGATGAAGTCCTTCACAGCCCTATTGCACTCTGATTTGTCTCCATTTTTAATGTAGCCTACGACCAAGCTGACCCCAGGAGAGTGCTCCGGAGATGGCGACGCAAGCGAAGCAAGAGGGGAGGCTGAAAGCCCGCGTTAGCCGACCACCGCTACCCAGCCTCTTGCTAGCCAACGTGCGTTCTCTGGAAAACAAACTGGATGAGCTAAAAGCCAGGATTACAGCACAGCGGCAAATAAGAGAGTGCTGAGCTCTAATTTTCACGAAGATCTGGATTTCGGACAAAGTACCAGAATGTACCGTTCAGCTACAGACTCACTCCATGCACCGAGGAGATCGCACCGCAGCCTCCGGTAAGGCTAAAGGGGGTGGTAAGTGTGTGTTTATTAACAACTTGTGGAGTGGAGATGTATGGACTGTTTATAAGCACTGCTCACAAGATGGGGAGTTTTTACTGCTGAAATACCGACCCTATTATCTACCGAGGGAATTCACTGCTGTGTTTTGTGCCGCTCGGCAAATTCCATGACATCATCCGCGCCTTAGAGACGGCTCATCCCGATGCTGTTTTTATTGCAGCTGGCGACTTTAATCAGCGCAATTTACGGACTGTACTTCCTAAATACCACCAACATGTAATAGGATTTCAGCCACCATTCTCACAAACACAGGCACCCCACAGGGATGCATCCTCAGCCCCATCCTCTACACTCTGTTCACCCAGCACTGTCGCCTCCCACAAAGATAACATCATCCTAAAGTTCGCAGATGACACCGCAGTGATTGGACGCATCACTGGTGGGGATAAGACGGCCTACAGGAGGGAGGTGGACAGTCTGGCATCATGGTATGAGGACAACAACCTCACCCTCAACACAGACAAAACGAAGGAGATGATAGTGGACATGAGGAAGGAGAGGAGACCTCACCGGCCACTGTTCATCTGAGGGCTTGAAGTGGAGAGGGTGAGCAGCATTAAATACCTGGGCGTCTACATCAGTGAGGACCTCACTTGGACACTTAACACCACACAGCTGGTCTAGAGGGCTCAACAGCGGCTGTACTTTCTGAGGAGGCTGAGGAAGTTTGGTATGTTGACTAAGATCCTCGGCAACTTTTACAGCTGCATTGTTGAGAGCATCTTGACCAGCTGCATCACCATGTGGTACGGCAACAATACTGCTATGGACCGCAAACGCCTGCAGAGAGTGGTAAAGACTGCTGAGAAGATTACCAGGACCCCACTGCCCTCTCTGCAGAGCATCTACAACTGCAGAGTCTGGAGTCTGGAGAACTGCCTCGATCCTCGGGGTCCCCACCCACCCCCAAAACAAACTATTCACACTTACACCCTCAGGAAGGAGGTATAGAAATATGAAATGCAGGACTTCCAGGCTAAAGAACTGTTTCTTTCCCAAGGCCATTAGACTCCTAAATAACTGACTGGAGTTTATAACCCTGGGCCACCTCATTCTATCTACCTCATACAACTGTATTTGACTTGTCCATCACACACCTACCTACACATTACACTTCATACTTCTATTCTGTTTTTATACTTTATGCTGCTTATGTTATTTATTATCTATCTGCTACTTATTATTTATGATTATCTTTATACGTTGCTTTTGTCATTTGGTGTGGACAGCAAAGAAAGAATTTCGTTCTACAGGGAAACTTTATGGAGGGGTGTTTGAAAATTGCAAATAATTGATGATTTTATAATTTTTGCTCATCAATGTACATTTAATAACCTATAATGACCTATAAGTTATAAAATGTTTAAAGAAACATTTTCAAATTTATACATAATCAAAAGCTTAAATCATTCCCTCAATTAATTATTTGGACCCTTAATTTAGCACTTTATAGAAGACCCTTTGGCAGCAATTCCAGCTTTGTGTCTTCTTGGGATAGGTCTCTACAAGCTTTGGACACCTAGATATGGGCTGTTTATCCCATTGTTCCTGACAGATCTCCTTAAGCTCTGTTAGACTGGATGGTAAGCTTCTGTAAACTGCCTTCTTCTGGTCTCTCAAATCATGTTTCAGGAAGTTTGTGTCTGGGCTTTGGCTAGTTACACAAGGACAGTTAGGGACTTGTCCTGAAGCCACTCCAGGCTTGTCTTGGCTGTATGCTTCAGGTCATTGTCGTGCTAAAAGATCAACCATTTCAAAATGTTTCCATGGCGAGATCCAACCTGCGAATACTGCAATCAAGTTCCAGCCTCACTGGGACACATGTTCTGAGCCTGCACCAAATTAACATTATTCTGGACCAAAATCTTTAAATACCTTTCAGACAGCCTTGGTGTCACAATCCCTCTTAATCCACTAACAGCTGGTGGACTTCCAGAGGAGCTTAAAGTGGAGAAGGACAAACAAACTGTGATTGCCTTTACTATGGCATTGGCACACAGACTTATTTTGCTCAACTGGAAGAATCCTAACTCACCTACTCTAAGTCAGTAGGTAACTGATGTTATATACTGTTTGAAATTGGAAAGAATCAAATTCACACTTAGAGGATCTGTGCAGAACTTTTCAAAACATGGCAGGTAGTAACATTTTAGAAAAAGCTTTTAAATTGAGGAAGCAGGTTCTCTCCCATCTTTTTTATTCTATTTATCTTTATTAATTTATTAATTTATCCATTTACTTATTTTTACTAGCTTAAAGTTTTACTCTGCTGGCCTAGCTCTCTTTCTCAGGGGTGGAGTGTTTCAAACCTATTTTTGTAAAACTTGAGTTATTTGTATGTTATTTGATATTAATAAAATCAATAAAATAAAAAATGATCCGTTTGCTCAAGTTCGATGTCATGCACACTCTGAAACAAATCTTCTTCAAAGAATTTTCTGAATTTGGCTGCATTCATCCTTCCCTCAATTCTGACCAGTCTCTATGTCATTGCTTTGAGAAGCACCCCCATATCACGATGCTACTACCATGCTAGTGCTTGGTTTTCACCAAACATTGTGCTTGGAGTTCTACTGAAATAGTTACATTTTTGTCTTATTAAACCTTGGAATTGTTTTCCTTGTGTTGCCATAGGCCTTTAAATGACATTTGTCAAACTTCAAGTAAGCTTTCTTATGAATTTGACTTAATTGTGGCTTCTTTCTAATTGGTGGAATGCTTTGCAGATGGTCATCCTCCCCACAGGCTCTCTTACCTCAAAATAAGACTTCTAGAGCTCTCTTAGAGTGAACATTGGGTTCTTGGTTTTATCCTTGACCCAGGGCCTTCTTGCTTGGTTACTCAGTTTAGCTAGAGAACCAACTCTAGACAGGGTATAGATGGTTCCAAACGTCTTCCATTTGGCAATTATTGAGGTCACATAATCGCCAGGTTCTCAATATGTGACACCATAATGTGATCATTATAAAAGATGGTGATTTGTGGTTGCAGTATCCAAACTTTTCCTTAACCAGGGAGCCATCTGGGAGCCAAAATGGACAATCACTTTGACAAAGGATTGAAAAAAACTAAAACTGCTGGTGGAAAGCAAGAGGGCAGCAGCCACAAAGAGGTGTCTAGTCCTTTATGGAGACAGTTGTGTGTCTTCTGGGGTTGGAGAATTAGATTAGGCAAGGATTACTCAGAACCACATGGTGGTAAATTGAGCATGACCCCTGGATGTGGTCTTAAAAAAAAAAAGAACACCTTTGGTTTCACAGTTCTGTGCATTTGCCAGGTGTGCAGAAATGGCAATGAAGTGTAGAACAAGGAGAATGAGTTCAAGACAAACCGAGAGTTACAGGCAAGAAAAAACCACAAAGGTTCAAGAGGTTTGTTCCCTGGCTTGTTTATTTTCCTTTTGTGCCTTCTTTATTTATTTGAAATTATACATACTAGCCAACCCGCGGCGTACCATACGCCGCAAAATCAGGCCGGTTTTTTAATAATTTTTAAGCACTGGGAGAAAATTAACATTTGAAAAATCGGTAATGTAATAAATCAGCAAGAAAAGCAACATTGTAACAATGCACAGAACGAACCAACACACAATCGCCCGTGACTGAAAACTGGCGGACCGCCTTCACGCTTTCTCCTGCCAGACGGAGGGATGGGGGTGCACGGCACTCAGTCGCGGAGTGTGGAACGGGAGGAGAGGAGAAGGACGTCCATTCAGCTCCCTCCATCATGCTAGTCTGCTGATTTCTCGTCCAGTATGCACTGCCTGCTCATGTGCCCACCTCCAACTCGTCACTCGAGTCGATGTCGTCTTTGCACAGTCCAGATGCACCTGTGACTCACGTAGACTTTTCATTGCTCTGTTTTGGCTGACTTTCTATATATAATCCACCAAGACACCCGACCACGGTAGTAGCGAGGTGGGAGGGGGGTGTGTACAAAGTGCAGGAGCATCTAAGATGTTTGTCGCGGATGCGAATTGCTGTATGTAGCGTGTAAAACAGTTTGCTATAGTGCACGCGGTCGTGCGTCGTAACCGAAAACTCGGTTTTTAAAGACTGCTTACTTCATTATGTTTTAACCTCAGTTGTAAAGGAATGTTTTAAGGATACCATGGGATACCCCTCGGTTTTGGCTGCTTTTCTATATATAATCCACCAAGACACCCAACCACGGTAGTAGCGAGGTGGGAGGGGGGTGTGTACAAAGGGTAGGGACGTAATGAGTGGGAGCGTATGAGTCGCACTTAGTGGGAATTCCATGGTTTGCAGCCCGAATGGGGATAAACAGCTTACCCATGCCTCTCTGCGCTGGGTAGACACACGGTCAATCTCATGCATAATTATTTATTGAATGTTAAACACTTATGGAAAGACACGGATGTCTAAAACGGGTTGGTGTGAGAATACAACAGTAATTGAATGAAAAGATGGAACTCTGGAGAGAGCAAAATACAACACAATAGTGAACCCGCGGCATAACAAACGCCGCGTGGCTCAGACGTGCATGTGGACTCTTACCACAGACGAAAGTGACTAACTGGGTGGTCGGTGAGTTTTTGCGTCTGGACAAATGGGCAGGCAGTGTGAATGCCTAGAGAGCGAGGGTAGACGCCGTCTGGTGAAAAAGGACTGTTGGTGGGCAGGGAAACGTCTTCCGTGTTCCTGCGGGAGCATCTAAGAAGACGCATGTTTGTCGCGGATGCGAATTGCTGTATGTAGCGTGTAAAACAGTTTGCTATGGTGCACACGGTCATGCGTCGTAACCGAAAACTCGGTTTTTAAAGACTGCTTACTTTATTGTGCTTTAACCTCAGTTGTAAAGGATTGTTTTAAGGATCCCATGGGATACCCCTCGCAAACCGTTTCACACGCTGCATATGGCGATTCACCTCCGCGAGAAACATGCCTCTATGAACAGTCAACGTAGCTCGGAGGTGCATGACATGCACATGACATTAACCTGACCTGCACTGCATATGGCCTCTACGACAGACGAATATAAATCACGCCATTTTTTCTGTGTCCTCGCGTCCGAGTTGGTGGGCGTAGCCCTGCGAGTTGTCGTCGTATCCAATGGTCTTGGAGTTGGTGGGTGTGGCTCCTTCCTGCGTGCGCCATAGGTGTGTCACTTGTCGGCAGCTTAGTGAATCCACGCCCCTTCCGGCGTGCTTTTCATGGTTGTCTTGCCTTTCCATGGGTGTCTTGCCTTAGTGAATTATATATATAGATATTTAATATAATCTATACTAATAAAAGGCAAAGCCCTCACTGACTCACTCACTCACTCACTCACTCACTCACTCACTCACTCACTCACTCACTCATCACTAATTCTCCAACTTCCTGTGTAGGTAGAAGGCTGAAATTAGGCAGGCTCATTCCTTACAGCTTCCTTACAAAAGTTGGGCAGGTGTCATTTCGAAATTCTACACGTAATGGTCATAACTGGAACCTATTTTTCTCCAAATACTGTAATGGACTTTAGCTTGATGGCCGTGGGGGGCAGAGCTGCGTGTCACATCATCATACCTCCCACGTAATCATGTGAACTGACTGTGAACGCAGTACGTAGAAAAGAAGGAAGAGCTCCCAAAGAGTGCTGAAGAAAAACGCATACAAGCTTATTCATAAGTGCAGCTACTGCGGAAACAAAGCACGGTGTAAACCGTAAGTTTAAATTAAGTTTATGGACACGCTCCCGCTGCCGTTGGTCATGCCTTTGTCGAATACTTTACAGTATTCGCGAAATACAGGTTTAATGAGATGACACGAGGTATAAACGAGACTTTGGATCACTTTGTAACGGAGTTAAAATTGCTGTAGCGAGAAACTTTTAAGTGCCGGGTCTTAGCTAACATTAAATAAAGCCGTGGACATCGCAACATCACATAAGAGAGCGGCTCACGTGAACTGACTGAACGCAATACGAGTAATCACTTCCATGCATCAAACCTGTTCAAAAAACGCATTACACAATTGACAAGGTAGGAAAAGAATATGCTCCGAGCTGAGCTCCACAGCTAACGCAGTCTTAAGGAAGCAACTTCGTCACGCTGCCACCAAATACTCACAGAAAAATCCACAAGTTAATACACACGCTGTCTCTAGAGTTTCTCCACACTCAATGTATTCCTCGCATCCCCGTTATACCCTCTGATCTCCCATTTCAATTCAGATGTCTCCAATTTCCAGTAAGGCTCTGCTGCGCGATGACAAGTAATAAGTCTCAGGGACAGACCCTACAAAAGGTTGCCATTTATTTCAGGCAAGAATGCTTTTCTCCTGGACAACTATGTTGCATTCTCAAGAGTGAGCGCGCGCAGCTTCGTCATATTAGAACCGGAGTGCTGAACTGACAACGTGCTATATAAAGAGAACTATAACAATCGTAATAAACGAACAATAAAACAGCTGAGAACCCGTGGATTAAATAAAAATGCAGCTTCCTTGGCGAAGCAAGGAAAAAGGATGGCCTTATATGTCGTTCGTTTATAAAACAGCGGAGAAGCTGTGTAAAGGCTGCATCACAAAAAACCAGCGGAACGCCTTATATGAGCAGGCAGTCAGCTAAAGAAGGGAATCAATAAATATCTATAATCATAATAAATGAACAAAAAATAGCGTACAAGCCGCGGATTAAATGAAGGAAATGGGTACCTGAACAGTAAAGTAAGTCTCAAATAGCTACACAATAACTATAGCAAACGTAATAAACGAACAATAAAACAGTACAGAACCGCGAAGCAAGGAGAAACGACGGCCTTATATGGCGTTCGTTTATAAAGCAGCGGAGAAGCTGTGTGAAGGCAGCTACACAAAATAACAGCAGAGCGCCACACTCTGAATGTATTCCTCGCATCACCGTTATACCCTCTGATCTCCCATTTCAATTCAAATGCCTCAAATTTCCAGTAAGACTCTGCTTCGCGATGACAATTAATAAGTCTCAGGGACAGACCCTACAAAAGGTTGCCATTGATTTGAGGCAACATTGCTTTTCTCCTGGACAACTATATGTTGCATTCTCAAGAGTAAGCTCAGCGCACAGCTTGGTCATATTACAACCGGAGTGCTGAACTGACAACGTGGTATACAAAGAGATCCTTAACAGATAGTTATTGGTATATATTTTCCCTCAGTTTAAAAAGGTTTTCTTTTCTTCTTAATAAAAATTTAAAAGCAGTACTTCGTCGCTGCGAAGCGCGGGGATTTTGCTATACAGTATACAGTATATACAGGTATATATATATGTAGATATGTATATACTGTATATATATATATGTATGTATGTGTATATATATATATGTAGATATGTATATATATGTGTATATATATGTGGATATGTATATATATATATATATATATATGTGTGTATATATGTAGCTATGTATATATATGTAGATCTGTATATATGTATATATATGTGTCTGTGTATATATATATATATATACAGTATATATATGTGTGTGTGTATATGTATGTATGTATGTGTATATATATATATGTATGTGTATGTGTGTATATATAAATGTATATTTATCTGTATGTATGTATGTGTATATGTATATATGTATATGTGTGTGTGTATGTATGTGTGTACATGTATGTGCATATATAGGTTGATATGTGTATATATATGTATATATATGTAGATGTGTATATGTATATATATATATAGATATGTGTTTATGTAGATATGTATATATGTATATGTATATATTGTCAGGGATGCCAGGGGCCATGACCCGGCCGGGACGCCATGAGGGACCGGATGTGGGTCTGTGCCCACCCTGGATCACGTGGGGGTCGCCTTCCTGGTTGCTTTGGGGGCCACGGGTACAGGGCATGGAAGCTCCACCCTGTAGGGGCCCGTGGTCACCGCCAGGAGGCACCCCAATGCCTTGGGAACCTGTTACCCCAGCACTTCCGCCACACCAGGAAGTGCTGGGGGGAAGACTTTGGACGTTACCCGGAGAGCTGCCGGGAGGACAGCCGTCACTTCCGCCACGCTGGGGCGTGGCCAAGGGAGGAATGCCGGGAACACCTGGTGCTCATCCGGGTACTGAATAAAAGGGGCCGTCTCCATTCATTCGAGGCTAGAGTCGGGAGGTGGAAGGACGAAGCTCAGGAGAGCTGTGGAGGCGGCCCGAAGAAAAGGCATTGTGAGGCCAGGACTGAGTGTTTTGGGGTTTGTGCACAACTGGGTCTTAGTGACCATTATTTGGGTCTGTGTGACCATTGAACTTACTGTTGTACATAGTGTAAATAAACGTGTTTGTGGGTGACATGAACGTGTCTGCCTGTCTGTGTCCAGGTCAACTTCCACAATATGTTTATATGTGTGTGTGTCTGTGTGTGTGTGTATATATATATATATATGACAGCAACACTCATAACAGTGACAAAACAATTACATTGACAATCATGTTACGTTATTTTTAAAATGTTTCCTTTTCTTTTTCATAACTTCTTTAACACACTACTTCTCCGCTGCGAAGCGTGTGTATTTTGCTAGTCTTATATATAAAGCAGACTGTAACAATCTTGCGCTCTTGTATTTATTTATGTTACCATCCAGTTGATGCTCAAAACGTTTTTGGTGCGCTCCGTAAAAGCAACCTACAGTTTTATCATGAAAAATCTGTAGTATTATTTGTTTGTCGTTTAATGTTTGTTCTTGTTAACTATATTTTCATCTGAAGGAAATGTCATTTGTTTTGCAGCATCATAGTTAACGTGTTGGTGTTACAAATTTTTCATAAAAAACTAATAGGAAGTTTTTTTTAATATGTTCATAATCAAAAAAATAATTTAAGTAAGTTGTCAAAATCGAACGTAAATTATAGACCAAATATTTGCGGTTCGTTTGGCTTTTGCCTTATTAATAAATAAATCTCAAGGACAATCATTGAAAATTGCTGGAATCAATTTCGAAACAGCCTGTTTCTCACATGGACACCTTTATGTGGCATGTTCAAGGGTGGGAAGTCCTAAAAACCTTTATATATTGGCTAAAGATGGAAAAACTAAAAATATTATTTATAACAAGGCACTTCAGTAAACAATACAAGCATTAAGCATATTAGTGAGTCTTCATTGTTTGTTAATATATTTTTATTTTTAAAGTTGTGTTCTTTTAATTATATTTTTCTCAAATGATCTGTACCGTAGGTGGTACCCAAAAAAATGGTACACTACCACTAAGACCTCCCTCTGGCTACATACTGGGCCAGGAAGAGGATCTCAGCAGTGGTTCATTGAGTTTATGGAAATTCATTTTCTTGTGTTCATAGTTTTGGTTTAGATTCTATATTATATGGTTTGTGGACAGTCAGTTTGTGGACACCTGACTATAACACCTATGAGAGCTTGTTGTACACCCCATTCTAAAACCAGGGGCATTCATATGGAGTTGGCCTCTCCTTTGTGACTATTACAGACTCCACTATTCTGCAAAGGCTTTCCACAAAATTCTGGGGTGTGACTGTGGGAATGTATGCCCATTAGGACAAAAGAGCATTTATGAGGTCAGCTACCTTTGTTGGATCAGAAAATCCAATTAGTGAACAATGTCGGGAACATATTTTTCTGTTCCGTTGTTCCGTCATGAATATGCCGCGGTGCACAAAGCAAGGTCCATAAAGACACAGAGGAACTCAAGTGGACATCTTAACCCTATTGAATCCCTTTGGGATGAATTGGAATGCTGATCATGAACCAGGTCTTCTGATCCACCATCAGTAGCTGACCTCACAAATTTTCTTTTGTCTTAATTGGCACAGACAGATACCCTTCAAAATCTTGTTTAAAATCTTTCCAGAGAAATGGAGACTGTTATAGAAGCAATGGGGTTGGATGCAAGTCCATTATAATGTCCATGCTTTTGGAAATAGATGACCAACAATCTTATATAGGCGTTATGGTCAGGTGTCCACAAACTTTTGGCCACATGAATGGTGTGTTACATTAGATAATTGTAACAACACTAGATCCGTACGCTCTGTGGTGAGTTTTAAACATTTCCCCCATATCATTTTGTGGTAAGTCTGGTTTCCTTCCCCAAAATGTGTATTCTATAACGACTAATGGAAGTTTGTGCGTGTGGGGCTATAATTAAATTATCTAATTTTGCTCTTCATAGCCTTCCTCTGGGAAACACAGCTTTAAGAAAATGTGAAAAATGCTAAGACTAAGACAGAATTAATGGCATGTGGTTAATTTTTCTTTCTTTCTTTCTTTCTTTCTTTCTTTCTTTCTTTCTTTCTTTCCTTTTGGAATTCTTTTCCTACTGACTCGATCTATGACATATTTTCTCTCTCATCCATTATTAATAGTCCTTTAATGAAGGCAACAGCAGTGAATGAGTGTGCTTCATTAAGACAGGTTCATTTGGAAAAAGTTCAATTCTGAGACACAAGACCTCTTAAAGAAGCTGAAACCTCCAATGTCTGTCTCTAAGTTTTTGATCATTTACAGAATTGACTTTTAAAAGGCTTGACAGTGGAAATTGTTAAAATATCATATACAGGAGTAGGCTCAGAGTCATAGTCTATTTTCACCAATGACCTCACTCCACATGGAGTATTTTGCTCTTATTTGTACTCTTTGCCTGCTGCCAATTAACCAACTAGAGATCCAGTTTTGTAGGTTACCTCTGATGCCTACAGCTTCTAATTTCAGAATTAATTCTTTGGCATGGGACTGAGTCAAATGCTTTTTGAATGTCTGAGTAAATGATGTCGTATGCTTTGTTTTTGCCAGCAATTCCAATCACTTCTTCGATCACTTATGTTTCCTCAGGAAAAATAACATTCCCCAAAAACTGCTGGTGTCCTTCATTCACTGCTCTATTGAGAATATCCTGTGCTACTGCCTCTATGTGTGGCTTTCCAGCTTCACAACAGCGCAGAGGAAAACACTTCAGCGGATCGTAAAGACTGCCCAGCAGATCATCGACTGTTCTTTACCCTCTCTGGATGAACTGCACAGCTCTCACTGCCTCAGGACATATTCCAACTGTTGCCATCAGGCAAAAGATATAAGCGCATTAAAACAAAGACTAATAGACTGAATAGCAGTTTCTACCCTGTTCCTATTAGGGCACTGAATGCCACCTAATCACCTCCAATGCAACAAACAGTGCAAAAGATGACATCTTGTGCAATAGTGTTCATTTGCAATAAGGCCTTATGTTGAATGTTTGTGTTCTACCTCATTTCTTGTTACCCTTTCCTATCCTTTTTTAATTATATTTATTCATATTTTGACACAGCAGGGACTGCACCTAACTCCGTTGTATTTGTTACAATGGCAATAAAGATATTCTGATTCTTAAAGATTGGTTTGGCTGGACCATCCTCTCATAAACCCATGCTGGCTGCTGTTTAGTATATTATTTTCATTTAGGAAATTTTTGAATTTATTTCTTACTAGATGTCCTCTGTGGCTCCGGCCACGTAGTAGTGAAACAGGACACACTTTAAAAATAAAAACAAAAAAAATGTAATTCTGGTCAAGCAGAAGGTAGGTACACTCCAGTGTCAAACGTTTGCACTGTATCTGATTGTGTTCAGCGCTGGTGGGAGAGCGTACCCCATGTGGGGAAAAAAGCACGTGGCTGTGATATCTCTGGCAATCAGCAGCTACCCTTTAAAACACACATAGCTCTCATCTGTCTCTCAAAAAAACGTTAAATGTTACTCCTTAACGATCTGTAGATGATAATGTCTGTTGAACAAACAGGTATCACTAGCTAAATGGAGGCAACACGTGGTGAGAGGTAGAGCAACTCGAATGCAGGCTGGCGTGTGAGTGAGGAGGATCCGGTCACCCCCCCCCAACGCCACCCCCCGGCCTGCAGCATCTCTCATGCCAAAAAATCGTTACCGCATGCAAACTATGATACTTGCCGTGATGAGAGAAGTCACAAAATCAACTGGAATGTTCAAGCAAATTATGGAAAAAAAAAACAATCTAAATCCATTAAGCAGTCCTCAGCAGTGTAAAGCAGATAGATATACAAACAGACAGACAGACGGATTTTATATACAGTATATATAGATTAAAGTTTCAATCCTTTTGAATGGCACAGAAGTAGACTTATTTCAAAGTAATAGTTGTTTCAAATAATACAAAGCAGTAATTTTACTCAAAACTCATAAATATAATTGTTGTTTAATGTCAAAGATGTCAAAGTTAGTGTGTGATGTTGCACGCTTTGTCTGCTTTTGAATTTATTTATTGTCTGATCTGTTGCAAGACTGCGGGGGAAATGCAAGAACTTTGGTGAAGTAGAAGTTTCAACACAAACTTTAAGTGAAATACAAAGCTAAAGCAAAGTAGAGAGACAGAACTGGCGTTTCTCCACTAAGGAAGGAAACTAAGACAAAAACATTTACTTACATTTTAAAAATACTGTCTTGTTAGATGCTAATGCATTTCTTTGGGTAAAGAATCAATACCTATCTGGAGTCACTGTTGTAACAGTCATCTTAGATTTAGAAGACATGATGCAATTGGGCGTCAAATAAAATCATTATGAAAACTTGACGCAACCAACCATGTCAGCAAAGCTGGAAATTTGTACGTTACTCTATTAGAAATTATATTCTCCACAAGTGTACTCTACTTTTCATCTCACTAGCCTAATACTTCAAGTTCAGGTTCAAGTTCAAGTGGTCTTTATTGTTACATCACCTATCCATGGGCAGTAAAGGACCACGGTGCAACATAAAAACAACTTCTATATATGGGAGTTACTGTAGGTGTAAGAGCCATTTCCTAGTTACATAAGATTCATAAATGTTTTATTAAATGATAGTGCATAATCTATGGGAGGATCCTATAACCCCCATCAGTTGAATTGAATTGGTATATCCTAGTTATTTCTAGCTTATCTGACTAAACATTATTCTGTTAGTGATCAGCCTTGCCATGTGTAAGGTGTAGAGGGCACATGGTTTTAAACCGTGCCTTTCGAGCCTTGTGTACCTTGTGTGAGTGTTTTGTGTGTCAAGTAACATGTAGGACAAAGCACTTAATTGAAAGTGCCATGCCGTATGTTTGAAGTGTACAGAAGAAGTTAAGAATCTTTAAGTATAGAAACAACTCAAGTTTTACAAGAAATGCTAATTTAGAGAAGATAAATTTGTTCTTTTTTTTTGCCTTTTATTCTTGTGTGGATTGTTTGCTTTGAATTTTCAGTAAATATTTTAAAACAATCTTAGTTGATCTAGTTTGGTAGTTTGGTGATCTCACTGGGTGTCTTCTCAGTACTGTGGAAGGAATAGGAGTGGATCTGATAAGCGATAGCGCCCCCTCTTGATTGAGGGTGGTATCAAATACCTTAGAGGAGCCCTGAGTGTGATGCACAGACGTGCATGAATGACAAAAGTTACAGACGATGGGTAGTGTTATGGGAAGACAACAGTAGTACACAGAGGTTGTGCATTGATTTAAGTTCAATTTGAATTTGGAGGCAGAATGCTATTGAGTTGTCCGACAGCCTGAGGAAAGAAGCTCTTGCATAGTCTGGTGGATCGGTCTGGATACTCTGGTACCTTCTGCCAGGTGGCAGAAGAGCATACAATTTGAGGGTGGATGGGAGTAATAGTCCACAATACTGAACACCTCACCAATACAGAATGTTCTAGAAGGAATGCAGACAGGACCCAATGATTTTTTTTACAGTGGAAATTGCATTTGTCATATTACAGTCCCCGTAATCACTATACAGTGATGCAGCTGGTCAGGTTGCTGTCTATGGTGGCTCTGTAGAAGGCTGTAAGGATGACAGGGGGGAGTCTGGA
>JANRMT010027041.1:24366563-24390947 GCA_026402145.1 Polypterus bichir lapradei
ATCTATCTATCTATCTATCTATCTATCTATCTATCTATCTATCTATCTATCTATCTATCTATCTATCTATCTATCTTTTTAAGGCTGGAGCAACACCTCAGCTCACCTAACCTGCATCTTGTTGAACTATGGAAGGAAATCGGAGCACCCAGAGGAAACTCAGATGAGGAGAGCATGCAAAGTTGCTTTTTGTCACTGTTGGAAAGGCTTCTATGTGTGCCTTAGCAAACAATGACACCATGCCATTATTAAAAGAAATGGATTTTTTTTTTTAGAAAAGTGATTTTCTATTACTGCATGTTTCATGATATTTTGTGTTTGAGTTTGGGGTATTTTTTATACTGTCACATATTGTGGTATTAAATTTTAAAGTTAGTTGTGCTTACTTCATATTTTTTATAACTTTTTTTCATTCTGCTGGAGGATTAAATCATCACCTTATAATGAAAGTGTTGTGCATAGACTAATTTCCAATCAACTTGTGTTGCTTTTCTTGTAGGCGACTTTAGAGACGGAGTAGACCAAGTGGTACTTTATGCTCACTCATAAACTGGCTGCTTAAGAAGGGCTTGGGGAAATGCACAAAACTGTAGCTCATACTTTATGTATGTGAATCATAATGTCACTTGTTAATCGTTAAGTTTCATCGTTTTTGGAAAACGCACCCCTGAACAGCAAAGGCAGGAATGCATGTACTGATGGACAGTGGAGTGGATGGATAAATAGACAAATGGAAGTATGTGTGCTGTCTTATCTTTCCTAACCACCATTGATTGTTTTTTTCTCCATTTTAATTAAGGCCAGGGTTCCCTGTCAAAAGATATGCATCAAAGCAGTCTAAACAGGAGATTGCAGCACTTCACATGCAGAAAATAGAAAATGAAATTTGATTGACAGGTAATTTGAGCACACTGGTATTTAGAGATGGTGCTGTTACATTTAGTTTAGGTTTCCTTTCACATTCAGTTACTGAGCCTATAAGAGAAGAATTTGTTATTGCAATTTATAAACCCGGATCAATGTTTGAAAGGCCAGTTTACAGCCAGAAGTGGACAAGAAGGGCCTTAGAGAGCCTAATGTGCTTTCTAAATCTAATCAAGAAGAACACATTTCAGCCTGGCTGCTTGCGTGAACAAGCCATTAAAGCAACAAAGAGCTCTCTGACACAATATACCATTTCCATCTTTACAGTGCAGGTAGACACAAGGAAGAAGGGTAAAATGATTATTACTAACTTCATTTAAAAATATTTCCTTGTACCCTTTTTTTATTCTTTTCAGAGTTGAAGTAAGATTCAGCAGAAAACACAAGACAAGGACCTCACCTGGATGGGGTAAAAGTCCATCTTGTAGCTTGTCAGCTTTCCAGGGATTACAGTGATACTAGCACAAGAAGTAGAAAATGTAAGACCATGTTACACATAATATTTACTGTATATAAGCTTAGCATGTCAGCACAACCTCGTGTCCCAAATAACTTAGAACATCCTCAAACAGGTTTGACTTTGGTTTAAGTTGTAGGGGCGGACTCTGTGTGCATGTGACAGCTGTCAACCAATGAACACTCAGCCAGAACTACAAAGATGCAATGAGGAATAAGCAATGCAGGTGTTTTGGACTTCGCAAACAGAAGAGAGGTTCATGTGTCTTAAGTTTTATTTTACATATCATGGCAGAATGGAAAAAAAGTCTGAATTACAGTAAGTCACTCTAATTCAGGGTGGTCATAAGAAATTAAATTATTTACGTCATGAAGCAGAAGTACATAATACACAAGAATAGTTGTGTAATATTTGATATTAGAACATTAGAACAATCCAGACAAGAACAGGCCATTCAGCCCAACAAAGCTTGCCAGTCCATTCTACCATCCAAGTCGAGTTTTGAAAGTCCCTAAAGTCTTACTGTCTTACACACTACTTGGTAGCTTATTCCAAGCGTCTATGGTTCTCTGTGTAAAGAAAATCTTCCTGTTGTTTCTGCAAAATTTACCCTTAACAAGTTTCCAACTGTGTCCCTGTGTTTTCTCGATGAACTAATTTTAAAATAACACTCTTGATCCACTTATCTAAATCCCTTCTTGATTTTAAACACTTCGATCATGTCACCTCTTAATCTTCTTTTGCTTAACTCTTTCAGGGCTAATGCTGACTTTTGTCAAAATTCAGGGGTAGAGGAAGGAAATCGGCTGTAAACAGAGACAAAACTCACCCTTATGTTTTAGTTCGATTCTTCTTTGCTTGAAGGAAAGTTACGTCGCTTTGTTGATTTTATTTATTTATTTATAAAGCACTTTAAAAACAACATCAAGGCTGACCAAAGTGCTGTACAATAAAAACCCAACATATCAGACACACAATAACCAAAGGGTAAATGAAACAGAAACACATAAACATATAAGAGCTGAAGAGATTCATAATTAAAAGTATACAGATAGCCAACATATCATACTGGGTTAAAAGCCAGATAGTAAAAGTGTGTTTTTAAATAAAATTTAAATGCAGCTAGTGAAGGAGCCTGCCTAACGTGCAACGGCAAATCGTTCCAAAGTTTTGGGGCAGCAACTGAAAAAGCCTGATCACCTCAGAGTTTGCATCGTGCCTTGGGAACACGTAAAAGCATCTGGTCTGCTGACCTGAGAGAGCGAGATGGTACATAAGGGTGCAGCAGTTCCAACAAATAAAATGGGGCACAACCATTAAAGGATTTAAAAACAAATACAGGGATCTTAAAATAGATTCAAAAATTAACTGGAAGCCAGTGAAGGGAAGCCAAAATCGGGGTAACGTGCTCATGCTTTCTTGTGCCAGTTAAAAATCGAGCAGCAGCATTTTGCACCAGCTGTAGGCGAGCAATGGAGGCCTGGCTAATTCCAAAAAGAAGCGTATTGCAGTAATCTAGACGAGATGTTATAAAAGCATGGATCACTGTTTTAAGGTTGCGCTTAGACAAAACAGGCTTGATTTTTGACAGCCGTCTCAACTGGAAAAAGCAAGATTTTACCACTGCGTTCACAAGGCTATCAAGTTTTAAGTTTTAAGTTTTAAAATTTGACCTCGATTCCCTGCACGTGCATGAGTAGTGAAGAGCAAACGGCCTCTAAAATGGCAGCGACATCTGGCAAGATTAAAGCAAATGTTCAAAGCAAAATACTCCATGGACGTTTTATGTATTATTACTGAATCGGACTCTGACTATTCAGACTCTGAGCTTGATGCAAGTGATCTGGAGATGGAAAACGAAAGTGAGGTACCAGTATCAGCCTGTCGGTCCCCAGCTAATTGTAGTGCTGAACACGTTCATGTAGCGGATATGCCTAGGAGGACTACCACTTATGATGACAAGAGGTACAAACCACATTGCATCACATTGCGACTGCCACTGTCACTCACCTGCTGTGTGAAGACAGAGAGGTAGCCAGTCTGCCGTGTTTTCCTGCTGGCCACCGAGTCACCCCTGCACAGCCACTGCTGCCAGAGATGCCGAACCGGCACCAACAGCACCCACAGCACGTAGCAACAGACATTTTATGTCGATTTATGTGTGAAACCAGTGCATTGGGTGCGTTTCAGAAAGCTGAGTTTTTTGGAAAAAATATTCAGTCCTCAAAGAGTTAAACTGAAAAGGCTCAACCCTTTCACTCTTTCTTCATAATTCATCCCCTGCAGCTCTGGAATGAGTCTGGTTGCTCTTCTCTGGACCTTTTCTAGCTCTGCTATGTCCTTTTTGTAGCTTGGAGACCAAAAGTGCACCCAGTACTCCAGTTGAGGCCTTACCAGTGTGTTATAAAGCTTGAGCAGAACCTCCTTGGCCTTGTACTCCACACATCAAGGCGCTATATAACCTGACATCCTGTTAGCCTTCTTAATGGCTTCTGAACACTGTCTGGAAGCTGATAGTGTAGAGTCCACTATGACTCCTAAATTCTTCTCATAAGGTGTACTCTCAATTTTCAGACCCCTCATTATGGTGGTCTTCAGAACTCAGAGGATATATATGTGTTGTAATGTGGACTCATAAATAGCCCACAAAAAATAGCCATAAAGCAGGCCAGAACCTTCACTGGCTAGCCCTGCAGGGCCATCTTCATGTATGGGCATGATGGACACTGGCCGGGGGCCTCAGGATCATAGAGGCTCACAATGTTTCTGATGTCTATGCATGTTTGCTATCAGAACAGGGACCCACAATGTCTTTGATGCATGTACATGTTTCTATTTTGCTATCAAAACAGGGGCCTTTGCACACTACTTTGACCTTTGATGCTGTTAATTTGGCCCTGCAGCCCTGAAACGTTTCACACCAGCCCAGCTAGTTCCACAACTATTACGTGCTATCTTCTGACCTAGTAGTCCCAAAATGGGGGAACTAGCTTTTAGAGTTCAAAAATGTCCCAATATATTGAAATTCCCTAAAAGAGAGAGGGGTATCCGTAAAACCCTGGCTTGAAGACTAAAGGGCCACAAAGAATCTTTATAAATAATGGTATATCAGACAAAGCTTGAAATGGAGGATACAATTATCTACATCTCCCCTCATGAAGATCTTTGAGAGGCTGGTCCTGGACCATATTGGTCCTCTTGTGGTAGACCACTTGGATCCACTGCAGTTTGCCTATTGGACAAATATTGAAGTGAAAGATGCAATCTATCTGTTTGAGGCTTATTTTCACCTAAGCAAAGCTGGCAGCATTGTGAGAATGATGTCTTTTGATTTCTCCAGTGCCATCAATACCATCCAACCTTTCCTGTTAAGTGGTACACTCAGAGATACACAGGTGGACGAGCCTATGGTGTTCTGGATAATGGCAGACCACAGCTTGTGAGGCTCAAGAACTATGTTTCTGATATGGATGTGAGCAACACTGGACCACCACAATGAACAGTCCTGCCACCAGATCAAAGCACTGGCAGAAATTCACAGATGGTTCTGCACTTATTGGATTATCAAGATAGAGTATAGGATTCAGGTGGAGAAATGTGCTTCTTGGTGCAGAAAGATTTGTCTGAAACTTGACATCAGCCATACCAAGGAACAGCTTTTTAACTTTCACTTCACAAAACAGCCCTCATATCCAGTCACAATTCAGGGAGTCACTACATCAGCGAGTGGCTGTAAAGATGGTGCATTGAGGAGCCTTATCACCTATCATAATACTAGGTTAACTTTTCTCAATAGGCAACTTCCCTCAGTCCAATAATTATTTCTTCTCCCTGAATGGGAAAGAGAATAGGAACTGGGGTGAGCCTCCTTCTGTGCCATCCTTCGATAACAGCCTCCAGCCCAGTTGGGATGCCAGTCCATCTATTATGTATCTCACGGTAACTTATTACTCTTTTGTTGATGAATTTTCTAAATTGCTCTGTCCAAAATGTAAACTGTACTCTTCTCAAAGGAGAGTCTGTTGTCCTTTAGGTGTAAATATACTGCATAGTTATGATTTAGCTCTTCTATTTTATGTCCAGTGTTAGTTTGGTAGTTGCTCCATCTCACCAGTGAGCCTGTGTACACAGTGTTGATTTGCTTATGTATGGTTGTTGGCTCTTTTGAGTATACCAGTTTTTGTATTGGGTTGGCTCATAGCCTATGAATGGATTTAAATGTTTTGATTGACCTAACAGCATATGTTGGATTGTAAGAGAAGTCTATAACTGAAGAGAGGGAAAAATGCTGCCTATGGCACCACCATGACTCCCTACCAGAATTCATTGTTTATCTGTGGTGTCTCTGGAGAACTTCTCCTTGAGGTTGGCAAAGGCCTTCGCTTGGGTCCCCATGCTGCTCCTACAATCCCCTTGGTAAAGTGGCATTTGAATTTGTTACTTCTTACTCATGAGACCTCATGTCTCCCATGACACCTTGAGAAATTAAATTTAAGCTCATAATTCATTTGTTTAAGGTGGAATTTGTAATGGCTTAAGACTCTGTTTTTTAGTTGGATTGTCATATAACATGTGATGCACCTATTGAAGCAGCCATGTCTATTTGCCTGTCTCTTCATATAAAACAACTGAACCCCTCTGTGGACTGATTTACTTGAAATGTGGCAAACGTATTCTTTAAGAAAAGTTTCCAAAACAGTACAGTATTTGAGTAGATTGTAACATTAGAACAATCTAGATGAGAACAGGACATTCAGCCCAACAAAACTTGCCAGTTCTATCCACTTAATTCTTCTAAAATAGTCTTGAAAGCCCTCTAAACTCTTACTGTCTACCACACTACTTGGTAGCTTACTTCATGTGTCTGTGGTTCTCTGTGTTAAAAAAAAATAAACCTCCTGATATTTCTATAAGAATTTGTCCTTAACAAGTGTCCAACTGTTTCCCCATGTTCTTGATGGAATAATTTTAAAATAACAGCCTCCAACCAGTGTAAAATTTCTCTTCATAATGTCTCCTCTCAATCTGTTTTTGCTTAAACTGAAAAGGCTGAGCTTTTTTAATCTTTCCTCATAAGTCAGCCCCTGTACCTCTGGAATCAGCCTAGTCACTCTTTTCAGGACTTCTTCCAGTGTTGCTATGTCTCTTTTATAACCTGGGGCCTCATGTATAAACGGTGCATACGCAGAAAAATGTTGCATATGAACGTTTCCATGTTTCAAATTGCGATGTATAAAACCTAAACTTGGTGTAAAGCCAAGCACATTTTCACAGTAGCTCCAACCCTGGCTTACGCAGGTTCTCCTCTCGGTTTTGCAAAACTGGCTGCACCCAGAATGAAAGCAGTGCTACTGTTCCTTTTTCTTCTTTTTCTTTCAGCTGCTCCCATTAGGGGTTGCCACAGCGGATCATCTTTTTCTATTTTACTCTCACTGCACCACTCGGACTATTTATATCACTGTATCTGAGTGGGGAATCACAGCTCTACAGCAGCTGACTGGAAAGAGAATTATCGGTATACAGCATCTAGCACACACTGCCTCAGCCATGCTGTCTATTGAACTGCTCTCATACGGCAAACACTTTAGAGCCTTTCCTCGCAGTTCAGAAACAGTTTCATCCCAAGAACTATAAACACACTCAATCAGTCCATCAATTGTTCCTTGTAGAATGCTTTGTACTTATAAGTACAATTACCTCACTGTAAACTTGCGATACAGTTATAATATTGCACAACCTGAGCCACTTTGTAAAGCGTGTATTTACATATGATAACGATGTCATTTTTAAGATGAAATACAGCAAAATATATTTATTATATTATACAGATAAAACTTTAACTTCAATACAATAATCTATATTGTTAATAATTAAACACGTGAGGACACAGTGCCGTAGCGCTAGCGAGGAGCTGGCGCTCCATTCAGGGATTGTTCCTGCTTCCCACTGTATTCTTGCTGGGGCTGGTGTGACAAGGGAAGGATAGATGGATGGAATAATTAAACATGTACTACAAAGATATTTCAATGTTCCTTAAAAGTTTTGAAGAATCGGTGTTCTAAGCTTACAGATGGCTTAATGCCTATTACAGAGCTGATTGTGTGGCAATTGGATACTTGGAGAAAGAAAAGGAAGGACTGGAATTGGAGGTTAGTACGTTTGAAAGAGACAGTACTGCGGCAATAAATTATTTCATCGAAGGTTGCGCACGGCGCAGTAAGCATCTTGCATGAGGCATGAACAATCACTGCGCCACTGTGTTCCCATGTTTATATAACATGCTTTAACTCCTATCATCATGAAAATGATATCAAGTACACATCTCAGTATTTAAATTATTCAGAGAGCTGTAATACCACCAATGTAAAGGATTCTGTGTCCTGTCGGAGGAAGAGAAAGCCCGTTTAAGAAGCACATAGTGATTCACACACATAGAGCACATAGAAGATCAAATACAGAACGAAGCATTTAACATGCTACTTTAATTACGATGGGATCTGAGGAACTAGTAAATTAAACAATTTTAAGATGAAGTTTATGATGTTCTATTTTAATGACAAAATAAACTACATGATTAAAGTGGAAATTTCGAGATTAAAGTTGATATTTCGTGCTTTTTTCCCTACTGTGTGCCTATTTGTTTTCTCTGTACCCTAATATGCTTTCATATGACACACAGACAGTGGGCTACAACTCGCATTTTCACAGCAACTTTGATATCTGACAACTTCTTTTTTATTTCTGGCACTATGTGACTTTGTGAATTTGAGCTTTCGAGTTTCTCCAACACTCGATCAACTTCCTTTTGTTGTTTATACCACTGTTTAAAGCAAAAAATAGTACGTTTTTCCTTGCCTCCACTTGGTATTCGCTGAAATTCTTTTATTTCCCCCCCATGCTTTTGCCATTGCCTTTTCACAGAACGCTGAGCTTAAGGGCTATTTATGTTGATCTGCATATTCAAAGAGGTGTAATTCTTGGAGGAGACGGGGCGGGACAGCAGGTGCGTGCATGTGCGTTACTTTTCATGCTGACCGGGATTTATGTAGCGGAAGAACATGGAAGTTGTCGTTCGCACAGATTTATGCATCTGGATTTTTTTGTGCGTACACACATTTCCGCTTTTGTCCATACGCTATGTTTTAGTGTGAATTCTACACACGGCATTATGCATGAGGCCCCTGGAGACCTAAACTGAACACAGTACTCCAAATGGGCTCTAACCAATGTGTTACACAGCTTGAGCATCACCTCTTTGGTCTTCTACTCTACACATCAGGGCGCTATATAACCTAACATTCTGTTAACCTTCTTAATGGCTTCTTGTGGTGTACTGTTTAAAATGTTTTAAATCTCCTGAAAAGCACTGATGAATTTGTGAACTCATCTATTTTTAAATGGAGAAACATTATGTGTGACTTCAGCTATGTATTTGTTTACTGTTTCAATTTTTCCTTATCAGCAGTTACACAAACTTGTATGTTTTATAGATTTTACTCTTTTTTCACCTCTGATAGTAACAATTGATGACAAACAGATCCCCAATACAATGATGAAATACCAGCAGATTTCGCACAATGATAGGATTTGCTGTCATTGACTGATTGTGCACAGCCCTCTATTGGCAAGTCCGGCTCGGTGCACAGAAACTCTGTATGCATCTCCCTCCTCTCAATACTTTAAATTGTAACAGATATGTTAAATGATCTAGACAATGTATAGAATGCAAACAAGAAAAACAAATGGTTTTCTACATTCTGCAGATGCAGAAAATAAGACCCTAAAAATCTTTTTAATGAATTTTGTGTTTTGAATTTGAGAAATTGCCTGCAAAATTAATGTTAATGTGATTTTCATGGAAATGATTGTGAATCAACCTTGCCTATTTCGCTCATCACTAGTGTGTACAATACACTATGTATTTTATAAAATGCAATATTTATATTTCACTTCTAACTTATTATAGAACTCTGTGCCATTACATAGCACTATACAAAAACAAATGCATTTGAAAATTAATTGAAGGGCGGCACAGTGGCGCAGTGGTAGTGCTCCCTGCGTGTAGTTTGCATGTTCTCCCTGTGTCTGCGTGGGTTTCCTCTGGGCACTCCGGTTTCCTCCCACAGTCCAAAGACATGCAGGTTAGGTGCATTGGTGATTCTAAATTGTCCCGAGTGTGTGCTTGGTGTGTGGGTGTGTTTGTGTGTGTCCTGCGGCGGGTTGGCATCCTGCCCGGGATTGGTTCCTGCCTTGTGTCCTGTGTTGGCTGTGTTGCTCCAGCAGACCCTCGTGACCCTGTATTCGGATTCAGCGGGTTGGATAATGGATGGATGGATATTGGCCTCTGTGTGTGAATATTGATGTGTGCCTGAATGTGCCCTCTAATGGACATGATCTCTAATAAAAGAACAGGCCATATCACAATGTCCCATGTGGCTGGGTTTGGGAATGACAGGTATTCCTGACAGCAAAAGAAAGTTTGAGGCACCAACTAGTTCATCCCTTTGATTGTTTACGAACAAAGGAAAAGACATTACAGTACATTCTTTGTCGTGCGTCTCGTATATGGGAAATAAGACTAAGAGGAGTTAATTGTAGTTGCTCAAGCCAGTAAAAGACACTTCCTTTGAAGGATGGACCAGAAGGGGTGGGTTGAATTCCTTCACCACGCAACTTCTTGGTACTATACGGAAAGAAGAAGTCAAGGTTACTACATACTTAAACTGAACCTGCGAGGGGGGGGGTCCTCCGGCACACATGCATAACACCTATTAAAATATTAGGCTAGCTGTAAAGCTCATGTTATCTTATCAAAAAGAACAGTTGTCTAAAATCAGTAAGAATCAAGTGATAATTCATTTTAAAAAAATGGATGTTGAACTTTTAGTTACAGGGCCACAAGGCTGTGTAATGATCTGCCTGTTAATATCAGAGATTCCCTTTCAGTCTCCGCTTTAAGATCAGGCTGAAGACTTGTCTACTTTAGTCTGGCATACCCTGACTAGAGCTGGTGATTAGTTGTGCATATTGTGTCTTGGTCTCTTATCTATTTATACAAGAATATAAACAATACAATAATTATGAATTGTTATTCACCCTGCTCTGTTATGTTTCTCTTCGTGGTATGTTGCTGTGGCACTTGGTACTGCCCAAATGTTCTCCTTCCCATGGAAAAGACACCTGAGATCCTTGAAATTAATGGAGATAATGATTCTGTTATCTCCGTTTAGAAGGCCCAACACAGACTATTATAGAATGCTCAGGAGAGGCTGGATGGCCATTTGGCCGGGGTCTCCAGGAATGTTGTTGTGACTGACTTGTCCTTGTCTCTTATAATTGACTGTTGACCCTCCAGTGGTTGTGTTGCTGACTGCAGTTTTTGTCTTCCTCTCCTCTGTTGTCAGCTGGCCAGAGTTCAATGATAATGTTAACAGACAGACATTATTAAGATCCATTTATGTTAAGCAGTTTGTAAATGCTTTATTTTACTGCTTTTAAACTCATTTGTATAATTATGTGAATTGGAAGTTTGCATTTGTATATACCTCTATACAACAATAAACTGAATTGAATCATTTTCTTTATACATGTATACCAGATCCAGCTCAGGTATCAGCTATCATCATCAATTCAATAACAGAGCCAACCTAGTCTAGTTTCATGATCCATGCTGTCATTGTCCTCAAAGAATTACAACCAAATCATGGAACATTTCTGAATATTGTGCCACTCTGTGTCAAGACACGCTTACACCATACCATTTACCCATCTTAAGAGAAATGGCAGACACGCGTGTATAGGAAAACCTCACAGAGATGGTAACCAGACCTAACATGTCACCATGACAATCCTTAGCTTATGTTAGAATTTTTTTGTACGAGACAGGAACTAACCAGAATGGAACACAAGATCCATAAAGTTCTGTCTGTTTTCTAAAACAGATTATCCAGATAAAGGTTCTGGATAGTCATTTCTTTATCCTAGGGACAGTAGGAATGCCTCCTAGATATGATACCAGTTTACTGAAGAGTTCCTGTCCACTCACTCCTGGTCAATTTAGTCTTAATGAACCCAGTCTGATAGGAAACAAAATCTGGAGAAGAACTAACACAAGGACAGCAGATAATGAGCGACCTCCATGAAGACAGTAGCCTGGCCAGCATCTGAAATGTCTGCTATGTTACTGTAGTGCATAGTTTGGAACCATGCTTTTACAATCAATGTTACTTAATCTAGTACTGCATCAGCAGGCATTGTGCTAACCCTGTATGATGTGGTGCTGGGTCATTATTTAACTAGCAAATTTGCTATTCTTGTTCATCTGTAATTCTAGAATAATTTTCAAATAGAAAGAAATAAACAAAAGCATAGAAAAATATATCAGCCATCAATTTACAAACACTGTGCCATTTCATTAAGTACAGTGATATTTCACTGTATATTAAGGACAGCAGTGATTTGATCTGATTGCCTCTGTTATTCACAGCATTCTTCTACTGGGGGTAGAAAATCCTTCCGAGTCTTCTGGTCTGAGATTTGATGCTATAGTATTGTATGACAGATTATAATGGTTAGTACCTTGACAACATTTTTGCAGACTGTAATTAAACACTAATTGGAATAAATCTCTTCATCTTAAATGATCCTTATGGAAGTGCCTGACTTTCTGAAATAGAGAGATCGGCCAAGAAGGCCAGGTCAATAGGTAGCAGCATTTTGTTCCTAAATAGAACTGAGGGGATTAGGAAGATCATTTATGCACTGAATGGAGATAATTTTCTGAGTAAGTTAAAAGGTGAACGCTGGGTTGGATTTTTATCCAGACCAGTCCACCACAAACATTCTTGTACTTCAATGCATGTTCAGATAAATGTCCCTATTGATTTGTTAGAGAAGTAATGCAATGTACTCACTGACATAAAAGCACAGGCTGTACAGATGCTGCACCGTCATTCGACTTCCACGGATTCTCCTACATTCACAGGTATGGTGGATAAAACCTGTGCAAGGTGGGAGGACTACCAGACCCAAAGGCCTTCCTCATTAGACCTTCACATATACAGTATATGTTGTCACACGTATGCACCTGGGAGCCAGCTAAAGGGCTCAAAAGAAATTAATTCCCGGTCAGACCAGGAGGTGGCAGAGTGCACTAATTCTTTCTCAAATGACCAAATGCAGGAAATTCCTCCTGACTCCCATGACATCATTTCCAGTTCCGTCCCAGAAGATGTTACTTCTGGTTCCGTCCGAAGATGTCACTTCCAGACCAGCAGGAGAGCCCTCCTCCTAATGACAATGTAATTTCCACATCCCAAGAAGTCGTAGTCTGATGATCTCATTTCCAGTTCTGGTACCAAAATCCATCCTCTTCCTGGTTTTCAACTATATATCCACCATGTTTCCTAACCTGTTCAGTTCTCTTTTGGACTCTTGTCTTTAAAGACCATTTTTCTCATCTTTTGCATTTACAGCCACTTCCAATTATATGGGAGGTTGCCTCAAACTTTTTTTGTTGTGTCAAGGCTTGTTTATTTACCACAATGTGTGTATATATATACTGTATATATTTCAATTCTGAAAACAGAAATACAAATTTTGTGCATTTTTCGGTTATGGTGATTCCTGTGATATTATAAATGTCTCAAGAAAATATTGTAACAGAGTGCAGAACGCTCTTCACAGATAGCACTGAAAGACAGTGGTTTGTGAGTAGTTCACAGTTTGGGGTTGTGAGGGTGCGGATTGTCTCCATGCTACTAGTTACATCCTGGGAGCCTCTTGAACTCTATATATCCAATAACGTACCAGAGGGATGAACCAGTGGATGAGGACACTAACACAAAACAAGAGGTTGGTACAAAAGTGTTCCAGTGCTTTTAATAAAAATAATTAAAAATTAAAACACTGTTTAATAAGTGTAGTGCTCCAACAGTCCATAAAATAAATAATCCATAAAAACAGGTGAAAGTTAAGGTTAAAATCCTATAAATATCCATTAAAATCAGAGGGTAAAACCAGTGACAGTGCACTGTTCTTTAAAACTCACATGTCCCAATGCTGCCTTCTCAAAATGCCGACGTCACCACAGCTTACACCACATGGGATGTCGCAATTGAGGAGTCTCCCAACTGACAGGGGAAGTTAACCATCCTATCTAGGCTCTATTTCCTGCCACCCTTACATCGGCTTGTACAGGACAACCTGTCGTGCCACACACGCATCTCTCACCACTCACTCTCGACTCTTGCGGGAGACTCCATCAGTAGGGCCTCCCCTGCTCCCTGGCGTTCATTCAACAGAAGTGGCATTCCTTGAACCACAGGCTCCTTGTTCTGTGGCTCTACTCTCTCTTTTCTGTCATGCATGGGCTCTCCATCTCTTTCTCTCTGTCTATCTATCTCTATCTCCATCTCTCTCTCTCTGTCTATCTATCTCACTCTCCATCTCTCTCTCTCTGTCTATCTATCTCTCTCTCCTATCTCTCTTCACATTTTTTCTTTCCGTTCCTTTTAACCTCCACCCTTTCTTTCTCCACTCGTTCGATTGCCCACTCACACTACAGTCTATTTTCTTCCTTTTGTCCCTTTCTTCTGATGCTCTTGAGCTTGTTTGTTTTCTTTCTCGTGCTGGCTCTCCCTTATACACCTTCATGGGTACTGTGTCTCAGTTGTGCACTGCAAGAAGGCAATGAAGCAATCGAGACTGATCGGACCCTCATGTGCAGGTGAGACTCGCCTCAATGACCTCACCAACCTCCCGCGGCTGAGCAAGCACTCACACCCACAGAGATTCAATTACTTATTAAAAAGTTGGCAACCCTTTTCTCAGCTTCAGATCCGCTGTATCACAGTGGTGAGATGAATGTCTAGATGTTTGAGTGGAAACAGGATGCACAGGGCTAGATATCTGAGTGACGGAAGTCTGAGCATGGCTAGATGTTTGGTTGGAAACATTCATGTCTTATTCCCAGTTCATTCTTGGAGCATTTCCTGGAGCCCGTAAGAATGAAAACGAGACATTATAAGTTTAGTTAAGCTCTTGGAATGCAGTGTTGCTCAGTATTTTTGTTCTACAGTAATGAATGAACCTCTTTGAATTAGGTTCACTTCAGGTTCAGTGAAATCAAGGAAATATCTAGAATTTGGCCAAACTTGGCCAAATCCATTAGCATCAAAAGGGAAAGAGAAACCAAATACGTTTTAAATGAAGAATAATGGTGCAATGGTCTTTCAAGTGTCCCTGAGGGAATCATCTGCCAATTGTGCCTAACTGATTTTTGTTGCCTGAACTGTGAGGCAGCAGTGCTAACCACTGCACCATTACGCCTCCATGAAGAAATAATTAAAGAAATACTCTATGCAAAAAAAGATATTCTTTTTAAAATATTACTGACCTAATGTAGTTTGTAATAATGGCTTAAAACATGTTCTGTTCTCTTGTTTTCATGTAGAATGTATATGTATATTTATATTATGAAAGAAGGCAATTGCAACCACTGCTGCACAACAGCAAATGATGTGAAAAACATTCATGGAAAAAATAAAACAAATCTCATGTCATTTGTGCCACATAATCCATATTTTAGTTATCCAGTCATTTTCTCAAAATGTGCAAAATTGTTAACATATGCACTTCAAGAAAAAATCAGTGTGTACATCATAAACAGGAAACACATTCCCATAACACCACCTCTCCCCATTATTCAATGGTCAAAAGTCCTGTCTGTCACAAACAATACTCAAATAGGCTGTGGTATTCAAGAGATTAATGATTGGTATTAACAGGCCTAAAGTGTGTCAAGAAAACATTGCCCATGTCATTATACAACCACCACAAAAGGAACTATTGACACAGGGTAGGTTGGGTGCATGGATTCATGGTGATGGTGCCAAATTCTGACCCTACAATTTGTGTGCCTCAGCAGAAATCAAGATTCATTAGACCAGGCTGTGTTTTTCCTGTCTTGCAAGTATCCAAACTGGGTGAGCCTTTGTCCACTTCAGCCCCAGCTTTCTGTTCCTGGTTGGCAGTAGTGGAACTCTACATGATCTTCTGCTTTTGTAGCCTGTCCACCTCAAGGTTCAATTTGCTGTGCATTTGAGATGTTTTTCTGCTCACCACAGTTGTACAGAGTGGTTGCCTGAATTACTGTAGCATTTCTGTCAGCTCAAACTAATCTTGTTATTCTCCTCTGACCTCTCTCATCAACAATGCATTTCCAATTTTCAGGACTACTGCTCATTGGATGTTTTTTGTTTGTTGCATCATTCTGAGTACATTTTAGAGGCTGCTGTGTGTGAAAATTCCATGAGATCAGTTACAGAAATACTCAAACTAGCCCATCTGGCACTTACAATCATGCCATGGTTGATTTGATGTGAACATTAACACCTGACAAGTATCTACATGATTCAATGCATTGTAATGCTGCTAGAAGATAGGCTGATTATATAATTGCATGTGCTAGCTGGTGTACAAGTGTTCCTAATAATTGTGGTCCCTAGGGGGCACTGTAGCTCACCAAACTCCCAACACAACATGTTTAGACACAAGTTCACAATATGCAAAGGGGTTTTATTGTGTGAAACTCTTATGAGAAAGAGTTTCCCACACTAAAACCTCAGTTACAAATTCGCAGCAACACTAATACTGTCGCTCTCTGTCTCCTTCTCCTCCACTTCTTGTGCAAGCTTTGTGTTGCTCCTGGAGCTGAGCAAGGCAGATCCTTTTATATAAAACCTGAGAATACTTCCAGTGTCCCAAAACTGTGGCCTGGGATGACATCTGGGTGAGGCTGGAGCCCAACAAAGTAGAGCTCTCTAGTTCCTTTTCCGTCCCCTGGTTGAACCCATGGAACCCAACAGGGCTGAGGCAGTGAACTACCATTTCCAACCAAAACTTGGGCTGCTATTTGGCATCTTGGAGAAGACAATGCCCTGTGCAAGCTGCTTTCCCCCATCATCCCACTGGCATCCTGGCCAGGTAAGAATCCAGCATTGCTCTTTCCGGGATGCTGGTCCTGGCATGGCATTCCTAACACTATCTATCTATCTATCTATCTATCTATCTATCTATCTATAATGCAGCACATGAAAGAGCTGCCTATTACTGTAAAATAAACTGAGAGCAAATATTTAATTTTTATGCTAATTTTACTTTTGTAACCTGCTGTTTGAAAGATAAAACACAAGATAAATGGAAGCCACTTAACAAAGCCAAAAATGGAGATTCTATTTTTGCAAGTGTTTTTGCTCTTGATTAGGAATTTTTTTTTTTTTTTTGTTTTGCAGCCAGGCTGTTGAAAGTGCTTGGTAATGTGAAACATATTTGATAGTCTCAATCCTGAGGGCTGATGTGTGATCAACCGCAGTCTTAAATTCTGCATTGATGGTTTTTAAATTAAAGCTGCTCTAAATTTACAGTATACCAGTAAAATGAATTTAAACCACACATTTTAATTTCCTTGTAAAACTGCAATAATTTACACCATCTCTCTTTTGATTTTATTAAATAAATGATGCACAGTGGCACAGTGGTTAGTGTTTGCTCCCCATTGGGGAGCCTTCCCGTGTGCTGCTTGCAGTAAATCATTTCCTGAAGTCTGATCTATAAAACATGTATATGCACAAAAAGAAGATTGAAATATGAGTATGCAGCTTTCCACCCAAATGTCAGGATTTATAAAAGAAAACTAAACGGGAGAACACGGGTATATTTACAGCACCTCTGACCCATTCATATACATTTTGGAGAAACTGGGAAATGAGAACAGCCTTCATTTAAATAGGGAAGTGCAGCCAAAGCAGCTAAATGACGACTCATACATACAATAATTCATATCACTGAGCCGTAGAACCTTTACCAGAGTCTTCCATGTTAATATCCTTGTGTGGTCAAGTCACAGTCCAGCTCTTAACTCAGATGAGAATTTCTAAGTGGACTTGATCTCCATGTAACTTTATAGAGCTTGAGCAGTTTTATAAAGAAGAATGGGGAAAAACATGGAGGTAGTGTGAAATAGAGCGCTGAAAGAGGGCGTGAGAGAGACCTGAGCACACAGACTCTAAGCTGTCATGGCTGCCAAAGGCACTTCTACTAAACACTGACTTGAAGGGGCTGAAAACTTATGTGATCATTTATTTTGTGCTTTATATTTTTAATTAATTTAAACTACTTTGCAGACATCTTTTTTAATACCATTGACCTCAATATTCTTCAAAATCACCTTAGTTAATGGGTGGGCCTCTGTGACAGTGTCTTAAATTGGTTTGAGTCATATTTGGCAGGTAGAAAATTCTTTGTTAGTTGTGGTAATTATACTTCAGAGACACAAGATATTCTATATGGTGATCCTGGGTCCGCTGCTCTTTTTGATTTACATGCTTCTGTTAGGTCAGATTATCTCGCAGCATAGCTGAGCTACCACAGCTATGCTGATGACACACAACTGTATTTATCAATAGCACCTGACGACCCTGACTCTCTTGGTTCACTGATACAATGTCTTACTTGTGTTTCTGAGTGGATGAGTAGTAATTTTCTCAAACTAAATAAGGAGAAAACAGAAATCTTAGTGATTGGCAAAAATGGATATAATCAGGGTATTAGAAATGAACTTGATTCATTAGGATTAACACTAGAATTACCAGAGCCTATGAAAAAACTTGTATATCCGGCCCTCCTTAAATCCGTTCGCACCTCTCATATAGCGTCTTTTGTCCTGTAAATGTGCCGATAAAGACAATCAGCAAGCAGCCTGGTATCCCATCCCCCCACCGTCGCAGAACGCGCACAAAGTTCTCCCAGCTCATGCCTTGATTGATTATTTGGGAGTGAAGTGCTGGAGTTTTAAAGTGGAAATAATAGATCACTATTTGGAACACATGCATTTCATGTGTGTTCCATTTCTACAATAATCTGTGTAAACGCATTGTGAAAACAGAAACGTTTTTCATATTTTACTAGTAAATGACAAAATGTTGGCATAAACTATATAATTTGTGAAACCTGAAGTCCAAAGATCAAATAAACACTTTCACAAAAGGTTCAATAACGATACAACAGCCTCCATGGCGTAGCGGTAAGGTTTTTGTTTTTTTGACATCATAGATCATAAGGTGCATACTAATTCAGCGTGAGCAGGAACACTCAATAAAATTGAATTTAAAAAAATCAAGTGACAGTGAGATACAAAGAAGGCAGATTCACCAGCGTTTGTGTGTCAGCTTTTATCCCTCCAGATCAGAGAATGTCCAGTTCCATTGCCTCAAAACACCACTCACATCTACAGTTACTCCCAGTTTCAAATAAAAACTAACAGTGTCAGATCCCTAGGGTGGTAGTATGCATCGTGATCATGACTGAGAGAATAAAAGTGAAAAAAAAAACGGAAACTTTTACAAGTCCTATAAATGTACACGGTCTGTTAAAGATGCAAACCAAATGTATGTGTGTACTGTATAATATTAACAATAAGAGCAGCTCACTACTGAAAATGGCAAATATAGGAGGCAGTCAGATCAAACCAGGGGCTCTTGATTATAAGTCAGTAAATCTTACTGCTATGCCACGGAAGCTGCTGTATCATCCTTGAACCTTTTGTGAAAGTGTTTATTTGATCTTTGCACTTCAGGCTTCACACATTATATGGTTTATGCCAACATTTTGTCATTTACTACAAAATATGAAAAACGTTTCTATTTTAACAATGTGTTTACACAAATTATTGTAGAAACAGAACACACATGAAATGCATGTGTTCCAAATAACGATCTATTATTTCTACTCTAAAACTCCAGCACTTCACTCCCAGATAATCAAACAAGGCATGAGCTGGGAGAACTTAGTGAACGTTCTGCGAGGGTGGGGGATGGGATACCAGGCTGCTTGCTGATTGTCTTTATCGGCACATTTACAGGACAAAAGATGCTGGTGGAGAGGTGCGAATGGATTTAAGGTGGGCTGGATCTACAAGTTTTTTCATAGGCTCTGGTAATTCTAGTGTTAAAGGTCAAGACGGAGGTAAAGAATTTAGGGGTAACTATTGACTCTGACCTGAATTTTAAATCACATATTAATCAGATTATCAGGACAGCATTTTTTCACATAAGAAATATAGAAAAAGTTAGATCTCTTATAACTTTGCAAGATGCTGAGAAATTAGTTCATGCTTTTGTTTTCAGTCAGCTAGATTACTGTAATGCACTCCTCTCAGGACCACCCAAAAAAGACATAAGTTGATTGCAACCAGAGCAGAACGCAGCTGACAGAATCTTAACTAGGAAAAGAAAATCTGAACACATCACACCAGTTCTGATGTCACTACACTGGTTACCTGTGCCATTTAGAATTGACTTTAAAATACTGCTTATGGTTTACAAAGCCTTCATCTGCTCCATTCTATATTTCAGTGTGTCTTTCACCTTACACTCCTAATCGTAACCTTAGATCTTCAAATGAGTGTCTGCTTGTAATTCCAAGAGTTAAACCTAAAAGAAGTGGTGAAGGCGGCCTTCTGCTGTTATGCACCTAAAATCTGGAAGAGCTTACCAATAGGAATTCGGCAGGCTAATACAGTGGAGCACTTTAAAAAACTGCTAACACATTATATTAACATGACTTTCTCATATCTTCATTTTAGTTTAATTCTGATACTCTGTATATGCATTCAATTATCATTATCATTCATGGTGGCTCCGAAATCCATACTAACCCCTACTTCCTCTGCTGTTTTGTTTCCGGTTTTCTGTGGTGGTGATCTGTTGCACCACCACCTGATCAAAGCACCTACATTGACGGATTAAAGGCCAGAGGTCCACATGACCGTCATCAAGTTCTTCCATGAGAACCCTGAATACCATGAGGACTGACTGAGATCATTGATGTCAGGTAGAATACCTAATGGAGGCTGGATGGTCTCTTGGCTTCTGAACCCCTGCAGATTTTTTTTTTCTCCAGCCGTCTGCAGTTGTTTTTTCTGTCCTCCCTCGCCATCGGGCCTTACTTTTATTCTATGTTAATTAGCATTGCCTAATTTTATTTTTTAATATATTTTGTCTTTTTTCTCTTTTTTCATCCTGTAAAGCACTTTGAGCTTCATCATTTCTATAAAAATGTGCTATAAAAATAAATATTGTTGTCGTTGTAGTAATAGGGATTGTATAATAAAGAGAGGAATTACTGCTTCTGGTTGTGAAAATTATGAAATTTTATTGTGGTTCATTTTAATATTTGCTGAGGTTAAAGAAGAAAAAAGTGTCTTTGCATGATCCCGGAATGGCACTTCATGTAACAGTTCCAGCTAGAAAATACTTACAAACTTGAGACAAATCGAATGAAAGGGAAACATTAAACATTTAAAAGCACATTCATCTGCTCTCCTCTAACATCTTTTACTTAGAGACCCCCTCCCCTCCCCCCCAAGGCTAATGCAGCCCCCGCCATCAAGCAGACTCAATGCCTCCCTGCAAAGACCTTGTGAATGAGAAAACAATGAGCACCTCTCTAGCTCTTCATTGCACCACAAGATGCTTTATACCTGAACTGTGTGAACGGCCTACCAGTACACCACTAATACAGATGCTTTTCACTTGCCTTTAATTCTGATACTATCACCATGTTGCAGAAGAATCACAATGAAATCCGCTGACTGCTGTAGGGTTAACAGCTAAAAATGCAGAAAATGTGTGGAAAGAACACTTAGACAATCCCCTTAAATCCTGACACAGAGCTCAAGATTCACGCCGCATACTGCAGCATTTCCCAGCTGAGTGGAAAAATTCAGCAGAGTTATGTAACAGCACCTTCATTGTCAATGTAGCCTTACTCTCCAGAGTAAGTTCAGTCTTTATGACACTTTCCTTTACAACATCTATTACCTGCAATAAACCGAATAAATGCCACAGGGCACCCTGCAATGATCTGCTATGCCATCCTGGGTTGCTTTTTTTTTTTTGTCCCGAGTGCTGCTGTGATAGGCTCTGACCCCCGAGACACAGAATTAGACAAGGCACGATTGATGATGCTACGTTATGTGACATTATTTTCACGTGAAGAGAATGTGAGTACAGGTGAGCCTAAGGAATAATCAAGAACACGTCTGTGGGTAGACAGCCTGAAATTTTCTCTCTTTTCTATAACACAGTTTTTAATTTGGGAAATATTTATGTTATGGCCAAAACAAACAATAAAACTTCACTAAGCAGACCCTTTGACAATATATAACTGAATGGATATACAATATACTATATATTGTGACCAGCTTTCTTTCTTTCTTTCTTTCTTTCTTTCTTTCTTTCTTTCTCTGTCAGGTTTAACCCCTCTGCTTATTGTTTTACAGTCAAATTCTCTCTTCATAAATTTACTCACTCACTCACACACACACTCAGTCTATCCTTTGTCTATCTTTGGAATAAGACACTTTCAACCCTTTATCTTTTGTTTTACAGCCATATTCACTCACCTGCTCATTAATTCATTCACCAATAACCAGAAGCATCAGAAACCTTAATCCACTTTGTCTTTAGCTTCACAGTCATTTTAGTTCATTTATCAACTTACTGACTGACTGACTCAGTCACCTATTTATTCATTTACAACAACATTTATTTATAGCACATTTTCATACAAATAATGTAGCTCAAAGTGCTTTACATGATGAAGAAAGAGAAAAAAAAGACCAAGTAAGAATTAAAATCAGAGAACACTAATTAACATAGAATAAAAATAAGGTCTGATGGCCAGGGAGGACAGAAAAAACAAAAAAGAAATAACTCCAAACGGCTGGAGAAAAAATAAAATCTGCAGGGGTTCCAGGCCATGAGACCACCCAGTCCCCTCTAGGCATTCTACCTAACATAAATGTACCTATAACATGAAACATCAGACAGCTTTAAGTGCCTTTTCTTTGGTCTCAAAGTTAAATCACCTACTCACCCACTCACTCACTCATTCATTCACTAATAAATTGAAACAAAAGAAAGCTTAAACCACTTTGTCTTTAGCTTCATAGTCATTTCAATTTATTCACTAACTAAGTGACTGACTCACACACCCAGTCATTCATTCATTCACTATAACATGAAGCATCAGAAATATTTCAGTGTCTTTTCTTTGGTCTCAAAGTTAAATCACCACTCACTCACTCTCTCTCTCACTCACTCACTCACTCACTCTCTCTCTCACTCACTCACTCACTCACTCACTCACTCACTCACTCACTCACTCACTCACTCACTTATTCATTCATACATGCATTCATTTGTCAACAACTTGCATAATCAGAAAGCTTACACTGCTTTGTACTCTGTTTCATAGTCATATCTACTCACTTACTCACTTATTCATTCATTTAACAATAACTTGAAGCATTATAAAGCTTAAAGTGTTTTTCTTCAACTTCATAGCTATATCTGTTCACTCACTTGATAACTCATTGATTAATCCAAACATGTATTCATTTTTTCAACAACTTACATCATCAGGAAGCTTCAACTGCTTTATCTTCTGTTTGATAGTCATATCTACTCATTCATACTTTCATTCAATCATCTACCACATGAAGCATCACAAGGCTTAAACTGCTTTATCATTGGCTTTACATTTAAATCTCTTCACTCACTAATTCATTCATACATGTATTCATTTGTCAACACTTTGCATCATCATGAAGCTTAAAATGCTAGGTTTTGTGTTTCATTGTCTAATCTACTCACATGCTCTCTTTTTTTTAATATCTGGGAAATTTGGCAGTTTGAACCATTGTTCTTTTATTTTAAAGCCTCACTCACTCACTCAATCCTTTGTCTAAACTCTGGTGCATCATCATGAACTCCCGCCCCTCCTTTTTTCCTTATGTTTCCCAGTCATATTCACTCACTCATTTATTCATTCATTTGTTGATTTACTGAAAATAAGAGTCCAATAAGGTTTCTTGCGTGGACAGACAAAGCCAACTGCATTTTATTATATGTGAACTTTAACATGATTTTAATTTGTATGTCTCATTCCATGTTCATCTCAACATACTTTTTAATTCAGTGTTTCTTTCATCATGGTTATGAATTTATCTTTTTATGTCAACATGAAAAATCTAGAGTGCATTGAAATGGGTGCTGACAATTGTAGGGGTTTATGATATAAAAATAAATCTTACATTAATAAAATGAAATATATTATCAATGTAAAACAAGTAAAGCTGAATCCTTCATAACTGGTAAATACAAAAAATGCGCATATGCTAACATACAGTACTGTACATCTGCTAGTGCTCAAGCATGAGAACTGGGGACCTTCTATTTATAAAGATTAGTGAGTTCACCTATGAGGCCAAATTCATCCAATCGTCAGTTTTAGGAGGAAAAAAAAAACAGACACACAGACAAAGACACACAGACCAGCCATTAGTGCATGTTGGATGCCAAGAATATCTATGGGAAAAATCTTCTGGAACATAAACAAGAAACGTCACATGCCCAACTCTGGAAAGGAGAAACGCACAAACAAACGCGTGCAGTCATTTATCATGCACCTAATTCTTCGGAGTCTTCATGACAGCTTAAAAGCCCAGATTGGTTTAAATTATTCAGGTTAATCAAGCAGAGGAAGGGATAACAGACTATTAGGCACTGGTATTTAAAATGTAATACTATGATAATATTAATCTTTTTGTGTTCTCATAAAACTAACGTGTCACAATGGGACTAATTTATTTTGCTTTTTACAGTACCTTTCTATAGCAAACACTTAACAGGTGCACAACTTTACAATTTAAATATTTTTAGGAAATGAAGAGAAAATACTAAAGTGACCTTTTCAGGGTCACAACGTGACTTACTAATGAGCTCTGTGCCACAGATACGAGGTTTAAGGTCACTAAACTACACTGCCAAAATCTGTCAATCTATCTATTATATAGGGACCTTCATATCTATCTATCTATTATATAGTGCCATTTCTATCTATCTATCTATCTATCTATCTATCTATCTATCTATCTATCT